>JAUPFV010000005.1:103698727-104403424 GCA_036936605.1 Limnanthes douglasii subsp. nivea | reverse complement strand
GCCTTTCAGATTTATTAATAGTTTTTATTCCTAAATCAAATGTATACAACATGTAATTTTATTTTCAATATAAGATCCACAGTAGGTTTTAAATTTCATGAATAATTGATCTAATAGTGGTAAAACATGTTAGGGTTTGTGTTTTACTAGTTAATTTTCTTTCAACATGATTAACGTTTTTTTACTCGATTTGGGATCAGTTTGCTATTGAGAAAAAGAGTACCATCGCAACATATAAATCCAATATTGACTTAGAAGAGAGATAATGTCTCTTCACCACAGAAGTCCATGATGTTGTCGAGACAAAACTATTACTCAGTCATTGCGGCAACCCTTGATGCTCCCGGGACAACTACCTATATAGTCCTGACAATGCTTAATATTGTCGCGGTGACGCTAAGCTACTATAGTGAAAATCCCTCACTATTTTGAACCTTGAAGGTTATTCATTTGGACCTAGACCACGTGATATGTTTAAAATTGAGTTTTTTTATGTGTGGTTCTTTGATGTTTATGGGATATATGGACTGCATGATTAAGGTTTTCTTAACTTCGGTAAATGAGTCATGAAGCCAACATATCGCATGAGTGATCCATGTTAGTGAACTTATAAACTTAAATCTTTGATAGTTCTTGATTAATACTATTATAGACGTTATCGCCACAAATAAAGGTTAATGTTTAACATAGTTAATCATGAACGAGATATTTGTTCTGTTTTCGAAAATAGGGAAACCAACCCCAAGCAGGGTTTTTTGAATTAGGCCGATTAAAGTTTGATGAACAATGAATGTTCTCAAACTCATATAAATACATGTTAATATGTTTTTTCTAAAATTATTTTATTAGTGACATAATATATGTTTTACATATAATATCCCATATTTAAATAGTGTTACTAATGTTATTTATCACTTAAATATGATGTTTGTTATGTGTAATGTTGTAATGATTCCAAGTAAATACGTTTAACCCATTAGGCAATAGACATTCCATCTTTGATATGCTTTTTTTTTATAATGAACATAATACATGGAATTGAATATGAACAGTCATGATATTGACTTGGCATTAAGAACTAAAAATCACACGCCCTTAACCAAAAAAATAGTGCTCCAAAAAATAAAAATAATTTGAGACATGGGTGATAAGGTGTGAATAGGTTTGGAGGTTATTTAGGTTATTTTGTGATAAATTAATAAGTGTACGGTAAAAAAATAGAGAGATAAGTGAACTGCCATATCCAATTTCTAGAGATATAAATTCTAACCCATTAAATGTCGTTTGTCAGAGATTTTATAAGCCAGTTTTGGGTTAATGGGTCAATTAGGTTGGGTTAGAGACATGGGTCGAGCCCATGGACCAAAAAACTCATTAAGTACTCTTACTCCTATTAACAAAAAGTATACCAGACACATGTCTGTATCAAACACACATCTTAATCAAAAGATAATGGAATAGTGCAAGTATAGAATTTATCTTAGGTCTAAATTGCCCTCTTGAATAAATCTGACCCCATGTTGTTTACCATACTCAATTATGTTTGAAACTTATAAACTAGCCCCTTAGCCCTCTCAAAGAGATTTTAGGGAGGCTAACTGATATTGATTCGAATCGTACTGGTTTATTCTTTCAAACTTAAATTTCCAGCATTTCATAACCCGAGTAGTGAAAGGTATCTGAACCGCTTTCGATAGCGTAGTTCGAATAAGGTTATTGTCCAAAAGTCAGTTTTTAACCAATTACTTTTTTATGACACCTGCCACTTCTTGATTGGAGGCACAAATTTGTTTTAACCTAGGTAAAGCTAACCAACTAAATAAGAAACGTTTCCACTTTTCTAGAGTTTTCTAGCTATCATAGTCGTGTCCACTTCTCTAGTTGGGCACTCAAGTATTTCTTATAGTTTCTATATAAGCTTCTTTTTAGTTTCTCACTTTAAGGATTTTTAGAGAGAGAGAGAGAGAATTTTCATTCTAGATAGAGAAACAACTTTTCACAATTGATATTTGATTTTTCACCAGCGATCTTTTCTCTTCCTCCACCGCATCAACCACTGTAGATTCTTTTTCTGGCATCATCTAGATGTTTGTATGTTCAATGCAAAAAATGAATTAACCAAAGGTGGTTGGTTGAACTCTTCTGAATTAGAAGAAGAAAACAAAAAGGCAAAGGTTGATGTTGGGTTGCCTGCCTCTTCAGGTACCTTTGTCGTAACTAAATCTAATGATTACATAGGATTCTATCCTTACAATAGACGTAATATTCCCTTTGAACCTTCCTCAACTGCTCAGGAATTCATTTCACGAAGCCATTCACCTTAACGAATCAAATCATCTCAATATCAAGGGTTACCAGCCGTCGGATTCCCTCAACTTTCAAAACCATGGGTTCAGACTCTGAGAAGAATGTTTCACGCCGAGTAAGCAGACAATAAAAAACCAAATCTAGATTTTCTGGGGAAAAAACCATCAACTCAATAATAAAAAAAACTTCCAATAATCCCCCCCCCCCCTCACAAAGTCCGAACATAGAAGAAAACCCTGCAACTCTTCTAATTTTGCTTTCACTAAGTCTGAATATAGAGGAAAATCCTGCAATATCGCCAATAGAGTTCTCTCAACCTGATAAAGAAAATGTTGGTAGTCAGTCTATTGAGCCTTCGGGATCTAGTCTCAATGTCATGGAAGAGAAGATGGACAATATTAGCGAAGACTCTCCCCTTGAGAAATCTGGTCAGACCGAGGATACTTTAAGACCAACAAAGAAGAAAAATCTAAAAGGAAAACCGGATGGTGATGGCAAGGGTAAAGGTAAATCCCTGAAAACAGAAACTAAACCGTTTTTCCGTTTCTAGTCGGACGCATCAGGCCCAACTTTACAAGGCTGCGTGTCAAATATATCTTAGATCTAGATAAAATCTCTTACGTTTACTTTCAAGAATTTGAGTTAGAGGCCATTCAAGCTAAATGGAGGTTCATCAATATAGGTAAAGTAAGGCTTCCCAAGTCCGGCAAGACTCTGATGAGCTATGGTGCTAGAGAGTTAGAAATTTTAAACCTACATGTTCAATTACGACCTTCTGTTTCCCTTGGACCCTAAGACTATAAAATACTTTAGTTCGGTTAGATTGTGTCCATGCCAAGCTAGTCTGAAGGCCTAGTTCTCATAAATGGCATACATCATAGGTTCAAGACCATTAAAGACTCTGATTCCAATGGAGTAGCTGGCTACTGTTGCAGGACTATCTCGCAACTTCCAAATCCTCTTTTACTATTTTAACATGGGAAACGACTACAAAGTTATGGATGATCAGCTAGAGGCAGATAAAATATGTAAGACTCAGTTCCTTTTCATCAGTGGTTGGTGGAAGAATATAAAAAAGATCACCTCCCAAGGTAATTTGAGCCAGCTTAGCAGACATTGGAATAATACAAGTAAGCCTCTTGAGAATTATTTTTAACTTTTTATTATTATTATTTTAAAATATTTTACTACTTACCCCTAACTTCTTTCATATCAACTATTTTGAATCCCTATCTGCATCATCTGGGTGACACGAATGCGAGCTTTAAAAGGCTAAATCAGTAGGTAGAGGTGAAGTGGTTCAATGACTCCCATTAGTGCTTCACTTCTGCCAACTTTGTTCGAACTCACCTTTGGAGGACTAAACTCAAACAAGAGCTGGCATGGGAGCATTTTGAGGCCGCTAATGGAAAGATATTTCTTCCAACTAGAAACAAATCCCCCATCCATCAGAATAAGAAAGATATGAAGAACGAAAAAGTCTCGTCACAGTTTGCTGTCGAAGTTGGAAATGATGGACAACCATATGAGATTGACTCAGCCCAGTTAGCTGCGGTTACCGCCACTATTGAGAGAGGTGAGGTGCTCTCAAAACCTCATATTCCTAATAAGAAGAAGGTACACAGTAAGGGCAAGTAATTCAGTGATAAGAGAGACAAGAAAAGGAAGAAAAACTTGACTAGTTCGAAGGTAATCATTCCTACATATATTACTCATCCGATCCTTATATATATATATATTCACTCTAGATATAACCTTAATGTTTGATATTCCATGGGTTCCTCAAAAGACTGCCTTCTTGGTCAATTAGTCGATATTTTCCTTGCTTAATATTTCCACACACAGTGTATGGTCCTTCCCAATTCAAAGTGAACTTCACAAGTTTCATGTCTTTTGTATGCAAAAACATTTTTCTTAAAACCTTATCCGCTACATGGAATTCTCTTCTTCGTACCTTAGATGCATATCAAAAGGTACCGCTTCAGATACTCAATCCATAGGAACTGCTGGTATATGGATTGTATTCCTAAATCTCTAGCAAATATCACATCATTTAACTAGCTCTTTAGCATCTGACATGATAGATGGCTAATAATACCCCATTAATAATAAACTTCTAGTTAAAGATTTGTATTTACAATGGGAAGACCCTTCCTTGTCGTGTAATTCAGATAAAACTACTTGTGACTCATAAGATCCGAGGTGGCGCAATAGAGGTTTGCTAAGATATTTCTTGTACTAGGGTTCCTCTCAAAACTAAAACCTGTGTGCTTTAAACTTCATTTTCTTTGCTAGGATTTTGTCTTCGGGGAAGGCTTCCTTTAGTGATGAATTCTTGGATTTCATACCCCCAATCTTGATTGTCTATTACATATATTACAAAACTCTTCTTAGTTCCAACTTTCATTTTGAGAGTTGTTGTTATAGAAGGTCATTGTTGCACCAAAATTCAAGGATATACCTCAGAATAAGCAAAAGTGGCTAAAGAGTCAGCCATTGAAGTTTTAGCTCTTGGCACATGTTCATACTTCACACATATAAAACAGGCAGAAACTTCTTTTAATACTTATAAATACTTCACTAACTGTTTTTTATTTCTCAGATTCTTTTAGCACCACATATTGATCAAGCTTTAAACCAGCTATGGTTGCTTTGTACTCTACTTCATTGTTTGATTCCTTAAAATGAAAACGTATAGCTTGGTACATTGAGTTTCTAAAGGGGGGAGTAAACATATTCCTTCCCTACAATCCATCACGTTAGATACTCCATATGTTTGAATTACCCACTCTTTTCCAGGCCTATAAATAGAATATTCGTCATAAGTTCTCTCTGAATGTCACTCAACCAAGAAATCTGCTACATTTTGAGCTTTGATTGCTAATTAAGGAGTGAAATCAATATCATAATTGGGTCGGGTCAGAGACATCGGTCAAACCCATGGACCAAAGAAGCCCATTAAGTGTTCTTACTCCTAATAACGAAAGGTATACCAGACACACAGCTGCATCAAACACACATCTTAGTGAAAACGTAATGGAACAATGCAACTATAGAATTTATCTTTGGTCTAAATCGCCATCTCAAAGAAATATGACCCCATGTTTTTTACCACATTCTAATATTTCTGACCCTTATAGACAGAAAATCTCAAATAGGTTATGCTTGGAAATCATGAATCAATGAATCAAACTAATTTAGTGTTTTAGTGAGTTTGCTAATTGGAAAAAAGATTAAATGAAAGCTGAGGGAGATGTAAACAGATATCAGAGAAATATTTTTAGTAAGATTAAGAGTCCCCGAACCTAAAACATGAGATGATGATCTATCTGCTAATGTTATATTAAAATGATGCGCATTTGAAAAAATAGTAAAAACTTGTTTACAACCCGTCATGTATTCTATGGCAGCAAAATCAATGACCCAATCAGATGAAAAAGAAAGAAGAGATGTAGTTGAGTTACGTGACACAGAAACTGTAAGGGTCTGTAAGCTTATGTGACTTTAGTGACTCATGGTACTTGGAAAATTGAGCATATTTCTCAACAGAAAACACATAAGGTTCCTTGTTAGTTGCCATATTAGCAAATTGTTATGGTAGTTGATGATAACCTAACTTTGTGTCAAGGTATTCTACATTGCCTAGATTTCGAAAAACACGTCCTCAATAACTATTAGTATCTCCATGGTTACCATACTATCCACGTCTGGTATGTCTATTATATCCATTTTGACTATTATAACCACCACGACGACCACAATTTTTGTATCCACAACGACTACCACGGTCGTTGCATCCACCACAACCACCACGATCATTAAATCCACTACGGCCACTAGGACAACCAAATCTTCCACGATTATTGTAACCATAAGCGCCACAACCATCATGACCATACTGATTATCAGAAACATCATGTTAAAAGCGGCTGATAAATGCACTAGTGACAGGTTGTATTATCTATAAATTTTTTGTTTGAATAATTCTTGCAACAAATTCATGCAGAGATGATATCTCAGATCCAGTGATGATTTGGGATTTAGCACTTTCGAACTCTGAAGGAAGGCCAACAAGAAAACTCATTACAGCTGGTGTGGTTTATTTTTGTCTGAGGGTAAGTTTGTAATTTTTGTTTAGAATTTTGTAGAGTTCTGTGAATATTTAATGTTTGGGTAGAATGTAGAGGGAGAATCAAGCTGCCTAGTTGTATTTAATTTTCATTACCCTCATTTAATGTTGGTGGTTGGGTATTTATACCCTTATATTTGGGCCACATGGGCTTTCGGGTCGTGTTTAATGGATTCAGGTCGAGTTTAAGGACCCATTAGTTCTAAATAGGTAAATAGGCAGCTTATTCAAAAAGTGATTAGGTTTTAAGTACTTTAGTTCTGTTCGGATAGTTCAATGAATGATGGTATCCGAACTGCCCCTGTCCGGTAAGGTGGACATTGTCCAAATTGACCCTGTCTGGTTCCCATAAAACGTGGTGACAGAATCTGGACTCATCAACAGCTAGTTGTTCTTGTTGGATGCCAGTATTGAAGGGTAACAAGACATTATGTTCTTTGAAGATGTGTTTGAACTCCATAAAATACGTCGTACGAGACTTATCTTATCTTGTTTTTCAGTACGGTAAAAATCTTTGCACACATCATGGATACGCGAAATATTACATTTACTAACATATAAAAATTCTAGATAATCACAATTATTAACTCTTTAACATACTCGCAATGATTAACAATACTGGTACCTCAATGGTGATCGTGCTCCGTATTTGTAAGAAAAAAACGAGCATCATCATGTACCCAACTTTTATAACATCCGTATGCAGTTATTTAGTCAAGTGATCTCTCATAGCATGTTGAAATGAGGAAATGATTTATTATTGACTTATTAATTTTGTACAAGTTAAAGTATCATAATAATATATCACAGTAGTATTCTAGTCTAATATAATAACACATAGTTTACCATAATAATGTATACAATAAAATATCATCGACTATGAACTATAATAAACTATTTAGTCAATATATTTTATCACTTCGGTTAACATTTTCTAATTAAAAAATATCGTGTTAAAACAAAATTTCTAGAAAATGTTATGACAATTCTCGTAATAGACAAATAATTTAATATTCAACACCTATATGTTTGATATTATATTAAGAGGAGTCTGATTGAATTGTAACTTTGTACTAAATTAAGTTTATTTTAAATTTAATTCTATATATGGTTGTGAAATATACAAAGTCTAGTTTCTTATGTAAAAAAGTAATATATTAAAATAAAAATTATAGAAAAAAGCTATGGGATTTCTTGTTATAGCCAAAAGTCTGAATACACACAATAGCTAAATTTTTAAAATTATATTAACTTTTAGGTATCTACTTGCAATGTAATTATGCACTATTTTTTTAATTTAATTTTATATATAATGCAAAGATCTACGAGTCTACTTTCTAATGTAATATCATATTAAAATAAAATTTCTAGAGAAACTTATAACATTTATCGTAAAAATAAAATTTCTAAATGCACAACAACTAAATGTTTGAGATTATATTAACATTTACAAGTCTATTTGAAATGTATTTTTTCACTGATTTAATTTTTTAAAATTTTAATCTGTATACAGTTGTAAAGGTCTACGCGTCTAGTTTCTAATATAAAAAATATCATATTAAAATAAAATTTCTTGAAGAAATTTATGATGTTTTGCGTAACAACCAAATGTTTAAATATTCAACAACGAAGTGTTTGGGACAAACATCTACGAGTCTAGTTTATTACACAAAAATATCATGTTAAAATAAAACTTGTAGAGATGTTTTGGTAACAACCCAATGTGTAAATAATCAACAACTAAATGTTAACATTTTTAGGTATCTGTTTGAGATAGAATTGCATTGATTTTTTTAAACTTAATTTCATATATGGTAAAAATGAATGAAAGTTATGGCATATCATGTAACAACCAAATGTATAAATATTCAACAACTAAATGTTTGAGTTTATATTAATAATTAGATTTTTGTAACTGCAATTTTATACTAAGTTAATTTTTTTTACAATTAGTTTCATATATGGCTACGAAGATCTATAAGACCAGTTTCTAATGAAGAAAATAGGATATTAAAATAAAATTTCTAGAGAAAGGTATGATATTTCTCGTAAGTCTAACAATGAAAAATCCAAATACACACCACCTAAATGATACTTACACTCTATAGACCTTGGCCACTCCCATAAATGCTCTCTTAAAGTTAATGATACTGTAACTAATTATTTCGTTTCTTCAAAAGGTCTAGTGTGACACAAATATAATAAGTTTTCTTGTTAATGCACTAGATTAAAAACAATATATAATTTTCATATAAAAATATGTTATATTACCATGTAAGTTATACCCTCAAAACCAAAAATAAACAAAGCAAGACAAAAAAATATTATGTTATATAATTGTGACATAATATGTTGTCATTGTATATCTACCAAACCTTTATAATTTTTTTTATTATTAATTAGATCTAATAATAAAATATAAACTAATTTATTAAAAAATTGCTCTTGTTTCATCAAAATGAATAATCTTAAAGAGTCATTAATGAACACTATGGCGTCTTCAAAATGATAGGCTAAACATAGCGGCAGGACCAAAATTTAGGGTATGCCAAAAAATATTATGGAAAAAATCCATAAAAGATAAATATCTTAATATCGCATATTAAAAATATATAAATATTTTGATTACAACTCAAAATGAAAACATAGTCTAATCCAAACGTAAATACATTCTCCTCTTACTCATACCTTCGTAATAATATCTAAATCATGAAGTCTTGAAAATATTCATTGAGAAAAAATATTTATACAATAATTTAATTAAATACATTTAAGATATTAATTTTCTTAAAAGAATTAGTACAATAATTTTCTTAAATAAAAAAATATTGTTTCCATATAAAAGATTAATACAAAATAAAAAAAATATCAATTAATATAAAATAGAAAATAAAAAATATTACAAATTATTCGATACATAATTTGCAAATCCATCCATTATCCATATAAAATATGTTAAAAATTATATATTTTGTCAAAATATTCATTGAAAAACAAACAGTTACTAATTTACTTTAAAAAATCAATAAAATGTTTTTTAAATACAAAATATTAAAAATAAATCGACACAAAATATCATAAAATAACCTAATAACAGTCATTTTCTCAATCAAATACTAAAATTAATCTTTATTACAAATATGCAATCATGATTTTTTAAAGAATTAAATAACTATAAATCTTATACTACTTGAAAAATCATTAGTTGAATCCACTTATAGTTTTCCCTTTCACGGTGATAGAATCCAATTAGGCTAAAGAACTTACTTTAAAATATATCTTTGGTATCCAGTAAGATTTGAACTCATGACCTCTAGTATTTTAGAAGAGAATTTTACCACTATACTAAATTTATTTCATTGATTTTAGGGTTGTCCCGCGCGAAACTTTTAACATGCGATTATATTTCTTATAAAAATCCAACAAATACATAGTTGTAAAAAGTTCAAAGAACTCTTAACATGTGGTTACTTTCTTTATTAAAATTTAAGAAATTTCAAGAACCCACTATAACGTCTTGTGATTACAAATGAGAATATGAATATGTTATATCTTAAAGTGCTGTAAATTTCAAATTTTTTTTGTTAAAACCTGTTAAAACTTCGAAGTACTTTTAACATGCGATTATATTTTTTATAAAAATCCAACAAATACATAGTTGTAAAAAGTTCAAACTTTGACATGGGTTACTTTCCTTATTAAAATCTAAGAAATTTCAAAAACTATTCTTACTTTTACTTGATGTTGTTTAGAACCTATTTATTCTTTTGTTCACGATTCTTCTTGCTATAGGGTTTTCAAACTTTGAAACTTGGACATTTAATTTCAATTTACGATTTTGTTACCAATTTTATAAAGAGAGAAGTTTATGCTGAACACACGACTTTTTTGTTCGAAGTGAACAAGATTGAAGTCATATAGTCACCTAATATTTAGATTAGATTAATAGGTATTTTTAAATGCCAATAACCAAATTGGTTGATTTTTTTTTCAAATATCCTAATTGATGATATTAATACTATTTTAAACCTAAATAGTCATTATCTTTTTTTAATGGTAGTAAATATTTTTAAAATTTGGTCTAAATAAATAAATAATTCTTTTAAAGTTTTGAAATTACTAAATAAACTAATTTAAATCCAAAACTCGACTAAACTAAAATCATTATTGAAATATAAATTATGTAACAAAGCCAAACAAAAAAGTAATGCAATTTTTTTTGAAATACTATATTTTCGTTATAAATTAATTTATTACATTTTAAATTTAGATTATTAAAACTCAATATGTGAATTAAAAGTAATTTTATTTACAAAATTAACTTGTATCTTCTATTTTTGTATCCGTTTTATTCGAATACTATATCATAAGTTAGAGATAAACTTTTAGTTTGGATATAAATTGGTTGGTCATAGTTTTATTTAGCCAAGAAAGTGTTTGTATATGGGTTCGAACCGATAACCTTTGGTGACAAGAGTGCCTTACTCCACCCACTCGACTACCCCTTTTGGAGATGTCTTTACTGATTTGTTTTCATGTATATACTATATATATACTTAGAGTGGTAATAATACCACATAAATAGTTTTCATTGTAATATATTTTTAATTGACAAAGAGTCACTTTAAAATATAATTCTACTATTGTATGTGGATGATTCTTGGTATTAATTTAAATTCATATACAACTTATTACTCATTTGAAAATACCTCAAATTTATATTAAATTCAAACTTTATCCAAAATAATAAATCACTTGTGCTTCAGATACCACAACTACAACAGACAGAACTCTTTTCTAAAAAGACTAATGTTTTTATTTTATTTTTTTACTATATATTAGCTCCTATCAGTAATTTATTCATATTTTAGGCTTAAATCTCTCAATAGTCACTCGACTATCATGTTTTTTATTTAGTCCTTTAACTTTGAAATCGTTATTTTGGACTCCTGGATTTTATTTCACGTTTTAAAATCTATAAATTTAGTCTATGACGCCAGATAAAATACTACATGTTATAGATTAAATTTACAGATTTTTTTCAAGTCCACGACTATATAAATTTTGTCAAGTCCAAGGACCCAGAAGGGTGGTTTTTAAGTTGAAGGACTAAATGAAAAAAAAATAGGATAGTCTATAGACTATGCAACTACTTAACTCTCATACTTTATGATGGTTTGGGTATGGTGCCCAACATTTTACTTTTAATAGTATATTTAAAAAATTATGCGCATTTTATATTATTATATTAGTTATAAATAATTGGGTAATCATTTGTGAGAATATATCCATGCTTCATCAATTGTTTATTTTTAGATTCATATTATATTTTTGTTATTTTTAATGTAATTTTCATAAAATATTTTCCATATATTGAGGAAAAAACATTTAACTTCGGTAATAAGCTATGAATCTATAAAATTGTTCGTTCTTTTTATATTACTAAAAAACTAAAACATGTCAAAATATCATTTAATCTAAGATACGTTTAAAAAACTATTTAAGTGATATTGTAAATCACAAGCCCCGTTATATTTATATATATTACGAGTTAGATTATAATATTTGTGCTCTACAACATAATGATATGTATATTTCTGACTGTAACTATGTTTGATTTGTGAGATTATTTGACTCTTATAGAATCTACACGTTTGAAGGTGTTCAAACCTTATATTGGTCAAAAAGAAGAGAGAATATTGGTGTAATTTTTTTATAGCTCTACGTAGAACTTTAAAGAATCTATATGGAACAATTGTTCATAGATTTGACATGTGTATCGTCCCCAACACCCCCCTGCTTTAATGGAGTCTAAAACAATTACCGATATCCTTTGATGAGTGTACTTTGTGTATAGATAAGAATCATTGCATGTCTCAATTTCCATTTTTGAAAGCAAAACAACAGAGGAAGTAGATACCCACTATCCTAACGCAATTTGTTGATAATAACTGGTTGCGAGAAATGGTCAAATTTATATAAATTGATTGATAACATAAAACATCTTACCAAAGCATCAACAATATTTTTCGCTTTATCTCCAATATGTTTGCTCCATGGAAATAGTGAGTTGTAGCTACTAGAAGTAACATTCTTCATATCAATAACTAGCAACGTCCAGTGGTTGATTTCGTCCTTGTTTATGGTGCACAGAGGAAGAAATGCAATGTACGTATCCGGTCTCATTGTCTCAAATACTTTATCCACAATGTGTGACATATCTCCTTTAATAGCCAGCGTTTTCTACAATTTTTAGCATCATTATATGAAGTATTGTCTTATGAATAACTAAAATAATAGTTGCTGCACTTATAGTTGCAATTCAAGAAATTTGAATCGCGCTGAATTTAAATGTAAACTTACACCAAACCCTTTGACATGTACTCTCCAATTTACAGCATGGAGCAAATTATATATCCAAGCATCGATAATCTATCAATTGACAATTAATTTCTTAAAACATGTAGATGACAATGATGAAATCAAACAACGTTTTGATGTAAAGAAGTAAACCATAATACTGTTTTATAACTTCATATTACCTGGAAGTCTATTTCGCCTTTGTATGGTAGATCCATTATCTCACTCACACTAATGACAAGCCTGTATGAGAACTCCAACATTTCCAAATACCATACTTCTAGATATTCCTCATCTTCTTCTTTAGTTATTCGTAGCACTTTGTTATATTAACTAAATTCTATTAATTGTGTCGTAGCTGTACGATTCGGCCAATATTCGTAAGTGACCTATGGTTCTCCCACTTGTGTCTGAGTAAGTAAGTTCCAATTCGGAAGTCATCAGCTACCACCTGAAAGATAAACAACTGAAAGATAACTAAAATCTAGCTTTCACGTTTATTATATTAATCCCCTAATATGACGTTTGTCATTTATAGTAAGATAAACATCCACTTAAATCGAGATTTAATGAAACTTCCTGGATAGATTCCAAAGTACGTCGCTTTTCATTTCAATTTGCCTCTGCCTTGTTACATTCGTCATAAAAGGATTGCATGCAGGCTACAAAACTATCATCTAAGAATTGTATAACAGAACTTACAGTTTCTGCATAAGCCACTTATTTATCTTGTTGTGGTGTTTCATACTTAATAGCCCATATTTGTAGGTGTTCCGATATCTTTTCACCTCCTGTTTGACTTCTTCTGCTCTTTCAGGCTTGGTAAGTAGTTCAACCTTCGTTGAGGGTTGTTGTTCTTCTTGTTGTTGTGGCTTGTGAATTACTTTATACGCTGGTACTATTTGGGATAATTGTTCAGACTCTGGTTTTGGTTCTACTACTTGTGCTGTTACATTGGCTATACCTGATCCATGTTGGTCTTCCATTTATGCTACAAGTCTTTCGTGCAATACCTATCCATTTAAAATAAATTCTTATTGCGATTTGTTTGCATTTAACATTGCTAGATTGCCAGCTTTTTATACTAATACATTGCGATTTATATGCATATATTACTGCTAGATTGTTGAAATTCTACTGTGCGACTTATATGCACTTAACATTGCTAGATTATAACAAAAGTTGTTGATACTCTCCTAGTACAAGGTAGTTAAGAATGGGATTGCTACGAACAACATACATGCGATTTATTTGCAAAACTTATTACTTTTATATTGAACAATTTAGCTCATGGTATATACGATGAACAAGCTTATGTTGCGAGTTGTGATATGCTTTTAACATTGTTTGCTAGATACCCTATGATATTGCTTGCGATTTAAGAGAGATAAATAGTTTGCTAGACACATTTGTATCCTACATAAACACTTCATGCTAAAAACAACCCAAGACATAGTAAGGCTAAAACATTTCTTATAGAATCAAAACAACATTTTAAAACAACAACACTCCAACATCTTCACTACCATACTAAGACTTTGTAAATATCAAAACATGTCGACACAAAATACAAAATATTGTTGAATATTAAGGATTTTAAGATCCAGTTACATCTTCAAGTCCTGCATCCACCACCTTCTCAACTCCAGGTTCTGGCTATTCCACTACGGGTGCTACCTGCTCTAGCTGAGTAGACAAGGCCTCAAAGTTTTTGGTTAGGTTTACGGTGGCTTTGACGTCCTGTTTGGTAAGTTCTTCTCCCCCCTGACCATTCTCTACTACATTTATATTTTTTGTACATGCTGCCTCGCTCACGATAGAGTCATTTCCCCCCAGTACCATATGTGCTCCATCCTCTGCATTTTTTTGTTTCTCACTCTCTTGTTGAGGAGATTTATCTTCGTCGTTTCTTTGTTCACTAGGCATAACATCTCCCGCCCTGTCATGTCCACCCACAACTGACTCATTTTCAACACATTCATTACATTCCACTTCTTGTCCCTGTTCCACTACCAATCATTCCTCGCCGGTCGTATTATCGACAACAGTGGTTTCATAATTTTCAGTTTGTACGCCCCCCATATTCGTTGGGGCTGCTAATGTGCCACATGCTACATTATCTCCCTATACCTAAATACAGTATAAACTTCCTCCTTTGTCAAACCATCTAGAAGTACCGTTGTTGGTGCACTATCGGACTTCCGAGCCATTACCTCCCGCAACGTAGCGTCTGCCGTAGGTTCAATCGGTAATACATTTTTTTTACCTGTATTCTTCACCTGCTCCCCTACTGGTTCATCTTCGATTATATCTGCCACCAATTCTACATGGACAATACGTGTACTAACATCTCCCAACACCATCATACCACTGTCATTTCCTACTGTATAAATAGTAGACTTTGATTATCCCATTTCAGTATATTGCAAACTAAAATCCTCAGTTGCATGTTTTTTATACTACTTCAATTGACTTTGCTTCTTCATATTATGCATTTTGCAGGATATAGACATCCTCCATCTCCTTTTCTTCTTCCGATGTGTCCTCTACCTCATCATGTTCGGCTATATAGAGGTTTGAGGTCTTTGAAACCTCTTCGCTTTGCTTCTTCCATTGTCTGTGAGATTGGTAAACAATAGTTTTTGGTATTACCTTCTTAATTGTATCCGCAACCACCAGTTCAGGACCCTCCTTATCTTCACAACAAAATGGGATTATTAAGGTGTTGAGAAGTTCAACATTATCAACATCTACGATATCCTCTACTACCTCCAATTTTTCTTTCAATTCATTTAACTCGCTCTGCAGCCCTTCAACCTGTGTCAAAAGAAGCATGTTAAATATTTGATGTTAATTTTTATACATGACTTCGCCCACAAAAGCATAATAATACTCACTTCTTTCTTTTTCTGTTCAAACGAAACCTTCAATCGTTTATTTGCAACCTTGTAATGGTATATCCTGCTCCGTTTTTTCACTATGATGTTTTCACGTAAAACTGAACGTGATAGTCCAGTGAAAGTTCCAATACTTAACATACGCTTCCCACTATTTTTCTTGCTCTTCGCTTTTGCTGGAGTCAAGTTCTTCTTTACCAAGAATTCTGCATTGTCATTTCATATTCCTCTTCAGCTAGTGGCGGTGTTGTATTGTCATTAAATCTTGGTTCATTGTCACTTGTTGTTAGAATGTCTGATCGCTTTCGAAAACTTGTTCCAGCCTAAGCCTGAAACGATTTCTTCTGCCTTTTGCATGTTTTATGGGAAACAATTTTCTTTCTTTTCCAATTACTTACCTCACACGATTGTGGTTGTCCTTTAGAGCTCCCCTGAATTTGTTGCTTCCAAAAGATTCTTTTTCAACCACTATCAATGAGAGTTCAGTCTTGATAACCTATGCAATCATTCAAAACCGATTAAGACTATGATAGATATTTAAGTTCGCAAGCGCGATTGCATGACTAGTCATTACCATGCATACGATTTACGGAAATCATAATTGCGATTGTATTTTATTACAACATTGCTAGAGATTTATTAACCTAGGGATTGCGATTGATGTGAAGTTATCATTGTTGGGTACTATTATTGATAGTGTTGCGATTTAGGTATATTATATCATTGCTGGATACATTTTATTAACAACATTGCTAGGTACGATTACATTTAACAATGCTAAATTATTTTTAAAAATAAAATTATCTTACATGCTCGTCTCGTAGCTGGTAAACCATATGGATCATTTCTATAGTTGACTCTTCCCCTTCCAATCCCCACCATTTATAACATCAAGGTATGATGTCGGGCGTTGGTATTTGAACCTCCATCAAAATATGCTCCATAAAAAAAGGTTGCATACAAAATAAAATCAAACATTCAATAGTTACTTTAATAACTAACATAATAATAATATCATCCATCATACTTACAAATAAAATAGCAACGCATCCGATGACTCTACCGGGCTTTCCGATAAGAATACATTTCTCAAGTGACCGGTGCAGCTTCTTAACTATAGCTTTTGACCAATCATAGTCGTTGATTTTAACCATATCCTCCACATAGAATAATGCTGTCCAACTCACTATATCCCCTAAAACTACGAAGAACAGGGTCGAGCAAATAAAAAGTATCAATAGAGAAACGCCATTTGCCTCATCATCCCCTCCATCCCTAATTTCTTTTTCTATAGATTGCTGCAACCCCAACAAAAACATCTTACATTACTGCAAGAATACATCAAAACATATAAAATATCTGTGAATAAAATTACCTTTATCAATTAATTCGATACAGATTTGTCATTCGTGAATCCTCTCTTCCGAGCGCGGGGACTTAAAAAATACATCTTCATTAGCCTAGAATCATTCTCCGTCCCTTTAACGTACCGATTAATGAAGGCTCCAACTTTATTCAAAATCATCTCCTCATCCTGTGTTTCAACCCAAAAAATGGTATTCACATCGGTTTAGTTAGCTTCATAAACTTACTGTCTATTTTGAAAGCCTTTGCCTTCACATCATCAAAACTTGTAATTTCCTCGATCAATTTATGGAACTTCTTCAACTTAAAATCCTCATTCTGTAGGTCAAACGATGGTTATAAAATGTGTAGAATGAAGTGTCTCTACTCTCTTTTATGTGTTCGACCGTAACAATATTACATCTAAGAAGGTTTATGATACTTACGAGACCAGACCTATAGAATACCCATTTCACAGTCATGTTGCATGCACAAAACACCACTATGATTTATGATGTCATTCTATATATATAATAAACAAAAATCACATATGCATTTTAATTCTGCGTACAACCTCAAAAGCGCTTTATACCAACATAACCACCACACGTTACGATTGTAGAATTAATTTTGTACACATTGCATGTCGTACCCAAAATATCAGACATTGCGATTTATTAACACTAATCACTACACCGCAACAACCCTGCGCGATATGACTACCCCAACTTCAGGCATTACTAGACACTACCACAAACAGACGAACACGATGCAATTTATGTCTTTCATATCATGCACGTCCACCGTTTTCGACACTCATTCAAAATATCTCTACACAGACTTACAAAATATTAACTATGAACCAATACTTACCAGAACAACCTAAATACGACGAAACAAGTATCACCTAACACACCCAGAATTTAAAACTAAACCCAGAAATGAAGAACAAAACAAGGCAATGAACTGTCATTGATGAAATCGAAGATACCAAATACCAAACACTGCTCTATCGATTTCTATTTCTAAACTAAAACCTTTTAAAATCGTGAACAACGAGCTTCTCGTTAGTTTTTTTTCAAAAAGAATTATCTGTAGTTGTATAACTAGCTCGTAACTACACCTCTGTAAACCAAACTACTTCAACGACGTTGAAATAAAGGTCGGTGAACGTTAACAGTGTTAACCGGCGTCGTCGACGTTGAAATAAAGGTCGGTGAACGTTATGTTGGATATTTTAGTGTAATTGGATTAACTAGTCGACCAATGTAGTCATAATATATTATCGAGCAAGTCGGAGAGTATGGAGTACACGCTTGTTAGAATATATTATGATTAGTGGGTCCAATGGACGGATCCTTGTTCGGGTTAAATTTATTTTAAATGATAAGGCTATTGTGAATATTCATGGAAATTTTGAATTTGGAAAATTAATTCAAGTTTTAATTTGAATAATTTTGGCCGTTTTTATCATTTAAATTTATAGCCGTTATTGGATTTAAAACTGTTTTACAGTTTGAATATTTTGGTTGAATAAATACGTATGGTTCTGTTAAAGTGAAAAAAAAAGAACAAAAAATCCATTCTCATTGTTCAAAAGCATACGCTCTGATTTTATCCGGTTGAAATTTTTTGGAGAACCACCAAAATAATTTCAATCTGAAATTGTTAAAACAAGACTTCAGAGTTTATCCGGAAATCTCTAAACAATATTCCCAACAAAAGATTGAAATTATATATTCTTGTTTTGTAAAGAGATTTGTACGAAGACGTTCTTGTTTTATGATTTGTATGAAGATTGAAATGAAGAAATTTATTGTCATCTTAAAGGGAATCCATAATCAAGTATTAAAGCATCAGAACTATGGTATCATCCTCTGGTTTTGCGTAGCATTATTCTGCTGCTTTGGAAACTGCCTTCTGTTCTTCTTTATCTTGCAATTTCACAAACCTAATTTTCACACTGAGATCGATATATCAATCAACCATTCAAGAGAAAGAAGTAACCAGATGGAGATTGTGAAGACGATGATGATAACAGAAAGGTTAGTGGGCGCTATCTTCATCGGTTCTATGTTCTGTTACGAAAGAAAACATTTAAATCTTTTGTTTAGTTTAAACTGGTCAACCATTACTAAACAAAACATTTAACTTGCACGCGATATGTAAATATTATGTATTAAAGGCTTTACGGACAAAAGCCAGCACTAAAGTATAAAAGTAAAGTGCAGTGAATGGATATGTTGAAAACTGCATGTGCTTGCTTTTGCTTTTAATTAAAAATAATTATTTTTAAATAGTAACTGTTGCAGTAGTATATTTCTTGGTTAAAGTTAAATTTGAATATAACCGTTGCATTAGCATATTTCTTTTTAATTGAAGATAACCATTTTCATTGATGAAACTTATGCTGCAGTAGCATAGTTCTTTTTAATTGAAAATGTGGGGTAGACTTGTGTTTATTAATATAGGCGACGGTGGAAAATCAATCATCGCCTGCAAAGGTGTCTCTGTCGGGACTTTTGAGCCGAGGAAAATCCGGCAAAAGGGGGACTGCACCCATGGTGTGCGGAATCAGTTTCCGACTGCAGGCCAGATCTTGGCGCACTGATTCCAAGACCATGGCGTAGACAGCGTCGCCCGAAGGGCGGCGCGGCAGGGGGCGGTCGTACTCCTGTAAGTCAGACATCAGCGCCTCGTACGACAGAGTGCTTCGATGCAAACGAGAGAAGCACTCGTCAAGGTACGGTTTTCCGAATACGTTTTCGACGGCACGGCGCGCTAATGGATCTTCCCGTGATGGGGTCAGATCAAAGGCATACCCAGCTGCTGGGGTAGCGGCACTATTGCTTTCCACGGTCTACTAGTAAGTTTGGCGGCGGTGACATCCCCACCAATGAGATAGGTGGTTCCTGTGGCGCGAAGGCTGAAGGTTCGCCGTAGTTTGTGCAGTATTTGCCGGTTGCGACTTATGACAAATAAGATATATTAGTAAAGTTAATTTGAATTAATTAGGTAGTATGATTTTGCATGCAAAATCAGTGTTTAATAATCGAACCGTTGTTCTATGTGTTTTAATGCGGTTTTTGCATGTAAGATAGCATGTGTTTTAATGCCGTTTTTGCATGTCTTTTAATCGGTTTTTGAATTTCATTTGTATTCAATATATTACAGCACTTACGAAAATATAAAGTGGCATGCAAAAGTGTAAGACTAAGCATTATAAGACTTTGCATGCAATTAAGGTTTTTGAACACATATATCTGCAATTTAATATATTATGTAAATGTAAATGAAAACGTTGTTTTGCGCATGCGTGATATAATTTGACATGCAGATGTAAATTAAATTATTAATTAACATGCAAAGGTGAAGTATGGTTTATAATAAATAATGCAGTTTATATAAATGGAAACCGGTATCTATGATTTATATTACAAAATCATATGAATTTTGCATGCTAGTTGGAATTTCGCCAACAATTGATGTTGATTATTAATTGATTTATATGCGGTTCACATTATTTTATAATATAACAAGTTATTTGTAAAATAAAATTTACGGTACTTGTAAATTTTGATGTTATTCATGATTTGTTTATACGTGGATGACATGTTGATTTTTGGTGTTGACCAAATCAAGTTGGATTTGTTGTTGGAAAGCTTAGTAGTACATTCGGATGCGAATTATATTTCGAATATGGAAGTCCACTCTTTCACAAGTGAATGTTTATTTATACTTGGAGGATTTGTTATCTCTTGGGAATCCAAGAAACAAAGTTGAATTACTGATTCAACAATGAAATCAGAGTTTGTGGCATTAGAGACAGCGAGTAAAGATCATGTGATAGTGAAGTTGTCTTGGCCAATGTATATAGACAAGTTTACAAAGGTAGGTCTAGACACTTAGGTGTCAGACAGATTATGATTCGTGAGCGGATCACGAATGATGTTATTACAGTAGAGTTTGTGAGAACTCGATATGATTTAGCCGATAATTTAACCAAAGTGTTAAGTAGAGATTTTGTGCACAAATCGGCTATTGGGATGAGATTAAAAGTCCATTTGAAATCTCTCATGTTAAGATACCCAATTCCCATCTAATATGACATTAGGTGCTGAATTCAATGTGGAAAGCTTAACATCTAGAGATTGGAACACATTAGTAGTATTATCCCAAAGTATGTGTTCAGACATGCAAGTTGTGGAGGTTGAAGTTTATCTTCTTAATAGCTCTTTTGAAAAATTGCATATGCATGTGCAAGAGTAAAAGATCTACCTATTTAAGCATGAAGTTTAGCCGCTTCAAGAAGCTAGGACTTGGCTTTGATATGCTTAAGAAGGATAAGGACACAAGGCTAGTAAAAGATAGTGTCAAGTAAGAACATTTGAGAATGTAAATTTATGTGTATATTATCTTCGAGTATTCATTATGGATAGTAAAGGTTCAATCCTTAGTGATACCTTGATATTCGAATATTTGGACTGTGTAATATACTAATATGAAATTCAATCGTTACGATATTTCATTTATGCATAAGTTTGTTATTTGTTGTTATTTTGTTTTAGTTAATCATGAATTGCACTAAAATGGGGGAAGATTGTTGGATATTTTAGTGTAATTGGATTAACTAGTCGACCAATGTAGTCATAATATATTATCGAGCAAGTCGGAGAGTGTGGAGTACACGCTTGTTAGAATATATTATGATTAGTGGGTCCAATGGACGGATCCTTGTTCGGGTTAAATTTATTTTAAATGATAAGGCTATTGTGAATATTCATGGAAATTTTGAATTTGAAAAATTAATTCAAATTTGAATTTGAATAATTTTGGCCGTTTTTATCATTTAAAATTATAGCCGTTATTGGATTTAAAACTGTTTTACAGTTTGAATATTTTCGTTGAATAAATACGTATGGTTCTGTTAAAGTGAAAAAAAAAAACAAAAAATCCATTCTCGTTGTTCAAAAGCATACGCTCTGATTTTATCCGGTTGAAATTTTTTGGAGAACCACCAAAATAATTTCAATCTGAAATTGTTAAAACAAGACTTCGGAGTTTATCCGGAAATCTCTAAACAATATTCCCAACACGTTAACGGTGTTAACCGGCGTCGTCGACGGGTATTTTGGCTGGTTGATAAGACGGTATTGTTGAGATATGAGTTCAAGGGTCTTCTATATAGGGTTTCGTGTCTCTTTCTTCAAAATTAGAAAAGGAAAATTTGGAAGGGAATAGAAACCCAAAAGTCTGACTTTCAAACAAAAAAGTAGATTCCAACTTAAATGAAGCTATTTATCCCTTTTGAGATATTTTTGTCCAATATTTAAATTGAAGTATTTTATGAAACTATCTCATTGTTGAGTACTAGTTTAGTATTACATATTTCAGAAAATAATATTTATAGATAGTTTTTTTTTTCTAATTCAAAGACTTAATAAACATGGTTCATATACAAATACTTCAAAAGATATTTATAGATAGTTTTTTTTTTTTTTAAGTCGAAGACTTAATAAACATGGTTCATACATATACATACTGGACCTAGCTCTCTTGAAAAAACACTTGTTATAAAAGGAGGGTTATTCACACTATATATGTTAAATTTGTGCCCTGTATTTGTTGGATGCGTTATAACTTGACAAGTCTCATCACACTTAGTGTGTCCAATCATTAGACTATTATTATAAAGTGCCAAAATCTTGCCTCGTTCGACTAATTTTGTTTGATTTAGAAAATCGGATACGGACAAGTATGTTAGGTCTGAAATATAAATAAATCGTTCCAGTTAGATTCCTGACTGGATCGGAGTTTGGATATTTGAACAAACTGGTCAGGTTTAGATATTAAAATTGATAAATCCGGCCGGTTCCAAAATGCACGGGTGAAATCCGAGTTTGGATTAAGACACAGAATGCAAGAAACGAGACAAAATATTAAGCTTTATCCGAAATTTAGCGGTACAATTAGCATATATCGAGATCTATTGCGAGTACAATGAGAATCTAATACCATGTTTAAAATCGAAATTAGACCTAGCTGCACTGCCAAATATATTTTTAGAGAGCAAAGAAAATATCAACTCTAGAAAAATATATGAAACTTGTGGAACACGGAAGCAAACAAGTCTTATAACTTGCAGACGGCATAAATAAAACAAAAGTGGATGGTACCAATTCCTTCAACTATTCTCTTAAAATTAAACAATAAAACCTTAACTGAGACCAGACTTTGTCTTTAAAGACATGAGTATATGTAAACCACTGGGGGAGACTGATTCCATAAACTTGTTTAACATTATACCAACTAGCTGAAAAATATAGTTCCATTCATGTAAGCCTATATATTTTAGATAAAAAAATAAGATAAAAATATGGATTAAATATGATTGCAGGCCTGCATTCGTTAAACAAATCCTGAGATTCATAAAAATATTAACACAAAGAAGTCAACTCCATCAGACATATATACAATATCTTCCAATTCCAATAACAAGTACATAATTCAGAACAAAAATGGCCGAGCTAGCTCGTAAATCGCTCATTTTATTGATAACAATCTACACATGTATAGGAGTTGTATTGGTGTCTGCACAAAATGAAAACTTCGTATACAATAACTTCCGTGAAAAAGAATCTGACTTTTATCTCGACGGAATTGCGAAAATCTTCCCCGGAGGACAGCTGCGGCTAACCGACACTTCACAGCAGCAACTAGGCCATGCCTTTTGGAAGTTACAGATCGGCTTCAAATCTTCACTATCATTTTCGACAACTTTTGTTTTCGCGATCACTGGAGATCCGAGTAATACTATAAATCAAACTGGTCATGGATTTGCCTTTGTCATCTCTCCGTCCGTATACTTAGACCATCCAGATAACGGTGATTATTTGGGTATTATCAATCACACAAAGAACGGCTACTCAACAAACCACATCGTTGCAGTAGAGTTTGATATTAATAAGAGCACCGGCTTGGATGATATAAACAAC
This sequence comes from Limnanthes douglasii subsp. nivea, assembly GCA_036936605.1. NCBI lineage: Eukaryota > Viridiplantae > Streptophyta > Magnoliopsida > Brassicales > Limnanthaceae > Limnanthes > Limnanthes douglasii. The sequence goes on along the minus strand of JAUPFV010000005.1, from coordinate 104,379,392 downwards.
AATCATGTAGGAATCGACGTTAATAGCCTTGTATCAAACATTTCAGCTCCAGCTTCGTATTTTTCCAACGAAGGGCAGAACATACCTGTACAGCTCGTCGGCCCTGATCGGAAACAGGTTTGGATAGATTACGATGGAGCAAACAAGTTACTTAACGTAACTCTAGCACCCCTTACAATTCCAAAACCCAATCAACCACTGTTAACGAAATCCATTGATCTTTCTCAAGTTTTTTTGGACACGATGTATATTGGTTTCTCTGCCTCCAGCGCTGCAGTAACAGCTAATCACTACATTCTTGGGTGGAGCTTTAGTAGGAGTATACAGAATTCAAGCTTGGATCCTTCGAAGCTTCCTCCTGTTCCTAAGACACCAGAAAAACGGAGTAGGACGGTTATTTTTGTAATTGTGTTTGCAGTGGTTGTTGTAGTAATCACTAGTGCAGCTGCTTACCTCTATTGGAGAATCAAGTTCGGAGAAGTACTCGAAGAATGGGAAAGACAGTACATGACTCAAAGATTTTCATATAGGACGCTTTACAAAGCGACCAAAAGTTTCAAAGACACAGAAATCATAGGAAAAGGAGGTTTTGGAAATGTCTATAAAGGAAAACTTCCTTCTTCAAACAAACAAGTCGCAGTCAAGAAACTGTCTCATGATGCAAAACAAGGAATGCAGCAATTTGTGTCTGAAGTCGCCAGTATGGCAAGGCTAAGGCATAAGAACTTGGTACAACCACTAGGCTATTGCAGGCGAAAAGGGGAGTTACTTTTGGTGTATGATTATATGCCTAATGGAAGTCTTGATAGTTTTTTGTTTTTCGATAATAAACCAAAGCTTAGTTGGCCTCAAAGATTGCATATAATAAAAGACGTAGCCGCTGGTCTTTTTTATCTCCACGATGTCTGTGACCAAAAGCAAGTTGTTCTACATAGAGACATAAAATCTAGCAACGTCTTGATAGATGCCGATCTAAATGGAAAATTAGGAGATTTTGGGCTGGCTAGATTTCACGACCGTGACAACACCAATCTACAAGCTACTCGTGTGGTAGGGACAATCGGTTATATGGCTCCAGAGCTTAGTACAACGGGAATCGCAACCACAAGTACCGATGTGTTTGCTTTTGGAGCTTTCATGCTTGAGGTAGCTTGTGAAAGAAGGCCTGTAGATCCTCAAAGATCACCAAAGGAAATCATTTTGGTTAGATGGGTTTTTGAGTGCTTAAAAAAGGGTGTCCTTCTTAAAACAATCGATTCCTTAATGGAAGGATACGTGGAAGATGAAGTGGAGCTGGTATTACGGCTAAGTCTGCTTTGTCAACATCATGACCCAGAAGCCAGGCCGACTGTAAAGCAAGTAATAGATATTCTCGATGGCAATGCTAGTTTTCCCGAAACGCCACTTGACGCTGTTGGTATTGGGATACAAATAACAAGCAATGAAGGATCTGCAACCTTTGAAGACATTCCTTTATCGGCAAATCATATATTTGACACCAATTCAGCCTTGTATACAGGTCGTTGAAACTTGAAACTTGTAACTATAGTCCTCAATAAGGCTTTGAATTGGTGGTTAGTCCCATAACTACGAGGCCTTGGAGAATTCAGTCCCTGATTTCCAACTATTATACCATTACTTTTGAATCAAGTGTCTTTGTGGCTTGTTTGACTAGTGTTTTGCTGTATGTAGTCTTTCTTGTTGGTCAAGTTGTAAGGTCTATTTGTGTTGCGCTATAGTAATTGTTTGTTGGGCTTTATTACTCTGTGTCAAGCCTCAGTATAAATAATTTAATTTGTTTCAGTTCGACTAGGTTGATGCAACTTTAGATCGTGGTTTGAATATTAGCCAGTTCTTGACTTGTAGATGCTCGTGGAGCAAATGAGAATGAAGAGTAAAAATGATGAAGCAGCTGAAAATGTCTTAGTAGATTCTGGCAACAGCAGCCTTTACATCTACATCAACTAACAACTATAAGAAGGAAAGTCCTAAATGTTGCAGTTGTGCCGGGGCAAATTCAAGTGAATTGCATATATTGCAGGTTCACTACAAGCGAATTTTATTGTGGAATGTAAAAAGAATGAGGTGCATTCCACTTGTTCTATGTGAACTTTAGAAACTTCTGTTGTCTTAAACGAAGATATCAGAACAGCAATCTAAAGAGTAGCATTGCTGCCGCGATAAGATCATTCCTAGGTGCAACGGTTAGCCAATTTGAGCACAAATAGATAGTGCTCTGTTTTTCTTTTACGAATCTAAAACTTTTCCAAAACATTATAATTCTTTGAAAAGTTATCTTAAATCATGTATGATAATATAACAAGTATTAATGTATTTTAAAATTTATAAATATTCTGATTAATATATATTATTAAATAGTTTATTGATAAAAATTTATTTTCAATTGTTTGAATATAGATTTAGCATTATTTTGTATTAAAAAAATCTTTCTCAATAAGTTTTGATCGGTAATAAGACAAAATGGTTGTTTCTTCGATTATATTATATGCGTCTCAAATCTTTTATCGTCTGGAAAAAAAATGATTTTTAATCCATTAACGACAACGACAATTTGATTTTTCACCTAAACTCCATTGTTAATATTTTAAAAACATTACTTTCTATAATATCTACAAAAATAACAATGACTATTATAAAAATATGACTCAATATAAAAATGACAGTTTTAAAGAACAAATCTTATAATGAGTGATTACAAATGCAACTTTTTTATTATCACCCATCAAATCTAAAGCATGCTTGTAAAAAAGACAATGTAATACTAAATTATTTATATCTCTTATAAGTTTTAAGTATAAAAAAAAATCCCAAAAACCATGATTCTCAAGTCATAGTTAAAGAACCCATGTTTCTAAAAATGGAGAAATATTTATAAAAAAAATTAGAAACATCAACGTGGTTGAATAAAAAAAACAAAAAATTACACAAAAACATTTGGAACAAACCTAAATGTTTATAAAAGAGTAGAATTAGTTGTTATGTTTATGCTGATCATCTCACTTTGTAAAGGATTACATTCTCTTAAAAAAAACATAAACACTATGTAAAAAGAAATTATAGCAATATCAATGAAAGTGAATATTGTGGAAAACAAATTAGTTGGTAAGTTGTAGGATACATGAACTTCAATGCATGTTAGTACATGATAGAGTTTTATTCAAATCAATAAAACAAATATATACAAGAGCTACCAATGTGCAACACCAATAAATCAATATGCAAATGTCGAGTTAATGTTTACAAGTTAGAAAATGATAAATCTCACAAATACAAATTCTTTTATGTTCGCGATATGAACAAAATCCTAGTGTTTGGTGATCTTTTTGGAACTCATTCAATTCAATGTATGATGACAACAATCTCGTTCCTCAATAAGAAGTTATATTTGTTGGTAAATGATACTTATGCAAATGGAATAGTTAAACTATACTTCTAAAGTTTCAATAAACAAAATTATAAAATTTATTTACTCTTCTTGACGTTATAATTATTTTTCTAGCATGGTAGAGTTGCAGATATAAGACATGTCATGATTAAGAGAATTTTTAAACTAAACTTAAAATTTATGATTTTTGTTCATATGAGAATTGTGAACTGTGTTAAATCAAAGATTATAAAGAAAAACCTTATACGACCATATAAACATATACAAAAATATTATATTTGATACATATTAATATACGTAAGTTAATTATATCTTAATGTGTGGGGGTAAAAGATATTTTAAAACTGTTGGGAAAGCGATCGTTTAGAGACAACAAATTTCATGTTCGATGGAAACAATAAAATAAAAGAAAACAGTAAAAAAACAAAAACACACACAAGAAATACTTAACGTGGTTTCGATTATGGAAATAATTCTACATCTAGGAGCAACAAACCCAATCTTTTATAAAACAAGGAGGTTAAGGAAAGACTCTTCAAACACAAAGAGTTAAATAACTCTCTATTGGAAACCTCTCATAGTTTATAAAGATAATATGAATCATAAAAATATCTATTTAACGTTTATATATCAACTCACTTATATTTCTAAGAGATCAGAGATTTTTTTTTCACTTTGAAAGAATTCAGACTCAAGTCATTCATCTTTTCATTATCGTCATAAACCCTAGATTTATGTTTATTCTTTAATTTATATGTAAATAGAAAACCTTACTTCTTCATTAATAAAATGTCATAATAAACCCTAATCATAATACATGAAACCTTATCAATAAGAAATTTTGATTAATAGAAAACCTAATTAAAATATAATACCAATTAATACGAAATATAATTAATAAGAATTCAGTAAATGTAAGAAGACAAAAATATGAGACTTAATTAAATAGAAAATTGCAAAAAATAGAAGAAACCCAATTCAATCAAAAACTTAAGCCCAACAATAATTTAAAGCTTCGGTCTAAGATGCATTTGGCAGACAGCTTCGAATCTAGGCATAAACACCATGTCATCGAATAATATCATATTCACATGCCTTATGTTCCATCTCTACTCTATATGCCAAGTCTCCAGTCCAGTAATAAACAAACAACCTGTATTCAACAAAACTCGGCTTTAGGTTCAAGCAAACGTGTCTGCGCATATATCTTGGCCACAACTCTCTTTTGTAAGAATCCAACAATTTCTACGTATACATGTCTTTGACCGATCTATTTTTCGGCCATATAGTCTTTCAGTAGTTCATCTATTTAAGAGTTACTTCTAGCCTACACCTAACTATTCTTCACCTATAAGTATAGTAACTTTAGCATCCATTACATCTAATATTCTAATCTTTAGAGACTAGCTGACCTATATCCCGGACTTTCACAAGTCTCATGTAGTTCGTGAGCTCTAAATAAAATAAACCTTAGTCAGAGCTTCCAAAATACTATCTTTGCTAGTAATTTTAGCCACCTTCAATTTCTTTCTCTCCACGACATCTTAGACGAAGTGCACCTTTATATCTGCATGTTTAGTTCACACGTAGAACTTCATATTCTTCATTAACTGAAGATAACTAGTGTTATCACAAAACACAACAACATGGTGAATCCACAATAACATCAAAGTAAGGTTATCTAGTAAAGGTAAGACCTTTGCCTCGTAATTTTTAACGATATCTTTAATTGAGATGTTAGGTTTATCATCAACCCGAGCCTACGAAGTTTTTTGTTTGGATCGACCTATGTTCTATTCAAGCAAAAATTAATACCTGAAGGACTATGATGTTCTACATAATCACTTTGGGGTATTGAATATCCCTCTAATCATAGAAAATCGAATCTCTTAGTGTAACTTGTAACTTGTGTTGGGTTAGACTTTCTTGCAAATACATCAGTAAGGGCTGGAACATCTCAGATCACTTTCTCCCTCACACCCATCACTCAACAAAGCTTGTCTTCGCTTCTCTTTCTCCTTGAATCTACCTTTACTAACCGTTGGTTTTCTATTTCTCTTGCAGAATACATTAAGTTATTTTATTCGAATATCGAAGGAGGTAAAGAAAAACTTGATCAACTGAGATAGTGGGCCAATGATAATTGGGAGTGCGGGTTACACATGTATTTTACCGTTGACAATTTGATCAAATCTAAGTTTTGGAACATAAGAAAATTGTGAACCCAAGGGTGATAAGGAGGTTCCATAAGATAACCTCATTGGGCTAAGAGTGACCATGGGAAAATATCTTAACTTGCCACAATGTGGTCGAGCCCTAAGCAAACGCATTCCCAAACTTGAAAAAATTGATGTTTTTTTAAAATGACTAAGCTGAGTGAAGGCTTAGAGGATTCTAACTCATCCAACTCAGTGTTGACACATCTAATCCAACTGATATGGCCAAGAACACCGAAGTGATGGTATTAGAGGACTAATTTGGTGGTCGAAAGGATAAAAAATCAGAAGGGGCCTAGGAAAAAGATCTTATACCGAATTTGCCGTGAGTCGGGGTTTCTAAAGGATAACCGCAAAGAATAACTGAAATAGAATACATCCATAATTAATTTGAATCCCCAAACCTTCCAAAGGTTATGGCGTGATATGCAGACGTTGAGAGATCAATTATTCTCTAAACTCTCAGGACTGTTTTCAACATCACTACTTGGAATATTGATTTGCATAATGAGGTATTCTTATTAATATATTATTTCAAGGCTCAATTTTCCCATTCTTGTGTTCTTATTCATATGTCCTTACGTGGAATATGAACAATACTTGGGATATGTTGCAATGCTTTGTCGATGAGCACTAAACAAAATGTTTTGAACTTTATACTTGATGAAGAAACCGATCAAGCATGTGATAGATGGTGACTCCAAAGTTTTCAAAGCACGAAGAAGAAGCATACCAAATATCTAAATGATTTTTTTAGGGTTTCCCATGAAGAAGGAGGTTTTATTTAGACGCATATGTTTCTCACTTTGTATAGATTTTTCAAAAGCTCAATCTTGGCCCATTATAGAAAGAAGTATCCAAAAAGAAACGTCCACCATGAGTATCTCCAAAGTTCGGCGAGAATTTCAATAAGAATGATGAAATTTAAGAGGAGGAGGGCAACAAGATTTCATCCCTAAAGGACCTTATGCGCTTGGAGTCTCTCGCATACAATGCTCCTCGAACTGAACCTCTGATCGATCAAACAACACCCATTGCTTCTTAGAATGATCCACTCACTACATAGAAAAATCCTCATGTTACTCATACCCAAATTCCGAAACCAAAATCTCAATAAAACGTTTGTTTTTTTTCCTCTACTCTTTCTAAACTAAGAGTCCATGGACAAACATGGCGTTTGTTGTATGTTTAATTTTGTAATGATTTACATTCGACTGTTCGGTTCTTTATCTTATCACAATCCTATTTATTTTATATATAATTGATTATTTACTTGCTCATATTTTATGTCATGTTATGTAGTTTTTGGCTGGGCTAAAGTCTGTACTATGCTCGTTATTTTCACATCATGCACTGTATATTGCCTCGACCAAGTAAGGTTGGAACCTTTTACAAGTTACTTAGTCCGAACAACATCCTTTACTCCAATCATTGAGCTTTTCTTCGACCAACTAAGGTTGGAACATTTTGCGAGGTATTTTTTCGAACATAACCGCTTGCTTATACCTCGGGACCTAGTATGAGCAACTACAGTTGGAACATTTTACTAAGATTTGACTTGAAACATACTACTCCCTTGTTTTGATTTGACCTCGACCATTAGAGTTTTGAATATTTTACAATAGTTCAAAATAAACTGGAACACATTCATTTTTGAAACACTAATTCACTTAGATATTGACAAAATCAAGTTGTCTTTTACTATACCAAAGGGAGAGCATAATTATTCGAAACAATTTCATCAATATATATGATATGTATGGACCTGATCAAAACCTTTTTGCGCAACCAATATTATGAAATTTACTCGTCCATAATTTATAAATAGCTTAGTTTAAAATAACCAATACATAATAATTTAAAATTTTACACATAGTATAGTTTGAGGTGTTTGATATTCCACAGATGTTGAAGTTTCCTGTTTTCTTCATTCAAAAATTAATAAGTGTTTTCCTTAAACGTTTTAGTCACAATGTAAGGAGGTCCCTAGTTCAGACCGAGCTTACCTAGAACCTGATCTATTTCTCATGAGAGTTTGGAAATATTGGATCCTTAAGTGAAATTTTGTTTTTTTCCTCGATCAGATTCATTTTGGCTCTTCTTCCATTCTCATTTCCATTTTGAGAGTAATTAAAGATCCTTGAAAGATGGAAAATTTGTTTATGTATGGACCACTGCATCCATACCGTATACCAAATGGGGTTTTTCATATGGTAGTTCGAGGAGTGGTTTTATTAATCCATGGTACTTCTTGAAAGGTCGTTTGGCCACTTTCTCGTAGCCCATATTAATTCATTCTTAAGGTCTTATAAGATGTTTTGGTTAGTAACCTTTACGTGACTATAGAAGGTGAAAACGGATATAGAAATATTGCTTTATTTCTCAACTTTGATAGAAAGAGGTTATCTCGATGTTTTAAAACTAAAGACTGTTATCTACAGTGATTGACCTTGGGAAACCAATCATATAGAAAATATTAGTAAAAATAAAATTAAGCACATTCTTTCTAGTTATCCTAAAGAGAGGTTCTCCCTCCACCCACTTAAAAAACAGTCTACATTAATGGGAATATACTTGCGGTCTTCTGAAATAATGAGTAGAGGTGTGACCATTTCAAAGGGGTATAGTTTAGGTAATAAATTATTTAGAAATAATTGTGCAAGAATTTTATTTTTACCAACTAAACTGTATCGTCTAATATTATCGGCAGTAGAATTTTGCTAATAAAACTCTTCGGGTTAAAATCTTGGAACCATAATATGTCGAGTCGGCCCCATAATGAAGCTCATTTAAACATGTAAAGTACTTTTCAAGGTCAAGGAATCATAAAAAAAGGTCGGCTTAATCTTTGTTTGTACAATGTTCACTCCCCTAACAAGAGGAATCTCTTCACCCTGAAATTCAGTATTTCCTGCAACCTTATTTTCAAGAAAAATACCACTTTTAAAGAACTCTAAGATTTCAGATCACCAATCCTATTAATATGTACTTTGAAGGTTTCCTACAAATTTTTATTGTGGTTCTTGTAAAGTGAATGATGTTCTAAAATGTGATTAAAGGTTTGATCTCACAACAAGTTACCGCAACCAATAAATCTGCCAACAAATTTTACACTCTTAGTATTTTGTCATATTGGATGCTTCCAAAGAGTTGTGATTGATTTTTTAGTTCTTTCAAGTGTTTAATTAAGCGTTCATTGTGCACATTTCCCTTTCACAATAATGATTACTTAGAAGTTAGGATTCGTTTGTCAACCGAATCCCATATGCTCGGTATATATGGGATAATTGGAGCCTTACAATTTCTTCTTCGAACTCAACCTCAATATTCAACGCTTAAAGACATAATTGAATGTCATAGTTAATCGTTTCCCCCAAAGAAACCTCTAATTGTACCTCGGTTGCGCAACCAAAGATGTTCGACCCTTCGTTTGTTCGGACCAACCACTCTCGCTTTATATTTTTTTAAAATGGCTTGGGTTTTTTGGTATGAAAATATATTAAGAAGTTTTCTAGAGCTTGATCTTTAATAGTTATCTTGAGTTCGTATTTAATATCAAAATCTCTTAGCTCTATTGACCATCGGGTAAGCCTTTCCTAAATGTCAGGTTTCTTTTACTCACATAATAAATTGTCCTCGAGCATCTTCTCTCTTCTCTTATAAGAATGACGGTTACAACTGGTCTGGATGATTTATGATCGGAGGGTATTTTGGGTAGTTTATTAGTATATTATTAAATTTCTAAGTAGAATGTAGAGAGATAAAAGAGGTGTGTGCTTGTATTTAATACTCGTAGAAAAAGTCCAACCCTCTTAATGATGTTTGTTGGGGTATTTATAGTTGTTTTTCGTTGACCCGTGGGCCTTATGGGTCAAACCTTATTATTGGGTCATTCTTATGAGCACCCATACCCAATAGACGAACTACTCCAACTACTGTTCTTCTATTAATCTTTTATTTGGATTGTTTGAAAACCGCTTCGGATATTATAAGGATTAGTAGAGATATCCGAACTGATCATATAGTCCCCTTAGCTGTTTTAAAAGCTTTGAAAGAGCTAATTACATCAAATACTATATGAACTGATCACCTAGGTTCGAAGTGAATTCGAAGGGTCTACCAATCAACTTAAAGGTCGATATTTTATTATCAATCTTTCATTACACGTGTCAGCTTTCAATTGGACCTACTAGCCGTTTTTTCTAGGGATTTACAGCTAACCCTTTAAAATTATAGGGCACTAAAATTATTAGATTTTAATTATTACATATTTGATTCATTTCTCCAAGGCATAACATTCAAGTAGGCCTTTTAGTATATAAGTGTACTTTTTTATTATTTCAAATCTTAAATATAGAGAGAGAAAATTTCATCATCTTCAATATTTTCGAAGGTTCTATGTTCACAGCAAGAACTGCCTTAATCAAAGGAGGTTGGCTTAGCTTGTTTGAGTTAGACAGAGAGAAAACAGAGAACAAAATTGCAGCCAAATTGCCAGCCTCTCATGGTGGATTGATTATTGAAGAAGTATTCGAACCAGACAAAAGTTTATCTTCTTGCAGACCAACAACATTTCCAAAGAAAAAATTCTCTACTTCATCTTTAATAAATCATGAACCATCAGAGCAACCAGAATCTCTAATTCATTGATCAAAACAACCAGAGTCACCAGTTTACCAATCAAAATAATCAGAAACACCAATTCTCCAATCAAAACAACCAGAAATACACTTTTTAGAGTTAAAGTCATTACTAGCAGCAAAACTCCATCCACTTTCAATTCTATGGGTTCAGATATGGGAGATAGCCCACCTCAAAGGTTTACTAGGTTATCCAAATCCAAAACTGCAACTCCACCTATCAAAGAGGTAAAGAAGCCTAAGGAAGGTCCTGCAATTGTAAAGTCTTCAAAACTGCCAACTTTGGATCTACAGCAATCGACTTCTCCTGTCGGATCTTCTCATATCAAGAAGGAAGATACTGAGCATACATCAGCAGATCAAGCACAAAAAATAATGGAAGATGTGATGGTAGAAAGTGGGCCAGACAACCCTATAGAGACCTAGAGACATACTAGGGACACCAATATAGTTCGGGATAAGAAAAAAATAGTGGAGAAAACTAACACCAAACCACTTCCAGAGTGTCTCGTTGGGCCCAAATTTGCCAAGATTAGTGTTAGATGCTTTCATTTAATAAAGCTATATCTGAGTCAGTTAAGACCTACCTCTTGGTAAACCCTATTAGCCAGCAACATTTCTTCAAAGCTTTCCAGAATCCTAATGCATATGGAACAGTTTACAGCTGTGGCCGGATTATGTAGAAATCATAATATCTCTTTCTACTATTTCAACATGGGTAATGACAAGCCTTGAAGGAGTCGATTTCTTTATATCAGTGGCGCTTGGGAGAATGATATAAAAATAAAAAACAAGGAAAATACAAGCATGCTTACCAGATACTGGAAAATCTCAGATAACCGTCAAATAATTCTTTTCAATATGCATTAATACCGAACTCTTACATCAGATAATTTCAACATTGACTCGTAATTCAGATTTGTTTTTCAGTGTTTTCCAAAATCTTCTTAGAACATTTGAAAGAGGGTCGGAGTACCTTTACTAAACTAAATCAATGGGCCATGGAAAATTGGGAAGATGGTATCTACACCCGCTTCACTACAGCTAACATGGTGAGGACTCATTTATGGAGAACAAACTTAACTATGAAGCTTTCTTTAGAAGAATTCACCAACCTCACGAAGATGCTAAAATCATCAAACGTTCTGAAGACAAGGATGGTAACCTATTCTTACCAGCTATGAATAAGGCTCCTAGTCACGTTGAAAATTGAAGAAGAAAAAGAAAAAAGTGGAGACTCCTCTAAGGGACTTCCTGATGTGGGTAATTAGGGGTTTATATGAGAGATTAATATTTCACTATTAGAGGCTATGGCAGTAATAGTTGGTGAGGCAAAAAGGCCGCCACCATCTTCCCCAACAATCAAGAAGAAGAAAAGAGGTCAAAAGACACCAGACATGTACTGATGACAGGGCATACAAGAAAATTAAAGTAGTTATCGGTTTGGAGATCATACTCTGATTCGAGATCATTCCTCTCGAGTTCCTACTGAAGAAGAAGTTCATGCTAATCCGTCTTATCCAGTGTTCCCTACTGCGGACCAACCTCATGTTGAAGTTGAACTTAACTTAGATGGTATTGGGAACTTATACTTCAGCGAGTTTGACAAACATGATTTTGAACGAACCTTTCATCAATCATCCAACATAGCCAACGAAGTGATTAATGAAGGTGAATATTTTAAAGTGTCTGATGAGCACGAAGCATTGGGCTATGCAGTCTTAGGTTATCTCAGGTTCATAGTTGACTGAGAAATACAAGTCAGAGCCATAACAAAATATAGAACTTCTCTCCAAACTGATAATCAAAGCTTAAAGGTCTCTCTTGCATCTGAATAAATTAAGCTAGAGACTTTAATCAAGGACAAAGAGCAACTGAACACTGAGTTGTAACATCCAAAGATGATTGAGAGAAAACATAATCCAAGTATACCGAACTGCAAACCTCCAAGTTCAAGGAAATTAAAAACTTGAATAAAGCATTGACCAAGGAAAATGCTACCAATAAACAAGTGTCTAAAGAGAATAAGGAACTAAAATATCTTCTCAAGAAATTATACGATGAAATCACCACTTTGAAGGACTCTAGGGCTCAAGATATAGCTGCTTCCAAGAACGAATATGTCGAGGGGGTGCTGAAGTCCATGGAACGAAGGGAAAAATCTGTTAAGTCCGACATGGTCCTTTTGCTCCATAAAAATTTCCTTAAACGGTCTCTTGGGAAGCTGTGGGCCTATGTACCAGATGATAATGTTCCCTATCATACTTTAGCACAAAATGATAAATATAATATGACTTCAGATGATTTTGAACCTGATGATGAGGCTGAGGAGGGCTCAAGAGATGATAAAGAGGAAAAAGAAAAAAGTGATGTTGACAAAACAATCGAAGGGAATGAGTCATAAGGTTAATTAATTTTTGACTTTATGTTTTGAACTAAAATCCTTGGATGACCAAGGAATTTCGTTGTTTTATTTGGTTTTCCTTTTGTGAACTGAAGTCCTTGGATGGCCAAGGCATTTTTTGTAAAATGAGTCGGATATCTTTGATAATCCAACTAGAATTCCATGTTATCTTTCATTTATTTTGTACTTCACCTTATCTTTTTAATGTTTCTATTTGAATATGATCATCCTTAAAAGATGATAAACATTAATCCTATATGAACTCAATCAAGTATTTCAAACGTTTAATCATTCTTTAATATGTTCGAGGTATTCAAAAGGTATTCCATATGAAAAATAAAAGTATTTAATCGGTGTTTAATTTATACAAACCATTCCCAAATATTTCAAGCATTTTAATGGGTGTTTAATTTATCTGATCCATTCACAGGTATTTCAAGGAGTTTAATGTGTGTTTAATTTATTTGATCCTTTCACAAACTCAACAACTCTTAAAAAAGGTAAAGAATAGTATGTTGATTAAGATCCAGATACCTCATTAAAATCTCTCCGCGCTACCATGGTAAATATAACAAAATAAGTATTCATAAGACGATTTTGTTCTGAATATAACCTGAGGTGCTCAATAATCTAGGAATGCTTTAAAAGGTTTCCTTATTTGCTTTGAAGTTTATACGTTCTTTATTTGACGTTTCACATACCGTGTATAGGCCTTCCCAATTTGGAGCCAGCTTTCCAAATTGTTTCTCCTTGGTATATAAGAATATGTTTCTTAACATTTTGTCCCCTTCTTGGAAATCTCTTCTTTTAACTTTAGAGGCAAATCTGCTTCTCATCAAACTCTGGTAGTGTGTTTTGTCTCAAGTGTACTTTACCATTCTTTGTTCAATTAGGTTGAACTAACTTCTCACAATCATATCATTACCTTGTTCGGAATAATTTTGTACTCTGAATGAAGGAAAAGTAGCTTCTTTAGGTGTGATTGTATCCATTCCATAAACAAGAGCGAAATGAGTCTTCAGAGCAGTTGTATGAGGAGTGGTTCGGTAGGCTCATAACACTTATTGCAAATATCTTGTCCATTTTCCTGTTGCTCCTTCAAAATTATTTTTCAAACCCTTCTAAATTGTCAGATTGGCAACTTCGACCTGCCGATTACCCTGAGGGTGAAAAGGAGAAGATAAGTTGTGTTGAATTCCTCTTGAGGTACAAAATTCCTCCATGTCTTTGTAGCCGAACTGAGGACCATTATCTGTAGTAATACGTTTGAGAATTTCAAATCTACAGCATATATTGGATATTATAAATTTTATTACTACCTTTGACGTTGTTCTAGATAAGGGTGCAACTTCTATCCACTTAAAAACATAGTCTATGGCCACAATTATAGTTAGACAACCACCAGAGGCCATATGAAGGGGGCTTTTGTAGTACATTTTATAAAGGAAAAGATGTCTGAACTGTGATATAGTGTGCTTGAAAGTACGGTCTAATTTTCCTAGCTGCTATCACCACTGCCAAGGCTAATTTTTCTAACTTTAAGTATTTTTTTCTCAGCTTCTAATAAACTCATGCTTATATAATATATCGGACGGGTGTAGTTACCACATGCCCCCAAGGGGCTAGCCGAGTTGGTTGAGTAAGGCATGCTTGTGACCAAAGGTCATGAGTTCGAGTCCCTCTACATACGATTTCTTGGCTGAGCCTGTCACCTTGTATGGTTTACCTTCTGACGTTGGTTTGCAAGCCATTGCGTCAGACTGAGGGTTTACTCTGTGCGCACCCATTGCACTCTGAATAGCGGCTGTGAGTTTCCTCTGAAAACACCACTTACTACATACTATGATACATCCAGATACATATAAGTCTTTTTTCTTGAATAGGCTTGAATAATGTCTTAGACGAAGACAAATGTTTATTTATTTTAAAGAAAGCTTGATCACACTGTGGGGAGAGGTTGAAGTTTTTAACATTCTTTAACACTTGAAAAAACTAAGAGCACTTTTCTGATGATCTTGAAATGAACCGATTTAAAGAAACTAATCTTCCTGTTAGTAGTTGAACTTCTTTAGTATTATGAGGTGGATCCATGGCTAATAAACCATTTAATTGATCAAGAACAACCTGAATCCCTTTTTCATTTACAATGTATCCACTAAACTTACCAGATCGGACTCTGAACGTACACTTCTCTAGGTTTAACTTCAATTTGATAGCCTCTAGGTTAGAAAAAGTTCCATGGAGATCAGATATGTGATATTCCTCCTTAGGGCTTTTTCAAAATCATGTCATCTAATGTAAACCTTTATATTTCCGCAAATTTGGTTGGCAAAATGCCTTATTCACCAATCGTTGATAAGTGGCCCCAGCATTCTTTGATCCAAATGGCATCACCTTATAGCAAAGCCTCCTATTAGTAATAAAATTAGTATGATCTTGATCATTCGAATCCATTTGTATCTGATTATACCAAGATAAAGCATCCATAAAAGATAATAACCTATTTTTTTATGTAGAGTCTAATAAGGGAAGGAAAATATTGATAATAACAAGGTTTATTATATAAAATATAAAGACTAAATTTATGTATTTAGTGATTAAGGACTAAAGTAAAGAAAACATAAGAGATAGAGGGCTTACGTGATATACCATATGAACTTGTTTGTAGATAGTAGAAGAGTGGGGTGAGAAATCCACTTTAACAGTGGTAATTATGTAATTTTACTATCCACCTCATGTACTATATAAAGGAAATTTCCTTTTGGGGAAAATGGCCAATGATTAGTCAGTTATTAGTACATTTATTCCTTTTGTCTATTTCTCTCTCTACAAAACACTAATTCTCTTATTAAAGTTACATTATACGAATATTTCTTAGACATATGCTCTCCCACAAATATTTCTACATCTGGACTAACCTAAGAAATATCTTCGATCGTCACTGGCGCCGTCTGTGGGAACCTAAGTGGTACCCGGAATTAACGTTCCAAAACCTTAAAATAAATATAAAAAACAATAGAAACTGAAATTTTGGGTGATTTGGAAGCGAGTCTAACAAACGATTTGATTGGATCTGTATCTGGAGACCA
This sequence comes from Limnanthes douglasii subsp. nivea, assembly GCA_036936605.1. Lineage (NCBI taxonomy): Eukaryota > Viridiplantae > Streptophyta > Magnoliopsida > Brassicales > Limnanthaceae > Limnanthes > Limnanthes douglasii. Next base: position 104,363,637 of record JAUPFV010000005.1, on the reverse strand, counting down.
TTTGATGGAAGAGCAAGTCATAAACGAAGAAAACGACCATAATCGATACGCTGAAGAGCTCCTTGAAGAGTCTATTCTGGTTGTCAGGCGCAAAGAGTTGTTAGAAGATATTGAAAGGGTAAATGAAGAAAAAGAAGCGGTAATAAGCTCAAGAAGAGTCAAGTCAGAAGTCCGACAAGAAGATTTCATGGTTGATCAGACTCAAGATGGCATTCAGCCTGAGGAAAGACATTGGAGGAATAGTCATCGATCTTCCAAAAGGCGAGTTACCAACGATATGAATCGTCAGATTCTAGTGAGTATACTTATCTTAGCTTAGATGAATTATCATCCTCAGATACCGATGCTAGGTATAAACAAGATCAGAAGCAAAGAGATTCAAATATGCATAAAATTTCTCGTCGGACCAGTCGGAGAATGAAAGGTTCGAGGAAGAAGAAGCATGGTTATGGGAAAAGAAAGATATATTCCGAGGAGCCCGAAAAAGCAGGGAATATCCGACCAGAATATGTAACTCCATGGAGACAACTTTAATCGGACAACTACAATCAGGATTACCGGGTCAGTAATTATTTACTTTTCTGATAGAGGAATGACTCTATATGGCTGCAAATGAAGGTCCGAGGGGAAGTTCTTACAAGGTCAGAAATAATTAGAGGTTATCTTCACTCTCTCCTGAGATTTGGTTCGGACACCTCCCCAAGTGGTTCGATATTTCCAAGCTGGAAAAGTTTGATGGGACCCAGGATCCAGATAGTCAAATTGAACAGTTCAAAAAATTCATGATAAACTAAGATGATGATGACAAGTTATTGTGTAGGGTATTCTCTCAAACTTTCAAGAATGCAGCATCAAAGTGGTATAATCGTTTACCTCAAGGGTGTATAAATAATTTTGATATTTTTGAAGTATGTTCCGACATCACTTCGTTGGAAGCAAGAAATTCTAAGCGAATTGGGATGCTATCATTTACTACAGACAGAAAGTTGGGTATAGTTTAAAAGAGTATACGAAGCGTTTTATTTGGGTCAAGACAGATATGGAATTTTGTGAGGACAAAGTAGCATTGGCTGCTTTCCGAATGGGTTTGCTTTTGAGGGTAGTGAAAGACAATGTTGCAGAGACACATGACATGACATTCAGAGCATTGTTGGATCAGATAGAGAAGCGGATTCTTGTTGAAGAAACTAGAGCCTCGGAGATCGAGTCGATGTCTCAATTCTAATAAGATCTGACCATGATAAGGGCTAGTGCACCATCAGTGAGTGTTCGACCACAAGTGTTGCAGCCAACGAAAACCGTCCGACCCCAAGCACCAGTTTAATCTACAGGTCAAGCGCCTCAAAGGGTAGTGAACAATCAATAGTATACATTTGCGATCAACTCTCAACAGTATGTTCGACCCATGTTCAACAAGTGGATCAGACCCGCTCATTATGCTGATTTGACCGAGTGTGTATCAACTATTTTTGAGAAAATGCGTGCAAATGTACATTTATTTAAGCCTTTCCCCAATTCAGACCCCAAGGGAACATCAGAAGAATAAATATTGTTAGTATCCTGAGGATATCAGGCATGATACAAAAGATTGTGTGGCATTGAAAAGAGAAGTGGTATTTGATTAAAAAAATAGAAAATTAATCAATTTTGTGAAGAAGAATTCTACGATTGCTCCTGAGCAAGAAGTTGTTCCTAAGCAAGAGGATGCCATGATAATATCTGAAGCAGTCGATGAAGATTCCATTGATGCATTTGATATCACTGCAGAATATTTAGAGCCGAAGCTGGGCAGAAACAATATAAATATGGTAGAATAGCCGATATCAAGAGGAAATGTTACTGAGTTATGTGCTTTCTTTGAGTCACTAACCATTTTTTGTAGGGATACAGTGGCAGGAATATCAAACTATACTCGGAAGAGACACATTGTTAGTTTGGCAACACAGTTAGAAGCAGGTGCTTCCACACACCTGTACAGAAATCCATCCCCAATACTTTTCTTCAAAGATGATTACATGAGAGACGTAGCTGGTCCGCATGAGGATGGAGTAGTAATCGGACCAGAGATAGTGGGAAATGAGATAATAATTTTTTTGAGTGATACCGGTATTTCAGCTAACATAATGTTTATGTCTACTTATAGCCAAATCAAAACCCCACCAACAATGTTGCGATTAGACCGAACGATAGTTGGATTCACTCGAGCTACTGTTGAAGTAGTCAGATAATTTGAAGGGATGGTGAAGTTAGGTCGAATACCATTCAAGAATATAGTCACAGTTCTATTCATAGTGGTGGATTCTCTAACATAGTACAACGCTGTCAACTAGTCTAAAATTCACGTTGTGCCATCTACTGTTCATCAGTGTTTGAAGTACGTGGTAGGAAGAAACGTGGGAATAATAAGAAGTAGCTGAAAGATGGCAAAATAATGTTATCAAGAAGTATTGGCCCCCAAGCAAGTAAAGGGGGTTGAATCGAGAAAAGAATAGTAATTAGTGGGGGCTTTTATGGACTCTGATCCCGTGGATGATCCAAGGGAAGGCTTCGGGTTCATGGTCCCCGATGACGGCTTTGAGGATCATGTCTTTTGTCCCGATAAAAGTCTTAAGATTGGTAGAAGATTGTACCATGAGGTAAAAGAAAGTTTAATTAAATTTCTTTCAACAAAATTACATTTGTTTGCATAGTGTACAGAGGATATTACATGGGTTCCAGCAAATGTCATCTGTCATAGGCTTGCGATAAGTAAACAACTTTTGTCCGGTCATATAGAAGAGGAGATCATTTTCTCAAGAAAAATATGAAGCGATAATGTCAGAGGTGGACCATTTAATAAAAGTGGATCACATACGCGAATCACAGTATCCTTTGTGGACTGCTAACACGGTCATAGTAAAGAATAAAAACGACAAGTGGAAATGTGTGTGGACTTCACCGATTTAAACAGGGTGTGCCCCAAAAATCCTTTCCATGTTCCTAGAATAGATCAGTTGGTTGACTCAACGTCTGGAAACTCGTTACTTTCTTTGATGGATGCCTATATTGGGTGCAATCAAATCGAAATGGACTCAAGAGATCAAGAGAGTACAACCTTTATCACTAGAAGAGGTTTACAATGTTACAAGGTAATGTTATTCGGGTTAAAAATGATGGGGCAACGTACCAACAATTAGTGAACAAAGCTTTTGAGTGTCATATTGAAAGAAATGTTGAGGTCTACATCGATGACATGCTAGTCAAGATCGTAAAACATGAAAATTATTTAGCTGACTTAGAAGAAACTTTTGCCAATTTGACGAAGATGAATTTGGAATTGAATCTGGAGAAGTAGACGGGTTAAGATGGAAACAATTTAGGCTACACAGTCAGCGAATAATGTATTGAAGCCAATCTGATACAGTTAAATACTCTGTGTACTATGGCCCCACCAAAAACGATCAAAGAAGTACAAATGTTGACTGGAAGATTGGCAGCATTTAATAGGTTCATATCGCGGTCCTTAGATAAATGCGTCCCTTTCTTCCAAGGCTTAAGAAAAGCAAATTGCTTTAAAATGTTCAGATTCCTTTCATCACATCAAAGAATACCTTTCTTCTCCTTAAATCTTGACAAAGACAAATTCGAGGGAAAATTTATTTGTCTATTTAGCAGTGTCAGATTTTGTTGTAAGTGCGGTTTTAATCTGAGAAGAGTTGAATATTCCGAAGCTAGTTTATTATGTGAGTAAGAGTCTTCTGGATGCTGAGAAACGATATCTCAAGTTAGAAAATTTAACTCTTGCACTAGTTACATCTGCGTGAAAAATGATATCTTACTTTCAGGCTCATTCAATTGTTGTGCGAACATTTTTTTCCGTTGAAGAACATGCTACAAAGGCCCGATGTGTCGGGAAGAATGACGAAGTGGTCAGTAGAGCTTGAGGACTTTGATATTGAATTCGAACCGAGAACTGCTATTAAAGCACGAGCATTAGCTGACTTCTTAGTTGGATTTGACTCCGCTCTGAAATGAAATAGAATTTGATAAAGAAGAACTTGGAACATAATGGATACTCCGAACCGACGAAGGTTCAAGCTCATTTGGTTGTGGAGGAGGGGTACAGTTGGTATCTCCAGAGGGAATTTCTATGTATCAAGCATCTGATTCGGGTTTAAAGAATCAAATAATGATGCTCAGTATGAAGCTGCTTTGGCAGGCTTAAGACTTGCAAAACTTTGTTGAGCTAAAAGAGTAAGGCGGATAAGTGATTCACAACTTCTGGTACATCATTCTTCTAGTCAGTCAAAAGCAAGAAAAGATCACTTGGTAAAATATATGGGGGTCTTGAAGGCTTTAACTTTGAGTTTCGAGGAAGTCAGATACGAACCTATCCATAGGGTTGGGAATTCAGTAGCTGATTCTTTGGCTAGAGCGTCTTACTCAGAGGAATACCAATGGATAATCATCGAAGAAAATCCCCCGATCGTCAAGGGACCCGAATCAGTTGAAGGATGTGTTGAGGCTTTCTAAATTTCTACAGCTATAGTGAAGGATTGAAGAAGTGAAATACAAGGGTTCTTGGTGAACGACATATTACCAGTTGATAAAGAATACGATTCAAGGCATATGGGTATGTCGTACTCGGAGACATATTGTATATGAAATATTTTAGTCGTCATTTACTCTGATTCTTAGGGAAGGATGAGTCGCAAATGATACTTTCAGAGCTGCATGATGGGGAAGGGTCAGCACATTGTGGCTACAGAACATTAATATGAATAGTTCTTCTTGTCGGGTATTGTTGGCCAACCTTTTTCTTGGATGCAAAGGAATTCATGCAGAAGTGCGATACTTTCCAAATATTTGCTAACTCAATTCATGCACCGGGCGTACCCCTCGAATAGATCTTAGAGTCGTTACCATTCGATCGGTGGGGCACCGATCTGGTTGGAACCCTTCTGGTGGTGTCACAAGGTCGTCAGACATCATTGTTGCAGTAGATTACTTTTCGAAGTTGGTGGAAGTTGATCCATTAGAAGGAACAAGAACCAAGGATGTGATCAAGTTTATTGTTTCTAACATCTGTTGCCGCTAATGGACCGCAGTTTGATAACAATAAGATGAAAGATTTTTGCGTATCTAAGGGGATACAACAATTCTTCTCGGCACCTTTCCGCCCCCAAGTAAATGGCCAGGTTGAGGTGACCAATCGAACAATCTTAGATGGGCTGAAAAAGAATCTGGAGGGTAAGGCCGTAAAATAGCCAGATTATCTGCAAGAAGTTCTATGGGCTTATAGATTAACCTTTCGGACTGCAACGCACGAGTCATCATTTGCATTTGTTTATGGGATGGACGCAGTAGTACCATCAGAAACAATGTTCCCATCGTTCAGGTTAAGTGAATACTTTGCGGAAACAAATGATAAAGGAAAGCGCACAGGGTTGGACCTGATAGAGGAAAAGAGAGGAAGGGCGTCGTTAAATTCTTTACATTATTAGACTCTAATAAGAAGTCGGTGTGCGTCTAAAGTTAGAAGGAGAGAGTTTAAATTCGGAGCCAAATTTTTGAGAAAAGTCTTCCTTCACACCAATAAAAAAAGGCTTGGAAAGTTGGCTCCTAACTGGGAAGGTTCGTACACAGTAACAAAGAAGATCAAGCCAGGAACGTACAGACTCAAAGATAGAGAAGTAAGAGATATTTCCCATCCTAGGAACATTGAGCACCTAAAAATTTATCTAGAGTAAATGAGTGTCTATGTAAATATTTTCTTTATCAGGTTATGTAAGTTTCGCCGGCATACTCTTTCCTACCATGTTGGTGGAGGAAGGTTTTAATGAGGTGTCCTAATAGCCGACGTATATATATATATATATATATATATATATATATATATATATATATATATATATATATATATATATATATATATAATTCTTTTTCCATCTTAAAATTATTCGTATAATATTCATCTTTTTGAACTCAAAAGATACTCCAAAAAATTTTGGACTAAAATCTTCATCTTTTTTAGCTCAAAAGATACTCCAAAAAAGTTTGGACTAGAGTGTTCATCGTTTTGAACTCAAAAGATACTCCAAAAAAGTTTGGACTAGAATGTTCATCTTTTTTTAACACAAAGGATAATTCGAAGAGAAAGTTCATTATTTTGAACCAAAAGTGTTTAACAAAGTTTTCATCATTTTAAACCTATAACAAACACTATCACATAGAAGATCTTTTACCTAGAAAATAGGTTGATATAAAACTTTCTTAATATGAATAAGTTTTTACCAACAGTATAATTCATATTAAGAAACTATTTATCCAGGGGGAACATGGGTAAAATATTTTCAAGCCAAACATTTTCAAATTGGAAACTTTACAAAATAAAATTAATCTAAAAAGCATAAATACATCATCAAAACAAAATAATGTCTCATGAGTTTACGCTTAAAGATGATCAACAAAACAATGATGAAAACACTATTTGGATGTGGAATTTTTCTTACTACCTTCTAGAGAATCCGATTCATAGGAGGAAATTTCTGAGTCATCACTAGTTTCCGAATCTTCCATAGAAACACCTACATGGCGATGTCTTTCAATAACACGCTGCTAAAGGCTTCCTAGCTTTAAGTCCGGAAATTTCTCGTGCATCTCTAACACCAAAGCTGATTTCATGTTAGCATCCGTTTCTTCAAGGCGAGATAAAATACTGGCTGCATACGCATCCAAACTTTTCTTTTTCTCACTCAAAGTTCTTCTTCAGAGACTCATACTTTTTTTTATAGCTTTTCAATGTCTACAACACCATTCTCAAAGTATGTTTTAGTTTTGGCACACGATTCAACAAGATCATCGATGAGAGTGTCCCGCTTGGTATCCCTAGTAATAAAACGCTCCCGTTTATCTTCAAAATTACATGTTTCCTCAGAGATTTTAGTCTTTAAAGGAGTAATACTAGATAAGCGATCAGCGAATGTTTTTTTCTCTTGAGTAAGTTCATCCTTAACCTTCTTCAACTGGGAAGATATCTTTTTCTCTTTGACAAGTTCATCTTTCAAGCTCTTAACCTCATCTTTCAAGTTTGGGGCAAGCTTGGACAAGTGATGTTGTCACTTCCCCCTTCACTGTCAACTACTTTCTTTTGTTTCCCCTCAGCATTGAGCAACCCCTGCTTTCCCAGCTCGTCTCACTTCAACTGAAGTTTCATTATCAGGATCCTTCTGGTTGTCTTCACGGATACTAGTAAGGGGGCTTACCCCAATATCAAATTGGTCTCCTTGTTGAATTTATGTTAGCCTTTCTTCTTGAGTCTCATTATATTGGTCTCCTTGGACTTCAACATTTTTCTCCTCACGAACATCATTCTCCGACTTTACATCCTCCTTGGTTCGTTTGTCTTCCTCCTCGGGTTCCTCAGCATCTTGATGACTGGGAGCTCGAGCCCAAGTGGGAAGGTAACCATATTTTCCAAGTCTTCTTGGCGTTTGATAATATCATCATTCGGGGGAAGGGGGCACCATGAGGTCGGATATAGATTTTTTCTAACCAGGGTTGTATCTCCAAAGATTTTCTTCTTACCAAGTTCATTGGCATGAAACTCTGATATAATTTATGGTTCCAATTTTCACCCGCCCAGAAACTTAACTTCTCGAAAATTATCTTTGCAGATTTTGCATAACTTTTAAAGGGTTTGGCAATTCCCTTTATAGTTGTTTAAAAGAAATACCTTAAATTAATCAATTTTAATAAGTAAAATAGATTAACATATGAGGATACATACGTTTCCCAGACCATTTCGAAGTCAACCAATGGGAAAGGTCATCGGAATTTTTGAAAGCAGTCTCTTATAGCCCAGAGATAAAAAAAAATTGTTTCTTCTATTTTTTGTTAGCCTCTAAGAAATCTTTGATCACCTTGTATTACCTTGAAAAACCAAGAGAATAATATGGGTGATGAGAATTTTTAGCTACACCTACTATAAAGATAAGTTGCTCCATGGAGAAAGCTGTCTCAGAAAGTCTGAAGGCCATGCTGCAAACCATGAGTGTATACCACATGTTAGTGTCAGCTTGAGAAGGACAGAGTCTGATAACATTAAAGTATTCCACTATAGCGGGATGGAGAGAAAATAGAAGGCCCCAATTCATAAGTTCGGTGTAAAAAATCAGTTCATGATTGCGAACGGACAACGGGGTCTCTCCACTGGTGGGAAATCGGATGGTATATGGGGATCGCCCATTGGTCTCTAAGATTCACCTCCTCGGTCGGGTGGAAATATTTGTACTTCACTTTGTAAAGGGTCAGTAGATTTTTGGTTTCAATGCCGCAAAGATTATCTCTAAAACATTTTCTATATTCGAGGGCAGGTCTGTGACACACTTCTTCTTTTTCTGTTTCTTACCCTTTTTCACTGAGGAAGTCTCTCCTCGCTGACGAAGGCGGTCAATCGTAATTTATGGAGGAGAATGTATACTTTGACTGGGCATGGATAGTCCGGGGGGAGGAATCACCGCGGGAACAGCTTGTAAGGGTTGTGCCTTAACCACAAACGCATCAGTCTTTTCTTGGTCACTATCACACCCACCAATCAAAGTTTTCTCTTGGATTTCAGGGATATATTTCAAAACCTGTTCCAAGCGAACATTCCGCGTTAGGGATTTCTGGGGGCTAACCTCTGGAGTCGTTTGAGGGGACCCCTGAGGAGTTACCCGAGGGGTTGCAGCAGAAGATCAAATTTTTACCCGGATAGACTTTATTGGTGGATCTGGGGACCTTTTCCTCTTAACACGCTCTCCTGCATTTACTCCAACAAGTTTTTCTTTTTCGTCATCCATCGTTAAGAAAGGGGAAGATTTGTGAGTAGATTTAGACGACGCAATATCAACCTTGTATTCCTTGAACAAGCTTGACCGGGGGCTGAGCAACAAGGGAAGTGCGTTCCCTGATAGGGGACTAGTTATCATGAAAGTTTGCTTCAAAAATGTCTTTAGGTGTTGGGTGCCCTCTACCACTAGAAATTCTACGAGTAGTAGCTTGGTTTGAGATATTGAACCACCTCCAAAGCTTATATTTTTCGAGATTGATAAACTCTTCAGGCGTGAAAGACAATGAAAGAATTTGGGTTGAAAGATAATCCCGTATCTCTCTAGAACAAGTGTTATCTACACAAGGATGAACATAGGTAAACGGTTGTAAACTTAAAACTAGAGAAAAAGATGAATATTTTATAGTAAAAGATGTGGATATTGAGGGGCAGAAGGTGAAAGGTTAGTTTCGAAGAAATCTATGACACGTTACTTTACTCACAAACCGCTTCAAATAGCGCGCTGGCATGCAGCGGTAGATACGCGACATGTGGCCAAAACTGACTTCATCGTCTAAATTATTTCTAACACTATAATGGCTAGGCAAAGACACGCGAAGTTAAAATAAATGATGGTTTAAGTGAGTTCATCATGGCCAAGGGTGAGGCCATAAATTCGAACAAGTCTCACACCACATAAATCGGAGGGAGAGCAATAAAACAATTTGTTTATGGAACGCAAGCAACGAAGTCGTCCGATCCGAGGACCGACCATACAAAGAATTTTGGGTGTCATACAATTTGAGAAAGCTCGAAATGAAGGAATAATGGTATTCATTAGTCAGTCCTCATTCAGATATCTTAACAAAGACTGGGGGGCTACTGATAAGGTAAGGAAAATATTGATAATAACAAGGTTTATTATATAAAATGTAAAGACTAAATTTATGTATTTAGTGATTAAGGACTAAAGTAAAGCAAACATAAGAGATAGAGAGGTTAAGTGATATACCCTATGAACTTGTTTGTAGATAGTAGAAGATTGGGGTGAGAAATCCACTTTAATGGTGATAATTATGTAATTTTACTATCCACCTCATGTACTATATAAAAGACATTTCCTTTTGGGGAAAAGGACCAATGATTAGTCAATTATTGCTACATTTATTCTTTTTGTCTCTTTCTCTCTCTACCAAACATTGATTCTCTTATTAAAATTACCCGATACGAACATTTCTTAGACATACGCTCTCCCATTAACATTTCTGCATCTGGACTAACCTAAGAATTATCTGAGATCATCAGAGTCTACCAGCAGGTCTATCTGGGGCACTCGGAAAAGATCTTTAGGGAAACCTATATTTAGATCTGTGCTGTCAATAAACATATGTCATTTCCCATTATTTTTCTTGACTAATACTGGATTAGATGTCCAAAGAGGATACTGAAATCCCTTAATTTCCTCATTCTGGTTAATCTATCTACTTCTTGCACAATCACTTTGAATTTTTCTCTAGAATAAGTCCTTCTTCTCTGTACCACTGGCCCGACATCAGATCAGACTGATAGCTTGTGAATAATCACATCGGATGGTACTCTTGTCACATCTTCATTACACGATACAAATACATGTAAATTGTTAGATAAAAAGGATAATACTTTTTATTTTAACTTTAATGGTAATTTGGCTCCAACACTAACACTTTTTCCTTCTGCCAGGAAATGAATTTCAACTTCTTCAACTTGAATTACAACATTGAGGGGCCCCCTCGGATCATCTATTTCATTTTAATTGGCAGAAGGATCCACTAACTGTTATTCTTTGTTAATTTTTACTGCCTTCAATATTTTTGAGGCAAGAGGAGTGGCATAGCATTCATGAGCTACTTTCTAGCTTCTTTGGATAACACTCACTTGAAATCCCACAACATATTTTAAACATAGGTGGACAGTAGAAGCCACTGCATGCATCTTGGAAAGCCAAGATCTACCGAATATGGTGTTGTAAGACGTTGGAAAATCAACCACAACAAAAAGCACCCTTACCCATTTTTTTAAATGGTTCTTTACCCAATAACACTTCCTCTTCGAATTCTCCGATCACATCGGCAGTACTCCCCGTAAAGCCTACAATGATTTTGTTTAAATTTTGGATGACTGGATGGTTTTTCATCTGCCTATAAGTAGTCAAAAATAATATATTCGTCGAACTACCAGTATCAACCAAAATCTGATGTATGTCATTGCTCGCAATAGATGCCCAAATCACAACATCATCTTCATGTGGGCCTGTAATATTTCTTAAATCATCTTCATTAAAGACAATGAATGAAATAAGGTCTTGGTAAAGATCTGTGGACATTTTCCCCTCTATTTGAGTTTTCAAACTGTTAACATATATTTTTCTTAAAAAAACTCGAGGGTGTTGTTGCTACGTCTCCCCCAAAAATGGTCAATGATTCGAAAAAATTACGCAGATCGGGAACAGTTGCAGACCTATCTGCTATTACCCCAACTTGATTCCGATTTGGATCAGGATCGAGATATTCAGTGTCTACATCAAATATTTCCACAATAATCATGGCATTTTCCTGTCTGGATGGCCCTATACTTTACCCTGGACCACTTGTTGAGGTTGTTCGGGGTGCATTGTTATTGGGTTGAGGGTTGGTATTATCTTATCTACTGCCCCCTTGCCTTTTAACAAACGCACCCAATTTTCCTCTCTCTATCAGATTATGTACCTCTTGTTTTAAATTTATATATTCGTGTGTATCATGACCCACATCATTGCGGTATTTACAAAAACGAGTACTCAGACTTTCTCTAGGAGTCTGAATTGGGGAAGGCCTTCTAAAATGCACAACACTCCTATTTTTATCATATATTATGGCCACACTTTCACTCAGTCGGTAAACCATTCAGGCTGAACCCATTGGCCCATCTTGGGTTTAGCTTGTTGGTTTTGGTTAGATTGATTTTGTATGGGCCGATGTGATCCATGTTCGGACACTTTTGGCCTATAATTAACACTAGCTTGAGATTGGGTAGTAGCTTGGGGAATTGATGTTGTAGCAGCAGACCTATTCTGACGCGGTACTCTAGAATTATTAGTTTCTTCAACCGTAATTTATTTTCCAACTTGATTAAACATCCCTCCCCAAGTCATCGCCTTTTTCCGAGTTACTGCATCAACTAACATGCCCGGATTTAATCCTTGTCTTAAAGAGGCGATGACCAAATGTTCAAAACAATCAGCTAACTTATTTTTTGTATTAAAAATGGACTGATATATTCTTTTAATGACTTGTTCAGCTCCTTGGCACAATGGATAATAGTGTCACCATTCCTTTTGAGCTCCTTGCTTCCCACATATTTCCTTCTAAAAGCCACCCATAACATATTAAAAAAAATTATAGATCGCTGTGGGAGACTGTTTACCATTTTAGGGCACTTCATTTAAAAGTGAGAAAGCCCAGTATAACAACTTGTCATCATCATCAAATTTCATCATAAATTTTTTAAACTGTTCGAGGTGGTTGTTCGGATCTTTACTTCCATCATACTTCTCCATCTTGGGAACTATCAAATCGTCTGAGAAGATATCCGGAAAGTATTTTCGAGGACAATGGGGATTGTCTTCCATCATGGCTTTGGCTAAATACTGTATCTTCATCAGGAATAGCAAAAATACCTGGTTCAGATTTAATAACAAATTGATCACGCAATAGATTATCAATGTCATAATATGTTGAACCCTTTATTTTTTCCTTGACTTTTATTATTTTTTATTTTGCCTCTCTTGTCCCTTTTTCTTGAATACTTCTTAGTTAACCTCAATTTCTTCTTGTGATGGTCTTCGTCACTAATGGATGAAAGAGACTCATCAGATTCAGAATCAGTTGACGAACCATTAGAAGAATCTGATGCACTCATAACTTGTTTAGCCTCATGCGTCTTGTTAGATTTAATATGCGTCTTTGGGGACTGTTCACTGTCACCATGCTCATCTACAGACACACCACATGCATCAGATGTTTCTTTTACTGCTTTTTCAGCTTGATTTTAGGCCCTTAGAGCTTCAATTTCAGCCCTTATTTGATCACGTTCATCCTACATGAACTGTATTTCATCTGTGTTGTGATTGACATAAGACACAATAGTGTGCTCATTATTGTCTCTTACATCTTTAACTTCAGAAGGCGAAACATCCTGCATGTTAAGATTTATATTTTGAGGATGTCCGAACTACGAATTCTACTTGCTGGTTTCGAATAAAGCTATCCAGGCACCTTCTACTCCCACTATGGTCGCCAATCTGGTATGGATGATTTATAATCAGATGGTATTTTAGGTAGTTTATTAGTAGAGTATTAACTTTCTAAGTAGAAGGTAGAGAGATAAAAGAGGTGTGTGCTTGTATTTAATATTCCTTGAAAGACCAACCCTCTTAATGATGTTTGTTGGGGTATTTATAATTGTTTTTTCCTTGAACCATGGGCTATATGGGTTAAACCTTATAATTTGGTCATTCTTATGAGCCCCCAGGCCCAATAGACAAACTACTAGGCATGCAGCTGATTCATGATTCCACTCCAACTACTGTTCCTCTAATAATCTTTTATTTAGATTTTCAAAAAAGCCCTTCGGATATTATTAGGATTAGTAGAGATATCTTCCAGCAATATCCGAACTGATCAACAACATGTTCAAATATAACTATATATACATATAATTTTTCTTCTATGATAGGTTTGATTAAAGTTTCTAGAAAGGGAATATGTTATTTTATTTTACTAAGAGTTTTGTCATATTGGTCAGACCATTGGAAGTTGTTAGCCTTTGAATAACCTAAAATAAATAGGTGCACGTGTCCAAATAATGTGAAATGAACTTGTTTTGTGGTGTCAACCTTCTTATCAAAACTTGAACCACCTTAAGGGTCCAATGTGGTTGCATGAAGGTTAAACTGTCCCACTATGATAGATCATTCTCAACGTCATTTTCTGCTATCCAATTAGCCAAGGAAAATTCCCATATCGAACCCCAAAACTGAACTTTTTTTAGTTAAGTTTCAAGTTGACATCCCTTAGGTTATGTTATATGCCTCGAATCCTCCCCGCTATTTATCAACATGCCGTTAATGTATATCTCAATATTCCTTCTGATCTGAGAAACAAAATTCTTGTTGACCAGCCTCTGATAAATTTCCTTGATATTTTTTTAAAACCAAAAAGAATTACCTTGTAACAATGTAGCCCTTAGTCTGTAGCAAAGGTTGTGATTTTTTGGTATAAATGATGCCTTTGGATTTGGTTGTAGCCAGAATACGCATCTTTGAACAATAAAATTTTATTCCCTGAAGTCGAATCTACCAATTGGAAGGATCCTTTGGGTGGGGTCTGTTTAGATCTGTGAAATCAACGTAGATCATCCAACTCAAATTCTTATTCTTTTTTAAAATTGGGTTGGTTCTCCACGTAACATATTGGGTCTCTCCGATATGTCCTACATTTGACAACTTATCCAGTTTGACGACCATGGTTGTAGATTTCTCAATTGAAAAATATCTCATCTTTTATGATATTAGCCCTGTGTTTCGGTTGACTAAAAACTTGTGATAGATTATGTCAGTTGGAACCCCAATTACATCTTTGTTAGACCATGCAAAACATTAAATGTCTCTCATAGAAACCCAATCAGCTCTCCTCTAAGATACCTTAATAACCTATTACTAATCCCTATATTATTCCTTACTTAAAACGATGTGCCTCAATATCTTATCCTATTATGAAAACGTTTGAGGCCTCTATGGAATCATTAACAAATCTGACCCTACCAAAGGTCCCGAAAACTGATATTCATTTTTCTATGATTTATTCTCTTCACTTTTTCTTCTTTTTTTAGTGCTAATGATGTTTTATAGCCCTCCATAGCCACTTCTGGTTACTCCAGACCACACTGACTCGGTACCTTATTATATACTTAAGGCACTGGTGGATAATCGAAGTAATATCATACATATGGTCAAGCAAAGATCTTTCAAAGATTCCATCATAGGAATTATAGTGATCCACCACCATAAAAAGAACTCATATTGTCTTCATGTACTCGAATTTTCCAAGTATTACATATGTTTTAATTTCCCCAATGACAATGGTACTTGCTCCATTGAATCCTTTATTCTGTCTGATCGGTGTATAATATAGGGACTCTTTATCCTATTGTAAGTCTTTTTAAATAATATATTTTTTGCACTCCCATTTTCTATCAAGAATCTTCGGATCTCCTCTCCCTCCTACAACTTATGGTTATTAGGACCGCATCCTCATGAGGCCTACTAACACCTGAGAGATCATCATCCTCGAAAATAACTAGAGGGTAAGAAGCTCGAGAAATATGGGATGATGTTCATCCTTGGAAATAGGCCTCGATAATTCTGACATGTCTCTTTCTAGCCGAGTTAGTGAAATTTGATATGGAATTTCGACTATAAATTATAAAAAGACCAAAAGAAAAAGTTAAATCATCTTGAGATAGTACATACAATGCGGTGGTTCAGTTCAGGTTCAAAATACTCACTCGAAAGATCAAACATTGTCGCATCTTGCTCTATGATTACCATATTGGCATTTTGTTTTTTGGGAACAACCATCGAATTCCCCGACCCACTAGCTTTGGTCGACCCTGAGTTGTTCCCCACACTCCTTTAGGCTCCATCCTTTTTGTTATCAATCAAGCTTTAAATTTTCTCCCTCAAAGTTATACAATCCCGCGTCCAGTACCCGATATAGTTATAGGACTTGCAAAACTTGATACTCTTATCCGCTCGAGGCTTACTTATGGGTGGATGCGACATATTTTATATGTGGTCTTGAGTCTTATTAAAGATTGTTTACATGCTCTTAGTCAACTCGGTGAAGTTGTTTTACCTTACTCAGTTATGTATTTGGTGAAGTTGTTTTTCCTTACCCACTTGGTTTTTCATTTCAGGCAGACAAAATTAAAGTTGAGTAGCGGGTGATAGAGGGATATGATATATGATATACTGTTTTGTTGTAGATATGGTGCTAGGTATACAACCGAGGTGAGTACAAGAATCGAAATGGGGGTTGGTACTATTGTAGAGGCTTATCGTTTGGATCTAATCAAATACGCATGATCTTCTCCATCATGATCTATGAATTTATTTTTGTCAGTAAGTCCTTAAAAGTCCAAAGCCTTTGTCTTTACAATATCTTCAGCAAATGTCCTTGAGAGAAGTCATTATCTAACCAAAGCATATGCTACATCTTTGTTGCATTACTTGAAGTTATTCTTTGTTTAGACAAAGTGTCGAATATAGTCTGTGATACTTTTTCTCATTATCTTGGCTATAATGCATGATATAGTCGTCATTGATAAAGACCAAATTCTCTGAACCGCAAGCCGGACCCATAAGTGAGTATGCCAGAATTTACTTTAGGGTACAAATGTAATAAAGATGTAATATTAAAGGTTTCTTATGTAATAATGGTCTTGTATTATATGGGCTTAAACTATCCAAATGGGATAATGTACCATGTAAGCCCAATGGGCTCAAAAGGATATATAAAGCCTTATTTTGGGCTTTAGGAAATTTAATGCTGTATTTATTCTCAACTATTCTCTCTGACCTTATTTCTCTATAATAAAAAATTAAAAATCTCAATCATCTCTCTAAACCCTATCTAAAGCTTAATTCATTATATGTATTAAGAAAATACCCTTTGGAGGTTTTTTGAACTATCGATGGCGACCATAGAGGGAGCCTAGAAAAGTACTCAGATAAAAACATCCAAAACCTTAGGTGTTTCAAGTTTGTCTTTGGAATTTATGAAAGAATAGATTATAAGATGCAGGTGGATCTCATGGTAGTTACTTAAAGAGTCATGATCAGAGAAGTATATGTTCGGTTGGCTTGTAAAACTTAATTACCACATATAAATAAAAAAATTATAAACGATTGGCTATAAGAGAGCATCGTGATCAGTTACAGGAGGAAATCCAAGCATTAAAATCCCAAAGAAAATAAATAATTATCTAACCAATAAAGGTCCTTGGAAATGCAGAAGCTTGGGGAACATGAGGGTTCTAATGGGAAATTCTTAACTTTTAATTTCAACGCAATCAGGAAAGATATTGCAGAGGTCGATCGAACATAAGCCACCATTCCATGAAAATTGAACGAAGGGACATGTATTGTTATAGTCGTTCAGAGTCTAGTGAGTATTATGTGTCCGAGTATTAGAATTTTTTATCTTATTCGAGTATGGATCACCGTTATAAAAAGAAAAAAATCATGGTGGTAAGCATTACTCGAAGAAACACTTATCAATATCAAAATTGGGAACAAGAGCAGAGGTCGAACAAACAATGTAACTCCTCGGATAAACAAGAGCCACTAAAAGAAAAATATTGAATGAAAGTTGAGGGAAGGATCGAACAACATCAACCAATCTTGGGAAATCCAGCTTTTATGCAGGGGGCTCTGGAAACCAGAGTGTTGATTAACAAGAAAAAAGTCAATTTGTGATTCAATCCAAGCAGGGTCTTTATGCAACAGCTAATAAGGATCACCAATATAGTCATAGACATAATTGGAGGCAATATGTGCTATCTACAGAAATTCTTCCCTAAGGGTGATATATCTAAATTGACAAGTTTGATGGGAACAAAGATCCGGATAACCATCTAGAGAAGTTTATGAACTTTATGATGAATTAAGATGACGATGATAAGTTTGTCTGTAGTGTTTTCGCTCAAACTTTCAAAGATAGTGCTCTAAAATGGTACAACCGGCTTCCAAGAGGTTTATATCAAGATTTTTGATGTATTCCGAATGTAGTTTATGGGAAGAAAGAATATAATCGGGAACAGAGACACAATAATTCAATATTGCTCGTTTAACGAGAGAGTTTGAAAGATTACACCAAATTATTCATGCTTGCTAACAATAGCATAGATGATTGCTATGAGCAAGTGGTGTAGCATCTTTCAGACAGGGGCTTCCCATTGGATAATTGGATGATGAGGTAACCATAAAAAAATCCTTAACATTCAGAGGTTTGTTAGCTCAAGTTGAAAATTATATAAAACTGGATGAGTCAAAGATGTTTAAAGTAATCCTTTTACAAAGACAATTTCATAATATTCATCCTCAACTTATCCACAACAAGTCCAAAACTTTCAACCTCAGATAGCTAATATTTTCGTCCGAAAAGCACAAATCAGACCCTACCTCGACCTAGGGTAAATAAACACCTACAAGGTCAACAATATATACCCATAATGAGTTAATAGGTTCAATCCGATAATTATGATGAACAAACATAGAGTATTGCTACTATTTTTGACAAGACGTATAATTGTTTCCGTTTAGAAAGCCACTTCCAATCCAATTGAAGGAAAATCGGAATAACCAGTCTTATAAGTATCATAACAAGATATGCCACGATACAAGTTATTGCATTGTTTTGAAATAAGAAATCCAAACCTTTTTTGAGATATGAAGCTAACTAATTTCACCAAAGCATAATCTGGAGGTCGACAGCAAGTGACAGTTGGCAATCTGGCCATAATCCGATTTGAGGTAATTAAAATTGCACCGTGGATTCTCAATATTTGGGCCCCTGATTCTAACTAAAGAAGTGTTATGGTAATTAATGAACTCAACAAGGGGTAACTCAAGAGTTTGTGCAAATTCTTTGAATCATTAGTTATTTTCAATAGGGTTTACAGTGTCGGGGCCTTCTGGATACTCACGAAAAAGCTAGGGAAAATATCCACCCACTTGTACCAATATATGTTGTCGCTTATTTGTTCAATGGTGACCATTTAAGAGATGTTGTTGGACCTCACCAGGATGTCGTGTTAATCGGATGGACTTTTGAAGGAACTGAAATTTGAAAAATATTGATTAATACAGATAGTTTGGAAAACATCGTCTTTATGTCCACTTATAAGAAAATGAAGAGCCATCATGTCATACTCTAATCTAATATAAATTTAGCACGATTCATTAAGACCACTACAAATGTAATCAGAGAGTTTAAGGGAGACGTTTTGTTACGACAAGAACCCTATAAAAATGGTGAGAGTACTTTTTATAGTGATGAATGGTTTGACCTCAAACAATGCTAATTTTGGTGGATTATGGTTGTCAAGAATGGACGACGTTGCCTCAACTATCTATCTGTATTTAAAGTATGCCATTGGGGGTTAGGTCGAAGTTGTCCGTGCAGCCAGCAAATGGCCATCGAATGTCTGTAGCACCCTTCACGACTTTAGCATCAAGCTTTTATGTTTGATATGGGTAAACGCCAAAGCTCTATATACTTTGAAGTTGGAGTAGTTTGTCGGCCAACCACTTCAAACCTCCATAGGTGTCTTTGGATTAATTATTGTTGACATACGTATGTTGATCAAGTATGTTGCTGGTGTGGATAATAATTTCCTGAGGGTAGGCTGGTAATTTCAGTTGGTGTTTTATGGTGGTATGTGGGTGTTAAGTGTTTAGAGTAGAGAGTAGAGAGATAATTAAGCAGCTTGGTAGCAGTTAATTTTCATTACCCCTAGTTAATGCAGGTGGTTGGGTATTTATACCTTGATGTTTCGGCCCTTATGGGCTTTCGGGTCATGTTTAATGGACCCGGGTCATGTTCAAAGACCCATGAGCTCTAAGTAGGAGAGCAAGTAGCTTAGTCAAGAAGTGTTTAGGTTTTTTAGTACTTTTGTCATAGTTCGAACAGTCCTATGGTCATGGTGCTCAAAATGATATGTCCGGTCCGGAGGCCTTGGACCGATCTGTCCTTGTCCGGGGAGAGTGCAGAGTTCGAACTCATCAGGAGCCCCTTTTTTAGGTGTTTGCGTAAATACTCTTGCCAAAGACCTGAAAAATAATCCGACATCAAGAGCAGTTTTAATCCGGACAGGTCTATGGGTTTATCCGGACAGATAAAGCTTCACGAATCCAAAACGGTTTTTGCCAGAGTTCGTGGGACACGTGTCACTCTCTGATTGGTTGTTTCAGCTGCTTTTTCACCTTGAATTTCGAACCCACCTTCTTCGAAAAGCAACCTTCTTTATTACAGGTGGTGACATCAGCGCCGTCTTTTAATCATTGCCAAACTTTTCGAATTCTCCTAGGAATCAACTGCTTTTTCAGATTTACTATAAATACAAATTCATTTCCACTGTTTTACCATCTCCTTCAAACTTACTTCTGTAAAAACTCTCAAAGCTTTCTCTCTCTAAAGCAAGATTTTAGTTCAATAGTTAATGTTTACAGCGAGGAATGCTCTGGTCAAAGGCGGGTGACTCAACCTTTTTGAGTTGGAGAAGGCTCAAAAAGTCGAAAGAGAGAGACGGATCGCAGCAGGGTTACCTGCCTCACCTGTTGACAGACCTATCACTTCTGCATCTGAGTCAGATCGAGGCTCGTCCTCTTCTAAAGGCACTAAGCCTAGAAAACTATTTCAAACCACTCTCTCCCCTATAATCTCCGGTTCCTCAAGTCAGGAATCGGTGCCCACTGTCGAGCCAAGAGTCACAGCCACTAGCTTTAGAAAACGTTCTCCCTTTCTTGCAATGGGATCGGACACGGAGCGCTCTCCTGAGAAGCTAGTTGATAAGAGGAAAGGCCGGCTGGTTAAAGGCCAAGGAACCAAAAACACTCCCTCAAGATCGGGGGCAAAAGATAGCAGCACCGGATCAGAGGTGCCAATTAGAGCTCCTAAGGACAGGCTGTCCGGACCGGAGGGGTCTAATCCAAACCTTCTACCATAAACATCTGCTCCAAACACTCTACCGGAGAGCAGAAATCAAAGAGGCTCTGAGGCCCATCAGTCAGGAGATAAGGCTGAATCAAACTTAAACCCTCCCCCCACTACAGCTGCTGAAATCCCTTCAATAATCATGGAGGAAGTGATGGAGGACTCTGTTGAAGAGGCCCCCGTTCGAGTCTGAGCCCTCCGGTCAGACTAGCAAAGAGATAGTTGCCAAGAAGGACAAGGGCAAAGAAAAGTTGTACTTGAGGCATCCGGATCTGCCGAAGAGCCTAGAAGGAAAAGTAGGGCCTTGTTTTCACAAGGTCAGCGTCAACTATCTTCTCTCCCTACAGAAAATCAACTATGCATTCATCCACACTGCCGAGTTGGGCAGGATGCGTTCAAAATGGGGTATTCCAGAAAATGTAAAGATCAGGATCCTTATTCATTCGGAGACCCCCATGGATTGCAAGTTAAGTGAGGTGGTTATGTTTACGGAGCTGTTCAACTGGGGGCTCAGGTTCCCACTAGACCCAGAGATTGTCAGATATTTCCATTTGATCAAACTCTGTCCGAGCCAACTGAGCCCCAACGCTTGGTATACCCTTATGTCATGCATCATGGCATCAAGGCTGTCCAGAATCCCTCTGCCCATGGAGAAGTTTGCTGCAGTGGCCAGCCTGTGTAAAAACCATCACATCCCCTTCTACCACTTTAACATGGGGGATGGCTTCAAAGCAGTGGATGATTTGCTGGAGGCAGAGAGGAATTGGAGGACTCAGTTCCTCTTTGTGAGTGGTGCCTGGGCTGCTGAGAATTGGGGGAACAGATTTCATGATGCCTTCACCAGTGGAAATTTGGCAAGGTCTCACCTGTGGAACACCACAGGTCGGAGATACTTGACCTGGGAGGAGCTCACCACCCAGCCTTCTCCTGACATTGTGCTCAAGAGGACCCATGAACCAGATGGGACAATCTTCCTGCCAGGCCGGGCCAAAGCCCCGAGCAAGATGAAAGGCAAGAAGAAGAAGGGCAAAAAGGTGGTGGGTGAAGCCAACCCTGCTGATGCTGAGAAAGATGCTCCAACAGACCCGGAGGGGCAAGTGCAGAGCCAAATTGATGCTGCCCTCTTGCAAGTTGTGGAGCAAGAGACTGAAAGGCAGGAGACGAATCTCCCAAAACCCCCAAGGGCTTCCAAGAGAAATCATAAACAGGGAAGCGAAGGCGCAGACCGGGAAGCAAAGAAGAAAAAGACTTCCAAGGGAAACGAGCTTTCTCTCCGGGCTCCGGAGCCTTCCTTCCATGCTGAGCCTTCAGACCCAACACAGGCCGAAGAGATTCCTGGGGACTTTCACACTAATGAGGTTGAGGGAGGAGAGCTCAACATTGATGAAGTAGACATCACCGGTCTTGGTGAGCTTGGTGAATACTTCCTCAACCTCCCCAGAGATGACTTTGCAGCGCCTTACATTCCTCCGAGTAGCTCCAACACGGTTAACTTTAACGGTAAGACTTTTATTGTCTCTAGTGAAAAGGATACCATAGCGCACTCCTTGTTAAGCAATGTGCAACCAGTACTTACGTTGGAGAGACAAGTCCAGGGTCAGGCAGACATCATTAGAGACCTTAAATCTGACAAGGAGAAGCTGTCCGAAGACCTCCGAACTGCCACCTCCAATGCTGCCATGTTGAAAGAAGAAAACGAGGAGTTGAAGAGAAGCCAAGAGACAAGCACCACCAAAGTCACCACTTTAGAGGAAACCATCAAAGACCTCCAGGAGAAACTGTCCGGTCTCGAGAAAGACCTTGCTACCTCAAAGGGAGAAACCAAGGCAAAGGACAAAGTCATCACCAACCTAACTACTGCTAAGATTGCCCTTGAGAATGCAGTGTCCAAGGCTGCTGAAGAGAAAAATACATTGCTACAGGAGCAGGAGGCTAAAATTCAAACCAAGATCAATGCTTATGCCAACCAGATGATCAAAAACGAAGAGAAACTGCTTGAGAATGTGAGGTCTGACATGGTTCTACTCTTCCATGAAAAGTTTCTGAAGAGGAACCTAGGGAATTTATGGCTTTATGTTGAGCCTGAAGATCTCCCATACCACACGATGGCCAAAGGCGACGCGTATGGCTACTCTAATGACTCCTCGGGTGATGAAGAACATATTGGGGAGAGCCCAGATGAGGAGAAAGACGATCCTAAAGGCAAGAGGGTGGATGAAGGGAGAGATGACCCTAAAGGCAAAAAGGTAGATGAAGGTGAGCCATCTTCAAAGGCTCAACCTTAACTTTTTGATTCACTTTGTTTATTTTCTATCCAGACTAAAGTCCTTGGAAGGCCAAGGCATTCTTTTTGTAATGGTGTCCGGTATTTGACCGGACAGGTTTTTTGTTGTTCGACTTTGATCATTTAAAAGTCCTTGGAAGGCCAAGGCAATTTCAAGTTATTAATTTCAATGAATATTTATGTTCTGCACAACTATCATCTTCTTTCATTGTTTGTTCTGATTTTGAAAGCCAGAGTTTAAGTAGGCTTTAGTTGTTTCATAGTGAGAGTGTTTAAGTTCTCCGGCTAGAGTTTAAATAGCCCTTAGTTATTTCAATCCGGATAGTATGACAAGGGACAAAACTTTTAAAAACACTTAGAAATTTTTTAAGAAGGCATCAAATTTTATTTAACAGCCCGGACACCTCATTAAAACCTCTCTGTGCCACCAGGGAGGAAAGAGTATGCCCCCAAATATTTACATGGATGTTCAAACAAGTAAATATTTACACAAGTGCTATTCCAAGTACATCCGGAGATGCTCGATATTCCAAGGATGAGTTAGAACTCTGACATCTTTGTCTTCCAACCAATATGTTCCAGGTTTAATTCTTTCAGCAACCATATATGGACCCTCCCAAGTTGGGGCCAGCTTTCCGAACAGCTTTTCTTTAGTGTGTAAGAATACCTTCCTCAATACCTTGTCTCCTGGCTGGAAGTCTCTCCTTTTAACTTTAGAAGCAAACCTGCTTCTCATCAAGCCTTGATAGTGTGCAACTCGAAGGTGAGCTTTGACTCGTCTTTCTTCTATCAGATCAAGTTGACCTCTGATTGCCACCTTATTAGCATGTTCGGAGAAGTTTTGAACACGAAAAGAGGGGATAGTTGCTTCTATGGGAGCTACTGCATCCATCCCATAGACCAAGGCAAAGGGTGATTCTTGTGTTGCAGCCCCAGGTGTTGTCCGGTAGGCCCACAAGACCTCTTGTAAATAACTAGGCCACTTCCCAGCAGCCCCTTCCAAATTCTTCTTTAAACCGGACAGTATAGTTCTATTAGCCACCTCAACTTGCCCATTTGCTTGTGGGTGGAAAGGTGAAGAAAAACAATGCTGTATACCCCTTGAGGCACAGAAGCTCTCCATTTCCCTATTGTCAAACTGCGGCCCATTGTCTGTTGTGATCTTTTGTGGGACACCAAATCTGCAACAGATGTTGGATAAAATGAATTTTATAACAGCTTTTGATGTTGTCCCTGCTAGAGGGGCTGCTTCTATCGACTTCGAGAAGTAGTCTATGGCCACAATTATAGTTTTGCGCCCTCCGGACGCCACAGGGAGAGGCCCTACTAAATCCAATCCCCATCGAGCAAAAGGAATAGGCTCAGAAATTGATTCTAAAGGAATGGCTGGTACATGAATTTCATTGATGTACCTCTGGCACGGGTCACACTTTCTTACCAACTCCTTAGCATCTTTCATGATTTATGGCCAATAATAACCGGAGAGTAAAACTCTTCTTGTCAAAGCTCTAAACCCACAATGGGCTGACCCCTCACCATCGTGCAATTCGGAGAGGACCATTTGTGATTCTTCATCCCCCCAAACAGCGCAGGAGAGGTTTACTGTAAGACTTCTTATATAACACTTCTCTCAATATGATGAAACCACGAGCCTTGTGTTTCAATGTTCTGGCTAGTGACTTATCCGGAGGCACAACACCATCGGAGAGATATTGCATGAGAGGAAACCTCCAGTCTTGAGGTTGTTTCACTTGTATTTCAAAAATTTCCTCTTCTTTACCCTTACGAAGTTGGATGGAGGGGCTTTCAAGCACATGGATCCATGGATATGACTCCGTATATGCTATGGTTGCTAGTGAGTCTGCTAGCTCATTTTCTGCCTGGGGAATGTGTTCATAGACAACACTTTTAAACTTAAGCGCTTCATTTTTAAGGAGGAGTAAATATTTAACAAGTTGCTCCTTCTTAGCCTCAGACTGGCCTTGGGCATGATGGATAAGTAGCTGGGAGTCGCTTAGCAGCTTGACCCTCTTAGCCCCACAAATGTAGGCTAACTTTAAACCAGCTATAGTTGCTTCGTATTCAGACTCATTATTGGATGCCCTGAAAGCAAAACAAATAGCCTCGTACATTCTGTCTCCATACGGGGAAGTCAAACATACCCCTGCACCACACCCCATAGTGCTAGATCGACCATCTGTTCGGACGACCCACATCTTTTTGTCTTTTATGTCAGTAGCTTGCTCTGAATCCCTGTCAGAGTGGAATTCAACAAAAAAGTCTGCCACGGCTTGGGCCTTGACTGCCGTTCGGGGAGCAAAATCTATGTCGAAGTCTCCTAATTCTGCTGACCACTTAGTCATCATGCTTGAAATATCTGCTTTTTGGAGCACATTCTTCAGGCGAAAAGAAGTCCGGACGATGATGGGATGAGCCTGGAAATAAAGCCTCATCTTCCTGGCTACTATCACCAAGGCCAATGCTAACTTTTCGAGTTTCAAGTAACGCCTTTCTGCATCTATCAAACTTTTACTGATGTAGTATACTGGATGGGGATGACCACCAACCTTTCTTACCAACACAGCACTGATGGCATAACTTGAAACTACCAAATATACGAAGAGGGTCTCCCCATCAACTGGTTTAAACAAAGTCTTGGGAGAGGATAGGTGCTTCTTGATCTCCCTGAAAGCCTCATCACACTACGGGGTCTAATCGAACCTTTTTGCACCCTTCAAAGTTTGAAAGAAAGGTGCACACCTGTCCGAAGACCTTGAGTTAAATCTGTTTAAGGCAGCTAATCTCCCCGTTAAACGCTGTACTTCTTTAATGTTTCGAGGAGGCTCCATTTGGAAAAGAGCATTTAGCTGGTCCGGATCGGGCTGTATTCCATGCTCACTTATGATATAGCCAAGAAACTTTCCGGACTGCACTCCGAACACACACTTTTCTGGGTTTAACTTCAAATTCACTTTCACCAAGTTGGCAAAAGTTTCTTGGAGATCGGACAAGTGCAACTGCTCATCCACACTCTTCACCATCATATCGTCAATGTATACTTCCATATTTCTTCCAATTTGATCAGCAAATGCCTTGTTGACTAACCTCTGATAAGTAGCCCCAGCATTTTTCAAACCAAATGGCATCACCTTGTAGCAATGGAGCCCTCTGTCAGTGACAAATATGGTATGCTCTTGATCCTTTGGATCTACTTGAATCTGATTGTATCCGGAGAAAGCATCCATAAAGAAAAGCAGCTTGTTCCCAGAGTCGGAGTCTACTAACTGATCAATCCGGGGAACTGGATACAAATCTTTTGGACAAGCTCTATTGAGATCTGTGAAGTCAATGCACATGCGCCATTTGCCATTCTTCTTTTTCACCAAGACAGGATTGGCAGTCCACAAAGGGTATTGAGACTCCTTGATGTGCCCCATCTTTGTAAGCCTGTCAACCTCTTGCACAATAACATCAGCCTTTTCTTTAGAAAAAGCTCTTCTTTTTTGAACCACTGGAGCTATGTCTCTCCGGACGGATAGGTGATGTGATATCACTTCTGATGGAACTCCAGTAACATCAGCATTGCACCAAGCAAAAACGTGCTGATGGTTCTTCAAAAACTTTAACATTCCATCTTTCAAAACAGGTGGCATTTTAGACCCTATCTTGACACTTTTCCCATCTTCCAAATAGTGTGTTTCTACCTCTTCAACTGGTATCAACACTCCGGGGGTCTCTCTGGGGTCATCAATCTCACCCTCACCCCAGAAAGGCCCTCAAACTGCTATTGTTCATTAATACGGACTGCCCCCAACGTTCGAGGAGCCAGGGCAGTGGCATAACATTCTCTTGCAATCTTTTGGCTGCTTCGGACGACTCCAACCTGTCCCTGAACAACATACTTCAAGCACTGATGGACTGTTGAAGCCACTGCATGCATCCTAGAGAGCCAAGACCTCCCTAGAATAGCATTATAGCAAGTGGGACAATCCACCACAATAAAGAGTATCCTGACTATTTTCTTGAAAGGGCCCTTGCCCAATAAAACTTCTTCTTCGAACTCTCCGATCACATCTGCTGAGCTGCCTGTGAAGCCCACGATTGACCTGTCCGAATTCTGAATTACAGCTGGATTTTTCATTTTCTTGTATGTATTTAGGAAAAGGATATTGGCTGAGCTTCCAGTATCCACTAGGATTCGTCTTATGTCATTGCCCCCTATAGATGCTCCTATGACAACAGCATCCTCATGAGGGCCAGCAATGTTTCTTAAATCATCTTCATCAAAAACAATGACGGGGAACGAGTTTTGTGACTGATAGGAAGCCATGCCTCCTTCTAGCTGGGAGGATAAAGTATGAACATGCCTCTTCCTCGAAGAAGAAGTAGGAGCTATCATAGTGTCCCCTCCGAAAATTGTGAGTGACTCGAAAAATTTAATGAGCCCGGAGACCGACCTAGAACATTCCTCAATTGTACCCACTTTGTTTCGAGTTGGATCAGGATCCAAGTACTCAGATTCTATGTCAAACCTTTCAACTATTACCATGGCTCCCTCCGGAGCAGCATTACTTGGACCAACCCGGTGAGTGTTATCAGGCCTGTTACCCCCTCTTCTTTTCACGTAGGCCCCCAGCTTTCCCCTTTCAATCAAATTCTGAACTTCTTGTTTCAATGCTATGCAGTCATCAGTGGTATGACCAATATCATTGTGATATTGGCAAAAAGAATTATTGTGATGCTCTCTGGGAGACTGCAGTGTTGCCGGTCTCCGATAATGCACCTCATCCTTTGTTTTATCAAAGATAGTGGTCACACTTTCTTTTAACTCTGCGAACCACTCCCGTTGGACCCATGGCCCTATCTTTTTTCTGGATTGTTGACTTTGAGCAGGAGCAGCTGGCTGAGACTGAGCTTTTGCCCTACCATGCCCCTGTCCGGTTTCTCTTGCTTTGTTCCCGGACTGATTCTGATTGGGATTCGGTGCAACTCGGGTAGACCTCACCTGCCTGTGCACCCTATTTTTCTTTGTTTCATCGACGTTTATTTGTTTGCCAACCTGATTCAGCAACCCTCCCCAAGTCATGGCCTTCTTTCTGGTCACTGAATCAGCTAGATTTCCTGGGTTCAAACCCTGTCTCAGGGATGCTATTGCTACCTGTTCGAAGCAATCAGCCAACCCATTCTTGGTGTTCACAAAACGACTTATATATTCCTTCAAGGACTCATTTGGCTCCTGGGCACAATGGATTATTGTGTCTCCATTGCTCTTTAGCTCTTTAGCTCTTTACTCCCTACGAACTGCCTTCAAAAGGCCACCCAAAAACTGTCGAAGTCTTTAATACAACCCTGAGGCAGGCTGTTGTACCACTTTAGAGCACTCCCCGTGAATGACTGGGAGAATGCCCTACAGAGCAGTTTGTCATCGTCATCAAAGTTCATCATGAAATTTTTAAATTGTTCCAGATGGTTGTCCGGATCAGTACTCCCATCGTACTTCTCTATTTTGGTGCTATCAAACCTCTTAGGGAGGTTTCCGGATAGAATTTTAGAAGACAATGGAGATTGCCTCCAATTCCTTCCACGACTGAACACGGTACCCTCATTGGGAGTTGCAAAGATACCTGGCTCATCGTGAAAAGCGAAGGGATCCATCAGCATCTTGTCCACATGCTTCCGACTATGAGATGATCCCTTACCAATATGCCTTTTCATCTTTCCTTGTCTATCCCTTTTTCTTGAGTATTTTTTAATCTGCCTTTGCTTCTTTCTAGTTCGACCCTCATCGCTGCTAGAGGATAAGGATTTTTCAACTCCATCACTGTCCGAAGAGCTATCAGAAGACTCTGAGCTTGAGTCAGAACTCTCCACTGGCTTAGACCGGTGAGAATTTTTAGAACTGGCATGAGTCTTTTTAGTGCTCACATGAGTCTTTGAAGACTCATGCTCCCTGGGGTTATCGGTGTGATGAGCAGCTGATGCTTTGGACTTTTCTTTCACGCCCATCTTGGCCTTTTCAGCCCTCAGAGCTTCTATTTCACCCTTGACCCTATCACGCTCTTCGATAGTGTACTCATCGTTCTCTCTGACCACTTCGAGCAGAGCTGGTGGTACTTCTGGATTGTCCGGATTCATACGGACAGATTTTCTTAGCTGGTTTTGAATGCTTGGTTCAGGAACCTTCGTGCTCCCGTTGTGGTCGCCAATTTGGTGTGGATAATAATTGCTTGAGGGTAGGCTGGTAATTTCAGTTGGTGTTTTATGGTGGTTTGTGGGTGTTAAGTGTTTAGAGTAGAGATTAGAGAGATAATTAAGCAGCTTGGTAGCAGTTAATTTTTATTACCCCTAGTTAATGCAGGTGGTTGGGTATTTATACCTTGATGTTTGGGCCCTTATGGGCTTTCGGGTCATGTTTAATGGACCCGGGTCATGTTCAAAGACCCATGAGCTCTAAGTAGGAGAGCAAGTAGCTTAGTCAAGAAGTGTTTAGGTTTTTTAGTATTTTTGTCATAGTTTGAACAGTCCTATGGTCATAGTGCTCAAAATGATCTATCCGGTCCGTGTGATCTGTCCGGTCCGGAGGCCTTGGACCGATCTGTCCTTGTCCGGGAAGAGTGCAGAGTTCGGACTCATCAGTTGCAATACTGATAGTTTCTCCCAAGAAACTTTGGGTAATCCAGCTCCCAACAACATACACTTCGCCCATTCTAACAATATCATGTTCATTTTTTTCTACAAGACCATTCTGATACGGTGTGTATGCAACGGTTTTATGCATTTTTTTACCTTTGTTCCTATAAAACTCATTAAAAATTTGTAAGCTTAATAAGAAGTAGCTGAAAAAAATAGTGAGTACTACTCAAAGCAGTATAGGGTTACAAGTTTTCTTATCCCACTAAATGAACAATGTTTAAGATAGAAACCGCTAAATGTTTAGTTAGATTAAGTCTTTACATATACTTGAGTAATTCGGGCATAAACCATTTGAACGTGGTTACAAAAATATTTTGTTTATTACAAAAAAAAAACAAAACATAACATATTTAGGTATATAAGATCGGAGAGCATGAAGGTCATAATTTATTTTAATTATTCACTTTTATTGTTTTGTGGATAGTCATAAGTACGCATTAGAGAGTATTTTCTATTGAGTACCATGTGTGATTTCTTGAAATAGTACATTTCATGTTATTGTAGCATAATATGTTGCATGTTTTAAGGCTTACAATAAAGTATTATAGTTTAAGAATTTTGTCACATAATTACATCCAATTGAAAGATTAAAAAATCTATTCTTTATTTGATATGATAACAAATATGCAAAAATATTATCTAACAGTATTAGTTTCTCATACAAGTCTAAACACGTAGATACCAATTGTTTGTATTTCAAACAGAAGATACCAAATTACTATATCAAAATAGAAAATATCAGTAACAATTGCATTGTTTTAGATACTCCTACTAGAGCATTAATAGCCAATATCTTTCACAGGCACATCGCTCGTATAGGTGTCTTTAACTTATGAGGATATTTAGTTTTAGTGTGAGTTTTTATTCGTTTTAATATTTAGTTTTAATTCAAAGTGTATTATTTTTAATTTAGTTGGTATACATTTCGGTTGCAATAATACAATGATATTCAATTTTACCCTTTTGTCACATGTTATTTTTTGTATAATTTAGTTTGTACGACCTTGAGTTGAGACTAGATTATTAGTTGGCATATTAGCACGTTAGATTATAAATTTATACAATTCTCATCTTGTAAATCATGAGAACCCTAAGTGTATTTATGTAATGGCTAATGGTGTATTAAATATAGTTTATAATATGTTACTTCATAATTAAATATTATTAATTTACTTGTTAGTATAATTTATTTTTCAAATAAGTTTTAGTGTAAGCATTATGCTAGAACAAACCAAGATTCAAGTAAAAAAAATTAAGCCTTCATGTTTGGAATTAAACATCAGATGTTAATTTGATGTATCCTAAGGTATTAGAAATAGTTGTTCTGATAATTAGAGTAATCCTTTTAAATTAAGTTTGGACCTTTGGGTAATAATATGCTAGTATTATAGACTTTACAATGTAGATATTATGTTAGTATTTTAGTTGTGTGAGCTATTGAACTATATGTCATCAACTTTAGTCAATTATCTTGTAGTTCCCAAACATAACAAATCTAAACTATTAGCCTTGGACTGGATACCTCTTAGGTATAAGAACTAAAAATATATCTCAAACAGTTATTAGTTTATCAATTATTATCTCAAAATTAAGTTCTTGCATATACAAAAAAATCGTTCTATTTATCATGTCTTAAGCTATTCAATATCTTATTTTTAAAGTTTAAGAATCGGTGGTTGTATATAACTAATTCATTCAACCGCAAGACTCAATAAACCATTTACATATGTATCAGAATATTATCTCCAAATTAAAACTTCGTTGAACCATAGAACTTCAAAACTTTAACATCGAAAAACAAAAGTAATTACCATGCATAATACCTTTATAAGCCAAACATATTATTGTTCATCATATGATCTAGTTTAATAGGTAATTGTGTAAATGAATTCCTACATTAATATTTAATCAATTATCATACAATGTTTTTAAAAAAGAAATATTTTAAAAAATCTATTGTAAAAAATAAATAGCAGTTTAAGGCCTATCTAGACATCTATTTATGATTCTATTAATCCATGTTCTTACATTATATATATATATATATATTAAATTTTATTAATGATTTTAGCAGTAAGAATTGAGATCAATTTTCTACATTAAGAGATCAAATATTTTGAGACTTTTAACAATTTTAAACCCTTGTATAGATAAAGAAATCTTGAAATAAAAGCATTGATATTTAATAGTGGCGGTGAATTTACGTTTAATTTATTTGATTAGTTTTAAGATCTTTTTCATACAATCTCAATCATAAGTAAATAAAATATTATGTTTGGATAAAAAAAATATATACATTTAGAAAAAAGACATGCATTCGGATAAGAGAATATGAACTTCACCAACATAGTCAAAATTTGATGACTAATTTAGATAGAATCATTTTAAAACCAACTTCTAGGATCGGACATTAACCTATTTATAATAAATAAGAAACTTTGGTAGAGCAAAGACACAACAGGCTGGATTGAAATCCATTTTGTAACGAACACTACAAATAAATATGATGAGTTCTAAAAATAATTTACAAACGAACTAAAGAGAAACATATTATGTTTTCTCTTGATAATATGACTTACAAACTATAAATGATTATATATATATATGTATATATAAACCCTCTAGTTTCGAATTTCAAATTTAAACTAACATTTAACTCTGGTCATTCATTCTTAATTCATAGTCATTTTCATTATCTAAACTCTTCGTAAATGCAATTTTTTAGTTTTTCATTGTAAAAATCGATAATATTGTGCATTTAATCTTTATTTATATCCCTATTAATTAATTAATTAGATATATAAAAAATGTACGCCTTTAGTTGTTCTTCAAACTATTCTTTACTTCTTCTTATTTAATTTTATTTGATAGTAGTTTACATTGTCCATTTTAATTAACAAGATTTTTCATTCCATATCCATGTCATTCCCTCACTCGTAAAAACATTTGTTCTTGAGTTTTAATGCGGAAAGTATAAATGTAAGTGTTCGTTGCATAACAGCGTATGACTTTCATCGCTTGTTAACCTTCTTTATCAATGCTTTGGCATGTTAATCAATTTAGCTTAAACCAATGCATCAAGTTTCTTCACAATATTCAAGTAAAATTGTAATAAAGTTCATCTATTTTAAGAAAATCATGCAAACATAGGTTAATCCATAATCAAACACCATAATCGTTCGAAAGAAAAAAAGAAAGACAAAAAGGTGTATAAAAATCTGATCAATCTTACGATGAGAGTTTTTACTCTTATTTATACAAATTCTACGAAACCTTCAATCTCACTTCATTTAACTATGTCGTCTACATTGACCTTTTTCTCTCTCCTTATTCTTCCATGTCTGTTATATATTTTAAATAATCAGTGTGTAATAATATCATGTATAATGAAAACTCAAATACACTTTATTATTATCCATTTATTATATACGAAATATAGCCTTATCAGGAGTCATGTTGTCTTTGAGTTGAAGTTTATTGAAACTTACGAACTATACAATATCCCAAACCATTCTCCTCTGTAACTAATAAATAATTTTGGTTTTAAAAAGAATAAACGTTCTCACAAACGGCCTCAATAGTCATGAGTAAGAATAATAAACTTAATATTATCTACCAAGACAACCTCACATCTTTTCACTTCATCGAATATAAATTAAATTTAAATAGTTTGTACAGGTAAAATCATTTTGATACAATTGAAAAAACCCTATATATGTTTACTTAAATCATTATGGACTGATTTGGTCCAACTCTCTAAATAAACAACATAATGAGAAAGCTTCTTACAAGTTATTGGCTACTCATCTTGCACAATATATAAGAGCTCAAATCATGGAACAAAAAAACATATATTTAGGTTGCACTCGATATTTTTATCATGAATATAAGCAACTAAAATAGTAGCAAAGTACACCATAAAATTAACTTGTAGTTCCAAATTATGCATCAAAACTTGAAATGTTTTGTTATAAGTATCAACACTTGAATCTTGATGAATACACTATAACTTTCTGAAAATCATTTAATTACAATTAGGATATAAGAACTTTCTCTTCAAATAGAGCTTCATAAAACCCTAACTCTTAATTGGTAAACATGTTAGTGACACATTCATAACTCAATTTATTTTCACCACTATAACGTGTGTCTTTTATAACTTTTAGGTAGCAGCTTCATCTCTAAATATCAAGAATTATCATGTTTATAATTAAATTTATCCACAATATCATAAACTTTATCATTTTTGGGTAATGCATATTGAATCGATTCACACGTATTATTTTTAATAATTAACAAAATAAATAATATAAAACATACATAATACTTAACTTTAGAGTCACGCTCTGATACCAACTGATGTGAACCTTACAAAGATAAACGAGATCTGATGAATAATATTATAGACGAGGATTGGAGAAGAGCATAGATGGTCCCTCGAATTAAACTAACCGAGGAAGAAAATATCAAAGTTAACTTTGGAAATTTGAATGCAAAACTCAGAAAACCTCATGTTTAAGAACAAATCCATTAGCTTTCAAAATTCACATAGATTTTGGATCTTTTTATGTTTCTTCTTTGTAAGCTCCTAAAAAGGTGAAAACCCATAGTCGTACTCCCGACCACGTCTGTTGTTGTGGTCATGCTCGTTGTCGAGGTAAGGAAAACAAAACTCGTGTTGATTATTCTACCAAAATGGATCATTCTATGCAAGAATATGTCGAACAATAGTGGTTAGAACCGCATGCAAATAGTATGGAAACACATAATATTGGAACATCGGCTTCTAGTTTTGGAACATCGATCAGTATTTTAATAGCACCACTAGAACGACCGTCGGACAAGCCTAACGGTAAGTAACTCTAATTGTGGTGAATAATGTGAAAGTAAAATCATCAATTATCAATAAACCAATTCCAACGAGGTTTCCTAACATACCTGGCTCAAGGTATGCATTGAACATACCATAATTTATGCACTTGTTTATAAACAAAATTACCAACGTTCGGCCCGACGGAAATTGTGGGTTTAGAACCGTCGACCATGGTTTAATCAGGCGTTAAAAGTGGATTGCAACTCGTTAGAGAAACG
The DNA here is from genome assembly GCA_036936605.1 of Limnanthes douglasii subsp. nivea. Lineage (NCBI taxonomy): Eukaryota > Viridiplantae > Streptophyta > Magnoliopsida > Brassicales > Limnanthaceae > Limnanthes > Limnanthes douglasii. The sequence goes on along the minus strand of JAUPFV010000005.1, from coordinate 104,328,986 downwards.
CTAGTACACAAAATAGAAAAACATAAATATTTTTATTTAAGTGTCGTATATTCTCGTGAAGATAATGAAGTCAATAAAGAACTACATTGATTGAGATATTATAAAGAGGCTTGTTAGAAAATTGGATGGTGTTACCAAGTTGCGGCAAACTAATCACCACCACTTTTAATTGTGTTTTCTATTGCTTAGAACCCTGAGGTTGTAGAATTTATTTACCGGCTAAGATGCACCGTTAATGGAGGGTCCTCAAAAGAAGATTGGGTCGTTTTCATAAACAAAGATCATTTTGTTCATGTACGTAAATAATTTTTCTATTTAACACTTTTAGTTACTAAAAGTACATAATTGTTTAATATATGTTTTATTGTTCTTTCTATTTTATTTTTATAGGTTGATATGGTTAAAGGTTCACATTTACCAACAATAAGTCCTACATGGATGCACACTATTAAATAAGATGTTAAACCTTGGTTGTCTCATTGCTTAATAGAGTCGACATGTTTTCTACTACAACATCCTATACAAGCCAGAGAATTTGAGCCATTAATATTAGAGTTAACAACATACCTCTACGGTTTTGTCATTTGGAAGGTGTATTAGTTTTTTAAATCTTTACGGAAGTATTACTTGTTTTTTTATCAGTCATGAATGGTTTACACTTTTTTACTTAGAACTTTATTTATATTTTGGAACAAACATTTATGAACAGTTTCTTAGGACTTACAACTTTTTTTAAAATTAAATAAAATATTATATATTTTTCTATTGCCGCTAATAACTGGCGGTTATACTACAGTAGGCTCCAGCGGTAGACGTCTATGCTACTCTAGCGGCCACAAAAAGACGGATGTGTGGTCTTTGGCACCACAAATATGGCGGACAACATTGTCCAAAAAGAAGATAAGATGGATAATCATCTAGTGGGTATACATCTTGTTTAATGAGATCGTACCAACTAACCGTCTGATGAGCTAAAAGATACTTTGGAGTAAAAAATGACTACATATCATCTCAAACTGTAGGGTCCCTCAATAAATGATCTAGCGCATAAGATAACCGACTCTCCCAATCGTAATGATGGAGCTCATAGGCGAGAAACTTAGGTTCTCTTCTGGTCTTGTTCTGCGTCCTGTATAATTGATACGATGAACTGCCCTAGACGTGTCTATACTATCGCAATGATCGATTGGGAGAGTAGGTTTGGGTATGATCCATGCCTGAGATGATACTACGGAACCAATTTATTTCCTCTAATGGGAAATGATCACATATAGGGCGGTTAGACTCGAAAAATCCCTAAAAATAATAATACAAGCAATAACACAAGTGAATTTTTTTTTTATTTTTTACCATTTACACTTTATAACCTAGTTTCCAATTTGAAAATATCAAACCTAGTTATTTTTATTTTATTCTTATAAACCTATAACTATCGACTCTACGCAACCAACAACATTTTGAAGCAGCAAATAACAAGCCAAAAAGAGTCTAACTCCATATCAAGCATGTATATTATTCATACATTAAATAACTACTCGTTTTATTCAATTTATAGTACTAAATTGATATATTAATCAACTAATCATCTTTGAGTAATAACTACAAATGAAGAATTTTTCATACTATTATATATTAAACTATGAATTTAGTTCTTTCTTAGTTAATAATCCTACCAAGAATATGTTCGTATGGAAGTGTCAGTAGTAATCATTGGCCTTTACCCCAAAAAAGGGAATGTCCTTTATATAGTACATGAGGTAAACTATGAAATTATATATATACCACTATTTAAGTGGATATCTCACCCCCACTCTTCTACTATTCATAAACAAGTTTACTAGTTATTACATTTGACCCCCTCAATTCTTATGTTTGCCTTAAATTAGTCATTGGCAATTAATGACACCAATTTGACCCTTGTATTTATTATATCAAAGCTTATTTATCACCATATTTTCCTTCACTTATCATAAACAACTAAATATTAGAATCATCCCTATTTGAAAAGGTAAAACTTACGTCGCTTTTCTGTAGATTTTTTAAGGTGATCCTCCAGTTCAGTTTGGTCCATGAATCGCAAATGGACGCACTTGCAATCCATCGAGCAATAGATGGCAGCCGCTCTTATGACTCGCACATGTAACCTGACGAACTGAAATAAAATGATCATGTATCTAGCGCCTAACCCGTACAGTCAAGTCTTGTTGAAAGAACACGTACTTGAAATTTACGTATGTGTTTCTCTTGTCAGCAATAGACTACTACCAAACATGTGAAGAATATAAGCATGCGCAGCCTCATGGACCATGTCGTCACTGAGTGAAACATTACTTCCGTGATAGTCCGCGCTGTTAAATATACTCCGAAGATAACCAAGGCCCAATCTAATTCTTTTGTGTAACTCAGTCTCAACTTTAAGTACCTCATAATCAATACATACGTGTAAGGCAGCCTCGTGTATGGCTCGTGGCTTGTCATCTCTAACCGGAAACATAGTGACGTCACATCTGACCTTCAGCCTCAGTTTTGTATGCACATTGTCGAGGGTGATAGTCATATCACCAAAGCTGAAACGAAAATTGTACATTTCCTGATGTCAACGCTCTATGAAAACCTCAGTAATGGTGCTTCGTCGCTGCATGAAGTCAAACAACTCGATTAGCCTACCGAAATGTATGACATCCAACAGCTCCTTAATCATATCATGGGGTTCCAAACTCCAGCTCCTATGACTGGTGTTGTGGGAGTACACACGCATCCCTCACTCCTATAAACAATAAAACGGTTTGGAGTTAGTAAAACATACCGAATAATAATACGTATATATCTACTAAATAATATAGACAAATCATAAAATTACCTCCCTTTGCCAAACATAGTAGGAAACATGATCTACAAACGTATCGCGCAATAAACTAGGTGAATGAGAAGTGGTTGCAACTCGAAGTGGACCTAAAAAAATAAGTGGTCGTTGGTTGGAGGTAACGTTCGACGTTGTAGAACATGGAAGAGATATAAAACCGGATAGAAGTAGTAATAAAAGCGGAAGAGTCTCCATAAAAACCGGAGGCTCCGGATCAATTTGCAGTGTTCGATGAAGTTTGAGCTTCGACTTTCCGATTTGATATACTGGTGAGGTTGCTTCGTGAAACGAGTTATATTTCCTCAGTTTCTCACAGTCTTACTGTTTTATCAAGTACCACAGAATAGTATTTGTTATTTTTTTAATGTTTACATGTTATTTTTCTTTAAGTGATAAAAGTAGATTTTAACCTTTTTGTTTATATCGATAAATTTTTGTTTTTGCGATCGTTCCAGAGTTTATTACCGATATGAGTAGTCACGGAGTTGCATTTGTTATCTCTCCATCAGTAAACTTAGACCATGAAGATGAAAATGAGTGTTTGGGTATCCTCGATCATTTAAACGATTGCCTCTCAATGAATCATGTCCTTGCGGTAGAGTTTGATAATTAATCATACCCCCGGATTAGAAAATATGAACTATAATCATGTAGGATTCGAGTTAATAACCTCAAATCCGTCACTTCAGCTGCAGCTGCGTACTTATCAAACAACGGACAGAACATACCCTTAAAGCTCATCGAGGGTTGTCCAAATAGGTTTGGATAGATTGCAACAGAGCAATGAAGTTTGGCGACGTAACTCCAGGCCCTGTTAAAATCTCAAAACCAAATCAACCACTCTTGTCAATATCCATTCATCTTTCTCAAGTTCTCTAGGATAAAATTTATGTTGGTTTCTCTACCTTCACTAGCGCATTACCAGCTAATCATTATATTCTTGGTGGAGCTTTGCTAAGGGTACAAGCAGTGACGGATCCGGTACTAAAATTTAGGGTATCCCGAAAAAATATTATAGAAAAAAATTAATAAAAAATAAATATGTGAGTATCGCATGATAAAAATATGTAAGTAGTTAATGCATTCTCCTCTTACTCATATCTTGAAAGTGTTTGATAATATCTAGATCATCAAATATAGATAACTCTTATCTCTCCACAAAAGTCATTAAACAATCATTAAGCCATGGATTAGTCATTCTACTTCTCAACTCATTCTTCACATATTTCAAACCAAAACATACTCGCTCAACACTTGCGGTAGCAACCGGTAATGACAAAGCTACCTTCAGAAATGTGTACACAAATCCAAATATCTTGTGCTTTTTTGTACGAACATGAGTCTTATATAGATCTGAGATACTATCCAAAACCGAAAACTTTTCTCCGGAAGCGATGATTTACTACTAGTACCATTCTACCGCAAATAACAAGACAAACAATACACATGGTCTTTTTCTATATTATATTCCAACCAGTCATTTCCTTCGTACCAAATAGTTATTAACCCTAATTTATGGTCCATCAAATATAAATCAATTAATACAAAATAGAAATTAGAATATATTACAAATTCATCCATACAAAATATGTTAAAGAATCAATAAATTTTTTTAGAAGTAAAATAGTGCATTTGTATTAAAATAATAGTGTTTAAACAAAATTTAAGGCGCCAAAAGAACAAAAGGCGTTGAACAAAAAACATAGACAAATTGGTTTTTCAACATAAAATCTACAAGAATTCATATGTCACTTTGCCCCAACATCAATCTTCAATCATCAAACCCTTCCTGCAACCATTTTATCTTCCATTAAACAATCTTCAAGCCTCCTGTCACTCGAAACCGACTCTACATCTTCAAACGAAATCGAAGCAAGCTTTTAAGCTTCTACCATGACTTATGCCACCAACACTTCGTTCTTCAGTGAATCTTATGAATCCAAAAACAGAAAAGGCAGCCTCTACACTTTCCAAAGAGTCGGGAAATTCTGCTTCTAGATAAACACGATTAGTGTAAAGCATTATTGTTAACATATGGTAATGCAAGACTTTCGAGAATCAGAATTGACTTTAAACTAGTAGGAGCTTATTGAAATCAATTTATTGTCTCATTTTGCAATTCAGAGTCCACCGAGCAAGCCAATCGGCTGCTCTATTCTGGTCTCTGAAAATATGCTTGATGACCATAGAAGGAGATAAAAGTCTTATGCAACAATTTAGAATGGGTTTGAGAACCCAAGGATAGCTACCATGACTCATATAATTGACGAGAAGCAAAGAGTCAGTGTCAAGTTCGATTTTATCCCAACCCATCTTGTTACAGACAAGAAGACCATCCAAGAGCGCACCAGCTTCAGCCATTAGAGAAGTAAGCTTACCGTATAAGAAACCAACTCCAAGGAGGAGATTACCTTCTCCATCTCTGATAATAATGCCAGCGCTAGCTTCACCATTTTGCTGACCCGAAGTGTCAGTGTTAAGCTTGTAGCGACCATTAGTTGGATGATTTCATTTGAGAACAGTAGGTCTATTCTTAGGCTATTTACATAAACTAGAGTAACCAAGCTCCTTGGCCACATTCACATCTTTGAACCACTGATTAGTAATAAAGGAACCAGAGAAATTCATATAGTTAAGGATATTATAGACTTCAGAGGTTACCATATAAAGAGTAACCTTAATTTCTTTGAATTTCGAACGATTTCTATACTTCCATATAACACTATGAATTAGAGAGGGAATAACATGTCTTACATGAGTTTTCTTGCTAGTAAACCAAAACCAAGTCCAAGACATATGTGTAATGGGCATGTATCTGTAAACTAGAAGGTTGAAAGTTCTTGCAAAATGACTCTAAACAGACCAAGCAAGATCACAAGCAATAAAAATATGTTCAAAAGTTTCGCGATTTCTACAAAATTGACATTTTGGAAACTATAGACATGAATAAATTTTGAATAAGCTTCCAATGAAAGAAGGAATGCTTTCTAAGAGTCAAATTATTCCATATTTTGGTAAAAATATTAGACATGTTGTGATGAAACCGTAATGTTTCCCACGTGTCTTTGAGATTGAATTTGTCAAAAGAAGAGATATTCCAAATAATTTGGTCTTCTCCATCATGATTGATATTACAATCATGGATACGGCTATGATCAATGGGGTTAATTAAGTCTTTTATATTAGAAAGGTTCCACTGATGGTTAAGCCAATAGTGGTAAACTTTTTCAGGAACGTACCAACTATTAGCAATAGTGTTATCAAGAGGTAAAAGAGGTCTAGAGTTGGACCAATTAACTAACTTGTCCCAAGTTTTCAGTTGATATGCTGCTCAGCAATGTGTTTGATCCTGGTGAGTCTTTTCCACACCATAGAAACTTTTTTGTTGTCTGCAACCTGAAGAGGATGAAGATTGCTACAATATATGTTATGTAAAAGGTTTTCCCAAAGAGTTTTATTGTTTCTAAAGTGGAGCCACAACTTGTAAGAGATAAAGTTTTATATATCAGTCAATTTTATGATATTTAAACCTCCTTTTTGGAAGGGCTTACAGACATGACTCCATCTACACAAATGAATACTATGGTTCAAACTAGTAGTCCCCCATAAGAATCTGTTAAAAACTTTCTCAATCTTATCAATAACACCACGAGAGATGGCATTATTTTGCATCCGATATAACACAATGTTCATAAGCACAGAATTGATGAGAGTTAACCTCTCAGCAAAAGAGAGATGCTTTGATTCCCAATCTCTAATTCTGTTGTTGATTTTGTTAAGAATGTTGGCATAGTTAGATGAGTTATTGTTGGTGTTGATAGTGATCCCTAAATAGTCTGTAGGAAGCATATTAGCATTGAAACCAGTGTTATTGGTGATAGAATTAATTCTGATAGCATCCGCTCAAGTGAGATATTTCTTTATAATGTTCCAACAATTTTTGTAAAAGAACTGATTAAAGCCATTCATACCTGTCACGCTTGAAGCTTTCAAATTGTTGATGATTCGCCAGATCTCCTCTTCACTAGGAAGTTGAAGCAGGCTTTTGTTATCTTCCTGAGTGGAAATATTGGGGATATTTTTGAAGATTGGGTGATGCATTTTATCATTCTCATCATGCTTGTTGCTATAAGGATAGCTGGCAAGAGCCTCAGTGAAGTAAGAAACAGCAGACAAGCCAATAGCCTCTTTATCAGTAATCCAGGTATTATTGCTTTTGATTCCATTGATGCAGTTTTTTTTAGTGACATAATTGTGAAACAACTTCGTGTTGTTATCCTCATCTTTAGTCCAACTTGCATAACATTTTTGGAGCCAATATTCTTCCTCCATCTTACGAGCTTGTAATAACAGAGCATTAGCTTTGGATAGCTCAGCTCTGGGTTTATTGTTATTTTGTTCTTGGTGCTTAAGCTCTAGAATTAGAACTTAATCCTCAAGCACCTGCACTTTATTAAAAACATTACCAAAGTTCATTTTATTCCAAGAGATGAAACCTACCTTTAACCTTTTAAGCTTTAGCCAAAATTTGGTCATATGATCACCATCCAAATCTTGATCCCAATTGTTAGTAACAAAAGAGATGAAATCACTGACAAGAGACCACATATTTTGAAATCTAAATTTTTTTCTAGGATAGTGAGTATTACTGGAGAGATGAATAACAATGGTTATGTGATCAGACCCAATTCTAGTTTTGTGAATAACTTTGGTCTCTTTACAGAAATCATTCCATGAATTGTTGATGAATTGTGATCAGACCAATTTAGCATTGTTTTTGTTAATAAGGTTCTTAAGTCTTCTTAAAGAAGATTTATCCTTAATGCCTCTTATGTTCCAATTGATAATACTAATCATCATTAAGAGTAAGTTTAGTGTTACTTGTTCCAGAGAATTGGAGAGTCTTTTTTGTTGCCTTTTTCCTTTTAGCTTGCTTTAGTTTTCAGTCAATTATTTCCTTGAATCCATCCTCATCGTTTTCTTCTGTAACTTCCTGTATTACCTCTTTGATTTGCTTCTCACTCCTTGTTAGTCTTTTGGCATTCTTTGGTTCATCTTCAGTCATAACCTTGTGATTAGCATCATCAACTTTTCCTACTGAAGATTTGGCCTTGCTTATTGGAGAAGTCTAAAGACTGTTAGTGATTTTAGGAGAAGAGTATTCAGACGTAAGATTTTCATAATCCCCATTATTTGCATTGTTGAATCCAAACTCAAGAGTCTGTATTGCATCTATAATTTCTACTTGTTTAGAAATATTTACTTCAAAATCAGTTTGATTATTAGCAATAAAATCTTCACGATCAGGGCCTCATTATCCTCTTGTTCTGTAAGCTTCTGACTTTTAGATTGATTAGTAGTTTGTGGTTCTGCTTCAAACATGTCCTTGCTACCAGTATCATCAATCTTTCCCACTTGAGATCTTTGGTTGACCTTTGGAGAAGACTAAAGACTGCCAATAGTCGCATATTTAGGAGAAGAGTTAATGGAATAATATTCCTTATTGATATTGAATCCAAACTCCAGAGTTTGTATAGCATTTCATATTTCAGCTTGCTTAGGAATTTCAACTTCATAAGTAGCTTGTCTTCATGTTCAGATATATATATATAATTAGTTTCAATATTTTTGCTTTTGCATTCAATTTTTTCTAATCTTTCCTCATCTTCTTGACTGCTTTCATTCTGATCATCTTGGACCTGATCTCTCTTTTCTTGAAGATCTTTGTTCTTCTTGCATTGATCTGTGTTGTGACCAAGATGGTAACAGTTGTCACAATATTTTGGGATGTTCCAAAAATTGATTCTCACCCAACTTCTCTTATTACGACTAAATCCAATCCAAACATCTTTATGAAGTTTTCTGGTGACATCAATTTCAATCCAAGCAAGACAAGAGTTGTGAGAGGCTATGTTCTTAGTTGGAACCTTGATGTGGAGCGGCCTTCCTATAGCAATAGCTTTGTCAAATATTACCTTCTCATTGTAAAGGTGATATGGGAGGTACTCCACCTTGACCCATACACGGGTGATATGACTCTTATATTTGATACTGAAATCTTCTGTCCACTTCAGTACTCTCATCATCGAAGTACCAATGGTCCAAACACTTTTTTCCAGATTTTACATAAGTTAGTGTTTGAGTCAAATTCAATAAGGATATGCCTTGAATCCTTGATTGAGTATATGTAGTCATATTCGAACCTGAAAAATTGGAAGAAATCTAAGAGAAGTTTACGTTTGGGTAAACCAAAGAAAAATTTTCCACCAAAGTGAATTTGGTTTCATATTGTACAGAAATATGATCTTGTTTTGCGATAATGATATCTAGCTCATAGACTTTATCTTTTCTTTGCTGTTTGGGTTTCAACACTTCTGCATAGGATTTGAAAGTCACGTTCTCTCTATTTTTTACTTTGTTTTGGGTGTTTTGGTTCGAAGAACTGAACAAATCTTGTAGAGATAGAAAGTGTTCCATATGGGAATGCAGAGAAACGAAAAAGGATTCTAGCAGAGAAGACTTGAATCAGGAGAAGAAGATGGATTGCTCGTCAAGGAGAAGACTGGAATCGAAAAGTCAAGACTCTGTTTCCAGGTCGGCTTCATCTTCTTGGAGCTCCACCAGAATTTCTCTACCTTCTTCCAACTAATCCGTTTTTATGAATATGTATTGAGAGCTTAAAAAATCAATAATTTGAAAATACATATGTACAAAATATGCTAAAGAAACAGTAATAAAGAATCAAAATATTAGGAAATGAAGAAATTAGAAAAGAGACGGAAAACTGAATCGACTAACTAAAATTAAAAAATATATAAAAAGTGAATATATATATATATATATATATATATATATATATTGGTATCTACGGCTCGAACTCAAACTCAAGTATATTAGTAGAAATCTTTACCGTTATACTAAATTTATTTTGCTGTTTTGGAATTATCCTGGGCATATCCATATCCCCTCTAAATCCGTCTCTGGATACAGATTTTTCTAAGCTGCCTCGAGTTCTTAACAAACGAAAAAAACTAAAAAAAGAAGGTTATTATAATTGTATTTACAGCTGTGGTGATAATAATCAGTAGTGCAGCTGGAGAATTAAGTATGGAGAAGTAACCGAAGAATAGGAAAGACATTATATGAGTCAAAGAATTTCCTGTAGGACGCTTTATAAAGCGACCAAAGGTTTCAAAGACATGGAAATTAGAGGAAAAAGAGGTTTTGGAAATGTCTATAGAGGAAAACTTCCTTCTTCCAACGAACAAATCGCAGTAAAGAGACTATCTCATGCATAGTTGTCAAAATTACGATACGTATCGCATGTATCACGATAAGTATCGTAATTTTTATGCCCAACGATACGTATCTTAATATGTATCGTTGAGTTTCATTATCGGCTGATATATAATACAAATGGAATCAAACGATATTTGAAACTTAATAGAAAGGTTAGGATGGTTCTAAACTCAAAAAATCATCTATAATTTTTCCAACAAAAACGAGATTAAATCGATTGAAGGTTTTTTGATTTAGAAGATTTTTAGATAGGAAATGCAGTTGTTTTTCTTGTAAATAAAACTGCTTTTACTCAATCTTTTGAATTTAAAAATGAATTTAAAAAAGAAACAGTTACTCACTTTTAAATTAAAATATAAATGTTTACAAAAGTCTATAAACTTATGTAAGTCTATAAACTTATTTTCTCTATATATTACTGATAATAGACATAATGCTAAATTTACATCAAAGAATCAAGTAGTAATTATATATATTATATATCAATACAATAAATTGTATTATATAATTTGAAATATTTACATATTTAAATATTTTTTAGTGTATCACCGTATCTTCCGATACGATTCGATATCCGATTCGAAAAAACTTAAAATCGATACACAATACGATACGCGATTTAACAACTATGATCTCATTTAACAACTATGATCTCATGATACAGAACACGGAATCCAACAATTCGTGTCTGAAGTCGCGAGTATGGCAAGGCCAAGGCAAAAGAACTTGTTACAACTAGGGTATTGCAGGCGAAAAGATGAGTTACTTTTGGTCAACGATTATATGCTTGTTAGAAGTCTCAATAGTTTCTTATTTTTCGATAATAAACCAAACCTTAGTTGGCCTTTTCTATCTCCATGATGACTACGACCATAAGCAAGTTGTTCTACATAGAGATGTAAAATCTAGCACCGTCTTGATAGATTCCGATCTAAATGGAAAACTAGGTGATTTCGGGCTAGCTAGATTTTTACGACCGTGATGACATCAATTTACAAACCACGCGTGTGGCAGGGACAATAGGTAATATGGCTTCAGAGCTTTGTACAACAGGGAGTGCAACCACAAGTACCGTTGTGTTTGCTTTTGGAGCTTTTATGCTAGACGTAACTTGTAAATGAAGGCCCATAGATCCTCAAACATTACCAAAGCAAATCATTTTGCTTAGGTGGGTTGTTTTTGAGTGCTTACAAAAAGGTGCCCTTCTCGACGCTAGCGATCCCTTGATGGATGGAAGGATATGTGGAGGAAGAGGTGAGGTTCGTTTTGAGGCTAAGCCTGCTTTGTCAGCACCATACTCCAGAAACCAGGCCGACTGTAAAGCAAGTAATAGACATTCTTGATAAAGCTAGTTTCCCCCCACGCCAACTGAGGCTATTTGGATTGCTACAAATAGCATGCAATGAAGGATCCACACCATTGAGGCCATTCCTTTGTCGGCCAATTTTATATATGACACTAATGCAGTCTTCTATACAGGTCATTGAAATTTGAAACCGTAGAGCAGTGCTCCGCTTTGAAAGTTGGTCAGTCACTGACCATTAGTCCGGACTATGAGGCGGTTCAAGAATTTAGTCATTATTTTTATACCAATAGTCCTGCCTATGAAAGTTGGATGCTATTAGTACATTTATGGTACTTGGTGAAGTGTTATTTAATTTTGTTTATTTCTACCGTGATGTCAATGTACAAAAGGCTAGTACGAGTTCTTGAGCATTTTAATCTTACACATTAAAAATATGATCGAAGAATAGAAAGCATAAAAATATGGAAAGGCTAAAATTAAGAATAAGTTACAATATCATATTATGAAGACAGTTCGTATATGCTATGCAAGTTGTATTAGGGTTATAGTTTTTATTATACTAACACCGAGTGTAGACCCACATATCCAAGAAATCAAGACCGTAGAGTAGGAGAAGCACTAACCTGGCTACCTTCAATGCTAGATAATATTAGCTTACCATTATCCTCCTCCTAGCTTTGATCCGCGGCACATAAAAGCTGCTAAGATTTAAGCGTTTGACATGTAAGAAGTGAAAGAAGTGATTTTTACAACAGAAACAATGGTGTGGAGAAAAAATAGAGCGTCTTTGAAAATGTTATTGATAAACGAATCCATAGGTTTACAACAACAATACAGTTTACAATGGTTAAAATAAGAAGGATCTTTTACTTTAAGATTTTCGATTCAATTTCTTCCAAGCTTAAACCTTTGGTCTCTGGGACAACGAGTACTACAAAACCCAACGATATCAGAGCGATAGCCCCAAAAAGAAGGAACAAGTTATCAGCTCCAAGTAACTCCTGCAAGATTAGTAACCATCAAATAAAAGTCATCATATAGATCTTCCAAAAGGGTAATGTATTTATAAATACCTTCAAGGGTGAGAAGGCAAAGGTAACAATAGCATTTGAGCCAAAGTTAGTAAGAACTGCAAGACTTATTCCTCTCCCTCTTGTACGAAGAGGAAAAATTTCCGACACCATTAACCAACTGATGGGACCAAATGAAATCTGAATTTTCATAAACCAGAAGAACAAACCTCTTAATAAATTAAAACCATTAAACAAATATTTTGAAACATTGACATTTTAATTATTTCAGACTTATCATTCGACGAAAACTGAGTCATAATAGAATACAAAGCTACTATCATCCTACAAATATGAAAATATTCGAAAGATGATAATACTCACTTGGTAGCAACCAACATAGAAAAGTAAAGCACCAACTGCAACTAGTGGAAACCCGCCAAGAAATTTGTAATAAGCAGATAAGAGAAATAAAGAAAGAGCCTGCAATTTACACAAACAAAGAAATCGTTAAATATCTTCTCGACAGACCAAAAGAACGCCAGTAAAGAGAGTAAATTTAGTTTACTTAAGAGAGTAAACATAGTATTTGCTTACAATTCCACTAACACCTCCAATCAACAAAGGTCTTCTTCCAAGATCATCAACTTTTAGCACAGCGACACATGTCATAAGTAACTACAGAAGCATAAAACAGAAAGCGAAAGTCAACGATGACCCTGAAAAGACCAAATGCAAATGGCAATCATAACTCTTAAGATACCTTGAAAACACCAATTACGACAGAAACTCGAGTAGCATCAGCTGCCGCAGAGAACCCAGCACTCTATAGTATATTACAAGGAACTGACAATTAGATAACTAGTATTTCGTTTTTTTTTTAAAATAAATTGGTCTTTTAAACATTTGGTCTTTGTGACCACGAACCTGAAGAATTGGACCAGCATAATACAAAACACTTGGTTGTCCAGTTATCTGTGAAAATCAACAATCAGACTGGTAAGAACATACGAGTTTTTAAAATAGCAGGTCACACCGTTTAAAATTAGCTATCGAGCTAAGGTGGGCTCTTAGATAAACGATCTAAAAATTCGTTAAATAAGCAAGAAAAATACAATATTCTCTCTAGGAATAATTTGTATTTATATTTGAGTGCTATTGCCAAGAGCCAACGGGCCTTTATTATATATAATCATACTTCAACCATAACAAACTAGAGATAAGTAGATAACTAACATGGTACAACTAGAACTTAGATTGCTAATCAAAAATAGCAACATAAATTTAATCCAATTAACATCAAGAACAAAAACAAAGACAGCAGTAAACACTACCTGCTGGAAAAGGACCAAACCTCCACCAATGACAAAAGCTTTCAAACTCGGCCCTTGAAAAACTTCCAAAAAACTTCCTTCAGATTGGTCATCTGCATAGGCGGCTTTCAAGGAGACAAGTGTATCTTCGATTTGTTTTTCGGATACTTTATCACCAGCTGGTCTACCCCTAAGTTTGCTTAATGATAGCATGGCCTTTTCTTTAAGCTCTTGTAAAGAACCTTTACCTTGTACAGCCCTTAGAAGTAACCATCTAGGAGATGGTGGTAGACTCCATATTCCGATGCCCATTATTAAAGCAATTGGCCCACCAAATCCGTACATGTAACGCCACCCTCCAATCGCGTCAATTTGAAAACTTCCAACCAAAAAACCCAACTGCGGGGAAATATAGTACGACTCAGCTCGTCTTTAAAAGAAAAAAGTTGCATTCTTTTCAAATAAAGTTGAAATTGTTTTACCAAAATTATTACAACTATGAATATAGTTCCAACTACAACGAGAAAAATCAACTGCGGGGAATGTTATTATGATAGCTAGTCTTTAACAGAAAAAAATAAGTTTTCTTTTTTAAATTAAATCGAAATCATTTTACCAAAATCCCTAAAACTATGAATAGTTCTTTAAGAGATATTAGAGTTCCACGAATCTGAGGCGGGCAAGTTTCCGCAATGTAAAGAGGAGCACCGTGCATTGCCTGTTAATAGACGATAAAAATTATTAGAGAATAAGAACAATATGAAACAGCAATGCAGTTTAGAAAAAAGAGGTTACCAGTCCAATTCCAAGTCCATAAAGTAGTCTTCCCGCCAAGAGAACACCAAGATCCGGAGCAAATGCAGTACTCACAGAACCAAGCAAATAAAGCACAGCAGCGCCAATAAGTTCTCGTCTTCTTCCTGATACGTTAAAAAAAGATTTTTTTCAGCGCATTATTCGGTTTGTGCATAACATTAACGAAACTAGTTGTTTTGTAACAACTGGTTTTAAAATTTTAAAATGAAAAGAGTTTCGAAGTTCTCGATGGATAAGAAAATTATAGTTTTTACCAAGAAAATCTGCAATGGGGTAAACAAGGATTGAACCAAGAAGAGCACCGTAAAGGGAGCCACTTACCTATCACAGCATACAAAGTGATTATTGAAACATTTTTTGCTCACTTTATAAAACTACATTAGCGAAATACTTTACCACAAGACCCAGCTGAACAGCTGAAAAGTTGAACCAAGATGTGCCACTAAGCTCCGGTGACTACGCCAAAGTAGAGTACAGTAGAGAAGGTGAGAACTTTTATGGATGAGTTGACAATTGCATTTTTATGAAAACATTAAGCAGTCGAACTATGAGTAATAAGGCAGTCAAGGGTTTAAAATCATCATTAGTCCTTCAAATGGAGTCCCCTGGACTAACCTGCGTATGATTTTAATAGCTCGAGGAATAATTTCTTTAGATTAAAAGGATTAGTTGTGCGTGGTTTTTATAGCTCGCCAACAAGTGGTGCTATGTTAGATAAACGTAGGACTAATTTCTCTATCTTCGCATCATAATAGGGGGACTAAACAGCATTTAAAACTGGTGATTAACAGTAAAAGTACCTGCAATGAAAGGGCAGCGCCAGAAGTAGCACCAATGTCATAGCCAAACAATAAGCCCCCCAAAGCTGGGAACAAAAAACTGAAGATCGCAAGATATTATATCAAATAAGCATTCGCAAAACAAACAAAATAGACAGAGAAAGAAAAAGTATGATCAAATGCAGAAAGAAAAACATACGGAAGAATGACTGAAACCCAAGAAAAAACTTCTTGATCAGCTGCTTCAGATTCAAGCGACTCAGATTCCTGCCCAGTTGTATAGTCTCTACCTGCTCGAACAAGAGCCTGACACAAAACAAAAAATCATAAAAACATGACAGTTAAAAAGAAAAATCTCATAAAAAAAGGAAACCCAGTTCTTAAATCTTCACTTTGGATCTTTGTTTACGACGATAGAGCACAATTGGGTCTTTTGATCGAGGAAAGCTGACATTGAAGAGAGATAATGTTTTTAGAGATGGGTTTTGTTGATTGAAGAAACTAGGGTTTGGTTTGGATGGTGGTGGATAGGATGATCGTAGGAAAGTGAGGTGTCGAAGCAGAGGCTGAGTTGAAGAAAGACTGTAAGCCATGTCTTTTCTTTTTCGTTTCTTTTTTCTTCTTTTTTTTGTAACGGTTACTAATTCCCGCTTCTAATTATTTATCTTATCTTCGGGTTTATTATATTATTTCACGTGTCCGGACCATATCAACGGATATTTTAACAGGGAATTGTCATTTTTAGTCTTTAGAGAGTATGTTTTCGACAAAATAAGCTTCATTTTCTAGGACATTGGACATTGTTGCAAGACACATACTCTTTTTATAAACTTAGACGTTTATTCTTTTCATCGTTTTTTTACGTATTTTTATTGTTGATTCCATAGGCGCAATTCCTAAACTATATTGTTTAGTACCAACATAAAAGAAAGCAACCATGTATCTCTGTGGCAAAATCAAGCTGAGGAACCCACACCATCTAGGTTTTGATACCTCTAGACCTCGTCTTATTTATTTTTGGTCCTATACCCTCCTACTCCTAAATTATTTATTTTTGGTCCTATACCCTCCTACTCCTAAAATATAGGATAGTACTTTATATTATTTTTTATATATATAATATCAATTTATATTATTTTTGTATATATATAGATTAAATCCTAACTACAAAATATACTATTTTCTTTCTACTATACAAGCTGTAAATTGTTTTTTTGTTTTCTTCTAATTTTCAGCATCAAACACTAATGTATTTATTATGTTATATGTTATTAATTCTCAAAATTAAAGTTTTGCTACATGTCTTATGTTATTATTCACTAGTTATAAAGATTTAGTTTAAATTTATTGTTGATTGAGTTTTTTTTATGATTGTCATTATCGGATGCATAGATATTTTAAACCAACTCCTAAATATAAAGGAGCAAATACAAATGTCATCTTGTAACAACTTTAGTGTTGACATTCCTGGCATGGAGGCACAATATGTGAAAGATATGAAATCTAGGCGTTTAGCTCATGTTGTTTCTAACACTACAAGTTCGATTGCTTCATGAATATTTTAGATATGCAATTAAAAGAGTTGAATGAGAGGTTTAATATGGAAAACACTGAGTTGTTGAAATACGTTGCATGCTTGAGTCATTGCTCTTCATTTAAAGCTTTTGATAGCAAATTATTATTGAGAATAACAAGAATGTACCTAATTGAGTTTTCTGATGTTGATGATGAAGTTTCGACAAACCAATTTAAGTGTTATATTAGGAGTGTGAGCAAAGATGCTAGATTTTCCAATTTGAAAGGACTTGCAAAACTTTTTAGGATTATTGTGAATACAAAAAAGCATAGAATCTTCAATTGAGTTTATGAACTTTTGAAGCTGGATTTACGTTTACCCGTAGCAACGGTCAGTGTTGAGCGAGTTTACTCAGGAATGAATTATGTGAAGAATGAGTTGAGAAATAGAATGAGCGATCCATAGCTTAATGATTGTCTGATAACATTTGTGGAAAAAGAGGTATTTACCACAATTAGTAACACATCTATCCTTCAACATTTTCAAACTATGAGTAGGAGGAAAGTACAAGTAGAATTAACTTAGATTTATGTTTTTATTTTAGTTTTTCCTAACTACATTTTAGTTATTTATGTAACGTATATTATGTCTTGACACCGACAATTCAATATTTTAAACTTCAATATAAACCATTTTTTATAACCATTTTTTATTTTATTTTAATTTATTTATATATATATATGCTCTTTCGACAATAAATAAAGTCCACGACACCACAATGTTCCGATCCTGGCTACACCACTGGTTGATTCACCAAAATATCTTCAATAAGCACTTCATACAATGAAACACTTTTGATATTTAATTGCTAAAAACACAACGGTTCTTTTGAGTTGTTATAGGTAAACTCATACGATATACAAATAGTATTCTACTGTGCGATAAAAACGAAAAAATCATCATAATACACCTTTTTTTTCTTAAGCATAGTATTTTACCACCAACCTAATTTTGTACGTGTCTACTTTTCCTTTTTGATAAGGTTTTGTTTTATAAACTCAATTAACTCAAATCGTATTTGCTCCATGTGGAAGATTCGTAAGAAACCAAGTACTAATTTACTCTATTGTTTCCATATATGTTTTCATTGCTCTTATCCATTTTTCTTTTTGTATAGCTTCCTCGAATCTAATTGGATTTTTAGTGGATACAAACATCACGAGACCATAAATATCTTTTTCTCTTTAGGTCTCATAATCCTACAAATAAGTATCTTTTCTTCTTATTTTCTGAGTCTTATGAGCTTGAACTGGAACGGGTACTGCAATAGGACCTGATTCTGTATCTTGCACATTTTTTTTGTATCATGTTCCTAAGCTGCTTCTTCAATATTCTTATCGGCTACTAGATATCGGTCTGCATAGATCAATTGTTCTCTTCATGTTGTTGGTCTCCAATCTCATCCATCTGTTCTTCAAAAATAACATCTTTGCTTGTTATGACTTTTTATGTTGCTGGATTATACAAATAATAACATCTTTTTACATATAATACTTTTATCATCAAGATTAGTTTCCTTTGATCTGGAACATAAACATGTATTATGCACCCACACACCTTAAAATAATCGACTGTAGGCGTCATTCCACTTCATATTTCTTTTTGTGTTTTCCCTTGTATCAACGAGTTTAAAATTTGGTTTAGCACATTCACAACCTATTTTTCTGCTTCCAACCAAAATTTCTTAGAAACTTCTTTGTCATTTAAAATGCATTGCACTATGTTCATTATTATGTGGTTCTTGCGGTCAATAGTTATGTTTTGCTGCGAAGTGAATGCGGTAGTGAAGAAAACACGAGCCTCATATTTTAGCGACAATAAGTATATCTTAAACTTTGTGCTAAAGTCATCGATAAAAGTGAGGATATATTGTTTTCCACTGGTTGATTAGGGAGACATTGGACAACAGATGTCTTAGTGTACCAGTTGCAATCTCTGGGATGAATGCCACATACTCTTCTTTTGAATGTTTTCATGGTGCTGTTTTCTTACCAAGAAATTGACACATTTTTTAGTTTTTTATGTGCTAAGATTTGGTAACATTTTCACCATGTTCTGATTGTTCAACGTTCATAAACCTTTGTAGTTTAAGTGCTCGTACCTACGACGCCAGAGGTGTAGATCGTTCATTGTGGGGGTTTTTAAGAATTCCTATGTTGTAATCTTGTTATATTTTGTTGCCATGATCTTGAATAACTTGTTTCTCGTCATATTTGACTGCTTTACAAGTCTGAATAATGGATGATAGATTTTGCATAATTCACGTTACATCGGAATCTCGTATCCTTTTTGCACAAGTTGTCGTAAGCTTATCAGATTGGTCGTTAGCTCATATATTAGATATACGTTTGGGATCGTGTGATATATTTTATTAAAAAGAAGATTCACATCACATTTTCCAATTATTCATAGTAGAGAATTGTTTCCCAACTTTATTGAGCATCAAAAATATTCATCCATTTTTGAAAACAATATTTGTCTCCACTCATATGATTGGAACAATCGGAATCTAGTAATCACACTTATTCTTTCTATTCTTTTATTGGTGTAAACATCATTAGAAGTTCGTCACCTTATGTTTTATCAAATTCTACATAATTTACTTTATCAACCATCGGATATTTGTGTTAAAAATGTTTGAGCTTATCACATCTAAAATATTCTAATGTAGCTTTGTTGAATCTTCATTTTTCTTTTCCACAACTAGTCTCTCTTCCTTTTCCTATGCCATCTTAATCTTCATAAGAGACTTTGAGAACCTTGTTTTCCAACTCCATTAGTCAACCTCCTCATCTTTTGCTCATGTACTAGCAATGAACTTTGTAACATATCGACTGATAAAATGTTGATATCATTTGATTCTTCAACTGAATACACTATGTAATTAAAGTTCTTGGTTAAGGTACGCAAGATCTTATCCACAACATTCACATCTTTCATATCATCACCATAATTCCTCAGATCATTCGCCACCACCATCATTCTCGTAGAGTAGTCAGAAATGGATTTGCATTTATTATCTCTAATGGTTTAAAGTTTCTTCTCAAATTCTACAATTGTACATGTTTTACTCGTGCATATCTTTGGTACATAGTCTTCATGAGTCCTATAACTGTTTCGAAGTCTCCTTCAAAGTGATGGTATTGAGAATTGATTTGTCAATCGCACTGAACAAATAATTATTTTCCATTATATCATTTAGCATAACATCGGCAAGATTCTTCTTTTGCACTTCTATTAGCTTGTCTTCTTTGGGTGATTCTTCCATACCATCATTTACCACTCTGAAATACTCTTTTAAAGACTCCAATGATTATAGACCTCATCAAATCTTAGTATAAATGGTTGTGTAAAGTTTTGGATTCTCTCATTTCACTCACAGAATTTGTTACGCTCACTCATAAATATAGGTTTACTTTGGTATCAGATTTGTTGATTTAGAAACAGCCTTACTAACAAAAGTTGAAAAGCTTCGCTACATCTTATTAGTAAATGAAGGTGGCATTTTATATCTAAACAAAGAAGACTAAAACTTCTCTTACAACTGAATACCTAAATGCAACTGAATACTTAAATGTATTGTTTTTTTTAAATAGAAAAAAGCTAAATGCAACTAATTATTGAAAACCAAACAAAAAAGCTAACTATTTTGGTGGTCATTCAATCTCTCATATATGTTTTGGTTTGTAGTTTTGTCATATCATATAGAATACTCATATTAACATATTCGATCTATTTAGACATCTAATATCAAAACAGCTCATATGTTATTTTTGAAAAGTTATAGTATGTCAACATTCATATAATTTATATCCCGAACGAGTTATATTCCATGTAACAAATGTTTTCCTCCATACATTGAGAGAATTTTTTATTTTTATACTTTTCTTATTTAAATTTTTTAGTTTTATCCTTTTATAAATATAAAGCTTATTTTTTATGTTTAATTTTTATTTTCTTTCCCCCTCACTAAATCGTGTTAATATCGGTATTTATTTTCTCTTTCTCAAAACCCTCATTTATTTTTCACAAATTATAAAATAGGATCATTTTGATTTTAAATCATTTTTGGAGAACAACTATTTCCAAGGCCATATCTCGGAAATAGTTGTTTTAAAACTTTTTTGGAAAATAACTATGTCAAATACTTGGTCTAAGGATGACATCTATAAAATTAGAAATTTGAAATGCGATTTTTTAAAATCTAATTTTTGTGTTTAATGAGTGTAACTTAAAACAAGATTGAGATATTATCTTGGTGATTTGGGTGATGATTTCGATTGCTAATTCATTATTTTCTTCTTTCATTAGATTAATATATCTTGATTTGGATTCCATTTACGTTTTTTATAATATTATTTTCGATTCAATGATTGATGAGTCCGAATTCAGCATGCTCCCCGGACACGGACATATCAGTCCAAGGCCTCCAGACTGGACAGATCGGACAGATCACATGGACCGGACAGATTACTTTGAACACTATGACCATAGGACTGTTCGAACTATGACAAAAGTACTAAAAAACCTAAACACTTCTTGACTAAGCTACTTGCTCTCCTGCTTAGAGCTCATGGATCTTTGAACATGACCCGGGTCCATTAAACATGACCCGAAAGCCCATAAGGGCCCAAACATCAGGGTATAAATACCTAACCACCTGCATTAACTATAGGTAATGAAAATTAACTGCTACCAAGCTGCTTAATTATCTCTCTACTCTCTACTTTAAACTCTTAACACCCACATACTTCCTTAAAACACCAACTGAAATTACTAGCCTACCCCCAGGCGATTATTATCCTCACCAAATTGGCGACCACAGTGGGAGCAGAAGGTGCCTGAATCAAGCATTCAAAACCCGCTAAGAAAATCTGTCCGAATGAATCCGGACAATCCAGAGCTACCACCGGCTTTGCTCGAAGTGGTGGAAGAGAATGATGAATACACTGTCGAAGAGCGTGATAGGCTAAAGTGTGAAATAGAAGCTCTGAGGGCAGAAAAGGCCAAGATGGGCGTGAAAGAAAAATCCAAAGCATCGGTTGCTCATCACACCGATAACCCCAGAGAGCATGGGTCTTCAAAAACTCATGTGAGCACCAAAACGACTCATGCCAGTTCTAAAAAGTCTCACCGGTCCAAGCCTGTGGAGAGTTCTAACTCTAGCAGCGATGAGGGTCGAACTAGAAAGATCCTTGTCCTCTAGCAGCGATGAGGGTCGAACTAGAAAGAAACAAAGGCAGATCAAAAAGTATTCAAGAAAAAGGGATAGACATGGAAAAATGAAGAAGAATATTGGAAAAGGGTCATCACACAGCCGAAGGCATGTGGACAAGATGCTGATGGATCCCTTTGCCTTCCACGATGAACCAGGTATCTTTACAACTCCCAATGAGGATACTGTGTTCAGTCGTGGAAGGAATTGGAGGCAATCTCCATTGTCTTCTAAAATTCTGTCCGGAAACCTCCCCAAGAGGTTTGACAGCACTAAAATAGAGAAGTACGATGGCAGTACTGATCCGGACAACCATCTGGAGCAATTTAAAAACTTCATGATGAACTTTGACGATGATGATAAACTACTTTGTAGGGCATTCTCCCAATCTTTACGGGGAGTGCTCTGAAATGGTACAACAGCCTGCCTCAGGGTAATATTAAAGATTTTGATACGTTTTGGGTGGCCTTTCGAAGGCAGTTCGTAGGGAGTAAAGAGCTGAAGGGCAATGGAGACACAATAATCCATTGTGCCCAGGAACCAAATGAATCTTTGAAAGAATATATAAGTCGTTTTGTGAACACAAAGAATGGGTTGGCTGATTGCTTTGAACAGGTGACAATAGCATCCCTAAGGCAAGGTTTGAATCCAGGCAATCTAGCTGATTCAGTAACCAGGAAGAAGGCCATGACCTGGGGAGGGTTGCTGAATCAGGTTGGCAAACATATAAATGTTGATGAAACAAAGAAAACCAGGGTGCACAGGCAGGTGAGGTCTACCCCAGTGGCACCAAGTCCCAATCAAAATCAGTCCGGGAACAAAGCAAGAGAAACCGGACAGGGGCATGGTAGAGCAAAAGCTCAGTCTCAGCCAGCTGCTCCTGCTCAGAGTCAGCAATCCAGAAATAAAAGAGGGTCATGGGTCCAACCGGAGTGGTTCGCAGAGTTAAAAGAAAGTGTGGCCACCATTTTTTATAAAACAAAGGATGAGGTGCATTACCGGAGACCGGAAACACTGCAGTCTCCCAGAGAGCATCGCAACAACTCTTTTTGACAATATCACAATGATATTGGTCATACCACCGATGACTGCATAGCATTGAAGCAAGAAGTTCAAAACTTGATTGAAAGGGGGAAGCTGGGAGCTTACGTTAAAAGAAGAGGAGGCAACAGGCCTGACAACACTCACCGGGTTGGTCCAAGTAATGCTGCTTCGGAGGGGGCCATGGTTATAGTTGAAAGGTTTGACGTGGAATCTGAATACTTGGATCCTGATCCAACTCGAAACAGAGTGGGTTCTATAGAGGAATGTTCTAGATCAGTCTCCGGGCTCATTAAGTTTTTCGAGTCGCTTACAATTTTCGGGGGAGACACTATGACAGCTCCTACTGCTTCTTCGAGGAAGAGGCATGTTCATACTTTAGCCTCCCAGCTAGAAGGAGGCATGACATCCTATCAGTCACCAAACTCATTTCCCTTCATTGTGTTTGATGAAGATGATTTAAGAAACATTGCTGGCCCTCATGAGGATGTTGTTGTCATAGGAGCATCTATAGGGGGCAATGACATAAGACGAATCCTGGTGGATACTGGAAGCTCAGCCAATATCCTTTTTCTAACCACTTACAAGAAAATAAAAAATCCAGCTGTAATTCAGAATTTGGACAGGTCAATCGTGGGCTTCACAGGCAGCTCAGCAGATGTGATCGGAGAGTTCGAAGAAGAGGTGTTATTGGGCAAGGGCCCTTTCAAGAAAATGGTCAGAATACTCTTTATAGTGGTGGATTGTCCCACTTGCTACAATGCTATTCTGGGGAGGTCTTGGCTCTCTAGGATGCATGCAGTGGCTTCAACAGTCCACCAATGCTTGAAGTATGATGTTCAGGGGCAGGTTGGAGTTGTCCGGAGCAGCCAAAAGATTGCAAGAGAATGTTATGCCTCTGCCTTGGCTCCTCGAACGCTGAGGGCAGTCCGTATCAATGAACAATAGCAGTTTGAGGGCCTTTCTGGGGGTGAGGGTGAAATTGATGACCCCAGGGAGACCCCCGGAGTGTTGATACCAGTTGAAGAGGTGGAAACACACTGTTTGGAAGATGGGAAAAGTGTCAAGATAGGATCTAAAATGTCACCTATGTTGAAGAATGAAATGTTGAAGTTTTTAAAGAACCATCAGCACGTTTTTGCTTGGTGCAATGATGATGTTACTGGAGTCCCATCAGAAGTGATATCACATCGACTATCAGTCCGGAGAGACGTAGCACCAGTAGTTCAAAAAAGAAGAGCTTTTACCAAAGAAAAAGTTGATGTCATTGTACAAGAGGTTGACAGGCTCACAAAGATGGGGCATATCAAGGAGTCTCAATACCCTTTGTGGACTGCCAATCCTGTCTTGGTGAAAAAGAAGAATGGCAAGTGGCGCATGTGCATTGACTTCACAGACCTCAATAGAGCTTGCCCAAAAGACTTGTATCCGGTCCCCCGGAATGATCAGTTAGTAGACTCTACCTCTGGGAACAAGCTGCTTTTCCTTTATGGATGCTTTCTCCGGATACAATCAGATTCAAGTAGATCCAAGGGATCAAGAGCATACCACATTTGTCACAGACAGAGGTCTTCATTGCTACAAAGTTATGCCATTTGGTTTGAAAAATGCTGGGGCTACTTATCAGAGGTTAGTCAACAAGGCATTTGCTCATCAAATTGGAAGAAATATGGAAGTGTACATTGATGACATGATGGTGAAGAGCGTACATGAGCAGTTGCACTTGTCCGATCTCCAAGAAACTTTTGCCAACTTGGTAAAAGTGAATTTGAAGTTAAACCCTGAAAAGTGTGTGTTCGGAGTGCAGTCCGGGAAGTTTCTATGCTATATCATAAGTGAGCATGGAATACAGCCCGATCCGGACAAGCTAAATGGTTTTTTCCAGATGGAACCTCCTCGAAACATTAAAGAAGTACAACAGTTAACGGGGAGGTTAGGTGCCTTAAACAGATTTATCTCAAGGTCTTCGGACAGGTGTGCTCCTTTCTTTCAAACTTTGAAGGGTGCAAAGGGCTTTGATTGGACCCCGCAGTGTGATGAGGCTTTCAATGAGATCAAGAAACACATGTCCTCCCCCAAAACTTTGTTCAAGCCAGTCGATGGGGAGACTCTCTTTGTATACTTGGCAGTTTCAAGTTGTGCCATCAGTGCTGTGCTGGTAAGAGAGGTCGATAGTCATCCCCATCCAGTGTACTACATCAGCAAAAGCTTGATAGATGCAGAGAAACGTTACTTAAAACTTGAATAATTGGCATTAGCCCTGGTGATAGCTGCAAGAAAGATGAGGCCTTATTTCCAGGCTCATCCTAACATCGTCCGGACCTCTTTTCCCTTAAAGAATGTCCTTCAAAAAGCAGACATTTCGAGCAGAATGACTAAGTGGTCAGTAGAGTTGGGGGACTTTGACATAGACTTCGCTCCCCGAACAGCAGTCAAAGCCCAAGCTGTGGCTGATTTTCTGGTCGAATTCCACTCCGACAGGGATTCGGAGCAAGCTACTGATATAAAAGATAAAAAGTATGGGTCGTCCGAACAGATGGTGGATCTAGCACAATGGGATCTGGTGCATGAGTATGTTTAACTTCCCCGTATGGAGATAAGATGTACCAGGCTATTTGTTTTTCTTTCAGGGCATCTAATAACGAGTCCGAATACGAAGCAGCTATAGCTGGGTTAAAGTTAGCCCACATTTGTGGGGTCAAGAGGGTGAAACTGTTAAGTGGCTCCCAACTACTTATCCACCATGCCCAAGGCCAATCTGAGGCTAAGAAGGAGCAACTTGTGAAGTATTTACTCCTCCTCAAAAATGAAGCGCTTAAGTTTAAAAGTGTTGTCTATGAACACATTCCCCGGGCAGAAATTGAGCTAGCAGACTCACTAGCCAGCGTAGCCTATACGGAGTCATACCCATGGATCCATGTGCTTGAAAGCCCCTCCATCCAACTTTGTAAGGGTAAAGAAGAGGAAATTTTTGAAATACAAGTGAAACAACCTCAAGACTGGAGGTTTCCTCTCATACAATATCTCTCTGATGGTGTTGTGCCTCCGGATAAGTCACTAGCCAGAACATTGAAACACAAGGCTTGTGGTTTCATCATATTGAGAGAAGTGTTATACAAGAAATCTTACAGTAAACCTCTCCTGTGCTGTTTGGGGAATGAAGAATCACAAATGGTCCTCTCCGAATTGCATAATGGTGAGGGATCAGCCCATTGTGGGTTTAGAGCTTTAACAAGAAGAGTTTTACTCTCCGGTTACTATTGGCCATCAATCATGAGAGATGCTAAGGAATTGTTGAGGAGGTGTGACCCATGCCAGAGGTACAACAATGAAATTCATGTACCAGCCATTCCTTTAGAATCAATTTATGAGCCTATTCCTTTTGCTCAATGGGGATTGGATTTAGTAGGACCTCTCCCTGTGGCGTCCGGAGGGCGCAAAACTATAATTGTGGCCATAGACTACTTCTCGAAGTGGATAGAAGCAGCCCCTCTAGCAGGGACAACATCAAAAGCTGTTATAAAATTCATTATGTCCAACATATGTTGCAGATTTGGTGTCCCACAGAAAATAACAACGGACAATGGGCCACAGTTCGACAATAGAGAAATGGAGAGCTTCTGTGCCTCAAGGGGTATACAGCATTGTTTTTCTTCACCTTTTCACCTACAAGCAAATGGGCAAGTTGAAGTGGCTAATAGAACTATACTGTCCGGCTTAAAGAAGAATTTGGAAGGGGCTGCTGGGAAGTGGCCTAGTTATTTACAAGAGGTCTTGTAGGCCTACCGGACAACACCTGGGGCTGCAACACAAGAATCACCCTTTGACTTGGTCTATGGGATGGATGCAGTAGCTCCCATAGAAGCAACTATCCCCTCTTTTCGTGTTCACAACTTCTCTGAACATGCTAATGAGGTGGCGATCAGGGGTCAACTTGATTTGATAGAGGAAAGACGAGTTAAAGCTCACCTTAGAGTTGCACACTATCAAGGTTTGATGAGAAGCAGGTTTGCTTCTAAAGTTAAAAGAAGAGATTTCCAACCTGGGGACAAAGTATTAAGGAAGGTCTTCTTACACACTAAAGAAAAGCTCTTCGGAAAGCTGGCCCTAACTTGGGAGGGTCCGTATATCGTTGTTGAAAGAATTAGGCCTGGAACTTATTGGTTGGAAGACAAAGATGGCAGAGTTCTAACACATCCTTGGAATATCGAGCATCTCCGGATGTACTTGGAATAGCACTTGTATAAATATTTACTTGTTTAAACATCCATGTAAATATTTGGGGGCATACTCTTTCCTCCCCGGTGGCACGGAGAGGTTTTAATGAGGTGTCCGGGTTGTTAAATAAAATTCAATGCTTTCTTAAAAAATTTCTAAGTGTTTTTTAAAGTTTTGTCCCTTGTCATACTATCCGGACTGAAATATCTAAGGGATATTTAAACTCTAGCCGGAGAATTTAAACACTCTTACAATGCAACAACTAAAGGCTACTTAAACTCTGGCTATCAAAATTAAAATGAATAATGAAAGAAGATGATGGTTGCACAAAATAGAGATATTCATTGAATGAAATAACTTAAACTTTCCTTGGCCTTCGAAGGACTTTTAAATAGTCAAGATACAACACAAAAAACCTGTCCGGTCGAGCACCGGACACCATTACAAAAAAGAGTGCCTTGGCCTTCCAAGGACTTTAGTCTGAATAAAAAATAAACAAAGTAAATCATAAGTTAAGGTTGAGCCTTTGAATATGGCTCACCTTCATACACCTTCTTGCCTTTGAAGTCGATTTTCCCTTCGTCTACCTTCTTGCCTTTGGGATCGTCTTTCTCTTCATCTGGGCTCTCCCCGGTATGCTCTTCATCATCGGATGAGGACGCACTCGAGACTCCATCCTGATCCTCTTCGGCCATTGTATGATATGGAAGGTCATCATCGTCTACATAAAGCCACAAGTCCCCTAGGTTCCTCTTCAGATATTTTTCATGAAAGAGTAGAACCATGTCAGACCTCACATTCTCAATCAATAGCTCTTCGCTTTTAATCATCTGGTCGGCATAGGCATTGATCCTGGCTTGGATCGTAGCCTCTTGATCCCTTAACAAAGTGGTTTTCTCCTCGGCAGCCTTGGATGCTGCATTCTCAAGAGCAATCTTGTCAGTAGTTAGGTTGGTGATAATCTTGTCTTTTGCCTTGGTCTCTTCTTTTGAGGCAGTAAGGTCTTTCTCCACTCCGGACAGCTTCTCCCGGAGGTCTCTGATGGTTTCTTCTAGAGTAGCAACTTTTGTGTTGTTTTCCTCCTGATTCTTCTTCAACTCCTCATTTGCTTCATTTAGCATGTCAGCATTGGCAGTAGCAGTGCGAAGGTCTTCGGATAGCTTTTCCTTCTCAGACATAAGGTCTTTGATGGTATCTGCTTGACCCCGAACTTGTCTCTCCAGTGTAAGTACCGGCTGCACATTGCTTAGCAAGGAGTGGGCTATGGTGTCCTTTTCACTAGAGATAATGAAAGTCTTACCATTGAAGTTGACGGTGTTAGAGCTGCTCGGAGGAATGTAGGGCCCTGCGAAGTCGTCTCTGGGGAGGTTGAGGAAGTATTCTCCAAGTTCACCAAGACCGGTGATGTCTACTTCATCAATGTTGAGCTCTCCTCCCTCAACTTCATCAGTATGAAAGTCCCTTGGGATCTCTTCAGCGTGTGCTGGGTCAGAAGGGTCAGCTTGGAAAGAAGGCTCCGGATCCCAGAGAGCAAGCTCATCTCCCTTAGCAGACTTTTCCTTCTTGGTTGCCCGGTCTGCCCCTTCACTCCCCTGCTTGCGATTCCTCTTGGAAGCCCTTTGAGGTTTTGGGAGGTCTGCTTCCTGCCTTTCAGACTCTTGCTCCACTACCTGCAAAAGAGCAGCATCGATTTGGCTCTGATCCGGCCCCTCCGGGTCTGTTGGAGCATCCTTCTCAGCATTAGCAGGATTAACATTGCTCACCACCTTTTTGCCTTTCTTCTTGCCCTTCATTTTGCTTGGGGCTTTGGCCCGGCCTGGCAGGAAGAGTGTCACATTTGCTTCATGGGACCTCTTAAGCACTGTGTCCGGAGAAGGTTGGGTGGTGAGCTCTTCCCAAATCAGGTCTCTCCGACCTGTGGTATTCCACAGGTGAGACCTTGCCAGATTTCCACTAGTGAAGGCATTGTGGAATCGGTTCCCCCAGTTCTCTGCAGCCCAAACATTGATTTTGCCACAAGTGACCTGTCCGGCCTTCAAGTAATCACCGAACTCCTTAGGCAGTTCTGTTATGACAAAAGAAAGATCAATTAATTTAAAACCAACCTTAAGAAGGAAGAAGTAGACAAGGATTTAAAGTAGGAGACTTACGGTCCCTCCTCCACCTGCTTCTGAGGAGGCTTGGGTTCTCTCCGGACTTGATCTTCTTTCTGTTTTCCCAAGCGCCACTGACGAACAAAAACTGGCTCCTCCATTTACTCTCAGACTCCAATAGATCATCAATAGCTTTGAAATTGTCCCCCATATTGAAGTGGTAGAAGGGGAAATTGGTGATGTTTGCAAAGATTGGCCACTGCAACAAACTCTTCCATAGGAAGAGGGATCTCGGACAGCCTTGATGCCATGATGCATGACATCAGAGTATACCAAGCATTGGGGCTCAGCTGGCTCGGACAGAGTTTGATCAGATGAAAATATCTGACAATCTCTGGGTCCAATGGGAATCTGAGTCCCCAATTAAATAGCTCCGTGAAGATGACTATTTCATTCAGCTTGCAATCCATAGGAGTTTCAGGATCTATGGGAATCCTTATCTTCACATTTTCAGGGATCCCCCATTTTGTGCGCATTCGACCCAGTTCAGCCGTATGGATGAACGCATACTTGGTCTTCTGTAAGGCCAAGAGATATTTAAGTTCGACCCTGTGAAAACAAGGCCCTACCTTCCCTTCGAGACACTCCGGCAGCTCCGGATGCCTCAAGCACAGTTTTTCTTTGCCCTTATCGTTTTTGGCAGCAGCAGTGTTACTAGTCTGACCGGATGGCTCAGACTCAAAAGGGACTTCTTCAACAGATTCCTCCATTCTTTCCTCCATGATCGTAGGAGGAATATCAGTGGTAGTGGCCCGGGGAGAATTCAAACTTGGCTCAGCCTGGCTTCCGGACTGCTGGTTTTCTGTGTTCTCTTGACTTCTAGTCTCAGGTTGGGGCTCTGAGGCAGAAGTCTCTCTTTGAAGTGCTGGGCTGCTAGCCTCCGGACCAGGTAGTCTTTCCAGGGGAGCTCTGATAGGCACTTCAGACCCGGAGCTGCTATTTTTTGCCCCCGATTTTGAGGGGGTGTTCTTAAAGGCTTGCCCCTTAACCAGCCGACTCTTTCTTCGGTTGACTAACTTGTCCGGGGAGTTCTCAATGTCTGATCACATCGCTATGAAGGGTGAGGGTTTTTTGAAGCTAGTGGCAGTTACTCCTGGTTCAACGATGGATTCTGATTCCTGAACATAGGAACCAGAGATGATGGGGGAAAGGCTAGGTTCGAATAACTTTCTAGGCTTAGTGACTTTGGAGGAGGAAGATCCTCGATCCGACTCTGCAGCAGAGGAGACTGGTCTGTCAACGGGCGAAGTAGGTAACCCTGCTGAGATTCGCCTTTCCTTCTCAACTTTTTGTGCCTTCTCCAACTCAGAAAGGTTAAGCCACCCGCCTTTTATCAAAGCAGTCCTTGTTGTAAACATAAACTATCAAGAAAATTTTTGCTTTAGAGAGAGAAAGCTCTAAGAAAATATGCAGAGTAAATATGAAAGAGATAATAAAACAGTAGAAAGTGAGTCTGAATTTATAGTAAATCTGAAAAAGCAGTTGATTCCTAGGAGAATTCGAAAAGTTTGGCAATGATTAAAAGACGGCGCTCATGTCACCATATGTAATTAAAGAGGTTGCTTTTCGAAGAAGGTGGGTTTGAAATTCAAGGTGAAAAAACGGATAAAGGAACCAATCAGAGTGTGACACGTGTCCCACGAACTCTGGCAAAAACCGTTTTGAATTCGTGAAGCTTTATCTGTCCGGGTAAACCCATATACCTGTCCGGATTGAAAACTACTTCTGACGTCGGACTGTTTTTCAGGTCTCTGACAAGAATACTTGCTCAAACACCTAAAAAAGGGGCTCCTGATGAGTCCGAATTCAGCATGCTCCCCGGACACGGACAGATGAGTCCAAGGCCTCCGGACTGGACAAATCGGACAGATCACATGGACCGGACAGATTACTTTGAACACTATGACCATAGGACTGTTCGAACTATGACAAAAGTACTAAAAAACCTAAACACTTCTTGACTAAGCTACTTGCTCTCCTGCTTAGAGCTCATGGGTCTTTGAACATGACCCGGGTCCATTAAACATGACCCGAAAGCCCATAAGGGCCCAAACATCAGGGTATAAATACCCAACCACCTGCATTAACTATAGGTAATGAAAATTAACTGCTACCAAGCTGCTTAATTATCTCTCTACTCTCTACTTTAAACTCTTAACACCCACATACTTCCTTAAAACACCAACTGAAATTACTAGCCTACCCTCAGACGATTATTATCCTCACCAATGATCACCCAAAATGTCAACCACTTGTTTGAAATTATATTAACTGTAGCTTGATCAATCATGTTTTAACATTTTATAATAAAAATATTTTGAATTTGAATATCTAAATTATGTATATTTAGAATATTATAAAATATTATCTATTTTCTCATATTAAATAATTAAATGTATATGTATAAATATATTAATATTATAAATTTAGATAAATAAATACGAGTTGGATTAATAAAGATTTTCATTTCATAAAAGTTATCATCTTTGAAGAAGATGAGTGTATTACATTATTTATAAGTAATTTTATTGAATCAATATGATATATATATATATATAGTTTATTAATAGAAATTAGGATCATGTTATATCTCCTCATTTTTATGTTGAATCTTTCTTTATTAGATATAGTTGTATTTTTGTTGGATATTTTACTGTTAATCATTTTTTAGAAAATGACTTATATAGTACTTTTGTTAAAACTCCCACCATGACCATTTTTCTTCTTCACCATTCAATAAACCATTTTAAAAATATATATTTCAAAAGGCTTTTTCAAATTTAACTTCACATCAAGCTTAGGGTACATATTACAAGTATAATGGTATACTTTATCTTAATTTTTTTTCTTTAAGCTCTTAGTTATTTACGTTTAAGCTTTCCAAAAATGAAAAATATGATTTTTATGTTATTTTTTTTTAGTTGTTTGTCGGATGTTTAGTTATATATATTGTATAAGGTTGTCCTAGATGTATGTTTTGGATGCATATTTTTTGAATATTTTGATTACATTTGACGGATTTCAAGTTGTTTAGGTTGTTATGGTATTTGTTTGTTCGTCGTGTGTGCGATAATGATGAGTATAAGTTGCATCGCCCCTGTAAAAAAAGAACGCATATATAGCTTAAATTGCATGCAAAATTTACATGTTCTTATATATGGCGTGTGATGGTTTTATACTAAATTTGTTAATATATTTCGTTAAATAATGTATAACTTATATTTTATGAATGTTCTTATGTTTTCAGTTAAAAAAGAATCCGTTAAAAATGTTTTACATTTAAGTCTAGCTTATTTTTATAGGATGACTCTATGTGGGAAGGTTATTAGAGAAGGTAACACGTCGAATGTTACATCATGCGATTGAATTAGGCAAGGTCAACTTCATTACGTGTCTTTATTTTACAGGTGAATGGTTTGATTTTAATGATTATGCTAGCTCGATTGAGATGAGTATGGTTATCTCATGATTGCTTGGTGTTAGTACGGAACTCTTTGTAAAGAGCTTGATATGAAGGAAAGTATGAGTAGTAGGTGATGAGTCTGAATTCAATGTGCTCCCCGGACAAGGACAGATCGGTCCAAGGCCTCCGGACCGGACAGATCACACGGACCGGACAGATCATTTTGAGCACTATGACCATAGGACTGTTCGAACTATGACAAAAGTACTAAAAAACCTAAACACTTCTTGACTAAGCTACTTGCTCTCCTACTTGGAGCTCATGGGTCTTTGAACATGACCCGGGTCCATTAAACATGACCCGAAAGCCCATAAGGGCCCAAACATCAGGGTATAAATACCCAACCACCTGCATTAACTGTGGGTAATGAGAATTAACTGCTACCAAGCTGCTTAATTATCTCTCTACTCTCTACTCTAAACACATAACACCCACACACTACTAAAAAACACCAACCAAAATTACTAGCCTACCCTCAGGCGATTATTATCCACACCAAATTGGTGACCACAGTGGAAGGAGACGGTGCCTGAATCAAGCATTCAAAACCAGCAAAGAAAATCTGTCTGAATGAATCCGGACAATCCAGAAGTACCACCAGCTTTGCTCGAAGTGGTGGGAGAGAACGATGAATACACTATCAAAGAGCGTGATAGGCTAAAGGGTGAAATAGAAGCTCTGAGGGCTAAAAAGGCCAAGATGGGCGTGAAAGAAAAGTCCAAAGCGTCAGCTACTCATCACACCGATAACCCCAGAGAGCATGAGTCTTCGAAGACTCATGTGAGCACCAAAAATACTCATGCCAGTTCCAAAAAGTCTCACCGGTCTAAGCCAGTGGAGAGTTCTGACTCAAGCTCAGAATCTTCTGATAGCTCTTCGGATAGTGAGGGAGTTGAAAAATCTTTGTCCTCTAGCAACGATGAGGGTCGAACTAGAAAGAAGCAAAAGCAGATTAAAAAATATTCAAGAAAAAGAGATAGACATGGAAGGATGAAGAGGAATATTGGTAAAGGGTCATCACACAGCCGGAGGCATGTGGACAAGATGCTGATGGATCCCTTCGCTTTCCACGATGAACCAAGTATCTTTGCAACTCCCAATGAGGGTACTGTGTTCAGTCGTGGAAGGAATTGGAGGCAATCTCCATTGTCTTCTAAATTCTGTCCAGAAACCTCCCCAAGAGGTTTGACAACACCAAAATAGAAAAGTAAGATGGCAGTACTGATCCGGACAACCATCTGGAGCAATTTAAAAACTTCATGATACACTTCGACGACGAGATAAACTACTTTGTAGGTCATTCTCCCAATCATTTACGGGGAGTGCTCTAAAATGGTACAACAGCCTGCTTCAGGGTTGTATTAAAGACTTCGATACTTTTTGGGTAGCCTTTCGAAGGCAGTTCGTAGGGAGTAAAGAGTTAAAGGGCAATGGAGACACAATAATCCATTGTGCCCAGGAACCGAATGAGTCCTTGAAAGAATATATAAGCCGTTTTGTGAACACCAAGAATGGGTTGGCTGATTGCATCGAACAGGTAGCAATAGCGTCCCTAAGGCAGGGTTTGAACCCAGGCAATCTAGCTGATTCAGTGATCAGAAAGAAGGCCATGGCATGGGGAGGGTTGCTGAATCAGGTTGGCAAACAAATAAACGTCGATGAAACCAAGAAAACCCGGGTGCACAGGCAGGTGAGGTCTACCCCAGTGGCACCAAATCCCAATCAGAATCAGTCCGGGAACAAAGCAAGAGAAACCGGATAGGGGCATGGTAGGGCAAAAGCTCAGTCTCAACCAGCTGCTCCTGCTCAAAGTCAGCAATCCAGAAACAAGAGAGGGCCATGGGTCCAACCGGAGTGGTTCGCAGAGTTAAAAGAAAGCGTGGCCACTATTTTTGATAAAATAAAGGATGAGGTGCATTACCGGAGACCGGCAACACTGCAGTCTCCCAGAGAGCATCGCAATAACTCTTTTTGCCAATATCACAATGATATTGGTCATACCACTGATGACTGCATAGCATTGAAACAAGAAGTTCAAAACTTGATTGAGAGGGGAAAGCTGGGAGCTTACGTTAAAAGAAGAGGAGGCAACAGGCCTGACAACACTCACCGGGTTGGTCCAAGTAATGCTGCTCCGGAGGGGGCCATGGTTATAAATGAAAGGTTTGACGTGGAATCTGAGTACTTGGATCCTGACCCAACTCGAAACAGAGTGGGTACAATCGAGAAGTGTTCTAGGTCGGTCTCCGGGCTCATTAAGTTTTTCGAGTCACTTACAATTTTCGGAGGGGACACTATGATAGCTCCTACTGCTTCTTCGAGGAAGAGGCATGTTCATAGTTTAGCCTCCCAGCTAGAAGGAGGAATGACTTCCTATCAGTCACAAAACTCATTCCCCTTCATTGTTTTTGATGAAGATGATTTAAGAGACATTGCCGGCCCTCATGAGGATGCTGTTGTCATAGGAGCATCTATAGGGGGCAATGACATAAGACGAATCCTGGTGGATACTGGAAGCTCAGCCAATATCCTCTTCCTAACCACATACAAGAAAATGAAAAATCCAGCTGTAATTCAGAGTTCGGACAGGTCAATCGTGGGCTTTACAAGCAGCTCAGCAGACGTGATCGGAGAGTTCGAAGAAGAAGTGTTATTGGGCAAGGGCCCTTTCAAGAAAATGGTCAGAATACTCTTTATTGTGGTGGATTGTCCCACTTGCTATAATGCTATACTAGGGAGGTCTTGGCTCTCTAAGATGCATGCAGTAGCTTCCACAGTCCACCAATGCTTGAAGTATGCTGTTCAGGGACAGGTTGGAGTCGTCCGGAGCAGCCAAAAGATTGCAAGAGAATGTTATGCCACTGCCCTGGCTCCTCGAACGCTGGGGGCAGTCCGTATTAATGAACAATAGCAGTTTGAGGGCCTTTCTGGGGCAGAGGGTGAAATTGATGACCCCAGAGAGACCCTTGGAGTGTTGATACCGGTTGAAGAGGTAGAAACACACTGTTTGGAAGATGGGAAAAGTGTCAAGATATGGTCTAAAATGCCACTTATGTTGAAAGATGAAATGTTGAAGTTTTTAAAGAACCATCAGCACGTTTTTGCTTGGTGCAATGCTGATATTACTGGGGTCCCATCAGAAGTGATATCACATCACTTATCCGTCTGGAGAGACGTAGCTCCAGTGATTCAAAAAAGAAGAGCTTTTTCCAAAGAAAAGGCTGATGTCATTGTGCAAGAGGTTGACAGACTCACAATGATGGGGCACATCAAGGAGTCTCAATACCCTTTGTGGACTGCCAATCATGTCTTGGTAAAAAAGAAGAATGGCAAGTGGCGCATGTGCATTGATTTCACAGATCTCAATAGAGGTTGCCCAAAAGATTTGTATCCAGTTTCCCGGATTGATCAGTTAGTAGACTCCACCTCTGGGAACAAGCTGCTTTCCTTTATGCATGCTTTCTCCGGATACAATCAGATTCAAGTAGATCCAAAGGATCAATAGTATACCACATTTTTCACTGACAGAGGTCTTCATTGCTACAAAGTAATGCCATTTGGTTTGAAAAATGTTGGGGCTACTTATCAGAGGTTAGTCAACAAGGCATTTACTGATCAAATTGGAAGAAATATGGAAGTATACATTGATGACATGATGGTGAAGAGTGTAGATGAGCAGTTGCACTTGTCTGATCTCCAAGAAACTTTTGCCAACTTGGTAAAAGTGAATTTGAAATTAAACCCAGAAAAGTGTGTGTTCGGAGTGCAGTCCGGGAAGTTTCTAGGCTATATCATAAGTGAGCATGGAATACAGCCCGATCCGGACCAGCTAAATGCTCTTCTCCAAATAGAGCCTCCTCGAAACATTAAAGAAGTACAGCGGTTAACAGGGAGATTAGCTGCCTTAAACAGATTTATCTCAAGGTCTTCGGATAGGTGTGCACCTTTCTTTCAAACTTTGAAGGGTGCAAAAGGATTCGATTGGACCCGACAGTGTGATGAGGCTTTCAATGAGATCAAGAAGCACATGTTCTCTCCCAAAACTTTGTTTAAACCAGTTGATGGGGAGACCCTCTTCGTATATTTGGCAATTTCAAGTTATGCCATCAGTGTCGTGTTGGTAAGAGAGGTCGGTGGTCATCCCCATCCAGTATACTACATCAGCAAAAGTCTGATAGATGCAGAAAGGTGTTACTTGAAACTCGAAAAGTTAGCATTGGCCTTGGTAATAGCTGCCATGAAGATGAGGCCTTATTTCCAGGCTCATCCCATCATCATCCGGACTTCTTTCCCTCTGAAGAATGTCCTCCAAAAGGCAAACATTTCAAGTAGGATGACTAAGTGGTCAGTAGAATTGGGGGACTTCGACATAGATTTTGCTCCCCGAACAGCAGTCAAGGCCCAAGCAGTGGCAGACTTTTTGGTTGAATTCCACTCTGACAAGGATTCAGAGCAAGCAACTGACATAAAAGATAAAGAGGTATGGGTCGTTCGAACAAATGGTGGATCTAGCACTATGGGTGTGGTGCAGGGGTGTGTTTGACTTTCCCGTATGGAGACAAAATGTACCAGGCTATTTGTTTCGCTTTCAGGGCATCTAATAATGAGTCTGAATACGAAGCTGTTATAGCTGGTTTAAAGTTAGCCTACATTTGTGGGGCTAGGAGGGTCAAGCTGCTAAGTGACTCCCAACTACTTATCCACCATGCCCAAGGCCAATCTGAGGCTAAGAAGGAGCAGCTTGTGAAATATTTACTCCTCCTCAAAAATGAAGCACTTAAGTTTAAAGGTATTGTCTATGAACATATTCCCCGGGCAGAAAATGAGCTAGCGGAACCACTGGCAACCATAGCATATACGGAGTCATATCCATGGATCCATGTGCTTGAAAGCCCCTCCATTCAACTTAGTAAGGGAAAAGAAGAGGAAATTTTGAAGTACAAGTGAAACAACCTCAAGACTGGAGGTTTCCTCTCCTGCAATATCTCTCCGATGGTGTCGTGCCTCCAGATAAGTCACTAGCCAGAACATTGAAACACAAGGCTCGTGGTTTCATCATATTGAGAGAAGTGTTATACAAGAAGTCCTACAGTAAACCTCTCCTGCGCTGTTTGGGGGATGAAGAATCACAAGTGGTCCTCTCCGAATTGCACGATGGTGAGGGATCAGCCCATTGTGGGTTTAGAACTTTGACAAGAAGAGTTTTACTCTCTGGTTATTATTGGCCATCAATCATGAAAGATGTTAAGGAATTGGTAAGAAGGTGTGACCCATGCCAGAGGTACAGCAATGAAATTCATGTACCAGCCATTCCTTTAGAGTCAATTTCTGAGCTTATTCCTTTTGCTCGATGGGGATTGGATTTAGTAGGGCCTCTCCCTGTGGCGTCCGGAGGACGCAAAACGATAATTGTGGCCATAGACTACTTCTCGAAGTGGATAGAAGCAGCCTCCTAGCAGGGACAACATCAAAAGCTGTTATAAAATTCATTCTATCCAACATCTGTTGCAGATTTGGTGTCCCACAGAAAATAACAACAAACAATGGGCCACAGTTCAACAATAGGGAAATGGAAAGTTTATGTGCCTCAAGGGGTATACAATATTGTTTTTCTTCACCTTTCCACCCACAAGAAAATGGGCAAGTTGAAGTGGCTAATAGAACTACACTGTCCGGTTTAAAGAAGAATTTGGAAGGGGATGCTGGGAAGTGGCCTAGTTATCTATAAGAGGTCTTGTGGGCCTACCGGACAAGACCTGGGGCTGCAACACAAGAATCACCCTTTTCTTTGGTCTATTGGATGGATGCATTAGCTCCCATAGAGGCAACTCTCCCCTCCTTTCGTGTTCACGATTTCTCCGAACACACTAACGAGGTGGCAATCAGAGGTCAACTTGATTTGATAGAAGAAAGACGGGTTAAAGCTCACCTTCGAGTTGCACACTATCAAGGCTTGATGAGAAGCAGGTTTGCTTCCAAAGTTAAAAGAAGAGATTTCCAACCGGGGGACAAAGTATTAAGGAAGGTCTTCTTACATACTAAAGAAAAGCTGTTGGGAAAGTTGGCCCCAACTTGGGAGGGTCCGTATATGGTTGTTGAAAGAATTAAGCCTGTAACTTATTGGTTGGAAGACAGAGATGGCAGAGTTCTAACTCATCCTTGGAATATCGAGCATCTCCGGATGTACTTGGAATAGTACTTGTGTAAATATTTACTTGTTTAAACATCCATGTAAATATTTGGGGGCATACTCTTTCCTCCCTGGTGGCACGGAGAGGTTTTAATGAGGTGTCCGGGCTATTGAATAAAATTTGATGCCTTCTTAAAAAATTTCTAAGTGTTTTTAAAGTTTTGTCCCTTGTCATACTATCCGGATTGAAATAACTAAGGGCTATTTAAACTCTAGCCGGAGTACTTAAACACTCTCACAATGAAACAGCTAAAGGCTACTTAAACTCTGGCTATCAAAATTAGAACATGCAATGAAAGAAGATGATAGTTGTACAGAACAGAAATATTCATTGAAATTAATAACTTGAAATTGCCTTGGCCTTCCAAGGACTTTTAAATGATCAAAGTCGAACATAAAAAAACCTATCCGGTCAAATACCGGACACCATTACAAAAAGAGTGCCTTGGCCTTCCAAGGACTTTAGTCTGGATAGAAAATTAACAAAGTGGATCATAAGTTAAGGTTGAGCCTTTGAAGATGGCTCACCTTCATCTACCTTCTTGCCCTTAGGGTCGTTTTTCCCTTCATCTACCTTCTTGCCTTTAGAATTGTCTTTCTCTTCATCTGGGCTCTCCCCAGTATGTTCTTCATCACCCGAGGAGTCACTAGAGTAGCCATACCTGTCGCCTTCGGCCATCGTATGGTATGGGAGGTCTTCAGGCTCAACATAAAGCCATAAGTCCCCTAGGTTCTTCTTCGGAAACTTTTCATGGAAGAGTAGAACCATGTCAGACCTCACTTTCTCAAGCAGTTGCTCTTCGCTTTTGATCATCTGGTTGGCATAAGCATTGATCTTGGCTTGGATCTTGGCCTCCTGTTCCTGTAACAAAGTATTTTTCTCCTCGGCAGCCTTGGATGCTGCATTCTCAAGAGCAATTTAAGTTGGTGATGATTTTGTCCTTTGCCTTGCTTTCCTCCTTTGAGGCAGTAAGGTCCTTCTCCACACCGGACAGCTTCTCCCGGAGGTCTCTGATGGTTTCCTCTAAAGTGGCAACTTTTGTAGTGCTTTCCTCCTGATTTCTCTTCAACTCCTTGTTTGCTTCCTTTAACATGTCAGCATTGGAAGTGGCAGTACGAAGGTCTTCGGACAGCTTCTCCTTGTCAGATTTAAGGTCTTTAATGATGTCTGCCTGACCCCGGACTTGTCTCTCCAACGTAAGTACTGGCTGCACATTGCTTAACAAGGAATGGGCTATGGTATCCTTTTCACTAGAGACGATAAAAGTCTTACCATTGAAGTTGACCGTGTTGGAGCTGCTCGGAGGAATGTAAGGCCCTGCGAAGTCATCTCTGGGGAGGTTGAGGAAGTATTCACCAAGCTCACCAAGACTGGTGATGTCTACTCCATCAATGTTGAGATCTCCTCCCTCAACCTCATCAGTGTGAAAGTCCCCTGGAATCTCTTCGGCATGCGTTGGGTAGGAAGACTCAACTTGGAAATAAGACTCTGGAGCCCGGAGAGAACGCTCATTCCCCTTGGAAGTCTTATTCTTCTTTGCCTCCCGGTCTACATCATCGCTTCCATGTTTGCGATTTCTCTTGGAAGCCCTTAGAGGTTTTGGGAGATTTGTTTCTTGCCTTTCAGTCTCTTGCTCCACTACTTGCAAGAGAGCAGCATCAATTTGGCTCTGGGTTGGCCCCTCCGGGACTATTGGAGCATCCTTCTCAGCATCAGCAGGGTTGGCATCACCCACCACTTTTTTGCCTTTCTTCTTCTTGCCCTTCATCTTGCTCGGGGTTTTGGCCCGGCCAGGCAGGAAGAGTGTCCCATCTGGTTCATCGGTCCTCTTGAGCACAACGTCTGGAGAAGGCTGGGTGGTGAGCTCCTCCCAAGTCAAGTCTCTCTGACCTGTGGTGTTCCACAGGTGAGACCTTGCCAAATTTCCACTGGTGAAAGCATCGTGGAATCGGTTCCCCCAATTCTTGGCAGCCCAGGCATTAATCTTGCCACAAGTTATCTGCCCGGCTTTCTGATAGCCACTGAACTCCTTGGGCAGTTCTGCTAAGATAAAAGTGAGATAAGTTAGTATAAACTAAGTCTAAAAAGAGAAGAGAAACAAATGCAAGATACTTACGATCACTCATCCATCTACTTCTGAGGAGGCTTGGATTCTCTCCGGATTTTATCTTCTTGCCGTTCTCCCAGGCGCCACTAACAAATAGGAACTGAGTCCTCCAGTTCCTCTCCGCTTCCAGCAGATCGTCCACAGCCTTGAAGCCATCCCCCATATTGAAATGGTAAAAGGGGATGTGGTGGTTTTTGTACAGGCTGGCCACTGCAGCGAACTCCTCCATTGGCAGGGGGATTCTGGACAGCCTTGATGCCATGATGCATGACATAAGGGTATACCAAGCGTTGGGGCTCAGCTGGCTCGGGCAGAGTTTGATCAGATGGAAGTATCTGACAATCTCTGGGTCCAGTGGGAACCTGAGCCCCCAGTTGAACAGCTCCATGAACATGACCATTTCACTCAATTTGCAGTCCATGGGGGTCTCCGGATGTATAGGGATCCTGATCTTTACATTTTCTGAAATGCCCCACTTCGAACGCATCCTGCCCAGCTCGGCAGTGTGGATGAATGTATAGTTGATTTTTTGAAGGGAGAGGAGATAATTAACGCTGACCTTGTGAAAACAAGGCCCTACTTTTCCTTCTAGGCTCTCCGGCAGATCCGGATGCCTCAAGTACAACTTTTCCTTTCCCTTGTCCTTCTTGGCAACTATTTCTTTGCTAGTCTGACCGGAGGGCTCAGACTCAAATGAGGCCTCTTCAACAGAGTCCTCCATCACTTCCTCCATGATTGTTGAAGGGATTTCAGCAGCTGTAGTGGGGGGAGGGTTTAAACTTGATTCAGCCTTATCTCTGGACTGATGGGCCTCAGTGCCTCTTTGACTTCTACTATCCGGTAGAGTGGTTGGAACAGACGTTTCTGGTTGAAGGTTTGGATTGGACCCCTCCGGTCCGGACAGCCTGTCCTTATGAGCTCTAATTGGCACCTCTGATCCGGTGCTGCTATCCTTTGCCCCCGATCTTGAGGGAGTGTTTTTAGTCCCCTGGCCTTTAACCAACCGGCCTGTCCTCCTGACAATCAGCTTATCAGGAGAGTGCTCTGTATCCGATCCCATTGCAATAAAGGGAGAGGGTTTTCTAAAGCTAGTGGCTGTAACTCCTGGCTCGACAGTACGCCCCGATTCCTGAACTGAAGAACCAGAGATTATGGGGGAGAGGGTGGTTTGAAATATTTTTCTAGGCTTAGTACCTTTGGAAGAGGACGAGCCTCTATCTGACTCAGATGCAGAAGTGATAGGTCTGTCAACAGGCGAGGCAGGTAACCCTGCAGCAATCCGTCTTTCTCTTTCGACTTTTTGAGCCTTCTCTAACTCAGAAAGGTTGAGCCACCCGCCTTTGACAAGAGCGTTCCTCGCTGTAAACATCAACTGTTGAAACTGAGTTTTTTGCTTTAGAGAGAGAAAGCTTTGAGAGTTTTTACAGAAGTAAGTTTGAAAGAGATGGTAAAACAGTAGAAATGAGTTTGTATTTATAGTAAATCTGAAAAAACAATTGATTCCTAGGAGAATTCGAAAAGTTTGGCAATGATTAAAAGACGGCGCTGATGTCACCACCTGTAATTAAAGAGGTTGCTTTTCAAAGAAGGTGGGTTCGAAATTCAAGGTGAAAAAACGGCTGAAGCAACCAATCAGAGAGTGACACGTGTCCCACGAACTCTGGCAAAAACCGTTTTGAATTCGTGAAGCTTTATCTGTCTGGATAAACCCATAGACCTGTCCGGATTAAAACTACCCCTGACGTCGGACTGTTTTTCAGGTCTTTGGCAAGAATATTTGCTCAAACACCTAAAAAAGGGGCTCCTGATGAGTCCGAATTCAGCGTGCTCCCCGGACAAGGACAGATCGGTCCAAGACCTCCGGACCGGATAGATCACACGGACCGGACAGATCATTTTGAGCACTATGAACATAGGACTGTTCGAACTATGACAAAAGTACTAAAAAACCTAAACACTTCTTGACTAAGCTACTTGCTCTCCTACTTGGAGCTCATGGGTCTTTGAACATGACCCGGGTCCATTAAACATGACCCGAAAGCCCATAAGGGCCCAAACATCAGGGTATAAATACCCAACCATCTGCATTAACTGTGGATAATGAGAATTAACTGCTACCAAGCTGCTTAATATCTCTCTACTCTCTACTCTAAACACATAACACCCACACACTACTAAAAAAACACCAACCAAAATTACTAGCCTACCCTCAGGCAATTATTATCCACACCAGTAGGTATGTTCATTTGGCATGGTTTCGAGAGATATTTACTGGAGATAATTATGATGATATTGATTCCACATATGCATGTGCTAACGATACTATCTCGACTTATATTTTTATATATTTACTTGTTACATGATCGTGAACAAGATATGTAACATGGTTTTCCTTGATTCATGGAGCATTATAACATTATGTAGATGTATAACTAGGTTCAGTTGTTATTAGCTTATTTATACCATGCGCTTAGAAGAGTTTGATTCATGAGAGAAAAGGTTTTTGCGGGTTCGTTGAGATGTTGGAGGCATGGATATTCAATCATTTCTCATGTTAACGGCTTCTCTATACAATGAGTATGCTAGCAGCTCATCACATTTGTGTAGATATGCCCGATTAAGTATTCGTACGCAACAACGTACTTGATTATATTATTCACACACCATAGCTATATTTCGAAAGACTGATATAAGTTCAAGTTTACATTTTGAAGTTTTTACTTTATTTTGGTATGAATTAATATATGTTTATATTTTGGTCTGGATTATTGATAGTTAACTTTGAGTCGTATGTGTATTTACAAACAGTTCAAATGTTTTGTGTCATTTCTTGGATGGATACTACATTGAGTTCATTCGACGTTGTTGCATCTTATTATTTGTTATACGTGGCTTGGAAATTGGGTCATTTACAGATAATACCATGCACAGTATGAGATATTTTTCTCAATAATAGTAGACGTGACATGCGGACTAACAATCATATTTCTTCATTTCACATGAGAGGTCATATATATGAGGGTGGACCGGCTAGTACGGACATAACTTACCATATTTGACTCAAGACTAACTTATGGTGCATATGGGAGAACCCATAGTTGTGTCGTTTAGATATATATATAGTGGGAAGATCCCTCATGCAAAAACGTACGCAGTCAACAGTGAGAAGGTTTGTATAAGACTTTTGATATGGAGGCACATGATGATACCATGACTAAGGATGACAACACGAGTTTTTACTTAAATGTTTTAGTCATTTTCACATCCATATATATTGATTTTTTATATGTTATGGCTTTATTTTGGTTTTTCATTTTGACTATTTTTTAGTAACGTGTTATGACTTTGTTTTAGTTTCTTATTTTTAATTGTTTTTAGGATTTTACGACTTGATCAATACATTTTGGTCATGATATTTTAAGATTTATTATTTATTACAAATATTTTAATTATCATAATATTATATTAGGTCAT
The DNA here is from genome assembly GCA_036936605.1 of Limnanthes douglasii subsp. nivea. NCBI lineage: Eukaryota > Viridiplantae > Streptophyta > Magnoliopsida > Brassicales > Limnanthaceae > Limnanthes > Limnanthes douglasii. The sequence continues at coordinate 104,284,162 of JAUPFV010000005.1, read as the reverse complement.
GATTGTGAATGACATATGTAATGCATTTTATAAAAAAAAATACTTAGCTAATTTTAAATTTAACTCATGATTCACATATTACAAGAAAGATATATAGACTTAAAAATGTAACAAAGAAACAATTTTCACTTCACCTAGCGAATTATGTTAGTTATATCATTGTATGAGTGCAAATATATCCCCTTATATATATATTTTTAGTGCTTGTTTTGTTGTCTTTATTCGTACTCAGTCGTAAAATTATGTTAACTATATCGTTGGATGAGTAAAATTATATTTTTGTGGTTTGATTTTTAGGTCCAAGTTGTTTTCCTTCATTTGCATTCAACCAAAGAAAATGACATTTATGTAATTTGTTGAGTACAAATATAACATTTTGATCTGATTTCTGAGGCCAACTATTTGACCTTTGTTCACACTCAACCAATGAGTTATGTTAACTATGTTGTGAGCTGATTACGAGTATGGTATTCATTTAGATCGAGTTAGAAAATAATTTTATTCACTTAGTTTCTTAATAAAACTATTACGATGATATTGAAAATCTGAACTTAAAAAGAACGATAATTATAAAATTTTAACATGAAAGCAATGATAATATAACAAATTTGAAGTTGTAAACAACAAGAAATTAGAAAAACTTAATGAAAACAACGAGATGATAAACATTTCTTATATATCCGGCCAATTTCATTTTCATGCATTTCTTCTTTCTCACCTACTTATATAAGGGTTTTTTGTATATATTTTTCTCTTTATTGGTTGTGATATGGTCGTTCACATTATTCATATGTGTACAACTCGAACGCATCTCAACGTTCTCCACATCAAATGTCGAAAACCTTGTGTACTCTCAAGATCCTTAAATATTTTCCAGGTTTTTTACGTCTTCCTGACTACGTGAAGCTTTTGTTGGAACCTAAAGTTCCATATCGTAGAGGTAGTATACCTTGCATACCAATGCATCCATATACCAATTTTTATATGCTAGCATAATTTCAATACTTCTTCAGTAGCTTTTTCAAAGATGAATCTTTGGCAACATTACACAACTACGTTTTTGTGTTTGAGGTTGATTTTCACCATGAATGGAGCTTTCATTTATACAGTATTCGTTAAAAATAATGTAATCCAACAATACTAATCAAAATCCAACATGTGTCGGATATAGATATCTTAATCCACAAAGGTTGATCAAATGGCGACACTTGTCGTCAGCATTCTGCGTACAACAAATCATCTCTGATTTCCTTACTAGGTTTTCGTACTTTTTTCCGTTAGGAGTATTTGTTTTCTTGTAGGAAATTTAGGCAGCAAGAATAAGCTCTGTTTAAACGAAACTTACTTACCAATTGGTTGTTGTGTTGTCAAAAATTTAAATATCGTTAGTCAAGTAAGTAAGAAATGTTTGGATGTTGGTGTTATCCAAGAATTCATAACATAATCTACAACATTTGAGAAAAGTCAAATACTTTGTTATATGTGCCTAGTTTTATGTGAAACTATTCAATGGTCTTTGATTGGACCAAATCGTTATAAAAACCCATAAAATCCTATTTATTCTTCGCTTTAGCTACCGTATTTCTTATGTTTGTAATAATTTATTTGATTATGTGTCATTTGCACAACATGCGGATTGCATCCAGAAATAGTTTATAACAGCTTGCATCAACTCTAACTCCTGATGTGTCATAAGTATACATTTTGGTTTGGCCGATTTTTTCAACAAAATGATGATTTTTTTTATAAATGAAGCGCATGTTGGATATATTCTTAGTGTTATGGATCTTCGAACTCACATATATTCCCCTAAAGTAAGAACAAGTTTACATTAATTTATGGATAAACTAGAGGATATATTCCACAGACTATGGTGTCAGTGTTTGTTTTATCACTCCTTCTAGAAAGGTTATGTATTGAATCATACGCTTCGGATTTTAAGCCACTAATAATGCAGATGAGTATGAAGCATTAATATTCGGACTACAACTGACAAACATTTATGGTTTCATAGGGTAAATTTTTTATGTGATTCATAACTCATCATATATCATGCCCTCAGGAAAATTGAAGATATAAATATACCCTTATACGACATCTAGAGTAGTTAAAATATTAGGTAATGAATTTTATGAAGTGCACTTTGCGCCGGTTCCGAAGTTTAAAAAATATTTGGTTGATTATATTGCTTCGATAGCTAGTTCTGATTCGGCACATTGGGTCATACAATAAGAGTGATTGCCAATTTAAAAAGAGTCATATTCTTTCAATGGTGTCACAATTGACGTTAATACTATTTACACTAAGAAAGACTAAAGAGAACCGATTTAAAATTACCTACTGACAAGGAACCTCTCAAACGAAAAGGTTGAGACCGTAAAACGAAAGAATAAATCAAACACATACATCATGATATGATGGATGATGTATCGTCAAGTATTTTCAAAACCCCTCTTGTGGTGTCTCAGTCTGGATCAATCTTTTTATGTGTTGGATTAACTTTATAATAGTGTTGGATCAATCCACTGTGGTTATTAGATCTTGGCCAGAAAAAAAACTCATTGCATGTTATTTTTTGTTGCCGTTTATTGTTGAAGCCAAAGAAATATCCAAGATATATGATACATACATGCCAACATTTTTCTAGTGTTACGCATATGCCAATGGTTCCACTGGAAACCATATACAAACCATTTCCATTTGAGGTGGGGATTAGACCTAGTCATCATTCTTCCCAAGGTAAACTGAATGTATATTTTAATTATGATAGACTATTTTTTTAAGTGGGTCAAGTCCTAACCCCTAACTTAAATGAGGGTGAATGAGCTACTAAAAGTTATTTAAAATAAAATATTCGACAAGTTTGGAATACCAATGGTAATTACCACTGATAATGGAACTTATTTGCATAATGCTAAAATGACTTCATTTTGCCTCACCAAAGGTTTCCAATAAATAATTTCAACTCTTTTTCATCTTGAGGCTAACGGGCAGATCAAGGTAACGAATTGCAGTATGATTAATGGCCTAAAGAAAACATTAGAAGGTTTTACCAACAAAATTATCTAAATTTCTTCAGTAAGTACTTTGGGCGTATAAACCACCCATTGGCCAAATAATGATAAAAATATATTTTCTTTATTTTATGGCATTGATGCACTAGACATAGTCGAGATAATGCTTTTTTCCACAGGGTATCCAACTATGACATGGACTTTAGTGCTGAAGGATGAAGAACCCATCAGGATCTGATTGAAGAAAAATGGATCAAGATGTATCTAAGGGTACAAAATTATTAAACTTTTTAATAATGATGAGAAGTAGGTGTGATTCAAAGGTTTTGATCCAAAATTTTCAAGTGGGGGTTGGGTGTTAAGGAAGGATTTTCAGCACACCAAGGACCCTAAGGACAACAAGCTCAACCTTAACTGGGAAAGTCCTTACAATATGGTGGATAATGTCAAGGCATGAATGTAGAAGCTGGTTGATATGCCAGGAAAACCTCTCCTACATACCTGGAACATAAATCATTTCAAGAATTATTTAGCTGAATATTATATGTCTGTTATATAAATATAATTTTTCATAAATGTTTGAATTTCTCGTTGGTGCACTTGTTCCTAACTTGGTGTCGCGCAAAGGTTTTAATGAGGCACTTATATATTCGAACATTTGAAAGAATATTTCTTAAAGAAGTATTTTTGAATTGAAACAAATGTATTAAAAAAATGTGTGGACCTAAAGCTCAAACATTTCCGATAAGGTCTCAACAAAATACGCGCCAATACCATTTTGTCATAACTCCATGAAGCACTAAAAATTATATGAGTTAACAAATTACTAAGGGAGGTCAAAAGTATGGCATTCCCGAATCTTGGAAAGTGTAAACAATTTTGTCATTCAAGCTCTAATAAAGGTTTCCAGGGGACCATCTCCATCACATAGACTTATAACATCTAGATAAAATCGAAACCTCATAGCAAAAACAAAATATGTAATAATAATATTAGTCATGTTGGTCCATGTTGACATTTAAACATATAACAAAAAAATCACAAATACAAGTCATACATTGACATAGTGGGGAATTATTGTTAAATTTTAAAAAAAAAACACATGAAAATACAGCTTGGACTGACTAGGGATTTTGTGTAAGAAAATGGAAGGGAAACACAAACTAAGTAAGAATAAAAAATATATGTTGGTCTCGTTAACGCCATCAACTGTCTTAGCCCTTTTATCCTCAATGTTCTGTTTTTCTTGTCTAACATGGGTCTTATTAAAATAGCTTAAAACTTATAGTTCAATAACAGAGGCATCGACATGGAGCACCAAGGCCATGGATTCTAGTGGATTCTTATGTACCTTGACATGAAGATACAGCTCTTGATCTTTTTCCTTCTTCATTTCCTCATCATTCTGATAGTCATGGTCCTCATTGACACCTTTGGCTTTGGATTCATTAGCCTTTTTCGGTTTCTTCTTCATAAGGGTAACCTCATCTTCCAACTTTTGTTTCTCGCCTTCTAAAAGTTTGACATATTTGTTGTGATTCTTTTTTAGATGGTTAGTAACCTATTTTGATTTATGCCTCCTAGTTTAGTGTCGGCTCCTAAAAGCAACCAATTAAGTTCTAATACTAGTTATTTCAGCATCACTCTCGATCATATCTTTAGAATTTTTCAAATGAGTTAGGAAGAACCATATGGTTTTTTCATCAATAGATCCAAACATGTTACTCATCATCTGCAAAATAAAAACCAAATGCTTAAGATTTTTTCTAACTCTACCAATGCAAAAAACTAAAAGTATTGAATTTGACTCATAACGCAACTTTCCAAGCACATGCATCAACTAGACTACTCTCAGAATATTTTTGGCGGCCTAGCCATGCCAAAACACCATATGCCCAAGATTATGAATATTTATAACTAGCCTTAGCGGTAGACGTCTCAGAATATTTATAACTGCGAAAAACCAAGATTATGGTAAACATAGTCTACTATTATTAGATTAGCCTTGAGAGCTTGTCTAAATTGCATAAAGATAGTGGAGATGGATTCAAGATGATCAAGTTTGTTTGTGCTTACTGAACACATACCCTTTTTTGGAGTCTACAACGACTAAAGGGTGGTGTAATAGATTCACCTTGTTGAACCTCCTCTAGCAGGATATAGGACGGGTATGCAATTACTAAAGAACTAGATTTCTCTCTCTCAAAGTGGAGTATGAGACAATAGGCCAATTTATATAGGCTGCTTCTGACCTTTCATGTTTTTGCTTTTAATAATTTTCCACCTACGGGGAGGATTAAGATTCATACACTAGCATGCTTTGGGAACTCATACGTCGCTAGCAGTCATAATTTCTGACACGCTAGCCTAGTGATGACAAGTGTTCCCGATAGAATTTTATTGATGCAAGAGAAAATAAAAAGTATCAAAACTTCGGACAATTGTAACAGTTCGTATATGCGAGATCGGAGAAGTGATCGAGTATCTTAGTGAGTTCCCAGTCAATGCGGTTGTATAAATAACTAACTACATGATCAGCAAGCTTGGCTTGCGAGTAGTGATTTGACAAATCGACCAATCCACCACAACAACTCGCGACTTCCTCAAAAGGTCAGCTAATCCACCATGTTTTTTTTATCATCTCAAAACTAGGCATGTAATATTTCGGACAAACTCCAAACATGTCGAATTCTTCTTGAAATAATTCATTTTTAGTGAATTCGCAAAGACTATAAAACTACCAATAAAAATATTGTTATATGAGTCTAAATCGAATATCAAACGAATGTTTACTCATAAATAAGTAACCTATGTACTCAGAACTAAATTCATAGATAAAAAAGTTCATTTGTAAAACTATAAATAAACCATTCATTTATATTATAAACTAATAAGCAATTAATATAATCATTTGTTTTTTTAACATATTTTATATATATGTTATTCTAATTGGTTTAATAAATGATATTTAAAATTAACGGAATATCATCTTATCGAAAAATTTAGAATAACAAAATTATTTTAAAGAACATGATTTTAATAAATTTAAATTCAATTCAATAACTATAAAAAGAATATCATATTTTAAAAATAAAATAGTTAAAAATTATATATTATTATTAGGTTTAAAGATTAATAAAATTAAGTTAATTGATTAAATTAAACTTCAACAGCATCCTGCGTTCATGGAGTTTGTTGAAAAAAGGTTGGCTGAAAACATTTAAGGGAATCCAGTTCAAAGATACTGGTTCAAGCAAAAACGATTTAAAGACGATTTGAGAGAATGGAACAAGAAGGTATTTGGAAATGTTTTTGATGCTATCAAGAATGTTGAGGGAGAGATCAATTTCAGAGAAAATATTTATCAAGACTCTCTCTCTCCTACGGACAAGATGCTCCTTGATGAGGCCAGGAAAACCCATCTATCATTACTTGATAGAGAGGAATCATACTTGAGACAGAAATCTCATTCCTTGTGGCTGAAGGACAATGATAGAAACACTATTGTCTTTTAGAATTTTATAAAAAAAAGACCAAGAAGAATAGGATTAACAGAATAAAGGATGGTAATATTTGTCTTGAAAACCAGGAGGACATCACTACCTCTGTTGTGAACTATTTCAAAGCTTTATTGACTGAAAATATGAATGACAATGATACTAACATTCTAAATGATCTTATTCCTAAGCTTGTTTATGATGCAGACAATGCCAACTTGCTTGATATTCCTAATATGAATGAAATTCAAGGTATCATCAATTCTCTAAGCTTTGTTTCTGCAGCAGGCCCTGAAGGTTTTAATGGAGAATTCTACAAAGTCTGTTGGCCCATCATCAACAAAGACTTATGTGATGCGATTCAGGGTTTTTTCAAAGGATACTCTTTCCCATCAATAATTCAAGCTACTGTTATCTGTCTAATCCTAAGACTGATAATCCTAACACTTGGCAAGAGTATCGGCCTATCAGTCTCAATATAATGCTAAGTATAATAACTGTTAAAACAATCAACAATATGCTTGCCAATATTATGCCTAATCATTGTGAAAGGAGCTTCTGTGAAAGGCAAAAGTATCCATGAGACCATCTTGATAGCCCAGTAGCTTAGGCATTATCTAAACTCTAAAGTTAAAAGAAATAACGTGATTATCAAGACTGACATAGCAAAATCTTTTGACAGACTTAATCTCAGGTTTCTTCTTGAAATCCTCTCTTCTTTTGGGTTTAACTCTAATTTATTGTCTTTGCTGAATAAATTCATATCAAATATCCACTCTTTAATCATCATCAACGGGGAAATGAAAAGTTACTTCAGCAATACTCATGGCTTGAGACATGGAGACCTCCTCTTCCTGAGTCTCTTCATCTTGGCTGATGAATACTTAATTAGAGGGATCAAGAAACTCTCTGAGGACAATCCTAGCTCTAGATACAAATCCATATACAAACTTAATGTAAACTATCTAGATTTTGCTGATGATTTCATGGTCTTTAGAAATGGCTCGTCCTAATCTATTAATAAAAAATAGTTTTTGAATCACTATCAAAGGTTCTCGGGTCAAAACATCAAAAATAGCGAATCCAAGATCATTGTCTCTTCAAACATGTCTACACAGAGAATTCATATAGTTGAGAATATTCTGGGATTTAAGCATACAAAGTTACCTTTCAACTATCTGGGATCCACTATCAACTCTGCAACCAGGATCAGTGACTTTGAAGACATGATCACAAATATAAGGAACTGAATCTCTGATTGGAATAAGGCTAAGCTCTTATTTGCTGGCATATTAACTTTGATTCAATCCATCCTTACAGCCTATCTTATCTACTCAATTCAGCACAAGTTTTTTCCTATCTCTGTAATCAGGAAAATTGAAAGAATTTACAACAAGTTCTTATGTGGGAATAAAGTAAACAAAAATACTATTACTTGGTCTAATTGGAACATGCTCTGCAAGCCTCATGAGGAGGGTGATCTGAACCTTAGAAAGCTTGAAGAGATGCAACTTGTAATTTCCCTGAAGTTTTGGTTCATATTCAGAGCTCAGAATACATTATGGGCCAAGCTCACTTCTTTTATACACTGCAGTAACATTCACCAAATTATAACCCCAATTGCATCAAAGATATCCAAAATTTGGATCAGAATCTGGAATATCAGAGATGCTACTAAGATATACATCTACTGGAATCCTGGACTTGGAAATATAGACTTTTGTCTTGATCGTTGATGCTCCAAAAATCCATTTATCCTCTTCAATGACACTGATGATAGAAGCTGATTGTGGGATGCTAACAGAGACAAGGTAAAGAGCTACTGGGCAGCAGGAGAATGGAACATGGAAATGCTCAGTTGTAATGTTACCATCATTGAAATCGAAAAGATCAAGAAAGTTAAGCTCACTGACAACAAAGATACAATTCATTGGTTTCTTTCCTTAGATGGATCATTCAGCACTAAAGATACATGGAGAGCTATCAAAAACAAAGGTAATATTTCTAACCTCTTTCAAAAGACTTAGAACAATGTTACTCCAAGAAAATGTTCATTCCTCCTTTGGAGATCGCTATTTAACTAGATCCCCATAGATTCTGTTCTTCAAATGAGACATTTTCAAATTGGTTCTAAATGCCAATTCTGCAACAGTGAAGAAACTACGCAGCACATCTTGATCTAGTGCTCTCATACTTGGGAAGTTTGGGTCTACTTCAGCTCCTTGTTTAAGATTCACATCTTCTCAAATATGACTCTGTCATCTCATCCGTTCATGGTACTGGTCTACCCCAAATAGATGTGATATTCGTACGATTCTTCCATCCATCATAATGTGGGTAATCTGGTTTGCTCGAAACAAAGAAGCACAAGAGCCAGAATGCTAACACAACCACGATGATCAACCATGTGCTTTATATTCTTTCGGGTATTGATAACGCAAAGCTGCTCAAGATCTCCCACTAGGGAAAAGATAAAAATATCTCTTCAAGTTTGGGATATGTTAACCATCTCAAAAACATTAGAGTTCCCTTATTCCTTAAGTGGAAAAACCCAAAAACTAATAGATTTAAACTGAATACGGATGATGTTTGCGACAATACTGGAGAAGCCAGTGGAGGTGACCTTGTTAAGAATCATGAAGGCAACAATATTCTGGGATTTAGAAGACTTTATGGGAAGAACATCCCAATAGTCGTTGAATGCAGAGCTCTTCTTGATGGGCTCCTTATCTGCAGAATGATGAATATCACCATGCTGGAAATCGAAGTTGACTCCAAAATTCTTGTTGAACTCCTATTATACTGCAAAGTTACTTGGTACCTTGATCCTATGATTACCTGTTGCAGAAAGCTCATCACCTCGTTGATGACTATCAATCGCATATATAGGGAGCCGACTGCTGCTGCCGACTGGATTACAAACAAGTTCTTAAAGACAGCAAGTCGTTGAACTTCAATCACGATGATGCTCAATTCCTTTTAGAGCCATTACTATTCTCGGCAGTCTTAGTATTTGGTATTTGAGATCGAACCTTTCGTAGTTACTCAATTGTTGATATGCATTAGTTACTGCTGGTCTGATTGAAGCTTCTTTCTCCCTTTAATGGCGTTCTACCTTCACCAATTTTCAGATTTCGATTCAAGCTTCCCTATTCTATTGAAAGCGACGCTTTCTTTTTAAAATTTGGTTGATTTGCATTCTAATCCTCTCTTTTTTAAAAACCTTACGTTTAGATCTTTGTGATTTTTAAAAAATAATAATAATGCAATGAAGATTATGGGGAAAAGAATTAAACTTCAAAAGCGATAGCTGTTTTCATTAAATTAAGGATTATTGATTAATACTAATTCATGCATCTAATACATTTAACATTTATATGAAAATTTATAATGTGTGCATTTTATCCTTGCATTTTAAATTATGATACGATGGTTATCAATCCTTCAAAAACTAATTCCAGCAGAACTATTCTTCTTATATGTTTCTTCTTTCTCATTGCGTCGTAATATAGCTTCTTAACAAAAGAATCTTTATGTTTTATCATATTTTAGGCTTTTCCATCCTCTAAAACTGGATCTTCAATACAAAGCTGTGGACATTATTGAAAAAAAAAATCTTAAAAAGTCCAAATTCCTAGCCATCCAAATAAAAAATCAATTTAACTTTAGCAAAAGATCGTTACAAACTGTCATTCAAATATTTCATTCCATAATTTACCCTCTTTTTGCGCCAAACCCAAAACACAAGCTCTCAGGTTTTGACCAAATTCCCTTCTTAACAATTCAACAACTTACTGTTTCTAGCTACGAATTCTTGTAGATTAAGAAATTCTATACCTTAAAAGATTCAAATTTCATAAGATGGAGATGAGCAATAACAACATATTCGAGAAGCAACAAGTTATACCCAAGACCAAATTTGTAGGTAAACCACCGACCAGACTACAAAAACGTGCCCCCGCGACTCTGCGTGTACACGAGGTCCCCAACAACGCTAACAACAACAAGACTAATTCTTATACACCTTCCAAAGAGGGTGCGTGTCCGATCCCTCTACTGTCACCCCTTATTTTATCTCCAAGGGATGAGGAGTTTCATTTTCCCGATTCGTGGGGAAATAATGAAAAAGGTGGTGGCGGTGGTGACGAGAAGAAAGATCTTTTAGCCATGTTTCAAAACAAGTTTATGCTTGTAAACGACGCCGCGACGCAATGAACTTCTTTTTACAGAATATTAATAGAATAAACTAGTTTTGTTTTCTTTTTGAATTATATATGTTCTTTTTTCGTAAGAATCTTTACCTTCAGGGAAGATAAGGTTAAGATCAAACCATGTAAAACATGTTTGGATGTCACTGAACTAAAACAGCTATGGCAGGACATGCGGTTTTCAAATGATTGATGATTAACTTCGAAATTTAGGATGAAAGTTTAACACATCCCTCGAAATCATGTGTAAATTCACCAGCAGACTGAAAACTACCATAATTCAAAAAACTTTCATGTTCAAATTGTAACATTTCTCATATTATCAAACTATAAGGCTTCCATGACCTTTGCATTGGCCGTGGGTTTGCGTTTAGTACAGAACCTAATCTGAGCTCTTCTTAAGCGGTCCGGGTCCGTGTCAGGTTCTAATACCATAATTTTGCTAGATTCAAAACCTTACAATGAACATTACACATCATAAAAACAAAGGAAATAAGATATCCCTGTTCCACCCAACTCTTAAACCTGAAAAAACATAGCTGGTAAAAAACACTGCATTGAAATGTTTGTTAAAATAGTGTACATGCAGATTACAAATTCCATTGGAGAAATCATAGTTGTCATACTAGAACTCCAAAAGCATTTATTTTGAAGTTGCAAAACTACTCCTTTATGTACAATAGGCTAACCATCAAACCTAAACTTCAAAAGAAAAATCTGCAAAAGATTTTCATTCCTCCCAAAAGACTCCTCTGATGGCACAACTCTACAGCTACTAAAGCTTAATGGCCGATCCACAAATTCTCTCCCCTAAAATCAGAAATCGAATTCTCCTGATGCCTGTACATGAAAAGTAGGCGGTATAACCAAAAATGAACATTACAAAGGTTAACTGAAATAAGAAAATACAATCATATTATTCACCTTATTGAAGAGAATGTCCTTATTGTTTATATGCATGATACCATCCTTCAGCATGCATTTCCACCTGCTCTTTGTACGAGTAACCTATCCACGACAATGAAAAATTATCTTATTGCTTCCAATTATGTTATTTCTCATCGGTTTTTCAACCTGTTCTTTGTACGGCATTTGTCAAAAAAATTGTCGTTCGGTTGATCTGACTTAATAGGCTTAAAAGAAGCTTAGCCATTTAAGCTTACAAGATCAACAACCAAAAAGCCAACACAGAGCTTTTTCAATTTATTTTTTTTCTCTGATATTTCACTGTGTTATTCTCTATCTACTTTTTTATCATAAAAAATGGTTGTGTTATTCTCTTTCTAGTTTTTATCATAACAAATTGTTTAGTTTAAACCATCGGCTCTAACCTTAAAAATTGATCTAATTACATGTCGTGTATTAAAGTAGAATTACCTTGTCGAATTGAGCTAAAACCAAATGCTGCGAGCTCGCATCATCTCCTTCATCCACGTCGTCATAGTCATCATCGTCATCTTCGTTTAAAAGCTCATCATCATCTTCATCTACGACATCAATTTGGGCAGCAGGAGTCTGTGCCGGTACATCTAAGAAGAGGAAATAGAAGAGAAGATAAAAGACATCTTTGTCAAAGACAGAAAGCAAGCAGGTCTATATTATAACAGATGCATTTGCTTAAACTTACCATTGGGAGCAGGTGTACTTGCCACATTGTAATCTCCATGAACAACCCCTTGGTAATTCATTATCTTCAATTCAGAAAGAAAAGATAAGAGGCAATAGACAATAAGCAATGAGAATTCTCCAGAAATATCAGAAGTGAAAAAGTAAGGATACAGAGAGAGATACACTAAACACCAACTACAAGTTTAAGCTCCTAATAAAGAAACAAACCATAAACACGTAATTCATGACCTAATATTTCTGTACTTACATCTGGAGTCGAATACATATCGTCATAGGAATCAGGGATTGGCCCATCAGTTTGAGGAATATTTTGAGATGCTTTGGCTAGATTCGCCAAGATTTTTCTATCAGCAGTAGCAACAGTGTTAAACTTTCCAACCGAAATAGCACTGTTTTCCTGCAAGATTGCCTTTATATGTATCAAATTGCTTGAGCTCAAAGGATGTATAAGTCAAGCATAGCCCAACAATACCACGAAGAATTAAGGGTCAATGGCCATAAGTTTACACTGCAATTCTATTAAATCTAAGTAAAAAATAACTGATACATGCAATACAACTACTCTCTTTTTCTGGCCAGCATTAAATTCAAGCATGCTAATGTTATGCATGACTTTCAATGAACTATTCTTACCAAGCTTGACTTACAATGAACTGCTATTCCCAAGTCCCCGCAAGGGTCACAAAGAAACCTATTTTTTCAATTACTAAGTTCGACACATCAAAATTCATAGTGAATACGTATGATAGCTTTGAAGGTCTAGTATGCTCCTTCAGTATCGGCTTTAAGGAGCATCTATGTGAACCACAACTGTGCATACCATTTTCTGTTTTCAAAAGTTCAACAAAGTATATTCAGTCATCAGCTAAAGGAAAAATATACCTCAACCGATAACTCAAATGTCACGTCTCCAGCTCCATCTCGCTGTGGTATGTATCCACCATTGCGATATTGCGCAGGCAAGTCGTCGCGTTTTCGCTTTCCAGAAGACATCATGAAGAAGTCCTGGAATATGCTCCAATGTCAAAACCAATTCTCAACTTCAGTTGTCGCGCTTCGTCACAGTTCAAAAGTGAAACAATGAAGACTCAAAGAATCATATCCAGCACTCAAATGCATTTTGAAACTTGAGCTTCAAGATTTTTGCAATCATGGTCCATCTAACCAAGTAGGAACTGAATTTTGAGATACATTTATGACACAAAAGCTACCTGTGTATGCGGCTGATTAGAGGTTCCTCTATCAGCTTCTTCCCTTCCTTCAACATAAGCTACATAAAAGACAAAAGTTCACAGGTTACTACGGTTATATGCTATAAAGTAATCTGTTCCCTGAGCATCTTACTCACCGACATTAACATCAAGATTGACGGACCTTTGAGTACTCCATGGAGAAGGAGATTGCTGCTAAGTAAAACAGTCGACACATCAAACCTATGAAGTTTTAACAGCACGAAAAAACTAAAACAAAATCTTACAAACGATATTAATCTCCCAAGAACTGTAGCAGACCCAAAAATGCTGACCAAATAGGAACATCTACTTTTACTCATAACATATATAAAAACACAACAAAAATAAAGAGGGGACCCAAGTGATAAGATAGATATCTAATATACAATAAATCGAGCTCACCATATATTGGCTTGATCGTCCTCCTTTCATGTCAATATTATTGCCACTGTCATTCGCAGGAGTTGAATAACCGCTACTTCCAGTAGCAATGTTGTACATAGAGCTATCAGCAGTACCTGGGAGCGGTGTCGGAATTGGTGTGGGAACAGGTGTAGGAGCAGGAGTCTGCAACGGGGTCTACAAATTTCATCAAAACTTAGCATCAAGAACAGCAAACAATCAAACATATAAATTAAGAATTGGCAGAAACACTCACTGGAGGGAAGAGTATCTCGGCAGTTGGAGTTTCATACTCGTCGGTCCCTTCATAAGGCACATTCAGATCATGCACAGGACCAACTGGTGCCGCTGGTGGTGGTTTCATAGCAAAAGACCTCTCGAAGCTACTGCTGACAACACCAGTATGTAACATCTTCGTCTGCCAAAGCTACTCGACAAAAACAAAAATTGCATCAGTAGAGAAATGGATAAACCCTAAAACCCTAAACCCAATCAAATCGAACATTCAGATCCATACACAATTATCCCCTAAATCCACCACCGATGCATCCAAACTCATCAAACAATCATTAGGATTAAGCGAAATCTAGAAATCCATCCAATCAAAGAAAATAGCGAAAGAAAGAGGTGGAGATAGAAAGGAAATTACTCCTTGAAGCTCGTTGAGTACACTCTCTCCTGGACCTCCGTTGTTAAGGAACTCCTCGCGAACCTTCTCGATAACGTCCGCAATGACATGGATGTAGACGTTGCTGGTCGTCGCCGACGTCCCCATAATCTAAGGTTTGTTAGGAAACGAGATCCAGGTGAGGAGGGTTAAGGTATTGATTACTCCTCTGAATGGAGTCGATTAGATTTTGGGGAATCAAGAGCCAAAGAAATGGAAGGAAGCGAAAGGAAAGAAGGTGAAGAAACGGGCAAGAAAAGCAGAGAATAAAAAGTAAAATATAAATAGGTTCCTATTCGATTACTTTTGGAGGCCACGTGACAAAATCTATACAGCTTCGTTTCCGTCACATAAATTAATATTTAGGACAAATGGCCCAGTTTTTTCCAAATGGACCTAAAACAAATTGTGCCGATTACCGAATATGTAAATAATAAAAGCAAAGGCTTAAGTAGTAAACGTTTTTATTTTTTCACAAACGCCTTATCTAAAGAATCAAATGAAATTTTTTATTAATATGCTTGCGTATCAAATCAAGATATTTTAAAAACAAAATAATTTTGGTAATATTTTCAAATTAAATTGAAAACATTAAAAAAAAATCCATATTATATCTATAGATTAAACAACTAACATTATAGTTGTTTATTATGTTGGGTAAATTTATCTATACTTATTTTGTTTTCGCTGATATATATTTTAGTGTAAGCGTTATCAATAGTAATTTTTCCAACATGATATTACTTCATTCACCAATTTCAAATTTTTAAGTTTTTTATTCGAAATTTTATTTTGAAAAAAAAAATAACATCTATCAAACAACTCTTCAAATTTAGGTAATGATTTAAGATTTGATGCCCAAGTACTAAATGTGTTTTTATTTTGGATCCTCATCAGAAAAAATTGTTAATAATTTCTTTAAAATACTAGTCTAATAGAATATCACTCGTGAAATAGAAATTCTATAAACATAATTACTCAAACACAAGATAATTGTAGAATCATATAGTAAATACATCATTATAAAATAATATTTGTAATATTAAAACCTTGAGTGACGAACAAAAGACATTCTTAGAAATTATGAAAAAAAGTTTGTCAAGTTTAGTCTTTTCAAGTGCGTGGAATGCATGCATAGATGTTGCAAATTACATTATATAAACTTTAAAAAGCTTTGAGTTACCTCATCGACCACATATGTTTTTGCAAATTGAAGAAATTTGTCAAATAGGCCATGGTTAACAGTATTATGCCAAAAATCTTGCAAGTTTTTTTTACCATAACGATTTGTGATGAATATGAGGACCGAGACAAACTTCCAAAAATACTTTCAATTTTTGGGACATGACGCGGGTTGTAGTGGTGGGAAACAAGTTGAGAATGTGTACGAGTATCAAGTATGGTAAGTCGATAATCATGTAAACATAAATAAATAACAAATAACCAAACCAAATAATCAAACTATGTATATAAAAACATATAATTTTGACCTTGTTGTTCAAAATTATGTAGCTGCAGAAAGCACAAACAATCCACAAATTCTTACTCTAATTTGTCCAAACCTAACACAATATAAAAAAACGTAAGTATGGTCGTAAACCTAAGGAATTGGTAAATGAAACCTAAAACAAATTAAAACTATTGAAAACTAAAAAACCCATATTTTTCTAAAATTTGGACATTAATTTAAAAATCTACTTCGGAAACCGAAAAATAAAATTTCAAGAAGATAAATACATACATACGTAAAGTATAATGTAACAAGCGATTTTATACATTCGATTTGAAAAATAAACTTGAGCTTGGAATTCGATTTGGTTGAGTTCTTGAATGTTGAAAGGTTTTAAAGTTTAATTTTTGGAGAATTGCAAAAAAATTATGAGATTTTTAATAACAAACTTATAGATGTATTTTTATTTTTTCAAAAGAAGATTGGTATTTTTTAACGATGTTTAATATTTTTAGTTGCTTTTAAAATATAATATTTTTACATAAGAATGAAGTTTAGAATAAAAAAATCAATAAAAATCATAGTTAGACAAATTAAAACTTGTTAATAATGCCAAGGTAAGATAATTGTTATTTTAGTATCATAATATTATATTATCAATAAATTTTCACTGGAATCTTATGATTTGGTAGAGTTTGCAACATCATATCTTCGCGTCTAAAGGTGATGTATACGAGGGAGGGTTGGTTGGTACAAATCCGACGTACTCTGTTTGGCTTTGGAATAACCCATGATATAATGGCCAAATCGGAAGCGGTAGGTCCCGATACATATGTGGGGGGAAGCCCTCGAGTAGGCACTCACGGTACAACTTAGGCTGCTTTATATCAGATTTTGGCATTTCAATCATTTATTAAAACAATGACAACGAATAAGAAGACTAATGCATTATAACAGTATATTCGTATCGTTGAATGCAATTGGGGTCGTTCTTAGGTCGTAGTTCACGTTTTTTATACTTGTTTAACTTTTTGTTTATGATCATCATGTATTACGATCGGTGTTTATGGTTTTAATACGTATTTTTTACTATTATCATATCTGTTTATGTTCGTTTATGAATATTCTGTTTGTTTTGTAAAGACCGTATAAAATCATCACAATAGTATATATAAAAACTAACATCAACTATTTAAAATAATCTTATTAACATAAATCTTTTAACATAAAAAATAAGTATATAGAACATGAATTGAAAGATACGTAATAAAATGAATAACAACGAAACCCAATACGACGAACAACAACAATATTTATAGTAAATCACATACCATATGTAATTTCAAGTTCAAAAATCGCACACCATATGCACAAGGAAATAACATGAAACAATAACACGCACAAGGAAAAATTGCAATTACAAGATGAGATTAACTTATAAACCGAGATAATATTAGAAAAATAAGATGAGCCAATGATAGCTCAATAAATATTACAATTTATTAGTCGAAGTCATAGCCGATGTTAAAATCAACTTGTGAGCCATTGGTTATCGTATTCACTTGATCAGGAAGATGCTCCTCTAAGTAATATATGATATATTTTAAGATGAAGTTAGTACTTTTCAACTACGACATGTGGAATGCCCATTCCCTTACTTATACACCAAATCAAATATTCGAACCATTGCTTCAGATTTCAAATGATTGTACATGGTATAAAATTTTACAATACTGCGCAGAGGTAGAGATTGAGCTCCTAAATGGTCATACATATAATATATTATACATAACAGTTCATCAACAAATCATCAATGGTCTCATCTAACCTTGTTCTCTAAATAATCTCGATGACCTGAAGCAAGTGGTTGTTTTTTATAGTCCATTCTTTACCTAAGACAATTCAAGTCTGTCTATAATACGATATTAGTAGATGAATAAATATGCAATGTTTCAGTAACTATACAAAGAGAAGTGAAAAGTAGGGGGCGATAAATCTAACTTGGCATAAATTAATACTGGGTGAAAAATCAACGATATGCGAGAATTCATATCAAGAATTACCATGTAATTGAAGTCAATTAAATACAAACATAAAGAGTAATTAAATTCCAATGTAACATGTGAAATCATATATTACATAATTAAATATAAAAATTTACTAACGTAATATAATGATGCGAAATAAAGTTTGATAGCGTAAAATAACATAATCAAATGTCATCCTTGGTAAAATCAGTAATTATTGGCTCTTTAATACGCCTCATGTTCATAGCCGACATGATTTGGGTAAGTTTGTTGAATTTACCGTAGTACGTAATCGACCATTGACCAACTTTATCGCTATAGTACTGACTCCATGCAGAGTATAATGGCGGCAACGGTCCATCGAGATGAGTAATAATCTATACAATTAAAATTGATAATCAGAGAGAAAATACAAACTTAAAATGTATTAAAAAGCATATTTTCGTTGATATATTTACATATACGAAGTGGTTTCCATGAACGAAAGAAATTCCAATCTCTATAACTATTGTCGAACAAACAGGTGGACGACTACGTATTGGTAGTTACGTTAAACTAACTTGTATAAATATATGTTATACAAGACATTGATATCGAGTGGCTATCACTAATATAATATCGGTAAATATTATCTAATAACAACTTCCAGGTGATTTTTGAACCAATTTAACTTACGTAGTATGTCATATAAAGCATCAATTGAAACATAAACTCCCAAACATAATCACAATTTCCATCTAATTCCGAGATCAAATTGCATATAACTAATTCTCAATTATCTTCGTTACCCTATATCGCTCTCGAGACGGTTCGATATCGATAATGTTCGCCTGGAATAATGTCTACTAAGCTAGTATTATAAGATGTATAAAGGTCGGGACGTACTCCAAGTACATAATTAACTTTGCATTGTTAGTAGTTTTTTTTATCGACCTAATTTTGTTTTGGCGGTGGGAGTTTTGGGTACTACAAATAAAGGTACTTTTGAGGCAGCCGAGCTACCTAACGTGTTCATGGGCGTGCTAACACTCGCAATTTGAAAAATAACATATTTCCACAAATTGGGGTCTCATTTAGTCAATCGGTCCAATCAGATTTTAGCACACCATGAGTAACAATCGGTTCTTTAAGGTCTACAACATCACTGGTTTCGGGATTTAAATTTGCATAAACCTATTAAAAAATATGATCTTGATGTTTAGGCCCGTAAATACATATGAAACTATCTATAATAGATAATTTTTTTAATAGATTATCTTCCTACGTAGTGGCATATCTTTGAATGATATTTATTATTTTCTAAAATATATCCGAATCTTCCTTAGGAATGGATCTACCTTCTCTTTCTATTGCAATTATTTCACATGCACAAGGTAACCCGTGTGTTTTCCTAAGGACGCATCAACATGTTACCTCACTTACGCCTATTTGTCTAGGACATCTAATAGCATGAGACATTTAGGTTAAGCCAATATGAGATACATAACTTACTAGTTACGTGTTCATATATTTTTATTACCCGATATAATATGAAACTTACTTTGTTCGAAAGATTCGAGAATCGACAAATATTACTTAAGCAGGATATTGTGATTTTTGTCCCATAAAAAGTTCAAAATTGAATTGGTTAGTACCAAGGTAGTTTTTAGGACCGCGTGAGAATTCTCACATAAAAAAAAGCAAACTATTCTTATAACATTGATTTTTTGTTGGGATAAAAATTGTAACATTTATAACGAAGTTTGAGTTTACCGATTGATTGTTCTATTGCCATAATCTTTGATCTCGTTGATGATTAAAAAATTTACCGTCAAAATTTGTTATCCATGATGAAATAACATATTCGATACAGTTTGGGTAACAGGCGAACTATTGACACAATGATGCTAGACTTCGATAATAAACTTTTACCTTGTTTTATTCAACAACAAAGTTATAAAACTCGTGTTTTATTCAACAGCAATGTTATAAAACTCCATAAATTGCTTTCAAACGTCATTGGAAATCAACTTTTTAACCGTGCCAAGAACATTTTTGTTTATATGAAACTTGAAAAGCAAGTTCATTGCATCAAGAAATATATTTTCAATAACTAGCATCAATGCTAACTCCCGATTCGTCAAAATGATGCTAGAAAACGCACACATATTATCTATCATCACACCTCATATAACACTTAAAGCTCACTTACAGTTGATGAGTCCCAATTCTGACTGCCCACCGGACAGGGACAGATCAGACCTAGCCCTCTGGACCGGACAGACCACTTCGAACACTTAGCTAATGGGACTGTTCGAACTATGACAAAATTACTAAAAAACCTAAACACTTCTTGACTAAGCTACTTGATCTCCTAGTTAGAGCTCATGGGTCTTTAAACATGACCCGGGTCCGTTAAACATGACCCGAAAGCCCATAAGGGCCCAAATGTAAGGGTATAAATACCCAACCACCTACATTAAATGTGGGTAATGGAAATTAACTGCAACCAGGCTGCTTAATTCTCCCTCTACTCTCTATTCAAATCATTAAACACTTATAAACCTTCACAACACTCCGAACAGATTACAAATTTACCCTCATACTAAAATTAACCTCACCAAATTAGCGACCACAGTGGGAGGAGAAGGTGCCTGAATCAAGCATTTGAAACCAGTAAGAAAAGTCACTCCAAATGAATCCGGACGTCCCGGAAGTACCACCCGCTTTGCTCGAAGTTGTGGGTGAAAACGATGAGTACACTATCGAAGAGTACGATAGGTTAAAAGGTGAAATAAAAGCTCTGAGGGCAGAAAAGGCTAAGATGGGCATGAAAGAAAAGTCAAAAGCATCGGTTGCTCATCACACCGATAACCTCAGAGAGCATGAGCCTTCAAAGACTCATGTGAGTACCAAAAAGACTCATGTCAGCTCTAAAAAGTCTCACCAATCTAAGCCAGTGGAGAGTTCTGACTCAGGCTCAGAATCCTCTGACAGCTCTTCAGATGATGAGGGAGTCGAAGAATCCTTGTCCTCTAGCAGGACATGAGGGTATACTAGGCGTTAGGGCTCAACTGGCTCGGACAGAGTTTTATCAGATGGAAGTATCTGACAATTTCTGGGTCCAATGGGAGTCTGAGCCCCCAATTGAATAGCTCCGTGAACATGACAATTTCGCTTAATTTGCAGTCCATGGGAGTCTCTGGGTGTATGGGGATCCTGATCTTCACATTCTCTGGTATTCCCCACTTCGTATGCATCCGGCCCAGCTCAGCTGTGTGGATGAATGCGTAGTTGATCTTTTGCAAGGAGAGGAGGTACTTAACGCTGACCTTGTGGAAACAAGGCCCCACCTTTCCTTCAAGACTCTCCGGCAGATCCGGATGCCTCAAACACAATTTCTCTTTGCCTTTGTCCTTTTTGGAAACTATAGCACTACTGGTCTGACCGGAGGGCTCAGACTCAAATGGAGCCTCTTCAACAGAGTCCTCCATTACTTCCTCCATAATTGTTGAAGGATTTTCAGCAGCAGTAGTAGGAGGAGGGTTCAAATCTGGCTCAGCCTGGTCTCCGGACTGCTGGGCCTCAGTGTTCTTTTGGCTTCTGGCCTCCGGTTGGGGCTCTGGTGCAGATGCTTTTCTTTGAAGACTTGGACTGGTGCCCTCTGGACCGGACAGTCTGTCCTTAGGAGCTCTGATGGGCACTTCTGACCCAGTGTTGCTGTCTTTAGCACCCGACTTTGAAGGAGTGCTCTTCGAACCTTGGCCCTTGACCAGCCGGCCTTTTCTCCGGTCAACTAACTTTTGGGGGAAGTTTTCAGTATCCGACCCCATAGCTAAGAAGGGGGAGGGCTTTTTGAAGCTGGTAACTGTAACACTTGGCTCAACGACAGGTTCCGATTCCTGAACCGAGGAACCAGAGATAATGGGAGAAAGATTAGTTTGAAATAGCTTTTTCGGCTTGGTACATTTGGAAGAAGAAGAACCTTGATCTGATTCTGTGGCTGAAGTCACTGGCTTGTCGATGGGCGAAACAGGTAATCCGGCTGCAATACGTCTTTCTCTTTCAACCTTTTGCGCCTTTTCAAGTTCAGAAAGATTGAGCCACCCACCCTTGATCAAAGCGTTCCTCGCTGTAAACATAAACTATCTGGGTAAATTTTTGCTTTGGAGAGAAAAAGCTTTGAGAAGTTGCAGGGTAAATACGAGAGTGATGGTGAAACAGTAGAAAGTGTTTCAATTTATTAGTAAATCTGAAAAAGGAGTTTGATTCCTAGGAGAATTAGAAAAGATTGGTAATGATTAAAGACGGCGCTGATGTCACCACCTTTAATTAAGAGGTTGCTTTTCAAAGAAGGTGGGTTCGAGATTCAAGGTGAAAAAACGGCTGAGGCAACCAACCAGAAAGCGACACGTGTCCCACGAACTCTGGCACAAAACCGTTTGGATTCATGAAGCTTTATCAGTCCGGATAAAACCATAAGACAAACAGACCTGTTCGGATTAAAACCACCCCTGACATTGGACTGTTTTTCAGGTTTTTGACAAAGGTATTTGAACAAACACCTAAAAAAGGGGCTCTTGATGAGTCCGAATTCTGACTGCCCACCGGACAGGGACAGGTCGGACCTAGCCCTCCGGACCGGACAGACCACTTCAAACACTTAGCTAATGGGACTGTTCGAACTATGACAAAAGTACTAAAAAACCTAAACACTTCTTGACTAAGCTACTTGCTCTCCTAGTTAGAGCTCATGGGTCTTTAAACATGACCCGGGTCCGTTAAACATGACCCGAAAGCCCATAAGGGCCCAAATGTAAGGGTATAAATACCCAACCACCTACATTAAATGTGGGTAATAGAAATTAACTGCAACCAGGCTGCTTAATTCTCCCTCTACTCTCTATTTCAAATCATTACACTTATAAACCTTCACAACACTCCGAACAGATTACAAATTTACCCTCATACTAAAATTAACCTTACTAATAGTTAGCTTCATTCTCCCAACTCATAAACACATAAACAATGGTAAATGCAAGTGATGGTGAAGTTACTCCAACAATCTCGAGCAAATATATTTTATACCTAGTCGTCTTGTACTTATAATCCATGATAAGTACATGCAAGAATATAGGAAAAAAATCAATATTTGTAAGATGCGCAAAAAAAATAAAAAATCAGTGATCACGTTCGATGTATCACTTGTCTGACCTATGACATAATATTTATGTTCTTTCAATTTCGCCAACAAATATTGCATTTGAGATTGACCACCATGATCAACATCACGGTATTTTTGACAACAATTGTATACGGTAACGCATGCTGGAAACATTTCCCGGTTATGCATCTTCAAACCAACATATATTCTCTCATGATGCGAATTAAAGAAATATAAAGTATGAACTAGTTGTTTTTCATCCACCTTGAGCCTACTAGCTTGCGAATTACCGTCTAACCGGACATATTTTCGTTATTGTATTTCCCATTTTCTACGGTCAATCGTCATTGTTGAGCTAGTGCATCAACTATATATCATTTTAATTCGAATGAACAATTTCATTTTTTGTTATACATGTTCTTTTCTTCAAAGTATCAGATTTAGCTTTCGATACATAAACACCGTACCTCTCACACCAATAGGTTATCAAAGATTTTTTTCCCATTTATCGGAGTCGTATAAGGTAAAAATGATGACGAGTCATATCATTTTCACTTCTGAATAAACTCATTCCTACATTTTCGACTTAGTAAATTACTTATTAGTTGTAAAAACGTATGTAATCAACCATCATAAATGGTGGTTGTCGAGATTCCTACAATATATAAACAGACATTAAATCAACACAATATTGCCTAAATCATATAGTGACCGACAAACATATAATAAATCGCACTAGAGGACCGACTATTTTACATTATATCACATACATCTTTGCGATGATAAAACCCTTAGGTTGTATGGATATTCGCGACATCTTTGCGATGATAGAATTTTTAAGTTGCATGGATATTCACGACGATGCTACCCAAAATCGCACACAACGTGCCACAAGCATATACCTAATCGCATGATGGGTGCGCAAGTCGGGATTCAATATTCACCGCTATAAAAGTTTAGAAATTATCTTTATTGCCATGTTTTCGAATCGTCCCTTAAATCGATTATTTTTGCTATATAAAAATGAATACATATTATTTAAAAGTGATCAGGTTAGATAGTTTTAGTATAAATTAGATCCCATATTGTTAGTGTTTATAAGGACTTTGAAATTTGGCACGGTTTCTAATTAGTTAGAATCTTTAATTTTCAAATTTATTTGAAAACAAAATTGAGACTAAAATAAGAAGTCGAGCGAAAACGGGCCAACATCTTGCCGTATCCTAATCGCTAATGTCGAAATTTAGACAGAACAAAACTTGATAACCTCCGACTTCGAAATTTGAAGCACGAAAAATGGTTGTGAATCTGCTTCAACAACCACTAATCTCACCATCGTCGACTACTCTTAAACCCTACTCAACTTTTGCTACTAAACCCATGATCCCAAACTCGACCCGAATCAACCCATCAACTTCTATTTCACCTCACTTTTCAAAACTGGTTTCCATCGTGAATATGACCGGCACGAAACGACAACGCCAACCCGATAGGTGGTCTCTTCACGGGAAATCTGCACTCGTCACCGGAGGCACACGCGGAATCGGGTTGGGTAATTTATTTAAAGCGAATTCTATTGGTTTTTATCCGTTTATAGGAAAATCCTCGAATTGGTTTTATCTATGTTTATTGTAGGCGAGCTATAGTGGAGGAACTGGCGGGGCTAGGCGCAAGAGTGCATACTTGTAGCCGGAGCGAGATAGAGCTCAATCGGAGTTTGAGAAATTGGGATGAATCGGGTTTTCGGGTTACCGGGTCAGTCTGTGATGTGTCTGTTAGAGCAGAGAGGGAGAGATTGATGGAGACAGTCTCGTCTCTGTGTGATGGGAAGCTCGATATCGTTGTGAGTGAATTCATGCTTGTAATCTATTTGTTTTTATCGTATCTAAAGTTCTGTATGGGTATTGGTAAAATTTTAGAGCAAGTAAGAGAAGATTGTTGTTTGTATCAAGTTTTGAAATTTTATAATCTAGTACAGGCTCTAACTTGGTTTCATGTGTGGTTTATTAAGTTATTAAACCTTATTTCTCTTGGCTGGCATTCTTATTTACGTAGCAGCAGTTCGTGTTGACGAGACTATTTCTTGTCTTCATGGTTTTTAGGTTAATAATGTCGGTACAAATATCCGTAAAGCAGCAATAGACTTCACAGCTCAAGAGTTTTCAACTCTTATGACGACCAACTTCGAATCAGTGTTCCATCTATGCCAACTCGCTTATCCATTTCTTAAAGCATCTGGAGCAGGATCTGTTGTTTTCACATCCTCTGTCTCTGCATTTGTCTCCCTTAAGCATATGTCTGTTCAGGCTGCTACTAAAGGTGAAAAATTTGGTGCTACTTTATTTGTGTACCTTTGAGCGAAGAGGGAGTATTATCATAATTTCGAACTTTTTTTTTGGATTGAATTTCAGGAGCTATTAATCAACTCACAAAGTCTTTGGCTTGTGAGTGGGCTAAAGATAACATAAGGAGTAATGCTGTTGCACCTTGGTACATCAAAACATCTATGGTGGAGCAAGTAAATTGCAATCTTCTTCTTCGCGTATACTTTTATTTCAGTGTAAATGACCACATTCGTGTATTGCATAGATATAGCTTACCTTCATTGACAACTCATGATTATTGAATTTAAGTAATTTTCATGGATAGCCGTAAAACTGTGGATTGCACCCTGGCAAATGTATTTCAAACAAAAAATAAAAAATTATTCAACATGTGTTGTTAGTATATCTATGTTTAACATTTGATTTTTAAAAGAAGGAAAAAAAGGTGTTATTATGTTCACTTATTTGCTTGTAATATATACTTTTGTCTGCATTTCAGGTCTTAAACAACGAAGACTACTTAGAAGAGGTATACTCACGAACTCCTCTTCGACGACTTGGAGACCCGACTGAGGTTTCATCTCTAGTTGCATTTCTATGCTTACCCGTGTCATCATACATCACCGGCCAGATTATTTGTGTCGATGGAGGAATGTCAGTGAATGGTTTCGACCCCAAGACTTGACCAGCCATTTAACGTGGTTAATAAATTGTTCTTGGTAAGAGAAGACAACTGCATAAGACCTACGTTGTTTTTAATTTTAGTTTATTTCCTGTAACAGTTTCTTGTCGGCCTTGCTTTACCTTGTCGGATGATTGTGATCTTACTATATCAATGCATTGGATCTTTTCATATTACCCATATCTTTCAACAATATATTTATCAAATATTGTTTTGATATCAATGCATTAGACCAAAAGCATACATTATACACCAAAATTTTGTTTTGATGAAATCTAAAGAAAAAAAACAACTATTGGTACATTTTTTAGAGGAATATATTTCCATATTTTCCTATTATCATAAATTATTTGTGAGATGGAAGGATCTTAGGAATTTATAAAATAACTTTGAGTTTTGATGCAGTAGGAAATTAAAGAGATTGAAGAGAAACTTTAATTGTTAGGTTTAGATCTAGGAACTTTGAAATATATGATGGTTTGGTTTAGATTTGGTTTTCATTTTTTTATTAGTTAGTTCCATTTTCGGCAATACACATGTTATTGTTCAGCCTCTTATTTCTCTAATAAGAATAGCAAAATATTTTTGAGTAGATAATACACATGTTATTGTTCAGCCTCACAATTGAGTATATACTTGTCTTCTTTCTTATCTAGGCCAACTTGTAGCTACGTGGTCACTATCTTTCATTTGCATATGATCCTTTTATAAGTAAACACCTCTATGGTAGTCACACACAAAGATGGCTAACATTGGAGAGAGCAAGAGCAAGAGATGGTCTCTTGAAGGAATGACTGCTCTCGTCACCGGTGGATCCAAAGGAATAGGGTCGGTTCTTATTTTGTGTTACTGTCTTTTCTTTTTGTTCACTCAGTTTCTGGCTATTTTGGATCGGAGATTTAAGATCTTATTATTATTTGTATATTCGTTACAAGTTTGTAAGAACTTGTTTCTAGTGTTTGTATCTACGATTTAGTAAAGAGCTGCTTCTAAGATTTATGACTTAACTAAATTTTACAACTAGAAATAGCCTATACATAGTTTGGTTTAAGTTCTATAAACAAAGCTCCTTTTAGATCAGTAGGGGTTGTTTGGTGTTATCTTAATTAAAGAAAACAAAAAGGTTAATTTATAGAAAAATTTGCTGTTGGTGTATACTAAAAAGAACCAACTGTTACAAACAAAACGATGGTATATGGTGAAAATGAGAGCTTAAAAGTAAAAAAATGATGTTTCTGATGAGAACGTGTATAACCAAAAAGTGTCATGAAACCAAACAACCCCTAAATATTATATAGAGATCAGTTGATAGATAAAACTACAAAAGAAACTTGGACAAACATGTTTATATAGGATAGTAGAATGGAAGTAGATTATTTTTCATTACATGTGTAAAACTCTAAATTTGGTAAGAATTATTGCAGGTATGCAATTGTGGAAGAATTAGCAGAACTAGGGGCAACTGTGCATACATGTTCAAGAAATCAAGCTCAGCTTGACAAATGCTTAGATGAATGGCACCAAAAAGGTCTTAAGGTCACTGCTTCAGTCTGTGATATATCGTCTCGCCAGGAGCGAGAAAAGCTAGTGAACTTTGTTTCGTCTTTATTCGGTGGAAAACTAAATATATTGGTAAGTTTAGGTTTTGAATGCTGATTAGACCACCAATCATGACGCGATTGATTCATTAGTCTCCTGTTTATTAAACTTAATGTAGTCGTCCCTTGAAGCAATAGAGTTACACAGATTGTCCTGTTAACCTCGGGAAATTAGTAAGAGTTATTAAGAACAGAAACACGGCTAGTTTTTGGGGACTAGTGATGGCACTTTTGATATTTAGAGTCTCTCCAAAACGATAGTCTGAGAATTAATAAGGGTTTAAGCTGGTAAATTTCTTATACAAGTAAAAACTGTGGCGACTATTTTAATGATATTTCTTATTTTGGAATACTTCAGAAATAAGTTGGACTAAAATTAATTTGAATATGCTTATGTACCTTGCCCGTAAAGTAGAGGAGACACAATATTGTCGAACTAGACTGATTGATTTTGTCTGATCTGGTAAGAATTGGTTATGGACATATCTAAATCTTGGTTTGGACAAAAAATATCTTCCGATTTCGAAATCCTGGTCGGTGTCCAGGTTTGGACACTAGAAGCAAGCTGACTAGATTTTGAGTATTAAAAAAGGATCAAGTCGGGTCTACCAATCCGCGTATGGTAATAAAATTAAAATACTTAATAATGTATAGAACTTGTATACAAAGTCTACAAACTCAGGTAAACCAGATTGTTTCCCAGCTGTATGTATCATAAACCGAGTTGATTAACTTCGTATACTTTTTTGTTTTGCAAAAGAAAGTCTATTTATCGACATCTTAACTAAGTTGGTTTTTTTGTCACTAGATAAACAACGCCGGGACGAATAAATGGAAACCAACTGTTGAGCTCACAGCTGAAGATTATTCATATATAATGGATACAAATTTTGAATCTGCATTTCATATGAGTCAACTTTGTCATCCAGTTTTGAAGAATTCAGGAGATGGAAGTATTGTGTTCATATCATCTGCTGCTGGTGTTGTATCCATGTCTGTGGGCTCTATCTACTGTGCATCCAAAGGTATACTATATATATGCATAAAGGTACTCCAAGGGGTTGTTTGGTTTTCATGCTTATAAACCTTTTTTTGGCTGATCTAACTTTTTAGCTTTTAACGTTGTAAAAGTAGTTTTATTAGTTTTTAAATTTTATTTCTCAATTTGTTTTTCGCAGCATTCTTTTCTTTAGATGTGGATTTAATCAAAACACTCATACTAATCTTAATTTTGTTGATCTTACAGGGGCAATGAACCAGCTTACGAAGAATTTAGCATGTGAATGGGCAAAAGATACCATCAGGGCTAACAGTGTTTGTCCTTGGTTCGTTATGACCGAAATTTGTGCCGAGGTAATCAACTTCTTGTTTATCATCTTTTCTGTTTCATAAGCTTTCAAAGGCTCCTATTGACCTTAAAGGAAACCCCCTCGGTTACTTTTCTTTAGTTCCTTGCAGGCAAACTAGAAAACAAAACTCTCCATCGAAACTAGCCAAAGGATCTGAGTTTGACTCAAACTAAAGTCGATAATGCGTTGCCACAAATAAAAGAAACAATAGTAGAGTACTAATGTGCTTTAGAATTGAGTTCACAGAAACAAAAGAAAGAACCGAGTTTTTAAAGAAAAGAAAAGAAAATCGGAATCAATGTAATTTTCGACATATAAATAACTATTAACAATCTTTTACTAATCTAAACTCTTACACAACCAAATTGATTAATACCGCAAGTAATGTCACTCTATAAACAAACTAACACGACCCTTACATGTATAGAGACCTTATATTGCTAAACTTAAGGAGTTTGTAAATTTGTAAAGTCAGGTTGAAACTTTTGAATCAACTTAACATTTACGAGGTAAAGAAAGTTATCCAATCTTTTCGTTTTTTTACATAATATTTCTTTCAGAAATTAAGTGATGAGAAGTATTCGGAATATGCAAACTCTCGAGTTCCAATGGGACGCTCTGGAAAGACAAAGGAGGTTTCTGCGGTGGTGGCTTTCTTGTGTATGCCGGCAGCCTCGTATGTGACCGGACAGATAATTAGTGTGGATGGAGGAGCAACTGTGAATGGCTTTAACTTTCCCATGAACCAAGAGAGTAGCAGCCAGCTTATATAATAATGTTTTAGGCTATGGGATATCTAGCTATGACTTTGATCGTCCTAATAATTATGTCGTTTCTTAATATTATATTACGAAGCAACCATATGATTATCAGCCTAACCAAGATTAATTTGATCTATTTTTCTTTTGCGAGTAAAACGGAATCAACTAGAATTCCACTATTATATTATTATATTACTATTAAGGTCAAGCTATATATACCCAATTCAGGTTTAAGTATACTCAATTTTGAGTATATCCAAAGTTGATCTGAGTATATCCAATTTTTTCCAAAAATACCATTTTCTAGGTATATAAGCCATTTTTTTTACTAACTTCCATCCACAACATTTTTCCTTACACTTTCTCTCACTTCTCTCACTCCTCTCACTTCTCTCAAACACTCTCACTTCTCTCTCAATTTTTCCGGCGAGCCGCCACCACCACTCCTCCTCCTCCTTCATCATGGTAAAGAACAAAAAACCCCACCACCACCTACGTAAGTTCCATAATCTAAATTTGTTTGTTAATTTTGTTAGTTTTAAGTAGGACTTTAGGATTTAGGTTAGATTTAGGGTAGAATTTAGGATTTAGGTTAGATTATGGTTCGAATTAGGCAAAATATTAGGGTTTAGTGGCCATTTTCCAGCCAAGTTGCCGGTTGGAAAATGGCCGGCATAGGGCACCGGTGGTGCGAGCAGCTGTGCCGAGAGGTACTGCTGCTATGTACCGAGCGGCACAGCCACCTGTGCCGCTCGATACCTGGTACCCATGCCGCTCGGTACGGCCTGTTGTGCACATACGGTGCACATCTTTTTTTAAAAAAAATTGCCCGATCATAGTTTTAAAGGTTTTACTTTTTCTTTTTTTTTTAATTTTTTTTTTGAAATTATAAGAAATAACTTTCTATAGGGAGTTCGGTTGCGAATTAGAGTGTTGTTTTTTTAATTTTGCGGGTTACATCATATGTTACTGTTATTAATTTCGTAATTTTTTTTTGTATTTTTGTAGGTCAGACGCGGTTGAGGAGCGACGTCTTCCTCGATCTAAGGCGTATCCCCCTAGGTCACGGGCTCCACCCCGGGGAAGAGTCTAAAGACTGTACGGGCCGTCGAGGATGAGCGGGTCCGCGATGCCAATCGGGGACGAGATTTAGCTGAGGACCCTGAGACAATTCGCTTTAGGAAGGAGGATGACAAAATAAGGAGTGATCGACCTTTGCGCCGAATCAACCATGGGAAGAGGAAAGAAAAAGCCTCAGATATTGCAGTCGATGATAGTAGAGGCGGAGGCTCCTCACGACGCGAGACGTCTTCATCACACCGATCACCAACTCCCACCGCTAGTGATCCACCACCTCCCTCTCCCGCTCGTAGAGCTCCATCCCCTGCGCATACTAGTACACATCCACCACCTGTTAGTGACAGGGTGGATGCCACTGGGGACCTTGAGCAGGACACCATCGATGGGGAGCATATCGATGCGATCCACACAGAGGAGCAGCGGAAGACGTTTGCATTTCTCAAATGCAACAAGATACCTTTGTTTCCTGACTACAAGGAGCACGAGGCGTATCACGTCTTCATAGGACATGTAAGTACCACTACATTAGGCATACATGCACATTATAATGTGCTTCGTATGTGGGACCTCAGTGCTCAGCCAGAGGTGCAACGACATTTGGCGCGGAATCCTTTCGGTCCTCTTATAGCCCACTTGCCTTAGTACTTCACGCACTCCGTACTTGATGAGGTATTCGTTGAGCGTTGGCATCAGGAGACCAACACGTTCCATTTCTCATTTGGGGAGATGACGATTACCCTCGACGATGTCAGCTGCATTATAGGTCTCCCTGTAGTTGGCCGGACCTTGGATGTAGTCACGGCTCCACGTGATGAGGCATACAACTACTATGCTAATATGTTAGGTTTGACAGTGGATGAGGTCCGTGCAGATATACAGTCCACTAGAGGCGTTGGCTTCAAGATCAAGTGGCTGCGGGAGACTTTTACCAGGGTCGCTACGTCGAGCAAACTGATGCTGAGACTATCCGCCAGGTATCACGAGCATACTTGATGTTCTTATTTGGTTGCACAATTTTTGCGGATACTAGTCAGAAAAGTGTCAAGGCTGACTACTTGTACGGGTTGTCGAATGTGGATACTGGGTTGTGGGACATCGCATGGGGTACGAATGCATTGGCATTCCTGTTCCATGGTTTGGGTGATGCTTCGAAAGCATCGAAGCATAACCTTTACAGATTTGTAGCTATGCTTGATTGCTGGATTTATGACCACTTCTCCGCGTTTAGAGCCTCAAAGAATGCGGACCACGTAGTGAGGCAGCCTAGGATTGTGAAGTGGCTACCGAAGCGGATTGTTGGGCAAAACATCCGCCCAAATCAGTTGTTCATACTCTCCTTGCAGATCAGAAGGAGACAAATGTAAGTGTTTAAATTTTAGTAGTCAGGAACAATCTAATATTAAGTTTTATTTTTTAAAACTGTAAGTGTTTTACTTTTTTGGAACATGTCATATTTGAGCCATACCAGGATATCAGAGTCCGGTTCCCCGTGCAGGAGATCCGCACCATCGTTTATCCTTTACGGATGATGAGCACGGTCGAGGGGTACATGCCTGATCGGGTTATGCGCCAGTTCGGACGAGTTCAGGATGAGACCGAACTCCCACTTGTACTTCGACCGGGTTACAAGAAGGGAGATTTGGCGAGGTACACGTGGCGAGAGAGTGCATGGCTTGATTGGCGTCAGAACTTGCTATCTTAGGAGCGGTTAACCGTTACCATTGCCACATATAGATAGTCTGCGACGAACACATACTAGAGGTACGTGGCTCAGTATGGTTGGCATACTATTACTCCACCACCACGTAGTACGGACGACATATTGCTAGACGCTGTTCGCTTGATTGTTACTATGCCTGTAGATCGTGGGGAAGCGGGTGCGCTTAGGTGGAGAGATCAAGTCCTGCAGCTCTTCTCTCCTTGGTTGTTTGTCCTCATTATTGGACTTGTTTTAGCTTTGTTGTGATCTATCTTTTTTATGGACGTTGTAGTTGTTTATCCATCCGTAGGATTTGTTAAACTATCGTCTTTTGTATTATGACATCTACTTTGTTATTTCTATCGTTTCCTTTAGATTTGTTAAACTTTATTTGATCTTATTTACAATTTAGAATCCGAAAAACACCTAAACCATAACAATAATTTAACAAAATACTTCAACCGTGATAAAAAATTAACACCATCAAACCCACTCCAATCCATGCCATAAGACTTAACTTTTTAAACCAAAATAAAAAAATTTGAAAAAATTACAAGTTATTGTGTACCATTGGTACGCAGTCAGCAGTACCTATGGTGCATACTACTGCGTACCAATGGTACAACAGTGTGTGCACCATGGGTACTATAGAAGGCGTACCCATGGTGCGCTGTACCATCGATAAAAGGGGCATGTACCGATGGTACCACCCCCTTTTACCGATGGTACCATGCACTGGCCGACATGCCATGTACCGGACAGTGCATGGCACCATCGGTGCACACTACTGTGTCCATAACATGTGTTTTATACGACTTTCGTCTTTTGTCTCCATAACATCGGCTACTAGCTTTAGCAGATTATCTTTGAGAATCTCCATGGTCGTACGAAATGAACGAGGAATTATATCTAACCTTGTCCAGTGGATGTGAAAAGCATCTAACGAGGCAGAAATTCCGTCTTTACGCTACTTGCGGACCTGGTGATAGCAAGGTATACAATGGGTAGAGTTTATAGCGCATATACAGACGACATTGTCTTTAACATCCGACCCATCTTCAATAGCGACCATGTTGCTATCTTCGGCCTTCTCTACTTCGTTGGAAATAGTTCTAACGCCATGTGAGAAACCTTGCCTCGAATTTCATCAAAAAGTTTGTCCGCGAACTTATGCAGTGCTATGTAACGACTCTTCTCAAACGAAGACCTAATGGCAGCATGCTGGATTTCAACAAGTGAATGAACCCTCCCCAAAAATAACTCGAAGTTTAATTTGCTTGTACGTAGGTAACGCTTTAGGTTAGAATGAGCACTCTCGACGCGGTTAGTCGTGCAATGTCCCAAATGCAAGTTATTGTTCGTATTCCAAACAACGAATTTGTCCATGTATTTATCGAGCCACGATTTTTCAGTGTATTCAATTGCAAGAGGGTAGTCTTTATACTCCAATAGCATGTCCCGTCGGGCGTGATCGAATTCAATCTCTGATGCTGCATACGCAATCTTCTTCCAAGCAGAAACAAATTTCACATGATCACTTTTCTTGAGGAAGTATTTTCTTGTTTGCCCCTGAACATTCTGTGCTATGTGCCATCGACATAACATATGTGTTGTCTCTGGGAATAAAAATTCTATGGCGTTCATCAACGCTAAATCTCTGTCGGTCAGGATGACACGAGGTTCTTCAATTCCGTGAACGGAAATCAACGACTTCAAACACTCTAACACCCATTTGAAGTTGTTTAACTTCTCACCGGACATGAAGGAAAATGCCGCACAGAAAGTCAATCCGGTACACATCACACCCACTATCTCGAACAATGGCATACCATATCGTATGAATTTATATGTACTATCCATTATCAAAACTGTTGGAAATGTCCGCAAAAGGTCAACACTGACTGGATGGGCGAAAAACAAATCTTTAATGATTTGTCCATCGTCTTCACCAGATTTATGCCATTCATAATAATTATTTGACTTAAGCTCCCCCAACAAGAACTAGAGTTGTGACTTACCCGCCTTTTTTAAAACCCTACTTTTCTGTCGTGCATTGTAGATGATCCGCATGGTAGAAACATTATCTTCGTTCAACTTCTTAACACCATTCAGTATATCTCTAGGGTTAGTACCAATGTAGGTCGCTCGTTCAACATATTCCATCTCTTCATCATTCAAACGACCAGCAAAATAATGACCATCTAGATGTTTTGAACTCTCATGTTTATGAATACCACATTTCACTTCTAACTTCCATTGATCTGGTTCCACAATTAACCCGAGAAGCTGAATTGGGCAGTCAATCTTTTTCGTTCCTGTAGACTTCCTTTTAAGGTCTTTTTCTGCTACTCTTAGAGTATATTTCCCCCCTCCCTCTCATACTGGAAATACATCCTCGGAATTTTTCTACTGTTTATTTTGTCGCGCCGACTTATGTTGATAACCATACCATGGAGTTTTCCTGTCTTCGTAACCCATTTTATCAACGCGTCGTGTGTGTAGAACTCGGTAGTGAAGAACAAATGACTGTAGTCAGTAGCGAAAGGTTCCTCAGTCCCATTGGCGACATCCGTCCCCTGTTACACAACAACAAACCACAATAAGCATTCAGGTATAGTTAAAAACTGAAATTAACCTTGATTTTTTTGGAAAAATCTGCGCGAACCGAAGGTTAAGAGGTCTAGAACCGGTGGTTCTAGGCCTCATAACCGACCGGACACGACCCGATGCACCATCGGTTCTGAGGCCTTGAACCGGTGGTACTCATGCCTCGGTACTGACCGACAGGTGGCCTTAGCACCACCGGTTCCTGGCCATGGAACCGGTGGTGCTTAGGTCACGCACGGCCGGTTCTAAGGCCAAGAACCGACCGTGCGTAATCTATGCACCACCGGTTCCATGGCCAGGAACTGGTGGTGCTAAGGCAACCGGCTGAAATTTTTACCTTTTCCTTCGACGATGGGTGCTTCTCCGGCGACGGTGGCGGCTTGTCCGACGACTCCAACTCTTTTTGCGACAATATTTCATCATCCCTTATCTCCGGTGATATCAACTCCTCCACACTGATCCCTAGTTCTGCTTGAGTCATGATCGATTTAGTATTTTAGGTTGAATGTTCTTGATTTTGTTATGAAGTTTGAACTTGGTTTCAAAATTTTTAAGAAGACTATACTAGTTGGATCATAAATTCAGTAAAGAAAAATGTTTGTTTGGGTATAAATAGCGAAATAGGTTATTTGGTGAATTGGGTATACTATAGGATACACTTAGTAGTTTTTTTACTTAATGGAAGTTTCGAAATTAATTTTCTTGTCGAGGGTAAAAAGAATAAAAAAAAGTCAAACTAAAATCAAAGGAAGATTTTGGGTATACTTAAACCTAAATTGGGTATATATAGCCATACCCTTACTATTATTTTATGGTAGAGAAAAGTAATACACTAAACTATTTAATAATCCCCTACTACCTAAAATTTAAAATTAGGATACGGTCATTTGGTTCCTCTATTTAAAAAATAGATAAAATTATTTCCGATTATATACACGTATATTTTTTTTAAACCCGTTTTTTTCTCTTTCTGAAATCCCTCTAGCAACAAAAGAAGCTTTTTTTTAGAAACCAGCACCTAATTTTTTGACTTCAACTTTCTTCACCAGAGAAACCCTGAACGATATCAACCCCAAATTCAGCCCTTCTTCGTCAGATTTCGACCGTTCACCGTCGTCTACTCCTTCAAACAAGTAATCAGCAACTGTTCGACGACTTGCTATTAAGTTTACACCGACCGGTGAAGCAAGAAACAGTAACAGTAACCAGGTTCGTCTAGATTTTGGAAAATGTCTCTTCTTTTTACGTTTATCGTAACTTCGAACCACTTGTTGCTGTTATTTGACGATCAACGTTGCTTATTTCTACCGAAATCCAGTGGTTAGGATCGATAGTTGGTATTTTAGTTTCTGGATTTATCGTCATACACAGTAGTCTCTTAGGTTGCATGTACTGTTAATCGTTTTGTGCGTGTTGTGATGTATATTAGATGCGTTTTAAGTGTTTTCTTGTTGGTTTTAGTGTTGTTTCCATTTTCTAGATCTTTGCAACGTGCATGTAAAAATAGAACAATTTGCATCTCACTACATGTGTAGTATAATACAATTCGTATTTTCATTATGTATGAATGCAAACAACTCGCAGCATAGCCTTACGTATATATATGTGCAAACAATTCGCAACCTTTTATTCCCGGAGTTGTTGCAAACAATTCGCATGAAATCCTGAGAGTTGTGTTAAAAAATCCAACTCCTGAGAGTTGTTTGCAATTCTTATTTTTACGTGAGAGATGTTTAGAAACAAACCTGATAGTTGTTTGCAACTAAACCCTGAGAGTTGTTTGCAACTACAATGTGGTTGTGTTGTTGTTCACTTATGGGAGACTGTTCAGAAATGCAGCTGTTGATTTGTGTTTTTGCAGGAAGTATGACAACAAAACCAAGATTTTACAGGTTAGGATTGGTGAGCCTTTTGAAACTGTTGAGAGAGTACCTATTACTCCGGCCCACATCGAAGCTACAAGAAACACACCCTTCTACACGCTTTTGAAGGCATCGTTCGACCTCTGAAATATGGCAGAGATGCCGAAGAAGAAGTTTTGTTCGAACATTCAGTGGATGGTGGAGATGTTCTCGGTCGATCAAGATGCCTTACGTTTTGGGTCGAAGTTTGTGAAACTAACGACGGACAATGTAAAGGTCATGTTCAGGCTGAAGCACGACATAGAGGAAATGGCTTTAATAGAAGCCGAAGCATTCCACAACAAATTTGTAAACGGGGAGGAGACGATTCAAAGATGATGAGAACATACTTCATGGGTGAAGCGTCGAAGAAGAAAGAGCCGACGAATACTAAAACCATCACGACCACTATCTTAAAGGTACATGTAAATCTAGTTTCTCTTATAAGCAGGATGTTGAGCTGCACTAACATAGCATGTTGTGGTGGGTTTTGCAGGCAGGTATAATAAGAGCCATCAACCAAGGGGGGAAGCATGTGTTAAAGGATGTTTTGCGGCTGTTGATATTGTTTTTATGCTCAACCCTATTCTACTCGGTATCTGGAGATGTAATAGGTTGGAGTGTGCTCTATTTCGTCGAATACCTCTGCAGAATAAACGATTACGACTGGTCCGGATCAATATTGTTGAAGCTTCTCCAGTCTACCAGGACATATTTAGAAGAGGAAAAACCCGATAGAGTTATCGGCTGCGTCGCACTTCTAAACGTAAGATTGTTTTACTTAGTCCAAATATTAGTTAACACAGATCTTTGATGATAATAATTTTCCCGATGCAGCCTTTCGTTATGGAGCACTCAACAATTAGGCTAGAGCTCGTAAAGCCATACATGATCCCAAGGTTCTTCGAACGGTGGGGATTGGAGTCCCAAGTATCGACCATGCAACTGTTTGGAAGACTACCTCTGTTGGATGATGATGTAGTATGAAACATATAGTTA
This sequence comes from Limnanthes douglasii subsp. nivea, assembly GCA_036936605.1. Lineage (NCBI taxonomy): Eukaryota > Viridiplantae > Streptophyta > Magnoliopsida > Brassicales > Limnanthaceae > Limnanthes > Limnanthes douglasii. Next base: position 104,245,893 of record JAUPFV010000005.1, on the reverse strand, counting down.
TATTGCAAACAAATCTCAAAATATCACGAGAGTTGCATACATTTCCTACCCGATACAGTTCCAAACAACTCTCAAGATATTGTGAGAGCTGTTTGCAACTCCAAAAACCTCGCACGTTCTCTTTGTAATATACTCTTCCTTGAATGCAACATCAAATGGAAGTAGGAGAGCGAATAACAAATGTAGTCGACTATGTTTTTAGAGAATCGTCTACAAACGCGAACCTTGTGGTCATTCCAGTATGCAGCAAGCAGAAGGATACAATCAACCATTGGACATTGCTCCTTATTGATATAGACGTTAGGACGACAACAAACTACAAACCACTTCCGCCGAAGCAACGGACTACACAACAAGGACACCTAAATGGCTGGTAAGACACCTAACTACTACCACTTGGAATACCTGTAAAACACATTTCTAAACAACTCTCAGAATAGTCTGCGATTTGTTTGCAACTCTATTATTCTCTAGTTGCAAACAACTCTGAGGACAGTTTAATAGTTGTTTGCAACTCCAAGGTATGAGAGTTGCAAACAACTCTCAATATAACCTGAGAGTTGTTTGCAACTCAAAATATCATGAGAGTTGTTTGTAAATCTGATACCTTGGAGTTATAAACAACTCTCAGACTATCCTGAGAGTTGTTTGTAACTCTTTTAGCTTGGAGTTGCAAACAACTCTCAGACTGTCCTGAGAGTTATTTGCAACTAGATTATGAGAGTTTTTTGCAACTCTATTAATTAACTTAGTATTTATTTTTACTGACCCCTGACACAAATTTTTATAACCAGTTGGAATATTGTGTCGAGAAAGAATATTTACTTATTTTAAGGAATGGGTACAAGGTGAAAAACGCAAGAGGTATTCCACAACAAAAACGAGGCACCCTCGACTGTGGTATTTTCATCTATCAATATGCCAGAGATATTATCGAAAAAGAATACGTGCAGGAGACTTACCGTGAAGAAATGGTTACAGAGGCCAGAGAAGAAATGTTTTATTATTTCTTAAACGATCCAAACACTAACCGACACTAGTAATCTTTTTGATGTCGAAAACTGTGGAGGGAGCCATTTGGATATAAACACTACCAAACTTTTTTTGGTGTACATATATTCCTTGTAGTTTTTTTGTGTATATATAGAGTTATAATATGCAATGTATGATATTTTCAAACTCACTTGAAAGAACAATGGGTAATTTAGTACAACATCTCCAATAACACAATTCACATCATTTCCCGATATATACAATAAACAAAATTACTACTAAACAATTCACAATGCATACAAACAAGTACTTCTACACAATTCTCAGGAGTAAACTACACCTAACAGTTCGCATCATATCCTGATATATACTAAATAATTAGAAAACATCCCAAAGAATACGTACAGACTATGACGTCTGCCTTGGTAACCGGTAAGTGCATTAAGCATGCAAAAAACCATCTAACCAAAATAGCCCATTAATTGTTGATGGGACAGAGGAGGCTATGTAATAATTACTATAGCCACCACGTCACTAAGACTCGCTCCCTGCCTATAAATAATAGTAACCAGAGGCTAATTTAAAAACAAACTCTATATTTCAAAAACTCATAACATCTTAAACTTCCAATCATAATGTCTAGCTCAGGTTCTTTAGGAGAATCCTGGTCTTCCATAGCCACCAACAGGAGTTCCAGCTTAATCTCTCTGGTGGCGCCACCAAACAGCCCAGTTTCTGTAATGGACTTTGATATCGAGAATTACTTTTCTGCTGACTGTGGACCAGTTGAAATGGTTCCCGTGGTGGCTGCATCTTAGACAACAGAGGTTCCAAACAGGAAAATGAAGAGGGAGGACACATATGAGGAAGATGAGGAAGATGCTGGTCTATCGGGAGATAGCCATCACATGGAGGTAGATAACGAGGATGAAGAGCATAATGGAGATGCTGATGATGAGCATGAAGAGGAGGAAGAAGCAGAAGAATCCTCTAGTGATGACTGATAGTTATTGCTTCTGGTTTTTGTTTTTCTTGAATGCAAACTAACAAACATTAGTGATCACTCTCAATTCGCATCCCTCTGCAGAAGAATCAGGAGAATCCTCTAGTGCATGAAGCCTGTTATGGCTATGTAATATCTTTTTTGTATAATTTTTTAATAAGTGTAAAGAGTTTATGAAGTATTTTTATTTTGTAAACAAATCTCAGGTCACCTTGACAAATAAATCTCTTAATTTATTTTCAAGAAACTATCAGGAACTAATATACAAATAATTCGCATCCCTCTGCTATACAGACTCAGGGGAAGGACATACAAACAATTCGTATCCTCATATATATATATATATGTGAAACGATTCGCACCCTAGTAGTTGCAAACAACTCTCAGTAATACCTGAGAGTTGTTTGCAATATTATACCCAGATAATTTCAAATAATTCTCATTGTACATGCGAATTGTTTGCAACTCTTAGACTACGCTGAGAGTTGTTTGAAACTATGTTCCTGGGATTTGTTTGGAAAAAATAACTTCATTAACCAAACACCTCGCATTTCATTACTGTAATAAAAACAAGAGCAATATGTGTAAATGAACAAACAACTCTAAAATCAATGTACCCAACTAGAATTGTCCACAACAAGAATTGTCTTTGAACTGGAACCTCACGGGTCCTCGTGTTATAACCTGATTTCAAACAACGGCCACACCTAAATTACTTAGTTTTGGTTTTTCCTCTAGAGGGGATTCGTTTTGTCTTAAGCCTTCCAAGGTGTCTTTTCACGTTGGGAGGCAGAATTTCCACCTCCGAAAGATCGTTAGCGCTTGATCCTTTGCGGAAATAGGTTATCGTCGGTATGCTGAAAGAGTAGCTTTCCCTGTAATTTTTAACCTTGAAGAATGGTTCTATTATAGTAAAAGGATCTTGGTCGGTAGACTGTATTGCCGCTAAAGTGTGAGGACATAGAAAAGACTCTTGTTGCCATGCTCCGCAAGAATATTTAAAATCCAACAAATTAACAATCGCCACACGATCTGAATATACTTCGAACATGGCTGCAGAAGACTTACGTACTACCCAAGTTCGGCACATGTCAACATTCTGTTTAGCTTCTTCTCATACTCGGGGACTAAATTAGTACTCCAGCTTAACCCCTTTTGGTATCTTTATGAAAATTGAGTCATAAGCAAGACTCTAATCCAATCAATAAACTTAACAATGGGTAGGCCGCAATATTTTTTGATCTGATTGTTAAAAGATTCGACTGCAGAAGAAGCCATAGACCCATATCTTTTCCCTTGAACGTAAGCCTGAGCATAACTATCCAGAGTTAAATTTCCAAGAAAATCGCTAATCCTGTCACCACCTTCATATAGAAATTGTGTTAGTATATCCTTAAAAATCTCTCGAGTGGGAGCATAAGCAAGACGATGGAAGAAATACAACATCCTAGACTTACAGTCTCTGTTAGTGTGTTCCAATTTGGTTTTCAAATTCTGTGTGAGATGAAAATAATAGTATGCATGATAGCAATTTGGATACAAGACAGAAACAACATTAATGATACAAAAATGACAGTCCGAAATAAATGTGATTTGGCGCTCCAACAAATGAGGTTTCAAACATCCCAAAACCACATCCAATTGTCACAATCCTCAATGTTAACGACACCAATTGCAACAGGGAATAGTCATGAAACAAGGCACCTCACATGGTCAAATATAACACTCACGCATGAACATTTATGAAACAACTCGCAATAGTGCCTGAGAGTTGTTTCCAACTCTTAGATTACTTGAGAGTTCTTCCCAACTATCATGTACTCTGAGAGTTGTTTGCAACTCTTATATTACCAGAGAGTTGTTTGCAACTCTTGGATTTCCCGAGAGTTGTTTACAACTCTTATATTATCTGATAGTTGTTTGCAACTCTTGGATGTCATGAGAGTTTTTTGCAACTCTTATATTACCTGAGAGTTTCTTGCAACTCTTGGATTGTGTGAGAGTTGTTTGAAACTCTTATATTTGCAAAGAGTTGTTTATAAATCTCAGGATATGCTGAGAGTTGTTTGCAACACTTATATTACCTGAGAGTTGTTAGCAAATATAGGCTGCGAGTTGTTTACAATTTTTGCACAAAATATACTAATCCATCAAATTAAAAACCAATGAAACTAACCGTTGTTGCCGTCCTTTCCTACGGTACAATACAACCTTATACTTGCCATATAAGAATGTTCTATCGACAAAAAACATTGGATGGCATGAATGGAAACCCTAAAGGGATGATCCCAATGCTGTAAAACAATACTTGAAGAGGTTTCCAGCTGATAACTCCAACCGACAGTCCATAGTAATATCGCGGCTCTTCAATCGTTTGAAGTACCCGCTTAGTAAACTAAAAGAACTTGAAATATCTCTGAAAACTCCCCTCCTTTCCTTCTTTAAAGAATTCCATGAGAAACGGTAGGAGATGTCTAGACCGTAAGTTTGTTTGACAGTCGATTGTATGGTTTTGGCTGTCAATGCTAACAGGTCCGGATAGAATCATGAATTTCCTCCGTAATCAAATCCGATGTCAAATGCGTATGTCGCTTATGTTTTTGGGAGAAACCGGGACTACAAGTATGGTGTGGAACATATTTTTTTATCGTCATTAAGACGGTGCTGGAATCAATAGATGTATAAAGTCTCAATTTGCATCCGCTTGTGAATTTATTTTCACAATAAGCAGTGATCTTGTTTGTTGTGTTGTGCATGTATTTGAAAGAAAAACCATACTATAAAGCATATCGGCACAAAGATAACCTTAGAGATGCAATACCCTTTTCGAAATCTTGACCAACTCCTGTAATAGCATCAGCCCAACCAGTAGTAGGAAGTTTTTTTTTCTGATCAGAATTAACTAAACCATTACCACTCTCCCCGCTAATTAGTTGATTCTGAGAGGGTTCTCTTAAACTTATGCTAGGTTGTTTACACTTTTGACCAGAACCCTTATCACCAGAAATCTTATCACCATAACACTTATCACTAGAACCTTTATCAATGGCTTGTTTTTCTATGAGAAAACTAACCCGTTTTCAACGCTCCAAATCAAGATATAATACTAAACCAACAAAATATTTCTGGTTATTAAGGAAACAATTCTTGTGATCCCCGTAGGAGTAGGTAATTAGGTAGTCACCTGTGACCAGCTCCTCCCATGAGCTCTCCACATACTCTTGGATACTTTGAAAGCTTTCAAACTCCGTGAAAGGCACAATTGCAGTTTGGTGACCATGTTTAAAAATACAAGCTCGTGATTTAGATATACCTTACCCTGCATTGAACAATCATAAATCAAGTTATTATTTCAAGACAATTCGTACTATCACAAATAAACAAATCGCAATAGGGTTGTCATTTAAACCAAACAACTCGCATCCTCTCCTGAGAGTTGTGTGCACCTAGATCATGAGAGTTGTTTCAAAAGTGTACTAGAGATATACTACTTGAGAGTTGTCTGCAACTATAAGCCGCGAGTTGTTTGTAGTTTTATGTCCTGAGAGTTGTATGCGACTCTATAAGTTAGGGGTTGTTTGTAATTTTATATCCTGAGAGTTGTATGCAACTCTATAAGTTGGGAATTGTTTGCAGTTTTATTCCCTGAGAGTTGTATGCAACTCTACTACACTAGAGTTGGATGAAAAACATCCCTGAGAGTTTTTTGATGCTCTATTATATCAGATCCTGAGAGTTGTTTGCAACTTAATAGTGTGAGTTTTATTTACAATTCACAATTCCAACTGTTATCAAGATAACTCTCAAGAACTAAACAAAATGTACAAAATTCACAGCTTTGTATAATAGAATTCGTCTTCTGCATTAGAAAACATCAAACAATTCACATATTCTACATTAAAAAACATAAAACAACTCGCATCTTTGTCGCGAATACCTGGACACCTAAAACTCATAGTATATATATGTTTCACGTTCAAAATTAGCATCTAATAGACTAAAAATCAGTATATAACTAGTTAAACAAGGATTAACGACATAGATTAACATAATAACAAACAATCGCTCGAAAAAAACAAAAAAGAGAGAAAACACTAGAACTAGATTTACTAACACACAAAAGATTAGAATAACACATACCTCAACTCAGAAAATCAAGAAATAACCTTGAAATCGGTAGTTAAACACCATTACCTAAAAGGAACATGTAAGATAAAAAAAAACAGAGATTGCAAAAACTCGAAGAACGTGTGATCAACTCGTGTACGTAAAAATGAGTAGTTAGATGGATTTTATACCGATCTTACATAAATGTACAGACCTTAAACTCCCCGATCACCTTAATTTTTAACACATCTCTTTTAATATTTAATACTTTTTTTTATAAAAGTGATAACATAAAGGGAAATTGTACCTTAAGCAACCCACTCAACTATTATACGGTCATTTATTACCCAAGTTTCGTTTTATTATTTCTTGATATTCATCTCAACTATTATACTCCAATTTAATATCTAACATTATTTTAATATCCACATTACCCTCTACCTACTCTATAAGCTTAACTTTCTGTTTTCTTCTCCCTTTTCTAGTTTTTAAAGATTTGAAATTGTGAAGCAGCTCTAACCACCTAACTCTACAAACCACCGTGAACTACCAAGATATGAAACTTAGATAATTTGTTGTGAATATTGTTTAGAGATTTCCAGATAAACTCTGAAGTCTTGTTTTAACAATTTCAGATTGAAATTATATGGGTGGTTCTCCAAAATTTACAACCGGATAAAATCAGAGCGTTTATTTTGAACAACGAGAATGAATATTTTTGACTTGTTTTCCAACTGTGGTCATAAAAGGGTGGATTGATAATTTCGGTTGTCTTTTAAAGTCGAAAAATATAAAACATTGTCTCAATGTTTTTCAATTTTAACACTACAAATGAAAATTTTAAGAGGTATATTTATATAAGAAAGTTTTGGACTTAACAATATACTGAGTAACGTGTGTCGTCCACTAATTGTTAGACGAGTAGGACATATTCGAACGTGTTTGAAAAAATCAGCGATGTAAGGATGAAAGTGTAATTGAATACTCCAATCAAATCGAGTAAGGGAAAAACATACTTCGTCATCCTCCGTATGACGAGATAAGTTGCCAACTTTAAGATGGAGAGTTATTATATAATCAAAGACGCTGTATTACAACTAAAATATTGATGGTCTTTCTCATACATAAATTTATATGGTTTAGTTTGGTTATTGAAAATATATTGGAAAAACACTTGGTCTTCTACCACATCCTTTTGAAGTTCACTAGGATCTAGGTCTATTGGTTTCTTTGGTGTTAACTCTTGGATAATGTTTTTATTGGTATGGTTTCTCTTGTTACCTCATATTTTTTCTTTAACAAATGGAGTAGTATTAGATTTGAGTGGTATGGATATGAAACTTAGATAATTTGTTGTGAATATTGTTTAGAGATTTCCAGATAAACTCTGAAGTCTTGTTTTAACAATTTCAGATTGAAATTATATGGGTGGTTCTCCAAAATTTACAACCGGATAAAATCAGAGCGTTTATTTTGAACAACGAGAATGAATATTTTTGTTGTTGTTGTCTTCTGTTACAGAACCATACTTATTTATTCAACAAAAATACTCCAACTGTAAAACAGTTTTATGTCAAAAAACGGTTAAAATTTCAAATGATAAACTGACTAAAAATTCAACTTCAAATTCAAATTCAAATTCGAATTATTTTTCCAAATTCAAATTCCCATGAATTTTCGTAATAGCCTTATCATTCAAAATAAATCTAACCCGAACAAGGATCCATCCATTGGACCCACTAATCATTATATTCTAACAAGCGTGTACTCCACACTCTCCGACCTGCTCGATATATATTATGACTACATTGGTCGACTAGTTAATCCAATTACACTAAAATATCCAACATAATTTTCTTTAAATAGATATAAAAATAAATACTGGCTTATTAGACATTCGGAGTAAGAAATATAAAAAGATAAAGAATATGTTCGATATAATAGATACATATTCAAGATAAAAACAAAGCTTGGGGTTTTGGGTTCAGATTAAGGTAATACAAAAACAAATTAGAGAGTGAAGAGGGTAGAGATGAGGTGTATATGGGTTGTTTCTAAATAAAATGATAATCGATTAGTGTCTTTGAATATGGCAGAATTTATGGTTGATCTTATGACAAACCTTATAACACATAACGAGGTTGGGTTGGGTTGTTCCTATGCTTTCTATTGCTGATAAAATGGTTCTTACCAACTCTGGTTTGTCCTTAACCCTTATTCATACCCTTTCGGTTAATCTTGTGCCCAAAAGTGTTTTATAATCTCTTTAAAAAATCATGAAGAGTTTTCTATGAAGGTATGATAATAATAGTTATAATTGGATATGATAAGCCACAATGACAAATCATAACAGAAAAGGTAGACTTGGTATTAATTCTTTGTTTGATACAATGGAAGCTTTGCATTTCAGATGGTTTGCATGTTTTTGAAAGATCAAGGTCTATATGCTGAATATATGAGAAGTAAATTAGGAATGTAGGATCTGGCATCGTATTACTATAAGACGTGTTTTACATATATGATCCATTTAATATGAAGTTATCAATGATCAATATAACTACCCATAACTACCTCATATTATTTAGGTAACCTCCCACTATGTAGGTAACCTACTATTATCTAAGTAACCATCCACTATTTAATTAACCATTCACTTATCCTATCTAATAACTACTTCTATGATGGCTAGAGTAGTGTAAATAAGGATAGGAAAATCTAAAAATTGGTAACTAAATTCACTATCATACAAGTTAAATACACCATCTAAAAGTGAAAGGAGAGTTTCGAATCAAAATTTCTAACGATCATTTGATTAAGCATACGTAAATACAATTTAATCACACAAATTGCAATGGATGGATATTAAAAAAACAAGCAAGACATCCTCAAAGTTAGGTTATTTAAATATAAATATAGATTGGTGGCTAAAAGATTCACACAAAAGGACGATATTTATTTTAATAAAAAAATATCATAGGTTGTGAAACAAAACTCAATAAGGGTTATGATGTCAATTTATGCTAGATATGATCTTGAGTTAGATTAAATTGATGCTACTAGTGCCTTATGTGTTTTGTAGCATAAAAATAGTGGTTGCGTTAGTTGTGTTTGAGAGATTTTCCTTGTAACCTTCTTGTTTGCAAACTATTTGTTCGTTATTTGTTGATATAGAATTTCTAAAAAAATCAAACTACGTTAAATATGTATTGTGTGATTGTTATAATTTTTTGTTCTTTTTATCATTGTTTTGGAAGGTTCACATAATCAAAACTCTACTTAAATATTGTGACACTTGCAAAGAATGAATCACATGATAATTAAGTTCCGAACTACTATCAAAGTATATAAATCTTAAGCCTAAAGTCACTGTCACTATATTCCAACAAAACATCTTGTTTGGTCATCCCCCTTACCGCACAAAACTTAATAATTTTTTTTATACCAACTACGAACATAAATTTACTTCAATATTTAAATGCTTCTTGCCTCCAAATTTTATATCCATTTATATTAAATTAATCTATTTAATTTTATTTTTTTATAATTAGTTTTTCAATAAATGACGAAATCATTGTTTTGATTATTTGAAATTATTTGAATTTTAATAGTTTTCAAAATTTTATGGTTTTCTTTTACGTTGAGTAACCATCTATCATGTTGTGAATGAGTCGAATAGTGCTTTGATAGTGTACCGTGTTCGGCGGTAAAATTTTGTGTCTCTCATAGTGTCATTATGCTTTGACTGTGTACCGTGTTCGGTAGTAAAAGTGGACGTAGACAATTATCGAACCACGTTAAATCTTGTATAATATCGGGTTATTCTTACTTGTGTACGGATGCGGAATATGCAGAACGGACTCCCAATACACAACACCCATATTCCCAACACATTGGTATCTTTTATAATAATAATGATATTTGACAAAAAAAAATACACAAAAACTACCCTAACCAAATTGGTATCAGCAAATTAACATTAATATCATGAATGTTGAAATAGTAAGTAAGATCCTATTATTTATAGTTTGTAGATCATGTTTTAATTTTTGTTGTAAGCTATGGAAAAAAATGATATCTTTTATACGCCATAAACACCAAAAGAATCTGAAAATTCTCTCATTGCTCAACAAAAGTATAAAGAGCAAATAAGCCCTTAAATATTTCATGAAATATAACAATTACTCAAACATTTAATATTATTATTAAAAATACTAAAATTAAAACATTCATCATAATTGAGATTGAACTAGGGAATGAGGGTTCTGGCAGTTCTGGTTGTCTTTTTGGTTCGACGTTCCTGCCTATAGGCATGCTGCCATAGATAACCAAGCTGCGGAAAAGAAATAGGCATCTCTATGTAGAAATAGCATCCATCCACCAGCTCGTAATCTTTAGTTGGACATGTTACTGCATCATCAAACAAAATTGTTTTTTAATCCATGTTTTTTATTAGTTTTTTGGGTGAAGATAATATCAATTGGAAAGGAAGATTGAAATATTTTGAAAAGTTTAATTTTAATTGAAAACAAAATAAAAAATTATAAAGTATTTGACTTTTTAAATTAAAATATTATAAAATTCATTATTAAAAGCAGTTACAAGATATTACTTGAAAACATATATTATATATTAAAAAAAATTAAATGTATAAGATGTAGTCTAACATAATTAAATGAAAGGTAAAGGTAAATTTACCTAAAAATTTGGTCAGACTCTTGTTTAGTTCAGCAGCAAAATCATGAATATCCATATCTTTCATTGTTATATTGGCGATAACCAGTTGGAATTCATGAGAATCATCGTTGAGCATTGCTAGTGCATCTGAAGCTCTACGGACGATAGTAACTGTTAAGAAATATATTAAATAAATGAGCATCTGAATAAATTACTAACTAGCAATAACAATTATTTATAAAAACCATGAAAGAATATGTTGTACGTACCTCTGTAAGAGTGGTCTAGATGCCTCAGCATAGCAGCGAAGTTCTCCGATAGACTCTCATCATCCTCGACCAGTAGGATGGAGATGCGTGTAAAATCATAATCGATCATAAATTCTAATAATATCTTACAACCATTCATTTTCTAATTCATATATTCTGACGTAGATTTTAGTTTAATCTAACTGTCCAAATCTTTCAAAAAGTGACGTATCATCTTTTTATTTAGAATAACCCATATTTACCAATTACACCTCCCTAACCTTTTCTCTCTCTTAGAAAATATTTGTTTAGTACTACCTTAACCAGAACTCAAAAACTTAAGCCTTCTATTTGATCTTGAATATGTATGTACTATATACAATCTATTTATTTTTTTAATGTATCTTACACTGAATATTTACTAAGAAAATATTTAAATAAATTTTATGTTTTTTTTAGTTTACATCCTTTCAAAAGAAATTATTCGGTACAATTATAGAGAGTTTTTCTATTTGCTTCTTTGTTTATAATAAAATTTTAATTTATTTGCTTCTCTTTTATTTTCAGATCTGATACGTTATAATTAATATCTTTTAAATTTGATAATCTTATACAAATTCATAAATAGTGTTCTATCTTAAAAAGGAAACAAAAAGATATTAGAATATAAAATTGATTTGACATTTGTAAGCATAAATAAATTTAATTATCATTAATAATTTTTTTTTAAATATATTTTATGTTAGCTACGTATATTTAATATTAGTTCAATTTAATAAAAAAATAGAGTAACTATATTATTTAATCTAATAATTGTTAAATTAAAAATATTAATTTCTACAAAATTTTAGTATAAAACAATAAAAATAAATAATCCTCAAATCCCATAAAATTTGATAATTATTTTTTTAATTAATAAGTTTGATAATCCTATAACTATTTTTTATAATATTCTTATATAACTAAAACATATAATAAAATGACATAATATAAGCTATTATTATTATTTTTGCATATGATAAAAAATATGTGACAATATATTATTGTCGCAAAAAGTCATAATTTTACCCCACATAATAAGCCAGAGATATTTTAGAGTTTATCTTAATGAATTTATTTAAAAAAAATATCTCGTGACAAAACAAATCTCAATTTCGTGTTTGAAAGTTTGTAATTTTATCGCAATAAATTTATTTTTATTATAATTTTTTATCGTCGTAACAAATTTGGCGTATTTGAGTTGACATTTTATTGTCACTATATAAGGTTGGGGAGAATTTTTATTCAAATACCTTAGTCAAGATAAAATATTACAATCGAGACATAAATATAATTTAATATGTCTTGTTATTCAAATGTGTGATCAATCTTCAAATAAAGAGGTTATTTTTTATGAGGTTTACATAAAATATTTCACCAATCACTTAATTCGTGTTCCTAATCATTAACTTATACATGTCATTATGTTATAACCGTCTAACGAACTTTCATAATCACATTTCATATGATGACACATGTAAATACATTTACATTCGTTTAACAAACTCTCAACATGCTCGACTTATATTTGGCATATGACCCTCGTCATAACACTAAAAATAAGTTTCTTCATAAATCTAAATATAGAATTCTTCATAATTATGAATTTGATCATCATCAAATGAACCTTGTCCTATCACTTCTTATGACTCTCGTCACGACTCTTCGTATAGCCGTCGTCTTAACACTGAATTTATCCATCACCATATGAACCCTTTCATATCCGTGGATACTACCATCGTCATGACTCGCCATAATTTTTAATTCAACCCTCGTTATATAGATCATGCCTTATTATTGAATGTAACCCTCTTCATATATCAGATTGTGACTATGGCGATTACGTGCATCATTTTCCTTTATTAGCTTTCTTACCGTGTCCAAAGAAGGAATATATTCTACATGTGGAATATATAGTTATCAGGACACATCTCTAATCCTTGAAGCAATTATTTTTGAAAACATTCTTAAAAAGGCAAAAATAAAATTAGACAAAGTAATTAAAATTGAAATAATTTAAGCATGTTAAAAATCTTGACACATACTTTGTTATTCTTCCACGTGTTATAAATTCTACCATAACATCAATCATAGTGTCTTACACAATCTAAGAACCATTTATTTTCTAATTACTAATCTGACGTAGAAGTTAGTTTAATCTAACCGTCCAAATACTCAAAAAACTGATTTATCATCTTTTTATTTAAAAACATTTCATACATACCAATTAAACCTCATCAATAACAACTTCTCTCTCCAATTTTTTTACAACCTTCATCAAAACTGCAAAATTAAAGCCCTCAATATTATTTTGAACATGTAACTACAATATCGATTTTTTTATATCTTTATATCTTTTTATGTTTCTTACTCTGATTATTTTATTTTAAAATTATCTTATTGAAGCATGTAAATATCTATTTGGACTAAGTCAACTATACACTTAACCACATATCTTAGTAGTTAGAGAAATATCATATATTATCGCAACATATATATTTTTTGGATAAAACTCGTCAATGGAAGTATAATTTTATTAATAAGAAATAAAAATTATAGACCAGAGCCTTTCAAAAGCATCCTCAAAAAAATCGGACATGGTCGTTTTATATTTTCAACATACCTACATACAATAGACTATAATTACTTTGAGACACATTCACATTGACTTCCTAAAATACAAAAATAATGTGACAGAACAACCCGTTAATAGCTTGAGTCTAAAAAACGATAGATATGTAAAATAAGGACATAACAAACCTAGAAGAAACAATAAAGTAGAGTGAGAAGAAAATGATTGCAAGGAACGTTAGCCACTTTGAAAAGATCCCAAACCCCTCAAATTATTCCATATACATATTTTTAGCTTAATATCATAAACAAAGAAAATGAACGTTTTCTCACAGACTCTGTATTCCCATTTATTCAACCAATCTACAACGTTATTAGCCTCTCTACCAATATGTCCAAATTGAGCACCAAAACTAAGATCATGAATATAAAAGAATTCTTTTCTTAGAACCCAAAACGTGGAATTAGATTTCACAACATTAATCACAAACTAAAATCCTCCCCTATAAAATCAACCAAAGATTATAAGTAAGCAATTTGCAACCTAAAAAGTAAAGCGCAACATTCAGTCAAATAAAACATTTCTATTTCCGATAAACAAAGTAAAAACAACAAACTTGTCCCCATTTGCATCACATAAAATTCCTCCAACATTATATTCTCCATTGTAACAACTTTATTGAAAGTGCCCCGATTTGGCTTTATTGTAACAACATAAAATTCCTCTAACATTATATTCTCGGTACTGAAACTAAATTAATCTGAGAACAAGCCATGAAAGTGAAAATATCTTTGGCTTTCATCATAGCCTTTTCTTTTTAACATTGTTTTTTGAAAGTGCCCCGATTTTTTACAATAGAAGCAACACCCTTACCAGACGTACCCTTATGCTTTTTTTTATCCCAAACTGGATGCATGTGTATCTGAACCTTCACACTTTCTCTTAATTCCTTTATCCATATGAGCTTTCACCATTTGCACTTCTGGATGTTCTTGCTTTGTTTTCCCCTCCTTTTGCACTGCCTGAGAGATAAGCTTGTTAAGGGTCCATTTCCCGTGCTGACAGTGATAAAAAGTTTCAAAGTTCTTATTGAGGAGGCAAAAAGTATAAATCAAATCTTACTACAACATCTTCCAGAAGGTCAATTTTAAATGTTTTCAATTTGGAAGCGATGTTTGACATCTCCAAGATGTACTCACAAACAATCAATTTGCCATGATACTTCATAGAGGCTAGCTTAATCAGCAGCATCTTAATCTCTACTTCATCATTCTTAGAAAAACATTTGTCTACATCTTCGAGAAACATTTTTGCATTAGTGATCTCAAGTGGAAGTGCACCACAGAATGCTAATAGAATCGGTTGCTTCATGATCCTTAGACTTATCATGTTCGACTTTTCCCACGCCTCTAACACTTTCTTCTCCGTATGAGATCTGTCCTTAGTCAAAGGTTTAGGTTCATTGACCCTTAATGCTAATTTTTAATAATGACACATTAAGTGCTACGACATGTCTTCTTTTCATAGCTCAAAGTTTCTCCCATTAAGTATGGGTGCCTTTTTTCCTTTGGGGTTGCAAAGATGTGAATTTTCTAACATAATAAACAATAAAAAATAAATAGCAAAAAACATTACTTAACATATAATCTCCATAATATTTAACAAATAAACATAGTATAATAAAACATACTCTCACAACATCAATAATATACCTTTGGGCAAACATATTAATTTGTATATGTATGAGTTTGAGCATAATTATTCTTGATCCTGCAAATTGACATAATTAAAAAATCTTCAATTGGGCTGATTTTTATATGGAGATTATATGGTAGAATTAGCATATGATACAACAAAGCATTTAAAGTGTAAAGGGGTCACTCGTTTTAAAATAAATCGAAATGACATTGATAGAATTCACATACAAAAAGTTATCGTGATATGGCAAGTAACACTAGACATGACCACCATAAAAATAGAGTTAATGAAATATTTATGGTTTCTTTTCATGATAATAGACGTATCATGACAACACAAAGTAATTTTAGGTTGTCATTGGCTCAACCAAATGCACGCGGTCACATCTATGGTTCATATGTTCCATAAATATTCTATAAATGTCCAAATCGCCAAGCTATGAACAAGTCAATGTATGAAAAAGAACATCCCATTAGCCACCATAGAAAGTAAACCATAATATTAGGATATAAGAAAACAAGTTATATCCGAAAAAATTAAAATCCCCAAAACATATGTTCGAATGGAGATCTTAATTATAGATTATAAAAGGAAGCTTAGAAAAATTAAACTAGTGTCAACGGATTACTGGTGGGAAAAAACAAACATCTTTAATAAAAGAAAATGCAAAGTAATAATTCTTTCCAAATTTAAAAGACTAGAAAGCAAGAGATCATCATTGATAAATGAGATGTTTGCAAGAGATTAAAAACCTCAAAGAAACATATGTGGCGATTTACCAAATTAAACATAACTACGAACTATAACACAATTGATTTTTAGCGACCAAATTACACATAATTTCGCAAGTGTAACACATTTTCTTTTTCCAAACTTATTTCACAACCAAATCTCTACTTTACGCAACTATTTTATTCGTATTTATGAAGCTTGTTTTGCATGTAAATCTGCAACCAAACACAGTTACCTTTTGGCAACCAAATTTGTATTTACATAAATTTCTTCTTCGTTTTTTTGCAACTAAACAAAAATATTTTTTATAAAACTCATTTACAAACGTAATTCCGAAACTAAATACAGTTTAATTTTTTCAACCAAATTATATATACTTCTGAAACCGAACACAATTGATTACCGCCAATTTAGATCAAACGCAAAAGATAAATTTGCAATAAAAAACTAAGGAATCAAGAAGTCAAAGATAGTATCTATATGAGGTCGAATATCATGAATGCTACAAAAACTAGGACCCTTAGCCAGACGAGAAATCCCAACTAATATCGGGAATACGCTCCCTCGTGATACAATCATATAATGATAGTAATTTGATGAGTAAGTATTGTGGATGGCCTGATCCAGAGCACCATATCCGACAATTTAAAGGTGAAATACTAAAGAATGAAGTTAGATATTAAACTAAATTTCGAATGTTTTCCTTAACTCAAAGGGGAAGGGTAATGCGGTAGTACAATAATCATCAATAGATTGGACTAAATATTACAAGGTACTTTCTAAAACCTTCGCAAGCTATTTTATAGGGCCTAATGTGCTACCATTGGATAAGGATTTGATAGTATGTTCCAAGTAAAGGGTTGAAGAGAGCCTGGAATAATATGTTAAAGGGTTTTATATAAGACTGACATGAGTAGGTGGTTGTAGCAGCATTTTGCATGGGGCTAAAAATTACATTTTCAAACAAATTCTTAAACAGATGCACTTATATTTCGAATAGGTTCTTAAACGATTAGAAAACCAATCAAAATAGGTGAAAAAACATTTACAAAAAATGAGGAAAACTATATTAGTGAAAAAATCTAAAATCTCAGAAAAACACAATCAAGTCCTGAGCTACAACATGTTATGCATTTACAAAAAATAGTGCATATAGGTGTCAAAACATAGTTCCACTATACAAACAACGCAACAAACAAAACAAATCATGTATTAAGTTACTACATGATATGTATTTGTATAAACAAGGTATAACTAGTCGCGAAAACATAATTCCTTCACACAAGCAGCGAACTCAAGTCATTAACTATTGGATGTCATATATTTACAAAAACAAATAAAAATTAATTGTAAAAACATAATAGCAACAAATATATAACATTAGAAATAATCAAATATTAAGTTACTATATGTCATGTAACTGGTTTGAAATATTCATTTTTAACCAATCACTTTCATCCCATCACATAATGGGAAATTATCCCATAATGAAGTGTATTATTTATTCCTTCGACAAGTGATGTAAGCTTTGAATTCTTTAATGTAACATAGAAACTGATTGGATTGTCTTTCAAGATCTTAAAAGATTCTTCATGTTCATACATAATTACCACAAAATTCTAAGATATAACACTTATTTTGTTGAGTTTGATCATCATGAACAAAACATCTTAGTGGACCGAGCGATATAAGATCATTTTGTTGCATATTTTCTTGAGATTGTTGAGTTTGATTATCATGAACAACATTAACCATTAATTTTTAAGCATGAAGCAGAGCATCTGTTTGAGGCATTGAACTCTCTAACATATTATACATAATAAAAAAACTAACTGTAATATGTGTATTAGTGTGAGAGATTGAATAAATTACTCATGTTTTTTTTAATAAAAAGTCATTATTTTTATATGATTAGTCCCCCTCAAACTCAAAATTCTAAAAAAGTTTTATAATTTCATTCTGAAAACTTGAACGGTGTATATTGAGAATAAAAATTGTAACCTCATGAATGGTGTGAATAACCTATGAAGCTTAGTGACAAATATTTTTTTTGGATTCCACCTTCTATTTATTTAGATATAATATTTCCAACAACAAACTACTCATATTATGTCATAGTTGTTGCTTTAGTATGAATTTTATTTAAAAGATATGCTAAAAACTTAATTATTTCTCCATGTAGTAAAACTAGTAAGGATGTATGAGCGATCGTGTACCTAAGACTTTTATAAAATGTGTAATTTCATTGTTTAAATACACCATTTTGTGTATTTTTTATTATATAGTTGATAATGGTGTAATTAGTCTAACTCGAAGGAATCAGTTTATAAATCTTATCTAAACATGTAAATATTTAATTAGAGTAAGTCAAAGCTGTAATAAAATGCATATCTTGGTGGTTAGAGAAATAACCTATTTTATTCTTTATATACGTGAGATATAGTTATTTTTCCTTACGGTCTCAAGAAAAAGGTCCACCTTTAATCCATAAACCTAACACATACTTTCCAATCTTTATCCATTATTTTAGTTCTCCACTCTTTTACATTACTTATATTTCATCAATATTAATTATTAGCTCATATATACTCATATCGATCTTCAGTTTGGATAGTCCTCGCGATCCAAATTTATCGAATTCAATTCGGAACGTTTGCGATAAATCGAAAATTTTAATTTTTATTATCGTCAAGAGAAAATAAAATTTAAATTAAGATGTGGAACAAAGTTTTAAAAAAAAATCTTATATCAAGTGATAGGAAAGAGATTGAGTATGTCTCACAGGGATCATTGAAAACCTATGTGGTTAAAAAGTTAGTGACTAAACAAGAATCTTCAGAATCCCCAACCGAGATCGAGGTGTTTATCGAATTACTAAAAATGAACAGGTTAAAAATTATTTATTACAAGATAAAGTTGTCAATAAATATTTGGAAAGCAGAATGAGATGCCGATACAAGACATGGTACCACCGGATACAATATCGTTTACCGAGAAAAGAGTAAAAAACCTGAGAAGAAGTCCATAAAAAGAAAGAAGAAACCCTTTGAAACACCGTTATACTACAAAATAATCAAAGGCTATCATCCAGTTAGATGTGACGTGAATGATACACCTGTGATCTAAAATCCAAAAGGATCAGAGTGTTGAGGAGAATGAAGTCCTACGCAAACCTGTACACACATGTCTTATAACAGCACCCTCGCGGTCTTCGTGCATATAATCATCTAATAGTTATATCGACATGTTAACGAGATTGTACCAACTAACCGATTCAGGAGATACGAGATACTACAGAGTACAAAACTAGTACATAAGTAGAGCCAATAATCCCCAAAAAACTAGCATATAAGTACTAGCATGCTACGATATCGATATACTGTCTCTAACATTAGAGTCGTTCACGAAAGGAACTACCATATTAGTACGCCAATAATCCTAATTGTCATGATTAAACACATAAGCGATCGAACTAGGATTCTTTTTTCTCTTCTTTTACATCGGGTACAGCTAAAATGGAAAACAATCCAAAACGTCTCTGAACTTTCTCAAAACCCAATTGGGATAAGCGTATGCTCTGCACTAGTAGTTAAACCACAGTTCCAATCTATTTCATCTAATGAGAAAAAATCGTGTATGGGACGGTAAGGCTCAAAATTGAGATTTTCTAATTTTTATCATCTACATTACATAACCAACAACCAAATAGTAACAAAACTATATCGAACCTAGATATTTTATCCTATTCTTATAAACCTAGAAGGATCGAAAATTGTTTAACAATTATACTAATCATCATGTATTAAACAAGTACTCATTATATTACATTTATAATATTAAAAGTATATACTAATCATCATGTATTAGACAAAAAATCTCATACTTAATATATCTTAAACAATGAAATATTAGAAAAATTGGAAAACTAACATGGCTCTGCTACAAATTGTTGAAAGTAATATTTAATTCAATTTTGTCAGGAATCATAAATTGACGCACCTACATCACATTGAACAATATCTGACGTGTGCTCTTTGCAACTCGCACGCGTAACCGGATAAATTGAAGAAAAATAATCTCTCATCCACGTGTGTCAAGAAGAGCGATACCCCATGGTGTTTTGAAAGGAGCTGTCTACATGATAATGATATAAATTCCAATACGCCAATGCAACAAGGATATCGCATATCCTCCACGAATAAAACTTGCATATATCAACCAGAGATGACGCAAAATCCGATTTGAAGTAAAGAAAAATGAAACAATCTACTATCAACGTATGAAAGTGTAAACTTGTTTTAAGAGTCTATTTTGACCACATATGGAAAAAATAATAACACTATTTTTTTTGGTTTTCTTGATCGCATCCTAATAATTTTTAAAAAATTCAAACCTGAAAAGTCAGAATAATTTGTAAAATAATCAACAAAGAATAGGCATATCCCACCACGAGGGTTTATAATCATATGCCACAACTGAGCATATGATTCCACCACGTTTAAAACTGAACAATATTAGAAAAGTAATATTGTGTTCGTGAAAAACAAACCAACAAACCCTAATCTTTAAAACATAAGGCACCGGTTTATTACAGAGACAAAGAATAGGGACTGATGTGTTACAAGTGAGAAACATGGAGGACGTGTGGTGTTTTTTTCCCTTTCCTAGGTGATTGTTTCAAGCCCTACAGTGACTTTTTCAGCCAACAAACCTTGTCATTTATTCGTTCACTTAAGCTTTAGGTTTTCCTTTAAACAACACTTTAACGTGGCATAATGATCAAGATTCATTTTCTTCTGAAGTGCATCTAGGTCTAGTCTAATAGAAACATCACCAACTTTTGTTATAACATTTCCCAACCCTAACATGGGATTTGTTTATCTTATGAGAACCATCATTAAATATAATACACCTTTATATATTAAAGAATGATGATTGTTTGAAAATTAAAAAATCCCTCTTAGAAAGTACATTTCCAATAACATAACTAGAACAAGTAGATGATATGTTGGACCATATGGAACAGCAACTAGAACTTTAACTAGAGTAATTTCTAACATAAATTATTCGGAAGAGACTTCTCTACCTTTATATCATAAACATAAGATGTAAATTGTTTACCAACAACCAAAATATTAAGAATCAAAGTCCCTAAAATCAAAACCTTATTACCCAATGCCTCGATAACTTTGGTAATATAATCAGTATTTTATTTGGTGAAAAAACTTTAAGTAATAAGATTTTTTTTTGTTTATAACATACATCATGGCATTCCCCGCTGAACTTTAACTACTTCATTACATATCTATCGGGCCCTTCACTAACAAAATTGAAGGGTAGACAATGTTAAACAAAATAAATACAAATGGGATATGGCCAAAGTCAACAAACCATAGTAGACATAAAAAAACAAGAACATTGATGAATCATGGCGGGGTTGCAATATGCATCACCGCCGCAGTCAAGGCTACCAAATAAAAATTATGCGAAGAACTAATAGAGGTAAGTGTAAGAAAAATGAAAAATATTAGTACTATTTAAATCGATCATCAAATCTTTGAAGCATAAAATTTCTACTAGAGGTCGGAGAGGATGAGATAAGATATCACATATGCAAGAGAAGAGGTATATGTGAAAATTTTCACATTTCTCTCTTTTGAATCATCTCACATAATCCAATAGCCCAAATATGGCCATGACCCAAAAAAGATGGATCCTGACAATCATTAGTACTAGTTAAACCCAAAGAAGAGTCATTATTAATATGCATATAAAACACTTATGAAATAATAGTTTGATATTTTTTCAAATAAATCGAAGCCTTTTCGAATTACTCGGGTTTCAAATATTGTGGATCTTAGAAACGGCTCAATGGTTTTTCAGCAGCCATTCAATGTTTCTTAAGAGATGGAAGCTAATGGACACTTTGGAGAAAGATGCTCTTAAGTATATTCCATTATGGGTAAAAGTTTACGGCATGCCCCACAAGCTTTGGTCGGAAAAGGGGCTTAATATTCTCGAAAGATACCTTGGAACTCCGATTTAAGTTGACAACCATACTGCTAGCCGAAGGAGACTCAACTATACAAGGATTTGTATAATTATATAAGCATCGAACTCTTTTTCTGACATTCATTACCATCAGCTGTATCCGAAAGGAGCATATAATCCAGGTGAAATTCCAAGGCTTCTCTAATATTTGCGCACTTTGCATCTCATTTAGGCATGCTGCTGATATGGAAATAGGATTTTGAGGACTAAATTGTAAATAATGTAAATTTAATGATTTAATTATAACTAATGTAAGTTTTTTCCTTAAGTTGTAACTGATGTAAGTTTTAGAGAATATTTGTAACTATGTATAATTTTTGAGGACTAAACAACAATTAGCCCTCTTTTGTAACAGAGTTAACTTTGAGACTAAGTCTTGGCTCTTTTAGTTTGATACTCATTTGTACTTGTGTTTTCTCTCTCTAAAAACTCTCTAGCTCTTTCTCTCTTTAGAATTCTCTCTTGACAATTTACTAAGGCAAAATAATAACTCATCAAATTAGCGACTTCACTGGGAAAATTAATAAGAAAAATCAGTGTGCTTATTCTGTTCGAAATTGATACAATCTAGTTGTATTATTTGATTAAAATTCATACGATGAATCTTGTAAAAACAATCTTACGCTTCAGTCAGCGATCGAAACTGAGAAAGGTGATTTGCAGAGGGATGGAAATAGAACTGATGAATTATCTCTGATCCGAGCTCAATCTGATATCGAGGCGCAAATAAATTAGCTTTTAGATAAAATTAATACATTGAATGAGAAATATGAACGGAGGGAACAAGATATACTCTCGGAAAGGCTCAGATCCGAAGTTAGAAAAGACCGAGATAGGAGGTCAGTCAGATTGATCTTTTGATGATCAACGCGTAAAATCTGAGCATACAAAATCATGTTTTGCGTCTCCTAAAGAGTGATATTCGTCTCGAAAGGAGAGGAAAGATAAACAGAAATTAGTGACTTCTAGTGACGAGGAGGTCGAAAGTTCAGCCTTAGGTTTTAAGAGGCACAGAGGTTCTTCGAAAGGGGAATCAGACATAGATTATTCGAGGAAGTATAAAAAAGAGAGTAAATCTAAAAATAGTCCTTGTTCAATTTGGCATGAAGGAAATCCTTCGAATTAGAATCTATATGTCACAATGGGAACTAATGATCAGTTCATTCAAGGTGTTGACTAGAGAAATTCTCCGTTGACAGATGAAATTTGTTCCATGACGCTTCCGAAGTGTTTTGACATTTCGAAGGTGGAGAAGTTCGATAGGATGGAGGATCCCGATGATCACATCGAACAATTCAAACAATTCAAGAATTATATGATGAACTTCGAAGATGACGACCGACTTGTGTGTCGTGCATTTTCACAGACTTTTAAGGGAACAACTCTTAAGTGGTACAATAGGATTCCGAAGGGGTCCATATCAAATTTCAGAGATTTCTATACTGCTTTTCGAAGGTAGATTGTGGGAAACAAAAAGATGAGAACAAATGGTGATACCATTATTCAGTGCAAGCAGGCACCATGAGAAAAAATGAAAGACTATACAAAGAGATTTGTGTTTACCAAGGCTAGTTTGGACAATTGTGAGGAAAATGTGGCCATGGCAGCTTTTCGCCAAGGGTTATTGCCGAGGTGGACTAGTTAGCACTCCAAAAAATTCGGGACAGGTAGCCAATAATCAGGGGCAGCCCTCAAATGGTAATAACAATGGTAATGACAATCATCATTCGAGGCAAAAGAACAGCAATTTGCCTCCTCAGAGTGGTGGTTATTAGAACCACGCTCCATCTAACACTTACAACATGCCTAAACCAAATACATGGGTCAAGCCAGAATACTATGCTGATCTGATAAAGAATATTTCTGTCATATGGGATAAGACTAAGAGCTTTGTAAATTTCAGGAAGCCGACTCATATCAGCAAACAAAGAGAGGAGAGGAATAATAAATTTGCAGCTATCATGATGATATTGGAAATGATACAAATGATTGTATATCTCTGAAGAAAGAAATCCAATATTTGATTGAGAATGGAAAGCTCATGACTTATGTGAAGTCACATGGTAGGGCATCAAAAAATAATGGTGCATTAACTTCGAAGGCTGCACCGGTAGTTGAGAATTTGATGATTTTGGATTCACAGGCTGAACCGTTCGATTCTTCTTCTGATTATGTTGAAAAAGATCCAAACATATTGATTTTGATGACAGTCGAATAGCCTGTGGAAAAGGGACGTGTTCGAAAGCTATGCAAGTTTTTTGAATCGTTGGCTATTTTTTGAGGCGATTCAATGACTGGAAACTCGGATAGTTCGAGGATAAGGCATGTTGCCAATTTAACAACTCAAATTGAAGGGAGGATGTCTACGCACTTGTATGGGAATAAATATATTCCTTTTATTTTGTTTGATGAAGACGATCTGAGAGGTACTGCAGGACCGCATGAAGATGCTGTGGTGATTGGAGCTGAGGAGGCTGGCGTCGAAATTCGACGTGTGTTGATTGACACTGGCAGTTTTGCTAAAGTTCTTTTTAAATCGACCTATAATAGAATGAGGAATCCGCCTCAGATTTCTCAATCAGATCGAACGATTATTGGTTTCACGGGTGTAACAGCTCGTGTTGTTGGAGAATTCGAGGGTGAGTTCAGTTTGGGAAAAAGACCATTTAAGAAAAAAGTACAGGTACTCTTTGTGGTGGTGGAGTGTCCCACAAGTTATAATTCTATTTTAGGAAGATCGTGGCTTTCAAGAATGTATGAGGTGGTGTCTACAGTTCATCAATACTTTAAGTATGTGGTTGGAGACTTAGTAGGGGTTGTCTGAGGCGATCAGAAGGTTGCTAGGGAATGCTATGCCACTGCACTTCGTATTCGAGGGTCTGGTAGTGGAGATTTAATGCGTGAAGGGGTACCCTCAGACTTGGAAGAAAAGGTTGACGATCCAAGGGAAACCCCAATGTTTTTAACGGTGAGTGAAGAGATAGAGGAGTTTACGTTTTCGGAAGCAAGGGTATTTCGAATTGGAACTTTATTGACCCCTTTTCTACGTCAACAATTGTTTGATTTTTTATCTCAAAATTTGGATATCTTCGCTTGGAGGAAAGAGGATGTATCAGGATTACTTATTGAGGTAATTCAGCACAACTTGGCTGTAGATCCAAAGGTCAAGCCGGTTATTCAGAAAAGAAGAATGTTTTCGTCGGAAAAAGTGGAAGCGATTGTTGCTAAAGTGGATTGATTTTCTAAAGTCAGACACATAAGGGAATCACAGTATCCTTTGTGGATGGAAAATCCAGTGGTAGTAAAAAAAAGAATGGGAAATTGAAGATGTGTGTCGATTTTACAGATTTGAATAGAGCATGTCCCAAAGATCCATTTCATGTTCCTCGAATAAATCAGTTGATTGATTCTACTTCAGAAAACAAAATTTTAACTTTTATGGATGCTTTTGTAGGGTATAATCAGATCCAAATGGATCCTAAAGATCAAGAATGCACAACGTTTATAACTGATAGGGACCTGCATTATTATAGGGTGATGACCTTCGGATCGAAGAATGCTGGAGCCACTTATCAGAGATTAATGAATAATGCTTTTTCTATGCAGATCAGAAGAAATATAGAGGTATATATAGACGACATGGTAGTAAAAACGTCAAAGGATGAAGTGCATCTTGAGGATTTAGAGGAAGCCTTTTTTAATTTAAGGGCGATCATGTTGAAATTAAATCCTGAGAAGTGCACCTTCGGAGTTTGATCGGGGAAGTTTTGGGGTTTTATCATCAGTGAGAAAGAAATAGAAATCGACCCAGAACAATTGAAAGTTTTGATAACAATGAATTCTCCTCGGTAAATCAAAGAAGTGTAAATTCTCAAAGGAAGGTTAGCAGCACTTAATCGATTTATTTCAAGATTCTCTGAAAAATACTTTCCTTTCTTTCAAGTATTACGAGGGCATGTTAGGTTCGAATGGACATCGGAATATGAAGCAGCTTTCACAAACATTAAAAATTTGTTGTCATCACCAGATGGAGGATCTAGTGTTTCGGGGTGCAGTGCTGGGTTCAGTTAATAGCTCCGACGAGAGAGACGATGGTTCAATCTAATAATTTGGGTTTCATGTTTCGAACAATAAAACTGAATACAAAGTTACTTTGGCAGGTTTGAGATTGGAAAAATTTTGTAGGGCAACTTCAGTGCGCTTGGAAACAGATTTTCAGTTATTAGTAAATCAGGTATTTGGATTTTCCGAAGCAAGAAAGGATCGTTTGATTTTGTATCTTCAGAAGCTTCAGAATTTAATGCTTTTGTTTGACAACGTTGTTGTGGAATATATTGGCCGATGAAGTAACATGATGGCTGATTCTTTAGCAAACGTTGCTTACAAGGAAGAATATCCTTGGATTTTATTACAAGAAAATCCTTCAATTGTTGCTCAATGTAGCCAATGTGAATGTATAGAAGAATTTTTTACCACTGATGAAAGCCGGAGCGATTGGCGATCAGATATCCTTAATTTTTTGACTCAAGGAATACTGCCAGATGATTCACAATTGGCCAAAACGTTGAGGGGTAAAGCCTTCAGATATATAGTGCTAGATGGGGTTTTATATAAAAAGGCATTGAGCATGCCTTTATTACGATGTTTAAGTAAACAAGAATCACAAGAAGTATTGTCAGAGTTTCATGATGGTGAAGGGTCAGCTCATTGTGGGTTCAAATCTTTATCACGCCGAGTTTTACTTGTAGGGTTTTATTGGCCTACAATCATGAACGATGATATGAATTTAGTCCGAGGTTGTGATACTTGTCACGGATTTGTCAATGCTATTCACAGACCAGCAGTACCACTTATATCTATATCTGAGGCAATACCATTTGATAGGTGGAGAATTGATGTGTTGGGACCTTTGCCAATGGCTTTTGGGGGAAGACAGCTGATAATTGTGGCGGTTGATTATTTTACAAAGTGGGCAGAGGTAGAACCGCTATCAGGAACAAAGGCAAAAGATGTCGTTAAATTTATTGTGAACAGTATATGTTGTCGTTTTGGAGTTCCTCAGAGGATAACAATAGATAATGACCCTCAGTTTAATAACAGGGAAATGGCTTCATTTTGTACTTCTAAAAGAATTCAAAATGTTTTTCGACATCTTTTCATCCTCAAGCTAATGGACAAGTGGAAGTGACAAACATAACAATTTTATATGGATTGAAGAAGAATTTGACGGGGGCAGCAAGAAAATGGCCAAACTATTTGCAAGAGGTACTTTGGGCTTATCGAACAACTCCAAGAGAGGCTACAAAAGAGACTCATTTTGCTTTGGCATACGGTATGGATGCAGTCAGCCCCATTGAATCTATGATGTCATCTTTTAGAATACCTCAATATTCTGAAAGGTCTAATGATAAAGTTCGAAGGGCTAGTTTGGATCTGATTGAGGAAAAAGGAGTTAGAGCTCATCTGAATGCAATTCATTATCAAACCCTTATGAGAAATAGATATGATTTGAAGCTGAAGAGAAAAGAATTTAAAAAGGGTGATAAGGTATTGCGAAACGTTTTCTTGCACACAAAGGAGAAGAACCTCGGAAAAATGGCTCCGAATTGGGAAGGGCCTAATACAGTTGTAAAAATAATTAAGCCAGGGTCCTATCGACTTTGTGATTTCGAGGGGAGGATGCTTCAACATCCGTGGAATATCCAACACTTGAAGCTTTTTTAGGAGTAGATATGTTTTTTTACTTTAGAATGTTTGTTTTGAATGGCACACTCTTTCCTCTCATGTTGGCCTAGGAAGGTTTTAACGAGGCGTCGTGTACATATTCAATATTATCAATAAAGTTCGTTTTTTATCTAATGGTTGGTTACATATGTTTGAATACTATCTTAACAAATCATCAAAGACTGATTACCTTTGATATTAGTTAAAAGTAGAATGTTCTGAAGTGTTTATAACACTTTTCGAAGAAACAACCATGTTTAACAATCACATTACATTTTTATTTTGAAGTGGATGTTTAATAGCACACTGAGAATTTTTTGAAGATCTGTTAAAGCTTAACAACGCATTGAGCATTTGTCGAAGAGCTACAAAGGCTTAAATCATTGAGAGTTTTTCGAAGAGCTATTGTGTTCATCAATTTGGTTAAGGTCGTTAAGGTGGCAAGTTTATATTTTGTAATAATTTTGTTTTTAATTTACCATTGAATAATATGTAGAGATAATAACGAAATAGAAAAACCATTTTTCATTTAGTTTAATTCATTGACGTACTGAAAGAAAATTCTTAATATGACAGACAAAAAAATGGTGGTAAAATTAATCAGAGGATTCTTCTTCGTCGGATGAATCATCTTCTAAGGAAGACGAATCAGGAATAGGATCGAAAGCTTCACTTGGGGCACTTTTCTTCAGGGATGTCAGTCCAAAAACTTGTAAGGTCGATTTTTGGATAAGCAGTGTGAAGCTCTCGAAGAAGGAGTATTGTTGCATCTTATTTTTTGATGTTGATAGGTGTTTGCATATCCTTTGAAAGTTCAGCCTCGACAGCAGCTATAACAGTAGTTTTCTCTCCTTCAAAATTATCTTTTAATTTGGATATCTCATCAGTTAGCTCTTTATTTTTTGTCTCACAAAGAGTGAGAAAATATCGAAGTTTACTCGAGTTCGATTTTTCAGTGGCCAGTTCAGTATCATGATTAGCCTTGAGCTTGTTTATCTCTTCCTCTTAAGAGTTCGTCAGTAATTTTGTATCCACAATGTGGGTGATTCGCAGATGGTTCTTCATGCAGAGAGCACTCTTTATGAGTTTGGACCTTGCCATTTCATAACCGTGAAATTGATCAACTACTTTACCGCGCAAATCTTCTCTGATTTTTTTCTCAGCCTTGTATGCTTTTTTGTAATAAACCATATATTTGGCTAGTTTCTTCAGATGGTTCTGAGAAGCTTCGACTTTAGAAGCAAGAGTCTTCGCTGCAGTTTCAAGATCGACAAATGGTTTAATTGCGACGATGATTATAGGATTTGGAGGAGGAAGACGAAGTTCCGATGTGCTAGGCCCTTGACTCATATGGGTGATAGGTTCATGAGAATGGATGGCCTCTGAAGAAGGTTCGATTGGTGTAGGTCTCCCAAAATTAAGCATGTAGTTTTGGATGACTTTAAGAACAGGGTCTTCTTCACCAGTAAGGGCTTCAGTGTTTTTGAAGCTGATAAATATATCAGGATCGAAGTTTTTAGTAGCCTGATTTTCGTTGGAGGTGCTATCTTCGATGACTATCACATGATTATCTTTGTTTGGATGTTCTTCGATCGAAGGATTTTGTGGGTTTTGTTGGTTTTCGGCAGCGGTGTTTTCGTCTTCCCCGACCAAAGTATACGAAGTAATACTCATTTGTTTCTTTTTATTTCCTTGGGAACCAGAAGAAGTTTTCTTTTTCTTTGAGGATGGTTCTTGATCTTTTCCTTTGCCGATAGGTAAGAGAGGTTGTTCTGCAGTTTTTCATTTTCGACGCTTTGGCTTCTGTGGTGAGGAAGGGCTAGCACCAGATGTGCTAGCTGCCTTTTTAACTTTCTTTTCTTTGATGGCTTTTTCTTTCAAATGGCTCTCCGATCTGTTGCGAATGGGAAGGAAGACTTTGCAATCAGGTTGAGATATTCGTTGGCAGACAAGCTTCGGATCCGGTTCTGATGCTAGATCTTGTGGAGGCAAGCCACCTTCTTTGATTGGAAACATATGACAATGGAGGAAATATTACGAAATCATGAGAAAAGGAAAAATAGAGGACAATGATAGGCTTATGGTCTTGTAAGTCATTGATATATTATCATTGAATAGGTTGTTCAGACCTCAAATAAGTACTCTTCAACTATGATGAATAAGGTACGGGAAAATAGATCCCTTTGTCTTATTATTTTGATAGTTTTAAAGTAGCCTTTTGATTCTCCATTTATTATAATTGACATAAGAATCTCTTTAATTGTACTAACAACCATGTTGATAAAGTTTGAAGAGAAACCAAAGAAAGATAAAATTCTAACAATAAAGCTCTCATACATTTTTTTCAAAGATTTAGTCATGTCAACTTCATTAATTATATTAGACCTTGAACTTTCATGAATTTGGAAACCATCTTAAAATGAAAAACTTTCACTGTGTCAAACAAAGAAGTAATACCAAGTCCACCTTTTCTTTACGATTTGTCACTGTGGCCCATCATATCCAATTATGACTACTATTATCATACCTTATGAGAAAACTCTGCATCATTTTTTCAAGAGATTTCAAAACACTTTTGGTCACAAGATTAACCGAGAGAGTATGAATAGGATTTAGGACAATCCAAAGTTGATAAGAACCATTTTACCAACAATAGAAAGCATAGGAACAATCCAACATCCCATACGAGCTTTAACCTTTTCAGCACAAGGTTCGAAATAAGAGATTTTAGCTTGACATGTGTTATAAGTTTTTTCGTCATATCAACCATAAATTCAGACATATTCAAAGAATTTCAAAGAATTTCTTATTTTCTAATTACTAATCTGACATAGATTTTAGTTTAATCTAATGTTCTAAATTCTTAAAAAACTGATCGATTATCATTTTATTTAGAAACAACCCATATTTACCAATTACACCTCCTTTTTACCCTATTCTCTGTCTAATTTGTTTTCGTATTTCCTTAATCCAAACCTTAAAACTCAAGATTTTGATTTTATCTTGAACATTTGTCTATTATATCAAATTTATTATACAGTAATTCACCATCCTAAATTTGGCAATTTACCCCCATCATACTGAAGATGACGAAATATTTTTTCCCCTAATCCATTTGATTGGGATATTGAATTACACTTTCATCTTTACATCGCTGAATTTGTCGAACACATTCGAATATGTCCTACTCAACTAACAACTGGTAGATGGCGTGTATTACTCAACATATTGTTAAGTCCAAAACTTTCTTAAAATATTTTATATTTTCTGACTTTATAAGACTAAGACGGAATTATCAATCCACCCTCTTCTTACCACACATGGAAATCAAGTTTTATCTTGTAACCAAGATTTAGTAATCTAAAAATTTCATTGGTGAATTTGGTCAAATAGGAAAATAGGAAGAAGGTAAATACAAACACGTACCATCAACTTAAATTTATCATATTATACTATATTATTATTTTTAATTGTTTTGTAGACCAAGATAAAACAGATTCTCCTTATATGACCGTGATGTTACTGTACTTTAGAAACGCGGCACCATGGTTCCTTGAATAGTCGTTGAAGGAATGAAATGGAAAAAAATAAAATCATCAAATATTTATATGATACTTAGTCTAAAATATGTAAATATTAAAAATAACATTTTGCTTTTAATGTTATAAGAATTTAAAGTAAATTTTATATTTTAATATTAATTATATTAATAATGTGATAAATCTACCGTTGGTATTTGTTTAATTAGGTATAAACTAAAAATTATTAGAATCAAATTATTACATGCTTATTATTGTTCAAAGAAATAAATAATATTACTAGTATAATACATATTGTATCAATATAAACTTCACTAGTTTTATTATTTTGAAAAATAACACTTAAATTAAAATGAAATTTGATTGGTAGTACAAACTTTTATAGTTATACAAAAATATGTATTATGTTAGTACATGTAAAGAGTATGTGAGGATTGATTTCTCAACTAGCCATGAACGGTGATTTTCGTGTATGGATGCTCTCTATGTTTGTGAAAGAGTAAAGTGAAGTAGCTTCTAGGATTTCAGGAAGAGATCATATCTCATAGTTAAACGGCTGTGTATAATGAGTGTGAAGTATGGAATCGGGTTTACCCAAATAAAAGGATTGAGCCCATTCGGTCTATGAAGTCGGTCCAAGCTCAACAGTTCTATATCACACGTTAATAAGTTATAATGGTCTAGTGTTAATCTTGTAAATACATGAAATAGAGGAATGTAACTAATTGTTCATAGGTGGCAAAACGGCCAAACAAATTTGATTCCCTAGCTACTACAAACAACATATAAAGGCTAGCTTGTTATGGTTACATGGTCAAGAAATTAAGAAATAAAAATATGATTCACTCACTCTCTCTTTCCTGCTTATTATAACTTGGTATCAAAGCCTATCTAAGTCTTCGATGGCGAATCCTGGATCACCTACTCAAAGCAGTGAGTCTTTAGGCTCAGTTCTTCCCGGCAGCTTCTCCAGTGCTAATAAAGGCATACAAACCAACAGTAACAATAACAATAGTCAGATTAAACTTGACTGGAACACCTACTTGCTATGGAAAACTATGGTGTTACATATGGTTAAAGGTAACAAACTAGAAGGTTTTATCACATGAGACAAGCCCTGTCCTCATAAGTAATCAATGATTCATAAGGTAATACTGCCGAGAATCCAGATCATGAAGATTGGATTGCGAGGGATCAACTCCTTATTTGATGGCTATACTCTACAATGAGTCTTGAGGTGGTTGCTCAATTGATGGAAGAAGGAACTTCTAAGGACCTATGGGATGCATCTAGCAAACTTTCTAGCCCACATAAAAGAGCCATAATCACCTACTATAAATCTGAGTTTCAGAGGACACGCAAAGGTACCTCTAGTATGACTGATTACTAAGCAAAATGAATAATATAGCTGATAATCTAGTGCTATCTGGAAGTGAAGTGACTATGGAGGATTTGATGACTCATGTCCTTGTTGGTTTACACTCAGAGTACACTCCAATTGTTATCAGTCTCGCTGACAAAGAGTCCATTGGATAGTTAGATCTTCATGCTAGTCTGCTCACATTTGAGAGTAGACTAGATCCGTTAATGAATATACAAAATAGTGTAGCTAATCTCAAAGTAGCATATGCTAACTTTACTCAAAAGGAAGACTATAAGTCTCAAAGTATCATCACTGGTTAGAGATATTCTTATGGACAATATAGAGGATGATATAGGAATAACAGAGGAAGGAATGGCTTCTCTAACAATATAAGAGGCACGAATAACTTCTATAGAGGGAGAGGAGGACGCTTCTCTCAGAAGAAACCTACATGTCAGATATGTAACAGGTATGGACACACTACACCTGTTTGTTGTTATAGGGATGACCCTTTAGTCATGGGATCAACCTCTTAAGAACAACCTAAAGGAGAGGCAGAGCAGTCAGCCTATCTATCAACTCAAGACTCAACATGGGACAATTTTCGGTATATTGACAGTGGTGCAATTCACCATGTCACATGCAATTCTAGTTTACTTACTCAAAATAATGAGTATGCAGGTAACAAATGTATTCTTGTGGGTAATCGTCAGAGGCTAAAAATTAAACATGTTGGGTATTCTAGTATGCATACATCTACCAACTAACCTATTTCACTCAGTAATGTTTTACATGTACCTATGATAAACAAAAACTTACTTTCTGTCTCACAACTCACTAGTCATAATAATATCTTTATTGAATTTCACAAGGGTTTTTGTCTTGTGAAGGACAAGGAGTCAGGGACTGTGCTTCTAAGAGGGACTACTAAGAGTGGGTTGTACAAGTTTGAAGGCCTTCCTAAGTCACACGCAAAAGAGGCATCTTATATCACTACTAGCACACAATATTCAGT
This sequence comes from Limnanthes douglasii subsp. nivea, assembly GCA_036936605.1. Lineage (NCBI taxonomy): Eukaryota > Viridiplantae > Streptophyta > Magnoliopsida > Brassicales > Limnanthaceae > Limnanthes > Limnanthes douglasii. The sequence continues at coordinate 104,212,135 of JAUPFV010000005.1, read as the reverse complement.
CACTAATTCAGCTCTTCCTACTGTTTTTTCTGTTGGTATTTCTAGTTCCCTAAAAGATGAATGGCATAGAAAACTTGGCCTTCCATCTCCATATGTTCTGAACACATTCCTAAGTCCTTCTAATCTTAATTATGTTCTCTAGAGTGATTCTAGTTTATGTGAAGGTTGTCAATTTGGTAAATCTCACACCTTACGGTATTCTGTTTCTAGTTCTTATGCTAGTAATGTGTTAGATCTTGTGCATACAGATGTATGAGGGCCTTCTCATGCTCTTTCGACTGAAGGTCACAAGTACCGTGTAATCTTTCTTGATGATCACACTAGGTATACATGGTTCTGTCATATTAAAGGCAAAAGTCAAGTGTGTAGTACTTTTAAAACTTCTAAGTGTCTTGTTGAAAAATAATTTGAAAGGGTTATAAAGGTGGTTTAGTGTGACTTTAGGAGAATACAGAACTTTATCTATTATAGCACAAGACCAAGGGTTTATTTTGAGGAGATCATATTCTTATACCTCAACCCAAAATTAGAGGACTTAGAGAAAACATAGAGACCTTATAAAAACAAGCTTAACTCTTCTAGTCCAAGCCAGTTTGCCCTACAAATACTGGGTACAAGATTTTGAGACTGCTGTATATCTCATCAATAGACTACCTACACATATTATGACTAATAAGTCTCCATACGAACTCTTATTTCACAAAGAACCCTATTATCTAGTTCTGAAAACCTTTGGGTGTGCTTGTTTTCCCTGCTTAAGGTCTTCTCAAACTCATAAATTACAGTTTCATTCTATAAAATGTGTGTTCTTGGTCTGAATAACCTATAAAGCTCAGTGACAAATAATGTTTTTGGATTCCACCTTATATTTATTTAGGGGATCATGTTTTCTGCCAACAAACTACTCATATAGTGTCTTAGTTGTTGCTTTAGTATAAATTTTCTTTACAAGATATGCTAAAAACTTATTTTTTCACCCCACATGAAAACAAATAAGGATATATCAGCGATCATACACCTAACGTTTTTATAAAATTTTTAATTTCGTCGTTTAAATATACCATTCTGTGCATTTTTTTATTATATTAGTTGATAATGGTGAAATTAGTCTAGTTCGAAACAACGAGTTTCTAAATCTTATCTAAACATTTAAATATATAATTAGAGTAAGTCAAAGTTGTAATTAATTTCATATCTTTGTGGTTAGAGAAATATCTTTATTTATCTCTTATATATGTGGGATATATTATATTTTGTAACACGACCTATATATAAAGGTGCCCTTTTAATCAATAAACCTAACACATACCTTTCAATCCTTACCCACTCTTTTACTTCTCCATTTTTTTATATTACTAATTTTTCGTCAAGATTAAGCATAAGCACATTTATACTTATATTACTTCTCCACTTTTCCAATTTTGTAACATCTTTTATTCTTTATATATGTAGGATATATTTATTTTTCAACACGACCTATAGACAAAGGTCCATCTTTAATCAATAAACCTAACATACTTGCTGATTTTTATCCATTGTTTTACTTCTCCACTCTTTACATTACTTATTTTTCATCAATCTTAAGAATTAGCTCCTCTGTACTCATATCGATCTCCGGTTTGGATAGTTCTCGCAATACAAATTTATCGACATCAGTTGGTAATGTGTGCGATAAATCGAGAATTTTATTTTTTATTATCGTCAAGACAAAAAATTATTAAAATGTCGAACAAAGTTAAAAACACAAATCTTATGTCAAGTGACACGGAAGAGATTGAGTATGTCTCACATGGATGATTAAAAACCTATGCGGTTAAAGAGTCAGCGACTGAATATGATTCTTCAGAATGACGAGCCGAGATCGAGGTGTCTGTCGAATTGCTAAAAAATAACATGTTAAAAACTCTTTCTTATACAACAAATTTTCTAATATAGATTTGGAAAGACAAACGAGATGACGATATAAGACATGGTACAGTCGGATACAACATCTCTTATCGGGAAAACAGTAAAAATCCGGAGGAGAAGTCGAGAAAAGAAAGGAGAAACCCTTTAAAAGACCGTCCTTCAACTGGTACAAAAAATGAAAGGCTATCACCCATTCTTAACTAAGTTAGTATTATAGACCAACAAATCATAATTTAATCTTGGTCGCGAGTGTAGTTCAACTCCTAACAAACTGTCAAACATCAACTTGTACTCATTTTAAATGATGTAGGTTTAGAATTAGAAAATATATTTTAGTCAAAATATTATTTTATTCAATCAGATATATAGTACTCTTTGTAAGCCTTTTTGGGAGGGTGGATTGAACACCAGAAGACTTTGTGATATTCAAAAAACTTTCTTCCAAAAGTTTTGGTTTATTTTTAGGAAGAATGATAATGTGTGGGCTAACATCATGCATAATATATATAGCAACATCATTCATACTATTAAAACTACTTATAAGAAATCTTGATTCTCTTACCTGGAAAAGGCTTTCAGGTATCAAACAAACTTACTCTTACCTGGAAAAGGCTTTCGGGTATTAAGCAAACTGCTGAACGAAACATTAGATGACATTTGGGGAAAGGAGATATCGATTTTTGGGCTGATGACTGTTATAATCATCATCCAATTCTAGACCACAACACCAATTGGCTCCTCGATGCCAATTTAAAGGAAACTATGACTCTCTGTTCACTTAAATCAACAATATTAATTGTATATAAATTTCCTTGGACATCGCTAATGTTTTCTCTATAAAGCACGAGTCTTATGTTAAAAATTCAGGGTTCATAATAGGTTGCATGTTGATTAGTAACACCATTAATAAACCTATGTACCTCAAGTGGAAGGCTCCAACTGAAAATCGAATTAAGATGAACATTGATGCGGCGTGTCTTGGGAATGGAGAATCCAGCGGAGCTTTTATCTTCAGAGACAGCATGGAGAAATAATTTATGGTTCAACCAACATATTTGAAAAATTAACTCCCTTTTTTGCTGAATCCAGAGATTTACTAGAATTGCTTCTAATCTGTAAGAAAAATAATTGAAGTAAAGTTTACATAGAATCAAACTGTTTATTGTTGATTAACTATCTTGCTAGTGACAAATCTCCCTAGTTCCTTACTCCTTTACTCTCTATTTGCAAGAATCTAATTACTTCGGATATGAGTATCAAACATATATCCAGAGTCCACAATCAAGCAGCCGATTGATTTGCTAAATGGACTCTGAGATGTAAGAAAAAACTCAGTTTTTCTCAGTTCCAATTTCCAAATCAGCTGTTAATCATAGTTCTATTCGAAAGTTTGGGGCTCAGTTATATTAATTCAAATTCGGAATAATTTCGAATCAGGTTGTTTTGTAATGATGTTTTTAGTTTGTTAGTCTATTCAGATTAGCAAAACAAATGGTGGTATTTAAAGATGATGTGGATTTACCAAAAGATTTCTTTTGGAATAAATAGAGCTCCCTGTTGGTGAATTGGGAGTCTTAAAGATAAGATTTGTTGAAGGCTTAGGAAATTGAAAATCTTAAAGAATTATGGTTCTTACATTTGTATAGTTGTAAATTTATTTTTATGGGACTCTTTTTATACTTTGTCTCATTTTTAGGGGCTTAAATATATTTTAAATGTTTTGAGGCGAAGATTTGTAATCTCAAAATATTCCGTCATTAAGTTTTTTTTTAAATCAAAAAAGTCAAATATATAATATATATTATTTTTGATTTAAAAAATATAATTAATAAAACTATTTATTAATGATTAAAAACATAATATCAAATAAATAATAAAAATAATACCTTCAATAAATTTAGGTTAATTATCCTCTAAACTAATATTTATTGTCAAACCCATATTTTAAATTTTATATATACCAAATCTGTATTTGATGTTTTATTTTAAGATGTTTAATTTTAAGATTGTTAAGGTTTTAACAACTGTTATGAACCCAATAAATATATATTACTTATGTGAAGTAAATATTTAATTTAATTTAAACTTTTTTCAAACATATATTAGCTGTCAATTATTATCATAACAATAATTGATTCATACCATATTTATTATACAAAAGTTGAAAAACATAAAAGGAATAAGTGGAGTTATAATTATAATATAGGAAATGACACACTAAGTAATTTTTGGCCAAACCTATTACTATCTAGTACCCAAAAATGGGTTAATGCTCACTTAATACCCATCTCAATAAAATAATTCCTTTTTAAGACCTAATTTTTTTTAATACCATAACTACCATTAACCTAGTATATAAGCCTTATTTTGAGAATTAACGGGTATTTTCACCCAATCATCAATTTCAAATTTTGAATTTTGAATTTCAAAACAGCTTCCACTCTCACATCTGTCTTCTCTCTTTTTTTTCTCTCCTCTCCTTCTGACAAACTTGAAACCCTGCCAACCAAACAAAATCAGTCTAAAGATGTCGTCCAACCGAAACCCTAGAAATGAAAAAAACTAGTTTTGTAAGAATTACATACCTTGCAAGCAATCTTAGTTCTCTACTTCTTTACGAACAACATCAAGAACTGAATACCTCAGCTCAGCTCCCTCAATGTAATGACCTTTAGCCCAGTTATTTCTGACGCTGGATTGACCGAAAACAAAGTTATCAGGCTTGAAGATCTGCCCGTTTTACACAACAGACCACCCATTTGCTTGCATCTCCAAATACTAGAACTACCAAATCAAATTTTAAATGGGCAATTCGTCTGAGCCTGCGCGTCGACCAGACTCCGAAAAAATCGATGATAGATATGGAATAACTAGTCGACCTCTTATACAAAGACCTACCACATCTGTTCTATGATCAAGGTATCGATCAGACGGCCTATGATGAGCTAGTGAGGTTCAGGGACACAATCACAAAGCATGATAGTATAAGTGGTTATCTCTTTAATATTTCTCTGTTAATGGATGTATTCACTCCTCAATTTCAACTTCATTGGGCCAAGCAGGTCTGATTTCTAACTGTTAGCTATTAAGTTTTTGAAATGACAATTTGAAATCATGTTTCTTGACCCAAAAACAAGAATAGAAAGACACTATCTTAGGGTTTATTGAACATTGGAAGTAAGCTGTAACTGATTTTGGTTTCTAGACAGGTTCGTATAACATAACTACCAGGTGGACTATGGTAATGAAATTCGCTCTTTTGTCGTGGAAGCTAGAGCTGATATTTACAGGAACATCTATCATGAGTGTCAGCCCAGAGACTGGAAAGTTTTGCAGCCATTTGGTAGTTTCCGGCGCCGGATTGACCGAAAACGAAGTTATCAGGCCTGAAGATCTGCCCGTACGGACCAGAGCAGAGACTGTCCATGGTTCCTCGCTCGAGATCCATAAGAACAGCTCGAGGACTTCGCAACCCCTTTTTAAGCTATATGTATCAGTTCCAGATTATCGTAATTGTTCTCTTGACTGTGTAATCAGTGTTATCACCCACAGTGATTGGAAAAGTAATTGCCGAGCTGGATTCTTGCGGATTCCAATGTTTGACTGCAGCAATTGGTAGTAAAAGAGTCGAAATTTGCTTTAGCCCGGGTGAAATATGAGTTTTAGGGAGTTTTTTCTTGTGAGAGAATAACAAAATTGTTGTGCTTTGTACATTGACCTTCTGTTTTTTTTCTTTTTGGTTTGGTCCCAAATTCTCCCTGTTCTTTGAAGTTTCAGGACTTGATGTCCTTTGTTCCTTTTGACTGTGTAACTTCTTTTGTTAACTTCTTCTTTGAAATTGATAATTGTTTCTGTCTAATTCATAGTTTATAAATGAAGTAAAGCAAAATTCGAGCTCCTGTTATTTTTTTTACCGCACAGTAGGAAAAGCTTTCAGTTCTTTAGTTATTGTAGTTATGTTATTATCTTCATAACTACTTTTAAAACAAGGCAATATTGTGATTACATTGCTAGATATGCTATGATTACATTGCTAGATACTTGTTATATCATTTTGTAGTTGCATTGAAATTAAGTTTATGATGCCACATTGCTAGATACAGTGTAATATCTCTGCGATTGTATGTCTACAATGAGATTGCTAGATACGTGTATATAAAGTTGCTAAATACAACATTTTTCAGACATGAACATTCCACTAACATGATGTAAATGGACATTCTAATCAGCATAAAAAATGGTAGATGGGTTGTAACGAGAACATTAAATGATTGCTAGATGGGTTGTAACAAGGTTGCTAGATACAGCATGTGAACATTGCTAGATACAGTATAACTACTTTGATAGATTCAGCATCAAATACAATGGTAGACGGGTTGTAACGAGGTTGATAGATACAGCCGCATATCATTGCTAGATACCTTATAACGATATTGCTAGATACAATATCTGAACATTTCTAGATACAGTATAACGACTTTAAAGATGCAGCATCATTTGTAGTTGCATTGAAATTAAGTTTTTGATGCCACATTGCTAAATATAGTGTAATATCTCTGCGATTGTAAGTCTACAATGAGATTGCTAGATACGTGTATATGAAGTTGCTAGATACAACATTTTCCAGACATGAACATTCCACTAACATGATGTAAATGGACGTCCTAATCAGAATAAAAAATGGTAGATGGGTTGTAACGAGAACATCAAAAGATTGCTAGATGGGTTGTAACGAGGTTGCTAGATACATCATGTGAACATTGCTAGATACAGTATAACTACTTTGATAGATTCGGCATCAAAACAATGGTAGATGGGTTGTAACGAGATTGATAGATACAGTCGCATATCATTGCTAGATACCTTATAACGATATTGCTAGATACAACATCTGAACATTGCTAGATATAGTATAACGGCTTTGATAGATGCACCATCATTTGTAGTTGCATTGAAATTAAGTTTCTGATGCCACATTGCTATATACTGTGGAATACCTCTGCAATTGTAAGCTTACAATAAGATTGCTAGATACGTGTATATCAAGTTAGACACGATATAAATACATTGCTAGATACAACAGTATAGGATTGCTAGCTAAGTTGAATTTATTCATACAATAAAAATGACAGGATCTCCCTATAAACTTTAGAATAACATGACATTGGTAGAAATAATATAAAAATTGATAGTAATACTAAAGGAGTTCTAGAAATGTGGAACAGATTTTGGAAACATGTAATTTTTATTTATTCCAAGAGCAAAGCTTGAAGGAGTTCTTCAATAGCTACTCATTCAATTTTTTTTGTTTCTAGTCATTTATGTCTTGTTTGATATGTTTATCTCAGATTAAATTATATCGTCAGGACATGTGACAACTAATAACTTCAAGAAGAGCTTTTAGTGATCAGTAAAGAAAAACTGCTTTGAAGAAGTTAAATAGATACTGTTCTTTGGTTTATGTTTAGTTATTTTCCTTTGCTGTACCTAAGATATTTTAGTATGAAATGAAATATTAACCCTTTCAAAAAACTTTGTTTCATGTGTTCTCCAAAATAAAATAAAAACACACAAATTTTGTTTAACGCGTGCATCTAGAAGAAGTAGAATGATTAAATCCTACATTTAGACGATTCAGAAGGATTAGCATCTAATATTATGTATCAGAACCACAATATCGCATACGCTAAGATGTGATGATAGTTACACGAGTGTGGTGAGAGGCAGTGGGAGCATGTATATACGAGCTCCTTGAGGTAGATTTTGCCCGCGGGAAAAATCCTTATCCTTCGAGTACCCGAAACAGTCTGATACAAACTGCAAAGTATGGGTTATGCAGATGAAAATTCTCATGCGCACTCAGGGATTTTGGGAAGCAGCGTCAACAGTTGAGACACAAAGAGACAAACTTGCACTCATTGTACTCGACTAAGGATTGAATGAAGAGACACTATATCAAATTATGGATAAAGACACTCCAAAAGGAGTGCGTGATGCGTTAAAAGTGACTCACGTTGGAGCAAAACGTGATGTTAAAGTCAAAACTCGGGCATTAAAAAGAGAACTGGACAGATGAACATGGTTGAGAATGCATCCATTGATGAGTATACGAAAAAGGTGACCATGATAGTCGGTAAGATAAGGTCGCTTGGAGTAAATGTTGAGAACAACTATGTAATCAAAAAATTACTTAGATTTGTGTAATCAAAATTCATGACAGTGGCCACGACTATTGAGGAGTTTAGTGACATCCCTTCTAAGTTTATATAAGATATCATAGGCTCTTTAAAATCCTTCGAAGAAAAGATGAAAAAGTTTGAGAATAAGAAAGGTTTTAGGATTTACTATGATATGTATCACCCATGCTCAAGTACAGAACAAAATAAAAAGCATATAAAAACACAAGATTTAACGTGGTTTGAAATTTGTCTACGTCTACGGGCTCAGCCATAGATATTTTTTTAATATGATAGGAAAAGGATTACATATTTTCATATTATTTATTGTGTAGTCCGAGTAATCTATTTATAGGGAATAAATAAACTTACTAGAAAATATCCTTAATGGGATCATATACACAAATATGTTAACGACATTATTCAACTCATACTTAACATGCACACTACTTAACAAGCAATATGACAAACAATATTTATTGCCAAACAAATATGTTGAATGTTGAATGTGGAATATTCTTTCTTCACCATCAACAAATCATCCCCTTGAGGCGAATACTCTTTCTTCACTATCAACAAAGAAATTTCTATTCTTCTGACTCAGCAAATGACCCTAAGGAATTCAGTTGATGATGCAAACACCAATACAGTTTAGGCACTCTCTAAACTTTCAAACTCATACTGCATTGGTCATTATATTATATGAATTATCATGTGTAAATATTTTTTTCATATAAATAATTCTCTTTGATATTATATCACGAATAACATGACACCTGATATCTATATGCTTTGTAATCTTGTGGTACATCTGGTTCTCTGTAAGGTGTATGAACTTTGATTGTCATAGAACACTTTTATAGTAATCTTCTTCAAGCCTAGAACTACCACCAAACCTTGCGACCATATTGCCGCTTTAACTGCTTCTTGTACCTCCATATACTTTGCCTCTGTTGTAAACAAAGATACAATAGCTTTCAATTGTTGTTTCCAAATGATCGCACTCTCATATAAAGTAAATATGTCTCATGTCAGAGATCTCCTTGTATCCATATCACGTGCAAAATCAGATTAAATAAAAAACCAACCACCGATACTGCAATATCATTCAAGGATCCACCAATATTAGTTTTGCTAAAAGTTAAGCCAACGTTCACAGTATTCTTAAGATACCAAAATATCTATTTCACTTCATGTCAGTGTTCTTTCTTAGGATATCTCATGTACCTACTAACTATACTAACCGCATGTGAAGTATCGAGACGTATGTATATCATAGCATACATTATACTACCAACTGCACTTGAATATGGAACCTTCAACATTTGTTCCAACTTAACATCGTCCTTGGGCGCTCCTACTGCAGACAACTTGAAATGAGCGGCAAATGGGACACTAACTGCCTTAACGTCAAGCATGTTGAGCTGTTGTTGAACTTTCTCAATGTAGCTTCATTGAGACAAGTGTAATGATCATACATTTATGTTCATAATAATCTCTGTACCAAGAATCTTATTTGCTTTACCCAGATATTTCATATCAAACTTGGCACAAAGTTGCTTCTTTATATGCACAATGTGTGACATAATACAAGTACCAATAAGCATATCATCCACACATAAAAACAAATAAACATAATATTCAACTCACATCTTTTGATGATACACACACCTGTTATATAGACTCCTCCTGAAACCTTTTGACACTATGAATATATCCAAATGTTCGTACCATTATTTTGGTAACTGATTCAAACCATGCAGTGACTTGTTCTGCAGATAAACCTTGTCATCCATATTAGGTTCAATAAATCCCTTTGGTTGTATGATGTAGATTCTCTCCTCCAATTCACCACGTGGAAAAACAATCTTCACATCTAACTGCTCAAGTTCTAAATGTTGCAAAACTACCATGCCTAACAAAACTCGAATCGAATTATGCTTCACCAATGAAGAAAACACTTCATTAAAGTCGATTCATTCCGTTAGAGTAAAACTCTTAGCGACCAGTCTTGCTTTGAATCGAAATGCCTCAACCCATGGATTAACTTCCTTTTTCTTGAACACCCATTTATTGCCTACTACCTTCTGTCTTTTACGGAAGTCAACGAGCTTCCATGTTTGATTCTTATGAAGAGATTCAATCTCTTCCCCTGTAGCACCATCCCATTGATCTGCCTCTAAACTCACTATAGCTTCCTTATACATACTAAGTTCCTACATCTCAACTACTTCGGCAACTCACAAAACATATGCAATGAGATTTGAATACATTTTCAAAAGTCTAATATTTATTCTTTTATGTCCAATATTGTGCTATAAGGTTTTTGTTCTCGTTTCGGGGCATCATCATTACTATCATCAGATGCTGACGCTCCACCTCGTGATTCTCGATTCGCCTCAAAACTACTAGAATTAATGGATCTCCTATGAACTGATTCTACTTCAATCTCCACCTGTTTACTCACAACCAATCCTGATTCGAGCATTTCTCCTACTTTTTTATTATCTATCGAAGAAAACTGGTTAAAAGTCATGTCCCTACTGATTAGAGAACCTGGAAACTTTGGAAAAGTACACCATAACCTATATCGAGTACCTAAAGGTTTTGCTAACATTATGAACTTAGAGACAATACATCTCATATACAACTGTTTTCACTGTCACAAAAATCGTTCACACCTTCAACAATGTTTGCTACATTTCCGTTTTGATTTCCCTTCTTACCATTCAGTGTCAGACAATCTCTCCTATAATGACCAGGCACCGCATTCATAACAGTTTTAGTTATATAACATTAAATTGGACCTTCTTTATTCAATCTTAAAGAACTCGCTTTTCTTCTAGATCTTCCCCTAGTCAAAAGACCTTCCCTTTCAACCGATTGTATGGTTGCAACTGTCTCAACTCATTTGATTTCAGCACCCGTTTTGACATCTAATAGCGATAATTTATCATTACCATACATTATGGTTTCTACAAAGTTTTCATAGAAAATTGGTAACGATCTCAAAACAAACAAAACTTGATCATTATCCTTAATGTTGATATCAATTTTCTCCAATTCCAATAATCGATTTAAAATTATCTAACTATTTAAGTAATATAACTCAATTAAGTAATATTGAGTTATAGAAGATATTATAGGCTCTTTAAAAGCCTTTGAAGAGAATATGAAAACGTTTGAGAATAAGAAAGGTTTTAGGATTTCCTATGATATGTATCACCCATGCTCCAGTACAGAACAAAATAAAAAACATTAAAAACACAAGATTTAACGTGGTTCGAAAATTGTGTACGTCTACGGACTCTGCCATAGATTTTTTTTACTATGATAAAGGATGACATATTTTCATATTATTTTTTGTGTAGTCTAAGTAATATATTTATAGGGAATAAATAAACTTACTAGACAATATCCTTAAGGAGATGATATACACAAATATGTTAACGACATTATTCGACTTATACTCAACATGCAAAGTACTTAACAAGCAACATGACAAACAATGTTTATTGCCAAACAAATATGTTGAATGTGAAATATTCTTTCTTCACCATCAATAAATATTCCTCTTGAGGCGAATACCCTTTCTTCACTATCAACAAAGAAATTTATATTCTTCTCACTAACCAAATGACCCTAAGGAATTCAGTTGATGATGCAAACACCAATACAGTTTAGGCAATCTCTAAACTTTCGAACTCATACTGCATTGGCCATTATATTTGTTGAATTATCGTGTGTAGACATTTTTGTCACATAAACAATTCTCTTTGATATTATATCATGAAGAACATGACACCTGACATCTATATGCTTTGTACCCTTGTGGTACATCTGGTTCTCTGTAAGGTGTATGAACTTTGATTGTCATAGAACACTTTTATAGTAGTCTTCTTTAAGCCTAGAACTACCACCAAACCTTGCAACCATATTGCCTCTTTAACTGCTTCTTGTACCTCCATATACTTTGCCTCTGTTGTAGACAAAGATATAAGAGATTTCAATTATTCTTTCCAAATGATTGCACTCTCATATAAAGTAAATACGTCGCCTGTCAGAGATCTCCTTGTATCCATATCACCTGCAAAATCGGAATAAATAAAAAACCAACCACCGATACTACAATATCATTCAACGATCCGCCAATATTAGTTTTGTTAAAACTTAAGCCAACGTTCACAGTATTCTTAAGATACCAAAATATCTATTTCACTTCTTGTCAGTGTTCTTTCTTAGGATATCTCATGTACCTACTAACTATACTAACCGCATGTGAAGTATCGAGACGTGTGTATATCATAGCATACATTATACTACCAACTGCACTTGAATATGGAACCTTCAACATTTTTTCCAACTCAAAATCGTCCTTGGCCACTCCTACTGCATACAACTTGAAATGAGCGGCAAATGGGACACTAACTGCCTTAACGTCAAGCATGTTGAGCTGTTGTTGAACTTTCTCAATGTAGCTTCATTGAGACAAGTGTAATGATCATACATTTATGTTCATAATAATCTCTGTACCAAGAATCTTATTTGCTTTACCCAGATATTTCATATCAAACTTGGCACAAAGTTGCTTCTTTATATGCACAATGTGTGACATAATACAAGCACCAATAAGCATATCATCCACACATAAAAACAAATAAACATAATATTCAACTCACATATTTTGATGATACACACACCTGTTATATAGACTCCTCCTGAAACCTTTTGACACTATGAATATATCCAAATGTTCGTACCATTATTTTGGTAACTGATTCAAACCATGCAGTGACTTGTTCTGCAGATAAACCTTGTCATCCATATTAGGTTTAATAAATCCCTTTGGTTGTATGATGTAGATTCTCTCCTCCAATTCACCACGTGGAAAAACAATCTTCACATCTAACTGCTCAAGTTCTAAATGTTGCAAAACTACCATGCCTAACAAAACTCGAATCGAATTATGCTTCACCAATGAAGAAAACACTTCATTAAAGTCGATTCATTCCGTTAGAGTAAAACTCTTAGCGACCAGTCTTGCTTTGAATCGAAATGCCTCAACCCATGGATTAACTTCCTTTTTCTTGAACACCCATTTATTGCCTACTACCTTCTGTCTTTTACGGAAGTCAACGAGCTTCCATGTTTGATTCTTATGAAGAGATTCAATCTCTTCCCCTGTAGCACCATCCCATTGATCTGCCTCTAAACTCACTATAGCTTCCTTATACATACTAAGTTCCTACATCTCAACTACTTCGGCAACTCACAAAACATATGCAATGAGATTTGAATACATTTTCAAAAGTCTAATATTTATTCTTTTATGTCCAATATTGTGCTATAAGGTTTTTGTTCTCGTTTCGGGGCATCATCATTACTATCATCAGATGCTGACGCTCCACCTCGTGATTCTCGATTCGCCTCAAAACTACTAGAATTAATGGATCTCCTATGAACTGATTCTACTTCAATCTCCACCTGTTTACTCACAACCAATCCTGATTCAAGCATTTCTCCTACTTTTTTATTATCTATCGAAGAAAACTGGTTAAAAGTCATGTCCCTACTGATTAGAGAACCTGGAAACTTTGGAAAAGTACACCATAACCTATATCGAGTACCTAAAGGTTTTGCTAACATTATGAACTTAGAGACAATACATCTCATATACAACTGTTTTCACTGTCACAAAAATCGTTCACACCTTCAACAATGTTTGCTACATTTCCGTTTTGATTTCCCTTCTTACCATTCAGTGTCAGACAATCTCTCCTATAATGACCAGGCACCGCATTCATAACAGTTTTAGTTATATAACATTAAATTGGACCTTCTTTATTCAATCTTAAAGAACTCGCTTTTCTTCTAGATCTTCCCCTAGTCAAAAGACCTTCCCTTTCAACCGATTGTATGGTTGCAACTGTCTCAACTCATTTGATTTCAGCACCCGTTTTGACATCTAATAGCGATAATTTATCATTACCATACATTATGGTTTCTACAAAGTTTTCATAGAAAATTGGTAACGATCTCAAAACAAACAAAACTTGATCATTATCCTTAATGTTGATATCAATTTTCTCCAATTCCAATAATCGATTTAAAATTATCTAACTATTTAAGTAATATAACTCAATTAAGTAATATTGAGTTATCAAATGCTACAATTTTAAAGTTTCAATCTTTTAGGGTACGAATAAAGTAATTAGACACACATAAAATTGTCATTAATAATTGGTATTAAAATCGAATCTGCTTTATTAATTATTATCCATGATAGAATAAGTATGTCAAACGCGTTTGCCAGCAATAGCATACAATAAAAACCCATTCGCAATACCGTTCAGTTCATCCATAGTCAATACTGAGTTTACTTGCATCTTCGTCATATTGGTAGAAGATGATGAGAGCCTCTCGGAGAACTTCGCTTTTATGTTGAGGCATCCACAGCATTCTTACAGAGGTAAACCATAATATTTTCATTTTTTTTCTAATTGGAAGATGACGAGAGCCTCTCGGAGACCTTTGCTGTTATGCTTAGGCATCCACAGCATTCTTACCGAGGTAAACTATAATATTTTCTTTGTATTCCTAATTAATCTTATTGCTAGTTAATAACTGTTAGAGGCCAAGCTAGAATTTATTCAGACCAAATTACTACCGTTGAAAGATCTGAAGATGCACTAGGAACGTTTAACGATAATCCAGATGGATCCCAACTTGTCACTGAGAATATCACAATGGAAGATATTTATTATTCACGATTTTGCTACTGAGCTAAAAATGACTAAGATTAGATTCTTACGTAAGTTCACATTTCATTTAATTATTTTAGAAGGTATTTTATACATTTTATTTGTTATAACCTAGATATATATATATATATCTTTTAATTTCTTTTAATAATAGTTTTGATTTTGAATTTTATGACTTTTATAAGATCAAATCAAATACTCGTCACTTATTTATTTATTTTTTATTAAATTAAAGATTTACAAATATTTCATATTTTCTTACCCTTCGTATTATTCTCAGCAAAAGATGAATAGAAAAACAAAAATTAAAATAATAATGCTAGAAAATAGAATTTCAGTTTCTGGAAAAAGAAATTGTGAGTTGTTTGCGGAAAATTTCTCTATTGCTATTCGGAATGCATTTATTAATATATATTAAAGTCTAACATAATTAAATGAAAAGTAAAGTTACATAAAAATTTGGTCCTAGTCTTGTTTAGTTCAGCAGCAAAATCGTGAATGTCCATATCTTTCATTGCTATATTCGCGATAAGAAGTTGGAATTAATCAAAATTATCTTTAAGCATTGCTAGTGCATCTGAAGCTCTTCCAACGATGGTAACTGTAAACAAGTATATTAAACAAAATCAGCATTTAAATAAATTGTAGCCTTGCCTCTAACTTTTAGAAAACATTAATCAAACTTTTGTGGTAGTAAAACTTTTGTAGTCTGCGGTTTCAGCTGGGATAATAAACTTCAGTGGTTCGATGTCTACAAGTCGGACTAATGATTGTCGTAACTGTGTCTGTGTTTGGTGGGTTACACAAAGTGCACCTTGTCTGGCATACGTGTTAAGTGGAACAATTCCTAGATCTATCATCTTCAATTGATTGTTAAATCAACAATCTCAGTCTTATTCCTCTTATTATAAAATTGTTTAATTTAAATAGTTACTTCTGTTTTAGTTATCAATATAAATCGTTTCAAGGTTCGAAGAAATATATATATATATATAAAAAAATTAATATAAATAAATAGAATTTATCTCCACAATTTAATATAAATATTAATCAATGTCAATTATGTTCTGACCTTGTAGCCAATTTCGGATGTTCTGTCCTCCATTGATGAGTAATATTTTATGAAATCGTAACGCAACATAACATATAGGGAATTTCAGGATGCTGTAGCTAATTTTGGATTAGAGAAAAGAATCACTTAACCGTGGTTAAATCATCAAAAATATATTAGTGGATGAATTGGTAGGTGTTATATATGCTCCTTGAATTATATACAAGACGATCAATCAATGCGATATATCAATTTGGTCCGTATCACAACTTTTTGTCAATTAAGTTTCTTACATTTTTGAGTCCGGGTTCACTACCTTTCTATTTTCTTACTTATTATTTCACCCCTATGAACATTCCCGTAAAATAAGCCAATCACATCTTTTTTATATATAATCAGTTTTTTTTTTATATCAAATTCGCGATTACATCAACTAGAAGAAGGCAGAGAGTATCAAAATTTGTAAAACTGTTCTTATGGGCTCTATTACTAAATTTATATTTGTATTTATAAGTATTTACCGTTTGTCAAAGCATAGTTAGAATATGTAATAACTTATAAATCTGTTGAGATATTGTTATCTGTTGTAACAATTTTATTTAATGCTTGTGACTTGCTTTCATTGATCGGGCCAAGATAGTGTTAGGCCTTGACGAGATTCTGACCCAGCTTTTAAACAACCACACAAGACAGTAGTGGTGGCAAACTGCTCAACCCGCTCTCCTGTCGGAACGGTTTAAAAATTTATCGCGGGTTGCAGGTTTACCGGCTTGCAGTTAGGTCGTGTTACTGTTTATACATTTCTGTCGGGTTGAAGGTCTGCCGGATTGCCTGTATAACGGGCCAGTTTTGCAGGTTATCCAGTAGGTTATCCAACCGAAAACCCATATAGACACGGTTTACAAAGTATTTTATAATATTATTTAAAATTAATTTATAACTGTTAACTGAGTCTAATTTCAATAATCGATATATGTACAATATAAACGAGTTAATTATGCTATTTATTGTATTTTAATTTAAATATTATATTATTTTAATAGAAATTCTATAATCAAAACAACTATATTCTAAATAATATATTTGTAATATGATTTTGATATTTTTGATTATATTTATATATTTAAGATATTTTATTTAATATTAGGTAGATATTAAATAAAATATATACATCTAATTATATTTTGATTATAAATTTCAATATTATTGAAAAACCCTTACGATTATAAAATTAATAATATGATTGTCGTATCGTAAACAATATAATCGTAATATGATTTAGATATTGTTTGATTATATTTAGATATTAAAGATATTTTATCTAATATTATGTACATATTAAATAATATATACCTATTAGACATATAATTGGTAAAAGATTTACCAATTTCAAAGCTAATTTCCCATTAGCATCCAAATTACTGCTTATGGCTCAAAATTTATCGTTATTTTTGGAGCCTCCAAACCACAACTGAGAAGCTCTACTGCTCCGTCGTAGGACATAGGCCAATCAACAGCCCAGCCCGAACGAGGATAAGTGATGGAAGGTAAATTTTGACCGGTATATGTATCATGGGTTGGAACGAAAAACAGTTCTTCAAAATTAGTTTAAAAAAACTATAGGCATCACCATTAATTAAACAACTCATTCCTACACCTCTACCATCTAGATCATTCTCAATTAAACGTGCGATGGCATAAAACTTGCGTACTAATTCGATATACTATTCACAATTAAATCTAGCGATTGTCATCCAACCTAGGCCATTATTAGGTTCAAGAAGTCTGAAATTTTTTGCATACCTTCAACTTGGATCAGTTCATCGTAATCCAAATACATACCCGCCCAAATGTTGGTTACACCTCGTGGTGCTAACGACTTACAGACGCGAACCTCCCCTTTGCCGTGATGTTCGTAAGTCGCGCTATCTGATTCCTTCACCTCTTCATACCCCAAATCTCTTCGACATTCGTTCTTCGTCTCGAGGATGATGAATCATCTCCTCCACTCTTCCGAGCTTGCTTTGATTTTCTCGAAAACATTCTGCTAAACGTTTAGAAAATATTTATGTTTGAAAATTATAAAGAAAATTTAGAGAGAGAATTTTAGGTAACTAGAGAGAGACTGATGGTGGTGTGAAGATAGTTTTTTTTGAAATAACCGTTGGATGACGTCATCCATGCGGGCCATCCAGACAATAGTCTGGATGGTCCGCATGGACCTAACACGTAACAGCTAGTTACCAAACTAGCCGTTGATTTATCCGGGGCATCCGGAGAATTTTCCGGGCCTCCAGCAAATTCATCCGGATGCTCCGCAACAATTGTCCGGGCCATCCGGACAATTTTTTTTTTCTGAATTTTTGAATTTTTTTTAATGGGTCTCCACTATTTATAGTGGAAACCCCAAATTCAAACTCACAAACTCTCTAAATTCATTGTACATCTCTCTAAATCTCTTTACTTGTTCTAGATATTCTATAAAACTCGAATTTCTTATTTTACATATTGTAGTTCTACTTTCGGAATTGTTCGATTGTTTTTCCCGCAAATTGTTTCTATTTGATAAAAACACTTAAATAACGTTGGGATAACATTATAATAGCTCCATTAAGAGCTTCGTATAATTTATCAAGTTATTTACTTGTTGTAGTTATTTAAATTAGTTCTTTTAATTCTAATTTTATTAGTTGTTATTAGTTGGTATTAGTTGGTAATAGTCTAAATTTACTTTTTATTATTTGCGATATTAATTAGTTTCGATTAGTCTTTTATTGCATATTTTAAAAAAAAGGTTTTTTTAAGTTTTAAAATGTCTCTAAAACGTAGAAAAACTAATGCTCACCCACCCGCTAATGTGGATCTCAATACCGATGATGATTTTCCTAGAGTCTACCCTCACGTTGACACACTCTCCTCCCACGAAAGTGGTGGTGGAAGTACTAGTCGTGGATCGAGATCTCGTAAGAAAACATCTTGGATTTGGAAACACTTTATTGTATTAGAGGATGGTTTATCTAGTATTTATAAAGAGTGCAATAAAATTTATCTTCACGTAAGTGGAAATAGAAATATGGGCACTAGCACTATGGTAAAACATTTAAAAAACATGAAATATATGATCCTACAAAACATAACCCAAATAATATTTGCATAAAACCTCAAACAGGTCTTCCTTTTGAGTTTAACCACGATACGTATAGGGAAGAAACAATGATTTATGCAATTGGTAGTTTACAACCATTTACTTATGCGGATACTTGGAGATACAAAAATTGGATGCAAGGTGGGGTAAACCCACAAGAAAAATGCATTCCACGTAGCTCTTTGCGATCCCTAGCCTTTAAATATTTTTTAAAAAGAAAAAAATACATTATTCAAACTATGCTAACTTTGCCATGGAATGTTTCGATTACTAGTGACATAGCTACTTTTACTGATTTTGATATGACCCTTCATTGGATGGATCCCGAATAGGTACTCCAAAGGAGAATTATATGGTTTGAATCTATTGGTCAGCATAACGCACAATTAATTAAGGAGAGTATGGTTGAATGCACGAATATTTATGGTATTAAAAATAAAATTACGTCTATTTCGTTCGATAATGTATCTGCTAATTTAAATGCTATAAAATTGCTTAGACAAGATTATATAGTTGAATGCATGAATTATATGGTTTGAATCTATTGGTCAGCATAGCGCACAATTAATTAAGGAGAGTATGGTTGAATGCACGAATATTTATGGTATTAAAAATAAAATTACGTCTATTTCGTTCGATAATGTATCTGCTAATTTAAATGCTATAAAATTTCTTAGACAAGATTGCAATCCTATTTTTCCTAAATTGTTTCAGACCAGATGTTTATGCTACGTAGTTCAATTAGTTGCGAAAGATGGAATAAGGAGGGTTTTGGAAGACTATATTGCTCCTATTAAAAATGGGATCCTATTTGCACGACCTTCGCTACTAAAAAAAGAGCTTTTAAAATACTTGTTATTGAAAATGGGAAACAATATAAGAAACTTATATTAGATGTCTAAACTAGATGGAATTCTACTTATGCAATGCTTGCACGTGCTCATGTTTTTAAAGAATAGATTATGACGCTTTATAATGCATCTTATCCTCATATAGTTATTGAAAAACAACATTGGATATTGTCCACACATGCCAAGATTTTTAAAACTTTTTAAATAAAACACTATAACCTTTTCTTTAGAAAATCAACCTAATGCTCATTTGGCCCTTTTCATAATTACTAATCTTGCCATGCATATGAATTAATTTAGATCAAATTTTGTATGCGTAGACATGGTGCCCATATGAATTAAAGTTCACAAAGTATTTTCATCAAATCCCTATGACTTATTCAATTCTTTACATTTGGATCCTTTTTCACGAAAATATCAATTTAAATGGCTAGTTAGATGTTTTTATCGATCCGTACAGTTTTCTGAAAGTAGTCCACCGGAAGATCCAGTTGACCCTGAAGGGTATATTGTCAGCGTATATGAATGTATGCATAATATGTATGATAAGTATGCTGAAAGATATAGGTTAAATAAAACTACAAATGTAAGGAGTAGTAACAATAGGGATAGAAGGAGATTTTCTATTAACTATGTTCAAATGAAAATGTTACGA
Source organism: Limnanthes douglasii subsp. nivea (assembly GCA_036936605.1). Taxonomy (NCBI): domain Eukaryota; kingdom Viridiplantae; phylum Streptophyta; class Magnoliopsida; order Brassicales; family Limnanthaceae; genus Limnanthes; species Limnanthes douglasii. Next base: position 104,191,588 of record JAUPFV010000005.1, on the reverse strand, counting down.
AACAATGAATTTACAGAAACCCCTCAATCTGATAATGAGCTGTCTAGATATTTGAGCACTAGGTTTGATTTTACGAATTTTCCCGACCGTGGTATTGAAGATATCATAAGATGGCGGGGTACCAAAACTGAAGAGTATCCTATTATTTGCAGGTTTGTTAAAGAGATTTATGCAATACCTATCTCTAAAGTTGCAAGTGAGTGTGCTTTCAGCCAAGCGAGGTTGCAATACACGACTAAGAGAACAAGATTGATGGGCAAAGCACTTGGAGTGCTTGTGATAGTAAGGATTGGACAGCGGCGGATAAAAGGATGCAAGACAGAGAGTTTAGAGACGAAGTGAATGTAGACGACATGTTCGAAGATTATCCGGATGATTATAGAGATACACCCGAACAAGAAATTATCGAAGAAAACGAAGCTGAAAGTGAATCAAGTGAGGACGAAGATTTTACTTACGAAGAAGACTTTGAAGAAGATGAATGATGTTTGTAATATCACTGCTTATTAAGAGACCTGATAAGATATAGTTTTGGTTTATAACATAATATCAACACTACTAATATTTAAAAATAAAACATAATAATAATATTCAAAATGTAATAATAACATAAGTAATATTTAAAATTTTGGTTTATATAATAATTACAACACTTAAAATATTAATAACCAAAACAAATTAATATTGACCAAAATTAATAATAATTTTATAATCATATACATTATCTCAATATTTTTAAAATATAACTTAAAATATGATTTTGGTTATAAAATAATTAAAACACTTATAATATTTGAACAGGTGTGTGTTGCATGTTTGCTGGTTTGCGGTTCTCTCGGATTACTGCTTATTCAGGTCTAACGGATAAACAGATCTGCCGGATTACAAATCTAACGGATAGAATTCGCAGATTACAACGCCGCGTTACTAACATTTTCAAGTTTTTACCCACCTATACAAAACAGCAACTCTCATTCAGCCTTTAGCCGTCAACTCTCATTCAGCCTTTAGCCGTCACTTTGACTTCTTTTTAAGCAACCTTCCATACTTATCTTTATTGTTTTCACTTCCCCTCAAACGAACCGAATCTGTCGCATGAAACAGAAAACGAATATGTGGGGGAGAGGTTTAGTAGGCAAATCCACGATTTGGTCATGAGAAGAGAAAACACAGTTTCACTGTTATCATTAGTTTAATAAATTTATACAAACGGATAGTTATTTAATATTAGGGATAACTTAGGGGAAATTATACTTAAAGTACCCACTCAACTATTCAATTGTCACTTACCACCCAAGGTTTGATCAATTGTTACTTAATACCCAACTCAACTACCTTATTGTCACTTACAACCTAATTTTATTTTAATACCCTAACTACCCTTAACCCACTATATAAACCTTATTTTCTGTTTTCTTTCTATTTTTTCTAACTTTTTGAAGATTTGAATTTGTTAGCCGCTCTAACCACCTAACCCTACCAACCACCACGAGCTGGGTTGAAATCTCATTTTCCGGTGATCAGAAGCTGCTAAAGGTTTGTTTCATTATGTAGGTTGTTGTGTTAGACCTGTCTAACCTCTATTTTATACGTACAAGAGTTGATCGTTGCTTTTTGGAATCTTATAGCTTACAAGTAATCGTGTTGCGAGCTTTTTAAGTAATTACCTATCGATTTCGAAGTTTTTTATTCGTTTTCTCTGTTGGAATAGGTTCTATTCTACTGTTTTTAGATGTCATTGCCTGATTTCGAGCTTTTTTCTGTTTTTTTTGTTATAGTGATCTGTTATTGTTTAGTTAATATTGTTCGTTATATACTTATGTCCTTGTTTTCTGATGTTATATTCTAATTTGGTAGTGCTTTAGTTTTGTCTTGAATGTGTAGATTACGAGTTTTTAAGTCAGTTAGAGTATTGTATTTCGAAACAAATATCAGGACCTTTTTTACATAGAAATATCATGACATGATGCGAATAGCTCTATGTAGATATACACAATTCGCAAGATAGGATGCGAATTGTTTGATGTTGCAGTAAATAATTTGCACATAGTTTTTGTGACTAATAACAAATATCAGGACTTTTTTACCTACAAATATCAGGGCAAGATGCGAATAGCTCGTTGTAGGTATACACAATTCGCAAGATAGGATGCGAATTGTTTGATGCAGTAGTAAATAATTTGCACCTAGTTTTTGTGACTAATAACAAATAACTTGTATTGTCCAGGTTAAGAGATGTCTAAATCACGAGTTTGTATTTTTAAATATGGTCACCAAACTGAAATTGTGCCTTTCACGGAGTTTGAAAGCTTCGAAAGTATCCAAGCTAATGTAGAGAACACATGGGAGGAGCTTGCCACAAGTGAGAACCTAATTACTTACTCCTGCGGGGATCACAATAATTGTTTCTTTAATAACCAGAATGATTTTGTTGGGTTGGTGTTATATCTTGATTTGGAGCGTTTAAAACGGGTTATTTTTCTCATAGAACAACACGTCTTCGATAAGGGTTATGGTAATAAAAGTTCTGTTGATAAGAGCTCTGGTGGTAAGGATTGTGGTGTAAAGCGTAAAGAGCGTAGCTTGATTTTGGGAGAACCATCTCTTGATCAACTAGTTAGCGGGGAGAGTAGTAACGGTTTAGTTAATTCTGATCAGAGGAAAAAACAACTTGCTACTGCTGGTTGGGCTGATGCTATTACAGGAGTGGGTCAAGCTTTTGAAGAAGGTGCTGCCGGTCTGAGGGTATCTTTGTGCAAGTTTGCGTTAGAGCATGATTTTTCTTTCAGATACCTGCACAACACAACAAATAAGATCACTGCTTATTGTGAAAATAAGCTCACAAGCGGGTGCAAATGGAGGGTTTATGCATCTATTGACTCAAGAACCGGCCTTATGACGATCAAGAATTATGTCCCGTACCATACTTGCAGTCCTGTTTTGTCCCAGAAGCATAAGCATAAGCGACACATGCATTTGACATCAGATTTGATTGCAGAGGAAATTCAGGATTCTCTCCGGACCTGCCATTCGTTGACAGCCAAAACCATACAATCGACTGTCAAACAAGATTATGGTCTTGACATCTCTTATCGTTTGTCATGGAATGCTTTAGAGAAGGCTAGGAGGGGAGTTTTTGGAGATAGTTCAAGTTCTTTTAGTTTACTAAGCGGATACTTCAAACGATTGAAGAGCCGAGATATTACTTCAGACTGCCAGTTGGAGTTGTCAGCTGGAAACCGATTCAAGCGCTGTTTTGTAGCATTCGGTTCGTCCCTTAGTGGTTTTCATTCATGCCGTCCAATGTTGTTTGTCGATGGAACCCACTTATATGGCAAGTACAAGGGTACATTGCTCACTGCTGTAGCAAAGGACGAAAACAACGATTAGTTACATTTATCTAGTTAATGAACGATGTTTTTGTGTGAAAATGCTGATGCAATTCGCAGCAAGTGATGCGAATTAAGCAGTGTTGTGATCCTCACATTTCGCATTTGAGGCTGCGAATCAGGTATTATGCTGAGTAAACTGTACTTACATCGCAGCTTGAGTTAGGTATTATTTAAATTTGTCACAAACAATTCGCATGACAAGCTGCGAATTGTTTGTATGACCAATTAAAATGTCACACATAATTCGCATGACAAGCTGCGAATTGTTCCAGGACAGCATGCGAATTGTTTACAATTTTTAAACGTTTGCATACTGTTGTAGTGTTCATTTGATCTGCCTTTTTCCAGGACTATTCCCTGTTGCTGTTGGTGTAGTTAGCATTGAAGATTGGGACAATTGGATGTGGTTTTTGGGGTGTTTGAAACCACATTTGTTGGATCACCAAATCACATTTATTTCAGACCGTCATTCTGGTATTGTTAATGCTGTTTGTCTTGTATCCAAACTGCTATCATGCGTACTGTTATTTCCATCTCATACGGAATTTGAAAGCCAAACCGGAACATACTAACAGGGAGTATAAAAAAAAGATGTTGAGTTTCTTCCATCGTCTTGCTTATGCTCCCAGTCAAGAGATTTTTAAAGATATACTAATAGGTTTTCTATGTGAAGGTGGTGAGAAAATGAGTGATTTTCTTGCAAATTTACCCCATGAAAAGTATGCGCAGGCTTACGTAAAAGGGAAGCGATACGGCTCTATGGCTTCTACCGCAGCAGAATCGTTTAACAGTCAGATTAAAAAATATTGCGGCTTACCAATTGTTGAGTTTATTGATTGGATTAGAGTCTTGCTTATGACTCAAGGTTCACGGAGATACGACGAAGGTCTCAGCTGGAGTACTAATTTGGTTCCCGAGTACGAGAAGAAGCTAAAGCAGAATGTTGACATGTGCCGAAGTTGGGTAGTACGTAGGTCCTGTTCCGCCATGTTCGAAGTCTTTTCGAATCCTGTGGCTGTTGTTAATCTGTTGGATTTCAAATGTTCATGCGGATCATGGCAACACGAGTGTTTTCCATGTGCTCATGCTCTAGCGGCATTACAATACACCGACCAAGATCCATTGACTGTAATAGAACCCTTCTTTACGGTTAAGAATTACAGGGAAAGTTACTCTTTCAGCATACCAGCTATAACTGATTTCGGCAAAGGGTCCAGCGCTAACGATCCTTCTTTTGTTGAAGTTCTGCCTCCGAACGTTAAGAGACGCTCCGGAAGGCCTAAGAAAAAACGAATCCCTTCTAGAGGAGAAATCTCAACCAAGAAGTTAAGGTGTGGCCGATGTTCGAAATCAGGCCATAACCGGAGGACTTGTGATGTTCCAGTTTAAGAACAATTCTGGTTGGCCATATCACATTTATTTTTGTAGTATAGTTATTGTTCTGTACAGCAAACTAAACATTTGTACATTCCTATGTTTTTGTATTTGCTATTATTGGAGTTGTAAGCATTTCGCATCCTGTGTTGCGAATTATGTACAATATTTGGTGTATTGTTACAAACATCTATCAGGATTACATGCGAATTATGTACAATTATGTGAAATTTCACCAGGATGCGAATCGCTAGTAAAATCATATCAAAAATTTATCATATCTTACGTTTCGCATGATAGGCTGCGAATTAGGGCCAGAATTGTGATGCGAATGGAGATCAATTAGAAGTCCTGATATTTGTCATATGATAAGCTGCGAACTGTGATTTAATAAAAATACCAGGATATTCAATAACGTTGAAAATAAGTAATATAGCAGGTTAACATGCGAATGATGTGCAAAATGTATCTGGATGCGAATCGTGTATATCATTGAAACTCTGTAAAACAAGTTGGATTACAAAAAGGAGGATTACAATATTTCCAGAAACTAACAACTGTTTACACATATCACTACAAGCTACTGGTGCTAGTTAGTTGCATTTCAAAAAAACAAAAAACAAAAACCAACTCTAGCAGTTGGTAGAGGATTCATCACCAACTGTTTCCTCTTTCTCCTCTTTGTGCTGATCATCTTTGTCTTTCTCCTCTTTCTCTTCCACTTTCTCTTCAGCTTCAATATCTACGTCCATCATGCTTAAAATTTTTGTCCTTGATGGACCAGCTTCGTCTTCCCTCTTCCTTTTGTTGTTTCGAACCTCTGCCGTTTGAGGTTGCACCTTTTCTGGCTGAGGTGCAGCAGGAAGCATTGGAACCTGTTCTGGCTGAGGTTCAGCAGCAACCTGTGGAACAACTTCCACTGGTTGAGAGTCAGCAGAGTAGTAGTCATCATACATGTCTAGTTTGAAGACATAGACTGGGCTGGGGGGTGGTACTGCTGGCATGATCAACTCATCACTCCAGTTAACGGTTAAGGATGACCAGGAGTCACCCAGAGAACCGAGTGAACCAGAGTTTGAGTATGAGGTGGTTGTTGTGGTGGTTGAAAAAGACATGATTGTTTGAATTCGAAGAGAAGAAGAGGTGTTTTTAAAAAAATATAGAGTTTGGTGTAAAGTTAGCCTTTGGTTACTAGAGGTATTTATAGGGAAAAGAGGTAATCATTACATAGCCTCCATGTCCAATCAGCATTTAATGAATTATGTACTTGATTAGATTGTTTTTTGTGTGCTCAATGGAGAAAACGTTTACCAGGACATAAGCCACAACCTGTTCGTATCCTTGAACTTTGTATTTTTAATTTTTTATTTCTGCACCAGGCTGCGAACTGGTTTTAAGCTGGTATACCAGGCTGCGAACTGTGTGTGTAGTGATAACCATCTATCAGGTTAGGCTGCGAACTATTGGATGATAAGTTAGGTTGCGAACTGTTCATACAGGTTAGGCTACGAACTGTTCATACATACCAGAGATTTGCTGCGAATTATTTTGTTGGAATTAATCGAGTATTAATCAACCCTTATATATCAGGTTATGATGCGAACTATAAGCTAAGGAATATTCAAATTTTTGAAGAAGTAATTTGTTTATGTATGCACAACAAAACTAAAAATTACAACAGATGTATTTACAAGCAACAGATGTATTTACAAGCAATACACGAACCAGCCATATGCGATGCGGTCTTTGTCATTTAAAAAGTAATAAAACATTTATGCTATGAAGGCAGTTACCATATCTGCATCGTATTTTCTCTGCACTGATCCATGCTCAATAATATCTCTTGCATATTTGCAGACAAAGATACCACAGTCCACGGTGCCTCGCTTTTGTTGTGGGATGCCTCTTTCCACTTTCACCTTCCACCCTGTCTTATATTTATGTAGGAATCCTCTATCCAACAAATATTTGATCTGTGTATAATAATTAGTGTTAGGAATAAGCACAAAAACAAAAATAGTTGGTGACATACAATTCGTATCTTAGGCTGCGAACTATATGACAATGAATCCAACATAATTCGCACCTTAGGCTACGAATTGTATGACAACAAATCTAACATGTGCATGTCACACGATTCGCATCATATGCTGCAAATTGAGTTATGGATAGGCTGTGAAAAAACAATTGATTTACTCACAATTCGCAGCATACCAGATCACAGTTCGCAGCATGCATACTTAAAATGTGTTTAAATTTAAGTGTATAGTTTGGAATATTTACCGGTAGTGCAGGTGTCCTTGTGGTGGTGTCCGTGGCATGAAGCTTAGGCAGAAGCGGATTGTAGTTTGAAATTGTCGTGGTGTCGATGTCGATGACGAGCAACGTCCAGTGGTTTACATTGTCCTTCGTCTCAGTGCACACTGGAACCATGATGATGTTGGTATTTATGCGCCCCATCCTAAAAGCCATGTCCACCAAATTTTCTACTTGCCACCCTGCTTTCATTTGATGCTGCATCCAAGAAAGAGTATATTAAAATGAGAACATTTTCTGAGAACTTTGTTCAATTTACCTGAGCTAAACTTACCACAGTCATGCCCGAAATCAGTACGGCGTCGTGATGCTCTCCTTTAGCTGTAGTGCATGGAACTTTGAAGTGTGCTTCTTCAAGCATCTTTCGAATCCAAGCATCGATAACCTAACAAAGGAGTTGCAGATTTATGTTAAATATAGAATACATATTTGAAACATTGAAAATAGAATTGGTTGACAATTGGATATCTTTACGTCCAGCTCCAGTTCTAAAGGTAGTGCCATGACATCACTCGCTTTCACCCTGATTCCGTATGTAAACTTGGACTCTGGTAACTGCCATACCACTGGATCAGGGGTCTCGCTCTCGTAGGCTTTAACTAACTGTATTTTGTGGTATTCTGCCAGATCGATACGGTCAGTTACTTTTGTTTTCTTTGGCCAGTCGCTGTATTCTACTACTGGCGGTTCCCGTATTGTTATTACGAACTCTTCTTCTTCCTCTGCCATTTGAGGCTGCGTTTGTGTCAGTAGAGTAAAACTTGGCTCCTCTATCTCTTTACTGGGCTCGAGCTTAGTAAATAACAAAAATCAAAAGTAGAAGGGCGTCAGTGATTATAAGTGCAACGAGTCCAAATAGTTCGCATCTTAGGTTGCGAACTGTATGGTTCCAGTTTAATAAATTTATTAGTATCTATCAGGGTAGGATTTGAACTATTCGAGGTTCCACTGAACAGTTCGCATTCTACCCTGATATTCGTTTGTAATACCCCAATCAGCATTAGACACAAATCTCATGTTCTGATGCGAAATCATTATAAGTAGGCCTTACCGCACGGTCAGCGACAACCAATGCCGTTGACTTGTTTGGCATAGGATCTGGATCGTGTCGGCAGAAATCATTAATGTCATCCTCCGACATGTTCTCCAAAGACCTTTGTATTATAAAATCGTAATATACATTATCAATTTCATTTAAAAATGTCTGTGAAACTTGAGTGTAAATACCATCAACAAAAGCATCGGGTAAACCTACTGTGTTATCGTGGGACTCTGGAGCTGGCAGTTGATTTGTTACCGGGCCTACAGTTTGACGTTGGCTTAGCAATTCTGACTTTGCTGACAGCACCGTTGGTCTTTGAGGTTCCACCGAAGAAGTGGTGTTGTCTTCTAAGGATGGTCCTTCCTGGCTGAGTAGTTCTGTCTTTTCACCGGGATGGACAGGTTCTAACTCTTGAGGTGCTATCTCTTGAGTTAGCCTTTCTCTCTTCGCCAAGGTTATCTGTTGCTGCTGTTGTTATTCTTGTTGTCCTTGTTGCTCCTGTTGTTGTTGTTATTGTTCCCGGTCTTCGTGTTGAACCTGTGGCTGCTGGGGTTGTTGCTGGTGGTGTTCTTCTTGTTGTTGTTGCTGGGGGTGTTCTTCTTGTTGTTGCTGTTCGTGTTGTTGTTGCTGGTGGTGTTCTTCTTGGTCTTGCTGTTGGTGTTGTTGTTGTTGTTCTTCTTGTTCTTGCTGTTGGTGTTGTTGTTGTTGTTATTCTTCTTGTTGTTGCGGTTGGTGTTGTTGTTGTTGTTCTTCTTCTTGTTGCTGTTGTTCTTGTTGCTGTTGTTGTTGTTGTTGCTGGTCTTGTTGTTTCTGCTGTTGTTGTTGTTGTCTTTCGTTCTCCTGTTTCATACAAAAATAAAAAAAACAAAAGGGTGGAAGGGTTAAGCATAAGTTAATCATTGTTGAGCACGATTCGCATCCTGACCTGATATCTGTGTTATACATTCCTAACAATTCACAGCTCAGCATGCGAATTGTGTAATAACCAACCCACTAGTTTATTACATAATTCGCAGCTTAAGCTGCGAAACGTTTGGACAGAACTACACAAGAGTCCTGATATTTGTTTGATAACATCATATCATCCACTTACATTATCTACCTCCTCTGTCTGTGTCTCCATGATGGGTGAATGGTGGGCATCATCGTCCCTTTCTTCCGGCAGTACTCCATCAGCATGGTGCTGATCAGCATTAGACACGGATGCTTGCTGATCAGTGGATTCTTCTCTCTCTGGAAGTGCTGCTGGTACCTGCTCAATTGGGCTTTCAATACAGAAAATTGGTTGAGAGATAGCATTGTGGAGTTGTTGTGCTTCAAGTTCCTCTATCTTGCGTTTCAATTCTTTCAGCTACAAAAATGATAGCAAACTTTTTATAAACATATTAAGTGCTGATTGTAGTGATTATTTAAGGTTCAAGTCATACTTACTTCTCTGGCTTGTTTTTCTATTTTTCTCTCGTACTTATTCTTGTCGCCGTATGTCTTCAAACGCTTTGATTGAGCAGCAATATCGGGATTAGGATCTCTGCGTTTGAGTACATACTGACCGATTGTTTCACTCATACTGGTTGTGTCGTTGTCGGAGGGCTCCTGCCTAGATTTGCCTTTCGGTTGTGGTGGAATCGTGTTCTTGGGGAGTCTTGGTGGTGGAATCGATGGCTCGGGTGGTGTTGGTTGTTCGGGTCTGGGAGACATCACCTTATTCATTAAATTATGTGATGCTCGTCTCCTTTGTTTTGGTTTTGATGCTGTGCTTTTTGTCCTCTTCCTAGGTCTTTCTTCCGATGAAGTGGATACCGTTACTTCTGCATCTTCATTATCTTCTTGTGGTCCGAAAGCTTCAATTTCAGCCTCGGTGAGCTGTAATGGACCTTCTAAAACCTACCAACAGAGGCACATGTAAGTAAATTAATTTTTTTGAAAGTATGAGAGTGTAGACAAATAAATTGTTTTTTATAAACAGATCGCATCATATGATGCGAAATGTGTGATTTTAAATCACATTTCGCATGCTGAGCTGCGAAATGCGTATGGGACAATATGCTGCGAACTATGCGTAAAATATATGCTGCGAACTAAGTGTAAACCATAGGATGCGAACTATGTCGGAAAAAAAGCTGCGAAGTAAAATTCATATCAGGCTGCGAAATGATTGATACATTTTTCTAAGCAAAACACATGATATGCTGCGAACTGTATGCACCCCCAGTCCAATACATATATAAAGCTTATACCTGGTCATTATCCAGTTAGGGTGTTCTAAGAAGATATGACATGGTTGATGATTTGCACTCTAACCCCAACCATTTGAATAACCTTGGTATCGAGGTTGGCTTCGCTACCTCGTGGCCGATTGTTGTGTGCTCCATGATGAAGGGCTGCATGGGGACAAGTTTTATCAGCACGATGTTATGTACATAACTAATTTTTATATTGAATAGATAAATCTTACAACTACAAGGGCGACGCAGCCGACGACTTTATCAGCTCTTTCTATTGCTAAGCAACGCCTGATAGACTGTCGAAGCTTGTACAATCTTGATCCAACCCAGTCATAATTGTTTATTCTGTTGAGGTCTTCAACGTAATAAACCATGCTCCAGCCCAGGATATCTCCAGATACGGAGTAGAATAACATGGAGCACAAAAACAATACCAACAGCCTCGCCACGTCTTCCAACTCATGCTCCCCTCCTTCGTTTATGGCCTTCTCTATACCCTCTTGTAAAACCAATGACAACATGCTATGTTAGAAATGTACAGAATCTTGCTTTATGAAGATGAAACCCATTTTAGACGTACCTTTATAATGGCATTTGTTATTGTTTTAGTATTACTAGCTGCTACTTTCCTGCCAGTTTTACCCATGAAGTATTTCTTCATCATCCTTGATTCGTCCTCCTCGCCGGGTGCATACTTGTTGTGAAAAGCTCCGGTTTTTGTTAACTCCATTTTGTCGGTGCCATGCCTCAACCCGAATATGATCTTGATATCGTTTTCAGTTAGCTTTATATACTTGTTGCCAATCCTAAAGGCATCTCTATCCACAGAGAATTTCTCGATGATATACTGAATGATTTGGTAGAATTTTTTCCTTGGTAGCTCTTCCTCATTACGGATTTGGAGCGCCGTTTTCAGAAGTGTGTAGAAGGGTGTGTTTCTTACAGCTTCAATGTGGGCCCTTGTAATACGCATGTCTTTCAGTAGCTTCAGAAGGCTCACCAACCCTGATCTGTAGTAGCTAGGTTTTTTTGTCATACTTTCTGCACAAAGACAAATCAGTTGGCATGTCACAAATAATTCACATCACAAGCTGCGAATTGCGTACATATAAATATTGTTTTAACAGGCACAATTCGCAGCTCAAGCTGCGAATTGATTGTAAATAAGCATAAACATACAATCGAGCTGCGAATTGCTTGCATAGTGGGTGATCAGGATGCGAACTGTTACACTTTTTACATGCACGTTGCAGGGATCTGGGAATTATGCAACAAACACCAAAATCAACAATGAACTACCTAATGCAGATCTAACATACATAATATTTATCAGGAGAGTATTAGTATTACATGCAACTAAAATTCTTCCCTGGCTTCGACTATAGACCCATAAACTGAGCAACTATCATCAGTAGATACTTCATTCTAGTATAAAAAGCAACGCCTATCGTGAATTAAGAGAAAAAAGTGGTTCAAATTCGTCAAAAACGCAAAAAAAGTACACTTTCCACGATAATGCATACATGTTAAATTTCACCAGTCGGAGAACGAGATTGAAGCTTTCAGAGACGACTTCACGACAACTTTGTCGAACAGAAGGTGTGTAGTCTGAGTGAGTAAAAGACGCTGACCGGTGCGATAGTGTCGAAGGTGCGAACGGTGAGAAGCTATAGGGTTTTTGGGTTTGAGAGAGAGAGAGTATCACAAAGTCGAACGGTTTGTTTTCTGGTGGTTTCTAAAATTAGAATTTTGCGTTTGTTTAGGGTGATAGGAAGGTGGAAAAAGTGGATCGGAATTGAAAAATGGATATATATAGTGGAAGGGTATTTTTTTTTCAATTTATTAGTCTGGATATTAAGTAAGACTATGTTAAAAACGGGTACAGCCGGATAATAAAATAGTTGAGTGGGTATTTTCGGATACTTTTCTCATAACTTAGATTCATTAGTTTAATAGATTTATATAAACGGATAGTTATTTAATATTAGGGATAACTTAGACTGATGTATTAATCAGCTTCAATATAAATAATAAATAATAATAAAATATGTGTTAATAGCAAGATTATACAATCAAAACCGCCATAAGTTTTAATGCTGCATATTAAAACGGATACTATTAATTGGATATCATATATGAAACTGAGTTATGACCATGGTAAGAAAATAATTCAAATTCTTTATATACATATTAAACGTACTAACTATTATATTAGAATCAACTTAAATAAAAAGAATTGTTTAACATTGCTATTAACTATTAATTTATTTTATTTTACATAACATTCATTTATATTTTAATCATACAAATGTTATTAATAAACAGGAAAGTATAATCATGTTTAAGCTAATAAGTAAATATTTTATGATTTATGATTTTTTTTCTATAATATAATTTCAATTTGGATAAATAAATATATATTTAGGAGAACCTACAATTTTATAGTTAAAAAAAACAATTAAATGCAACTAAAATATATATTTTGAAAATAAACTAAACTAAAATAAATATTTTGATTCTTGCATTTGGTCCACTTCTAATAGGCCTCATACTAGTTGAGGTATGTTCTTACTTATATACCACTGATCCTTCCCATGTTTAACCGATGTGAGATGTGGGACTTTGGTCGCCACCCTAACACTAACCCGTACCCGTCGGGTAGCAATATGTTTTTTTGGGTTCGCATGTAAAAAAAATATCAAATTTAATATTCAATTATATAAATGGTATTTTCAAAATATATGGTATCAAATGATGATTATCGAATATTTTATAATCTATTATTAATTAATATATGTTTTAGGTATATATTAGTAAATATTTTTTAATTTAATTAATAATATTATTAGACCGAAAAATAAAAATATTTTTAAAGGAGAAATTGAAAAATAAAATTCAATATTTAAAATATTTTTCAAAATATACTGTAATCAATGATAAGTAGCAATTATTTTGTTTAAATGTCGAATGATATTTTGTTTACTTTCAAAATATAATGACTATTCTCAGTTTTGCAGAGAAAAAGAACAAAATATTTTAAATTAAAAAATAGAAAAATCAAATTTAATGTTTAAATATAGAATAATATTTTTTCAAAATATATTTTATATATTAACAAATAATGAATTATTTTGGTATATATTATAATACAAATAATAATATAGTAATTTTATTTTAAGTTTGATAAATAATATTAAATAATTATTTTTATATAATATTAATTTAGTGGGTAACGGTATTATCCAATGGGTCGGGTTGGATACGCGTGAGAAATTTTTTAAACCCATAACCTATCCCAAATCCGACGGGTAATAAATTTTCAAACCCATGACCCGTGTAATTTTTTTAAAATCCATAACCCATCTCATCGTATCGCCTCGGAAACCGCGAGTTCGGAAAAAATTGTCATCCCTAATACTAATAAACAAAATATCATCACTTTCTAACTTTGATTAACCGTTACAGTGTTATTTTTTTTTCTACTCAGAGTGCAATGAGTGCGCACAGGGTAAACTCTCAGACTCCAGAAGGTAAACCACACAAAGTGACAGGCTCAGTCGAGAAAGCGTATATAAAGGGACTCGAACTCATGACCTTTTGGTCATAAGAATGCCATACTCAACAAATTCGGCTAGCCCTTGGGGCACCGTTACGGTGTTATATTTAATTTAATAGGAGAGAAAAATAATAATACAATATACGAAAAGAATTTGTTCCTTCAACAGGAACGAAGGTTTAATACTTTAGACTTAAAACCTGGTATCCTATTAGGTACAAAATTGATATGATAGCACTATTTAATCTATTGACTGTGACTTACAGGTCAGTAGAAAACATGATTCAAAATTAGCGGAGAAGGATTTTTGTGTGATCACGATAAAATACATAACGATAGGCTAAATGGTTATAGGTTATTAAAATTTGAAAATTTTAAAAATGTTTTTTTGAAAATTCATGGTTTTTTTTAAAAAACTATTTTTTCAACCAAACATATATTTTTTTTTAAATTTGAATAAATTTTATAACTGTTTACGGGTTAAGTATGTAACAACACAATCTCAAAATCTCTTATTCATAATTTTTAAAATATTTAAAGAACCAGTTTATCAATTTATTTTTAGTTGATTGTATCCAAAACTCACGATCCAATATGATTGATAAAGAATAAGAAAACAATAAGTCTATCCAAATATTAATTAAAAGTATATATAAATAATATGTATATCAAATTTCCTCATTTTTTTAATAATTCTTTTTAATAATTAATTCTTAATTTTATTTTATGTTTGAAAAAGATATAATAAAATAAATAAATATTTATTTATTTTTGAAATTTCATTGTTAAATAGTTGTCTTTTTCATTTTTAATTTTAATTTTTAGTTGCGGAAGATTGAAATTAACATTTACAAATTCAAACTTTTTTTCTTAATTAAAATTAAATTTGTCAAAAGTTCGAACAATTCGTCTTAAATTTTATTAATATATACTTAACCTTTTGATATTTTATTATCGATTGTATTAAACTACTGAATTTAACAAAATATTTATTGTGCTAAAAAACTTAAAAAATAAAATCTAACAATTAATTTTTAAATATTAAATATTTTTGTAGCATGAATTTTAATTTTGTATTATATTTTATTATCTAATAAACCAATAACTAATATAGAAAAGCTCACAAATGATAAATATATAAAATAGAGGAGAAAAAAAGTGACTAATAACTTTTATAAACAATAATAACGGTTCAATTACTGAGTAAATACACCATAATTGTTGGTTTATTTATATTTTATATTATATCTTAGCACTATTACTTAATTTACAAAGATGTTTGGTTACAATTATCTGGTTCCTGTTGTAATATAATTTTTTGTTTATACGTGTATATATTTTTTGATAATCTTTTATTTATTTTTAAATTATCATATAAGCGTTAATTCGTGTTTATTATTTATTAAATATTTTAAAGAAGTTGGAACACCTTTCCCTTCGAGTTTTTTGAGCTCTATCTGTAAAAGAGTTCTAAAAATAAATAAATTATGAGATTGAGAGAGATGTTCCACCTGGAATACGATCGAAAAAAGGTATGATATCATTGAGATTGTTGAAGATTTTTTTATTAACCTTCTTTGGTTAGTATATGCAAAGCTCCAAGAAATTTATTTTTTACCAATATTTCACATATTTGCACAGATAAATATAATACTTATAACAAAGAAAAATGTTAGTCAGGAATAACATTCTAAGCTAATTACAAATAATAAGTCGTTTAAGCTTCATTATTACTATCATTACTGCACTGTGAGATATATAACTCAGTCATTAGGTTTTATATAGACCATATTTGTTTTACAAATATAATGGTACTTAATGTATTAGCGACATGCGAATGATTGAAATCAATTTTCATTTTACACTTGAGAGTCCATTTGGTAAGCCAATCGGTTGCGTCGGTTTTTATTCTATATATGTGAGTTAGAGTCATATTAGAGGTCACCAGACTTCTAAACAAAACATGTATAAATCAAGGGTCAAAGCAGAATTAACATTAGAAAGAAGCTCAACAAGAATTTTGGAATCACATTTGATGCCAATCCTGTCAATGTGTAGGATTTTGCAAATTAAGGGGCCATCAAAGAGGGCTCCAACCTCAACCACCTTAGGATTAGTTTCTCTATAAAGCCTATCATAGCCTTTAATTATGTTTTCATGACTAGACCACTCCCACTAGCCTCTCCATTAGACAAACAAGAGCCATCAAGATTAAGCTTATACTACCATGACTTGGGGAAGACCAGTTAAGAATGTTAACTTGTTTAAAAGGTAGTTAGATGGTTGAAGCAACCAAGAACTATAGCAACATGCTCATCATTAGACTAGTGAATATTTTTAAGAAGCATAGCTTGATCAAGATTAATGATCATGTCAACTTTAATAATTATATTATCCCTTTGTTTTTGTGCTTGAGGTCATGTATCATTTCTTTACCAAGAAGAACATTATCTTGGATGTCCGTGTCAAGGAAAAAGTCACCATGAATATTATATATACTTTTAGGGAGAATAATTTCTAGAATTATTGAGAAGTTTAGATAGAATTATGTTTAGGATAGTGGGCTAATAGGTTTAAACTATTTCCATGAAGTAAGATTGTTAGACTTATGAATTTTGAAGAATAAGATTATTGACAACATTATGGATCTCCTCCACATTGGGATATACATTAGGTTTCTATTATCATCCTCATTTACTAGGTTAGGAATTAAGTCTTGAAGAAAGTCCAAATTAACATTAGGTATCAATAATGGAAGATTTGAAATACATATCTTGTTCCCATCTTTTATCCAATTTGAGTGAGATTTTTGAAGCCAATAAGAGTCTTCTTTGGGAAGAAGATGAAGATGTCATATCTTAGCTTTATCTAGGGTTCTTATCTTCAGGAGTTTTATAATTATGGTATTTAAGATCTAGAGAAATGATAGTATCTTTAGTTTCAGATATTGAATCCAAGATATTACCAAAACAAATTTTGTTCCCATCTATAATAGTGGATTTGAGCCTCTTTAATTTATGCCAAAAAAATGTTACTCCTATTACCATTGATGTATTGATTCCAATTATGTTCTACAATGGACAGGAAATCACCACGTAAGGTCCATATATTTTGAAAACGAAATGCATGAGAGCAGGGAGGAGATCTAAACGGCGGCGTGGAGGATTTGGTTTCAATGGAAAAAGTGGAACAAGGTCTATTATGCATGGATATTTCATCGAAGATTGGAGGAGGATTTTGCTTCGTTGAACTTAGCCATGATGTTTTTGTTTGAACGACAGGAAGAAGAGATTTTCTTATGATATTTGAAAGTAGTACGCGTCTCAACCATGGTTTCAGGGAGGCGATAGAAGCACTAAGAGAGAAGGATGGTAAGTTCTAAGAGAGAAGGATGGTGTAGGGTTAGGAAAAGAAGAAGAGGTTGTTTATAGGGAGTTAATGAGTTCGAGAAGTCGATCAGTTAGAGTCTGTTGTAGGGATTAGGACAAGGTAGTGTTATCATGTAAGGAACTAAAGAATATTAATGAAGAGAGAGAGAGAGAGCGCATTAAGGGCCAGTGATAACTATTGGAGGAAATAAAATATTAACTCTTTGGCTAAGAGCATCCCCAACAGATACTCTATTTTTTAGGTAAATATAGATAGTATTTAGGTAATGTAAATTTAAATATTATCTTTTTCTTCCAATAGATAAGGTATATTTAAGTTAGTTGCCAATCCATAAAATAATAAGAGAAAAACAAGGGAAGTAACAAATAAACTTTACCTATCGTGTAACTGCTACTACAAATATAGCTACCTTAATTTAAGCTAATAAATATAAATAGTCTTTTAGCGTATCTGTTGGAAAGAAAAAAATCATATATAATAGTTAAATCTACTTTAAACTGTCAATTAGCGTATCTGTTGGGGATGCTCTAATGAGAGAAATTCAGTTTAGGTCTCCCACTTCCAAGAAAATAACTCCCTAATAAACTGCCGGAAAAAATTATAACTGCCAAGTTAGAGAGAAATTATGAATACAACAAGAAACCGTCGAATTCATAACTCCACTGTCACCACTGCAAGTCTGGAAACACGGCTGGTTGATCATAAGCGAGAAAGCATGGCTATAAGGATGATTCCGGCGAGGCCATAATCTGCAATTTGAAGGAATGATGGTGAAGAGCATAGTCTAATCCCGATGGCTTTTCCGACATAGGGAGAGTGGTGTTCCGTCAGAGGTTGGCAAACTCTTCAGGAGTTGAATCCAAAAAGTCATATACATGATGGACGGGAAACAGATGTAGTCCCAGAGCTTGTAATTCAAAGCAAAAACAAAGGCTATCATGCTTCTGTTTACTGGCAGAAGCGTTGGGGGGCGAGTTGAACATGAAAGAGGACGAATGGCCTTGCATTGGCTGTCATATGGAGAAAGGTAGGAATCATGAAATCCAACAAAACCGCCGGTGTAAGTAGCTTCTGATTCATGATTGTGTGATTGGAGGATTAAAAACATAGTGAACTAAGATAGGATCAACCATTTTGAACCTTTCTTGATCTTAGATTACACAAATTGATAAAAAACATGGAGAAAAACTCCTCAACAACAAGCATGAGAGCTTGTGATGAGGGATTTGGTCTAAAATAGGTGGACAACAATGTGTTTTGTTTTGAAAATTCATAGTTTTTTGTTCGAAAAAGAATGCGAAAGAGTTTCCATATTTTGTTATACTCAAGTTTATTTATATTGACAATTATAAGCAATAAAATTCTTTTTTTATTTTGAAAAGTATTCATAAGGTAGGTTGTTCAGAATATATGTTATAAATTAAAACTATCCATAACTATTTGGAGGCAAATTTTATCAAAAACCACAAAAAATATAAATATATTTATAAACACAAAACATGTATAACTTGATAATTACTTATTTTTAAACTTGAAAAAAAATATATTGTTCAAATTATAACTCAATATATATATATATATATATATATATATATATATATATATTCGAAGACAAGAAAAAATAAATCATTGATTGATATTTTTAGTCTTCTTTTGCTTTCCCTTCTTATTTCCTAAATCAAATTACACAAGTACGAACTGAAACTCAATTGTTTTTTCACCACCAAATTACACGTAATTACATGTAATTTGTAACTGAAATATAGTTATTTTTTCAGACTTATTGTACAACCCAATTAGACAAAATTATGCATCTAAAAATATTAAAAATAATATATTTTATGGATGTAGTTTTGTTCGTCTTAAAAAACAAAACCAATGGTATAATATTTAGATGGTTTGAAAGATATAGAATTTAAAAAAACAAAAAAACAGGAAAGAAAAAAATGGTTAAGATGTATACTATTAACATAAAATCCAGGGGTGAAATATAATAGATAACTTCACACTATGAAGTTAACACAAAACTAATCGAGGAAGAAAGAAGTTTTGTTTTGCGTCCTTTGTTTTAGTTTTACCTTTTGGTTCCCATCTAGGTATATTGAATTCGTATTACCCTAGTGGAACTCATTTTCTCCTCAAGACAAGCCCGATTGAGTAGATGGAAATGAATAATTAAATTTTCCAAAGTTTGATTATTAAGGATAACATATTTGTAGTATAAAGCCATCTCGAGGCCGTGCATGTGTTAGCACTACCACCATAATGTTTGGCACTTTTGCATCCTTAACGGATTGGATCCTCAATCAGATCTTTCTTTCCCACTTTCCGCGTGTCCTCCTCATATCTTCTCTCTTTCACCAGCATCTCCTTCATTCATATGCTACAATTACACTAAGATAATATCATTGTCTTCTTTCTTATCCTTAATGTCAAATGTCTAAACGGCGGGCTTGACTCTGCGAGCCTGATATAAGATTTGCTAATGTAAATACAGAAAGTATTTTTCTTGTTTACTTTTCAATCATTGCACCAAACTCTCAATCTCAGTCGGTGATGGCAACCATACATGCTTCTTTCTTGGTATGTTTTTGATCGTATGAGACTTTGGTTGTTTATTTGGTGGAAGTTCCATTTCAATCTGTTTGTCGACCACGTTTGACATTTTAGTGTTTAGATTGTTTTACTCTTAATAGAAACATCTTAGTTACCATTGATATAAGGTGGTTCATTCACATCTCCATCTTGAAGTATTATAAATTCTGTCATAACATCAATCATATCTAATAATATCTTATAACCATTCATTTTCTAATTCAAATTTTGACGTGGATTTTAGTTTATTCTAACGGTCTAAATCTTTCAAAAAACTCATCTATACAGATTTATTAGAATATAAAATTGATTTGACATTTGTAAACATAAATAATTTTAATTATCATTAATAAAATTAATTTTTTTTAAAAAATAAATTTTATGTTAGCTAGGTATTTTTAATATTAATTCAATTTAATAAAAAATAGAGTAACCATATTATTTAATCTAATAATTATTAAATTAAAAATATTAATTTCTACTAAATTTTAGTATAAAACAATAAAAATAAATAATCCTCAAATCCCATAATATTATAAAATTTGATAATGATTTATTAATTAATTAGTAAGTTTGATAATCCCATAACTATTTTCTATAATAATCTTTTATAACTAAAACGTATAATAAAATGACATAATATAAATTATTTATTATTTTTGCATATGATAAAATTTTGTGACAAAGATATTATTATCGCAAAAAGTCATAATTTTACCCCACATAATAAGCTAGAGATATTTTAAATTTTTATCTTAATGAAGTTATTTAGAAAACAAATATCTTGTCACAAAACAAATCTCAATTTCTTGATTAAAAATTTGAAATTTTATCGCAATAAATTTATTTTTTCTTACAATTTTTATCGTCCTAACAAATTTGACGTATTTGATTTGACATTTTATTGTCACTATATAATGTTTTATTGAGAGAATTTATCTTCAAATACCTTAGCCAAGATACAGAACTAAAATCTAGAAAGAAATTTATATTTAATATGTTTTTTTATTCAAATGTGTGATAAATCTTCAAATAAAGATTTTGGTTATTTTTATGGGGTTTACATAAAATATCTTACCAGTCGCTTAATTACACTTGTTCCTAATCATTAACTTATACATCTCATTATGTTATAACCGCCTAACGAACTTTTGTAATCACCTTTCATATGATGACACAAGCAAACACATTTACATTCGTTTAACAAACTCTCAACATACTCGACTTATATTTGGCATATGACCCTCGTCATAACTCTCAGTACAAGTTTCTTCATAAATTGGAGGACTTAGAGAAAATATAGAGACCTTATAGAAACAGGCTTAACTCTTCTAGCCCAAGCCAGTCTGCCCTACAAATACTGGGTACAAGCTTTTGAGAGTGCTGTATATCTCATCAATAGACTACCTACACCTATTTTGACTAATAAGTCTCCATATGAACTCATATTTCACAAAGAACCTAACTATCTAGTTTTGAAAACATTTGGGTGTGCTTGTTTTCCCTGCTTAAGGTCTTCTCGAACTAATAAATTCCACTTTTATTCTATAAAATATATGTTCTTGGTCTGAATAACCTATAAAGCTTAGTGACAAATAATGTTCTTGGATTCCACTTTATATTTATTTAGGGGATCATGTTTTCTACCAACAAACTACTCATATAGTGTCTTAGTTGTTGCTTTAGTATGAATTTTCTTTGCAAGATATGCTAAAAACTTTTTTTTTCTCCCCATAGGAAAACTAATAAGGATATATCAGCGATCATACAGCTAACTTTTTTATAAAATGTTTAATTTCGTCGTTTAAGTATACTATTCTGTGTATTTTTTATTATATTAGTTGATAATGTTGTAATTAGTCTAGCTCAAAGCAACGAGTTTCTAAATCTTATCTAAACATTTAAATATATAATTAGAGTAAGTCAAAGTTGTAATTAATTTCATATCTTTGTGGTTAGAGAAATATCTTTATTTATCTCTTATATATGTGGGATATATTATATTTTGTAACACGGCCTATATATAAAGGTGCCCCTTTAATCAATAAACCTAACACATACCTTTCAATCTTTACCAACTCTTTTACTTGTCCATTTTTTTATATTACTCATTTTTCGTCAAGATTAAGCATAAACACATTTATACTTATATTACTTCTCCACTTTTCTAATTTTGTAACGTCTTTTATTCTTTATATATGTAGCATATATTTATTTTTCAACACGACCTATAGACAAAGGTCCATCGTTAATCAATAAACCTAACATACTTTCTGATTTTTATCCATTGTTTTACTTCTGCACTCTTTACATTACTAATTTTTCATCAATCTTAAGAATTAACTCCTCTATACTCATATCGATCTCCGGTTTGGATAGTTATCGCGATACTAATTTATCGACATCAATTGGTAATGTGTGCGATAAATCGAGAATTTTAATTTTTATTATCGTCAAGACAAAAAAATTATTAAAATGTCTAACAAAGTTAAAAACACGAATTTTATGTCAAGCAACACAGAAGAGATTGAGTATGTCTCACATGGATGATTAAAAACCTATGCGGTTAAAAAGTCAGCGAGTGAATATGATTCTTCAGAATGACCAGCCGAGATCGAGGTGTCTGTCGAATTGCTAAAAAATAACATGTTAGAAACTCTTTCTTATACAACAAAGTTGCTAATATTGATTTGGAAAGACAAACGAGATGACGATATAAGATATGGTACAGTCGGATACAACATCGCTTATCGGGAAAAGAGTAACAATCTGGAGGAGAAGTTGAGAAAAGAAAGGAGAAACCCTTTAAAAGACCGTCCTTCAACTGGTACAAAAAATGAAAGGCTATCACCCATTCTTAACTAAGTTAGTATTATAGACCAACAAATCATAATTTAATCTCGGTCGCGAGTGTAGTTCAACTCCTAACAAACTGTCAAACGTCAACTTGTACTCTTTTTAAATGACGTAGGTTTAGAATTAGAAAATATATTTTAGTCAAAATATTATTTTATTCAATCAGATATATAGTACTCTTTGTAAGCCTTTTTGGGATGGTGGATTGAACACAAGAAGACTTTGTGATATTAAAAAAACTTTCTCCCAAAAGTTTTGGTTTATTTTTAGGAAGAATGATAATGTGTGGGCTAACATCATGCATAATATATATAGCAACATTATTCATACTATATAAACTACTTATAAGAAATCTTAATTCTCTTACTTGGAAAAGGCTTTCGAGTATCAAGCAAACTGCTGAAGGAAACATTAGATGACATTTGGGGAAAGGAGATATCGACTTTTGGGCTGATGACTGTTATAATCATCATCCAATTGTAGACCACAACACCAATTGGCTCCTTGATGCCAATTTAAAGGAAACTATGATTCTCTGTTCACTTAAATCAACAATATTAATCGTATATTAGTTTCCTTGGACATCGCTAATGTTTTCTCTATAAAGCACGAGTCTTATGTTAAAAATTCAAGGTTCATAATAGGTTGCATGTCGATTAATAGCACCATTAATAAACCTATGTACCTCAAGTGGAAGGCTCCAACTGAAAATCGAATTAAGATGAACATTGATGCGGCGTGTCTCGGGAATGGAGAATCCAGCGGAGCTTTTATCTTCAGAGACAGCATAGGAGAAATAATTTATGGTTCAACCAACACATTTGGAAAATTAACTCCATTTTTTTGCTGAATCTAGAGATTTACTAGAAGGGCTTCTAATCTGTAAGAAAAATAATTGAAGTAAAGTTCACATAGAATCAAAGTGTTTATTGTTGATTAATTGCTAGTGACAAATCTCCCTAGTACCTTAGTCTTTTACTCCATATTTGCGAGAATCTAATTACTTCGGATATGAGTATCAAACATATATCCAGAGTCCATAATTATGCAGCCGATTGATTTGCTAAATGGACTCTGAGATTCAAGAAAAAACCCAGTTTTTCTCAGTTCCAATTTCCAAATCAGTTGTTAACCATAGTTCTATTCGAAAGTTTGGGGATCGATTATATTAATTCAAATTCGGAATAATTTTGAATGAGGTTGTTTTGTAATGATGTTTTTAGTTTGTTAGTCTATTCAGATTAGCAAAACAAATGGTGGTATTTAAAGATGATGTGGATCTACCAAAAGATTTCTTTTGGAATAAATAGAGCTCCATGTTGGTTAATTGGGAGTCTTGAATATAAGATTTGTTAAAGGCTTAAGAAATTGAAAATCTTAAAGAATTATGGTTCTTACTTTTGTATAGTTGTAAATTTGTTTTGATGGGACTCTTTTTATACTTTGTCTCATTCTCAGGGGCTTAAATATATTTCAAATGTTTTGAGGCGAAGATTTATACTATCAAAATATTTAGTAATTAATTATTAATTTTAATTAAAAAAGCAAATATATAATATTTATTATTTTTCATTTAAAAAATATATTAATAAAAGTATTTATTAATGATTAAAACATAATATCAAATAAATAATAAAAATAATACCTTCAATAAGTTTAGGTTAATTATCCTCTAAACTAATATTTATTGTCAAACCCATATTTTAAACTTTATATATACCAAATCTGTATTTTATTCTTTATTTTAAGATGTTTAATTTTAAGATTTTTAAGGGTTTAACGACTGTTATGAACCCAATAAATATATATTACTTATGTGAAGTAAATATTTAATTTAATTTAAACTTTTTTCAAACATATATTAGCTGTCAATTATTATCATAACAAGATTCATACAATATTTATTTATCTAATTTTTGCACCTGGTTACATAATTATTTTCTAAATCTGACAATTATATGGTGGGAATAAAAATAAATATTATACAAAAGTTGAAAAACATAAAAAGAATAAATGGAGTTATAATTATAATATGGGAAATAACACACTAAGTACTTTTGTGCAAAACCAATTACTATCTAGTACCCAAAAATGGGTTAATGCTCACTTAATATCTATCTCAATAAAACAATTCCCTTTCAAGACCTAATTTTTTTAATACCACAACTACCATTAACCTAGTATACAAGCCTTTTTTTTTCGGAGGGAACCCGCAGCCGCTACTCAGAGTGCAATGAGTGCGCACACGGTAAACCATCAGTCTGACGCGATAGCCTGCAAACCAACGCCAGAAGGTAAACCACACAAGGTGACAGGCTCAGCCGAGAAAGTGTATGTAGAGGGACTCGAACTCATGACCTTTTGGTCATAAGAATGCCATACTCAACCAACTCGGCTACCCTCTTGGGGGCAGTATATAAGCCTTATTTTGAGAATTAATGTGTATTTTTACCCAATCATCAATTTCAAATTTTGAATTTTGAATTTCAAAAGAGCTTCCACTCTCGATCTGTCTTCTCTTACTTTTTTTTCTCTCTCCTCTTCTTCTGACAAACTTGAAAGCTTGTCAACCAAACAAAATCAGTCTAAAGATGTCGACCAACCAAAACCCTAGAAATGAAAAGAAAAACTATTTTTTTTAATAATGACATACCTTGCAAGCAATCACAGTTCTCTGCTTCTTTACGAACAACATCAAGAACTGAATACCTCAGCTCAGCTCCCTCAGTGTAATGACCTTTAGCCCAGCTATTTCCGGCGCCGGATTGACCGAAAACGAAGTTATCAGGCTTGAAGATCTGCCCGTTTTACACGACGGACCACCCATTTGCTTGCATCTCCAAAAACTAGAGCTACCAAAACAAATTCTAAATGGGAAATTCGTCCGAGCCTGCAGGTCGACCGGACTCCGGAAAAATCGACGATGGATATGGAACAACTAGTCGACTTCTTATACGAAGACCTACCACATCTGTTCGATGATCAAGGTATCGATCAGACGACCTATGATGAGCTAGTGAGGTTCAGGGCCCCAATCACAAAGCATGATAGCATAAGTGGTTATCTCTTTAATATTTCTCTGTTAAAGAATGTATTCACTCATTGATTTCAACTTCATTGGGCCAAGTAGGTCTGATTTCTAACTGTTAGCTGTTAAGCTTTTGAAATGGCAATTTGAAATCATGTTTCTTGACCCAGAAACAAGAATAAAAAGACTTTATCTTGGTGTTTATTGAACATTGGAAGTAAGCTCTAACTGATTTTGGTTTGTAGACAGGTCTGTATGACAAAACTACCAGGTGGACTATGGTAATGAAAGTCGCTCTTTTGTCGTGGAAGCGAGAGTTGATCTTTACAGGAACATCTATCATGAGTGTCAACCCAGAGACTGGAACGTTTTGCATCTATTTGGTAGTTTCCGACGCCGGATTGACCGAAAATGAAGTTATCAGGCCTGAAGATCTGCCCATACGGACCAGAGCGGAGACTGTCCATGGTTCCTGGCTCGAGATCCATAAGAACAGCTCGAGGACTCCGCAACCCCTTTTTAAGCTATATATATCAGTTCCAGATTATCGTACATATGTTTTTCTTTTCTTGACTGTATAATCAGTGTTATCACCTACGGTGATTGGAAAAGTAATTGTCCGGGTGAAATATGAGTTTTAGAGAATTTTTTCTTGTGAGAGAATAACGAAATTGTTGTGCTTTGTACATTGACCTTCTGTTTTTTTCTTTCTCGTTTGGTCCCAAATTCTCTCTGTCCTTTGAGGTTTCAGGACTTGATGTCCTTTGTTCCTTTTGACTGTGTAAATTCTTTTGTAAACTTCTGCTTCAAATTTGATAATTGTTTATGTCTAATTCATAGTTTGTAAAGGAAGTAACGCAAAATTCGAGCTCCTGTTATTTTTTTCACCGCACAGTAGGAAAAGCTTTCAGTTCTTTAGTTATTATAGTTATGTTATTATCTTCATAACTACTTTTAAAACAATGCAATATTGTGATTACATTGTTAGATATGCTATGATTACATTGCTAGATACTTGTTATATCATTTTGTAGTTGCATTGAAATTAAGTTTATGATGCCACATTGCTAGATATAATGTAATATCTCTGCGATTGTAAGTCTACAATGAGATTGCTAGATACGTTTATATGAAGTTGATAGATACAGCATGATAAGAGAGCAATTCGCCGATCTTAATAGAAAATGAGTCAATTATAAATAGAAGGAGATGAATATGCTTATTAGTGTGTTTATTATTTATTAGAGGGTAATTTGTAAACAAAGTATTTTATCAAGGACTAAAGGAGAAATAAAACAATACCACCAAAGACATAAACGGGTCCACCCTTCCCCACTATAAAAGGGAACCCATTATTCTTGGTAGGTGGGACAACTGAATATAATATTCTCTTTATACTTTCTCTCTAAAGAATATTGAGCCTTAGTCACATCAGGTCAAAGATCCAACATTATTCTCTCTTTTCATTTATTCTCTCATCATTGGCGCAGTCTGTGAGAACACGTGATACCAAAAAGGAATCTTTTTCTTTGAAAATCGCAATCTGATCTTAAAGAATGAATGACGAAGCAGTCGGAGAGAGGGTCGGAAGAGAAGTGATCCGAGTCGTTTCGCTGTCTGAAGGCGAGGAAGCTCCGGGTCGGGAATACTACGCGCAGGGTCGGGACAAGCGGTCGATCCTTATCATGACCAGGAGACACCTGCTGGAAGACGTCCCGAAGCTAAATGCTGAAAATGAGTGGGCAATAGATGATAAAAGAGCGCGGGAAGGCAAAGGGAAAGAACCGGTCGTAGACAACCGCGACGAATGTTACACGGCTATTGACCCTTGTATCGACGCCCGACCTGTTAGATATTATCGGGAGTCTCGCCCGGAGGACAAACAGAATGGAAGAGCAGAGGAGTACCTAAAAGATAACCGAGGGATCTCTGCTGATTATACTTCGGATAATTCGTCAGGAAGAGAGTATCGGCGTAAGGAATGGATAAACAAGCGCGCGCAGAAAAGCAATTCCCGACGAAATAGGGCGCCCCGTTCTGACTCTCCTAAGTTTAAGAAGGGTAGCTCTGAGAAAAGGACGACAGTGGCTTTCGAAAAAGAAGAGATGCAAACGCCAGTGGAAACCATCGAACAGCCAGAACCAGGGGTACCGAGTCAGTAGCCAGTTCATTAACCCATGAGATGAAGGTCTGTACGGGATTCAGACCGAGGGGCTTGGAGGCGGAGCCTTCGGATTCAGAATAAATTGGAGAGCTTCACCGTTGTCCGATGAAATATTATCAGGACATCTCCCGAAGAGGTTTGATATTTCCAAATTGGAGAAGTATGACGTTAAGAGGGACCCAGATAATCATTTGGAAGCTTTCAAAAACTTTATGTTGAGTTTCGATAACGACGATAAGCTATTGTGTCGGGTGTTTTCGATGACCTTTAGAGACCGGGTGTCAAAGTGGTATCAAAAACTTCGGGATATTTTGGATTATGTTCAGTCAGCACTTTGTCGGAAGCAAGAGCTTCCGAGCCAACGGAGATACGATCATGAACTGTAAGCAGAGGCTAGGAGAGAGCCTCAGAGATTACACCAGGCATTTTATTGATGCTAAGGCCAAGCTGGATCATTGCGAAGAGAACGTGGCACTAACAGCATACCGCTTAGGGTTGCTTCCAGGACCAATGAAGCAAGCGGTCACTAAAAAGCAAGCTTTTACTTTTTCCGCCCTTCTGGCTTAGGTGGAAAAGCAGATACTGATAGAAGAAACCGAGGCGTCTGAATTGGTTGCGCAAATTCAACAGAGCGCGCAAGCACCGGTCGTTATAAAACAAGGGGCTCAATCTAGCTATGCTCGGCAAGTCCAGCCAGTCAACACAATACCGCCGACCCAGTCTTTACCAACCAAGCCTCTGGCTTCCCAGAGCCAAAAAGCGAAGCCGACGTACCAAGTGATCTCGCGACCCATGTCTAATAAGTAGATCCGACCTGCTTACTTCGCTGACTTGACAGAATGCGTGTCTCCGATCTATGAAAAGACTAAGAAAAGCGGGATGTATCAGAGGCCTTTTCCCATACCGACGCCTCGAGAGCACAGGAACAACCGGTATTGTCTTTACCACGAAGACGTGGGACATGATACTAAGGATTGCATTGCCCTAAAAAAGGAGATACATATGTTGATAGAGCACGGAAACCTACTCGAGTACGTGAAAAAGAAATCACAGCAGGGCACTGCTTCGAAATAAACCGTGACGATGCCGAAGTCCAAGACAACCATGACAATTTCTGAAGTGACCGACCCTTTTGATGTCTCCATCGAGTATCTTGATCCGGATGTAAATCGTAACCTTATCGAGGTCATCG
This sequence comes from Limnanthes douglasii subsp. nivea, assembly GCA_036936605.1. Classification (NCBI taxonomy): domain Eukaryota; kingdom Viridiplantae; phylum Streptophyta; class Magnoliopsida; order Brassicales; family Limnanthaceae; genus Limnanthes; species Limnanthes douglasii. Next base: position 104,162,458 of record JAUPFV010000005.1, on the reverse strand, counting down.
AAGAGGAAGCTGCGGAAAGTAGCGGGAGCGTAAGAAACCTTTGTCAATTTTTCAAATCATTGACTATTTTTGGGGGTGATTTTATGGCAGGGATCACGCATTCCTCTAGAACGCAACATATTGTGAACCTGGCTACTCAGTTGGAAGCTCGGCCCTATCCCCATTCGAAAGCCATCCCTTCACCAATCCTGTATTTTGACGATGATGACATGAGAGACATAACCGGCCCCCATGAAGACGTCGTCGTTATTGGGGCGGCCATTGCTGGGGAAGAGGTCCGACGCATCTTAGTAGACACCGGCAGCTCAGCCAACATAATTTTTGCATCAACTTTCGCCAAGTTCAGGGCACCCCCGGTCATTACACGTTCGGATCGAACTATTGTAGGGTTTACAGGTTCGGCAGCAAACGTGGTCGGTGAGTTTGAAGGCATTGTTCAGCTGGGCCGCGGACCATTCAAAAAGGAGGTCACTGTTTTATTCGTCTTAGTAGACGCACCGGCTTCTCATAATGCGATATTGGGCAGATCGTGGCTGTCGCGAATTCACGCGGTATCGTCCACGGTTGATCAATGTTTGAAGTACGTAGTCGGGAACAACGTGGGGGTAGTGCGGAACAGCCAGAAAGCGGCAAGAGAATGTTACCGAGCGACTTTGGCCCCAATAAGATTGCTAGATACGTGTATAAGAAGTTACTAGATACAGCATTTTCCAAACATAAACATTCCACTAACATGAAGTACATGGACGTCATAATCAACATCAAAACAGTGGTAGATGGGTTATAACGAGTTTGATAGATACAACCGCATATCGTTGCTAGATACCTTATAAAGATATTGCTAGATACAACATATGAACATTTCTAGATACATTATAACGACTTTGATGGATACAGGATCAAAAAATTTCTAGATGGGTTGTAACGAGGTTACTAGATACAGCATGTGAACATTGCTGGATACGATATAACGACTTTGATAGATTCAGCATCAAAACAATGGTAGATGGGTTGTAACGAGATTGATAGATACAGCCGCATAAAATTTCTAGACATGTTATATAGACATTGCTAGATACGTTTGATGAGGGCGGAATTCGCCGATCCAAGCGACAGGGGTAAAAACGCAATAAATAGTAGTTGACGGGATTAATCGGGTATTTGAAGTCCTTCAAGGACCAATGTACAACAATATAATAGTAAAGGGGCCTCATTGGTATGTGATGAACGGCCCACTAAGAGATTAAATGGGTCCACCTTATTTTAGTATAAAAGGGTGACCCACTTGCCTAAAAAGGGTATTGAATATTACTGTGGACAAATCCCGTTTTCTCTCTCTTCACTTTCTCTCTCTAGTCACATCTGACACAAGATCCCAAATATACTCTTTTGACAATTATTGACTCATCATTGGCGCCGTCTGTGGGAACAGTGATACCGAAAAGGAATCTTTTGTTCTTTGAAAATCACATTTTTCGGGATGAATAGCGAAGCGGCGATAGAGAGGGCCGGTAGAGAAGTCGTCCGAACCGTTTCTGGTTCGGAGGACACGGGAGTCCCCGGTCGGGAATGGAATGGCGGACGGGATAAGCGGTCGACGTTGATTATGACCCGAAAGCAGCTCCTTGAAGACATTGCTCGGTTAGAAGAGGAACGAGAGCGGGCATTGGGCGAGAAAAGAGCTCGGGAAGGAAAGGGCAAAGAGCCCATCCTGGAGGATCGGGAAGCAGCCGGCCGCGGCAACAATCCACGAATAGAGGCCCGACCTGTCAGGTACTACCGAGACTCTCCCCCCGACGATGAAGAAGCCGTCAAAACTCGTCGGAACCCTGAAAACCGTCGGGCTATGACATCGGACTACCCCTCAGATGACTCGTCGGGCAAGGAATACCTGCGCCGGGAGAGAATCCAACGAACACAAAAGAGCCGATCCCGACGCATTCGCGGGTCCAGGGCAGATCCCTCGCGATATAAGAAGGGGGGCACGGACAAGCCGACCCCGGGATCATTTGAAAAAGAAGAAACGCACACCGCCAGCCGCGGAGAGCGGGAAATATTACCACCAATCCCTTGGCAACCATCGAACAGTCAGAACCATGGGTACCGAACCAGTAGCCAATTCATCAACCCGGGAGCCGAAGGACTCTATGGAATTAGAACCGAAGGTCTGGGGGGAGGAGCTTTCGAGCTCGGAGTCAATTGGAGGGCCTCCCCTTTGTCCGATGAGATATTAGCAGGACCACTCCCGAGGCGTTTCGACATTTCCAAGCTGGAAAAATATGACGGGAAAAAGGACCCGGACAACCATTTGGAAGCTTTCAAGAACTTCATGCTGAGCTTCGATAACGACGACAAGCTCTTATGCAGAGCCTTCTCTATGACTTTCAAAGACAGGGCCTCTAAATGGTACAACCGTTTGCCGCAGGGTTGTATCCGGAATTTCGGGACTTTCTGGGCAATATTTAGGCAACACTTCGTGGGAAGTAAGAGTTTCCGTGCCAACGGAGATACTATTATGAATTGTCGACAGAAGCTCGGGGAGAGCCTCAAAGACTATACCAGGCGGTTCATTGACGCAAAAACCGATCTGGACCATTGTGAGGAGAATGTGGCTCTAACGGCGTTTCGATTGGGTCTGCTCCCGGGGCCAATGAAGCAAGCGGTCACGAAGAAGCAAGCATTCACTTTTTCCGCGTTATTGGCACAAATAGAAAAGCAGATATTGATCGAGGAAACAGAAGCTTCTGAGTTGGCGGCACAGATCCAGCAGAGCGCCCAAGCCTCGGTCGTGATAAAACAGAGTTCCCGACCAGACCATGCTAGGACTGTCCAACCGGTTAGCACGATACCCCCGAGTATGCCGTTGGTGACTAAATCTCCGGCCCCGACGGGTCCAAGGCCAAAACAAGCAGGGCAGGCCGCTTCTCGACCCATGTCCAACAAATGGATACGGCTGGCTTACTTCGCAGACCTCACGGAGTGCGTGTCATCGATCTACGAGAAGACCAAGAAGAGCGGGATGTACCGAAGACCTTTCCTTATCCCAACACCTCGGGAGCAAAGGAATAACCGCTATTGTCGTTACCATGAGGACGTAGGCCATGACACGAAGGACTGCATAGCCTTAAAAAAGGAAATACAGATGCTCATCGAGCATGGGAACCTGTTGGAATATGTCAAGAAGACCCAGCATGCCGCAACCTCGAAAGAAGTGGTCATCGTTCCGAAGCCGGAGACGACCATGGCAATTTCAGAAGTTACCGACCATTTCGACGTTTCGATTGAATATCTAGATCCCGAAGCCAATCGTAATATCATCGGGGTCATAGAGGAAGAGGCGGAAGAAAGTATCGGGAGCGTGCGTAGCCTCTGTAAAATGTTTGAGTCATCAATAATCTTCGGGGGAGGATCTACGACGGAAGCCGTACGCGCATCCCGGAAAGGGCGAGTTGTCGGCGAACTCACTCGTTTGGGAACCCAAACTTGCTTCAAAACCAGAAGTATTTCTTCCCCGATCCCGAGCTACGACAACCCAGGGGCCAACCACGACATTATCGGAGTTGTTGAGGAAAATGCAGGAGAACGCGTCGGTAAGGTGCGGGGCTTGCGTGATCTTTTTGAATCTCTGACCATCTTTGGGGGGGATTCAATGGCGGGAATAACACATTCCTCCAGGAAGAGACACATCGTCAACTTGACCACCCAGCTGGAAGCCAGAACTTGCTTCCAAACCTGTAACGCCCCCTCGCCAATTTTACATTTCGATGACGACGACATGAGGGACTTAGCCGGGCCTCACGAGGATGCCATTGTGATTGGGGCAGCGATCGCGGGAGAGGAGGTTCGGCGCATCTTGGTAGATACCGGGAGTTCGGCCAATATCATCTTTGCTTCGACCTTTGCCAAGTTCCGAACACGACCAGTGCTTGAACGATCTGACCGCACCATAGTCGGGTTCACGGGGTCGGCAGCCGACGTTGTGGGAGAGTTTGAGGGCGTGGTACAGTTAGGCCGCGGCCCATTTAAAAAGGAGGTCACAGTTCTGTTCGTAGTAGTGGACGCGCCGGCCTCGCACAACGCCATTTTGGGACGATCTTGGATATCGCGCATGCATGCGGTGACTTCTACAATCCATCAGTGCGTAAAGTATGTGGTCGGGAACAACGTTGGAGTAGTACGGAGCAGCCAGAAAGCGGCGCGGGAATGTTACCGAGCTGCGTTAGCACCCAAAAAAGATCAAGAGATGCTTCAGGCTCAAGCATAGCAATTAAGGGGGAGTTCCCCAGGTTCGCAGCCGGTAGACGACCCTCGGGAGGCCCCAAGCCTTCTAACGACAGACGAAGAGTGCGAGTTTTTTTATTTTGCCACCGGTAAATGCCTGCGGGTCAGGATAAACCTTTTGCCGATCCTAAGGGAGCAGCTACTGGTCTTACTCCGGGAGAACCTTGATTTGTTCGCATGGTACTCCGGGGACGTTACAGGAGTACCGGAGTCCTTCGCGATTCACAAGTTAACCATAAACAAGAATGTCAGACCGATCGTTCAAAAACGTCGGGCCTTCTCTCCCGAAAAGGCAGAACTAATCCTACGGGAAGTTGAAAGAATGACCAGTGTCGGGCATATAGAGGAAGCACGGTACCCTTTGTGGATCTCTAACCCCGTCCTTGTCAAAACGAAAAGCGGGAAATGGAGGATGTGTGTAGATTTTACCGATCTCAATCGGGCGTGCCCAAAGGACCCTTTCCCGATGCCGAGGATTGATCAGCTGGTGGAATCGACGTCGGGTAACAAGTTACTGTCTTTTATGGACGCCTACGCCGGTTACAATCAAATTAAGTTGCACCCCGCGGACCAGGAAAACACCACGTTCATAACGGGTCGAGGGCTATACTGCTACAAAGTAATGCCCTTCGGACTGAAAAATGCGGGCGCGACGTACCAAAGGCTGGTCAACAGGACTTTCGAAAGTCAGATCGGGAGAAACATGGAGGTTTACATTGATGATATGTTGGTCAAAAGTAGGACCGATGGGGCCCACCTTGCCGACCTCAGAGAAACCTTTGATAATTTACGAAGGGTAAATCTTAAGCTGAACCCAGAGAAATGTTCTTTTGGGGTCCGATCAGGAAAGTTCTTGGGATTCTTCGTCAGCGAGAAAGGCATCGAAGCCGACCCTGTCCAGCTCCGAGCTCTAGCCGACATGACCCCTCCTCGGAGTGTGAAAGAAGTTCAGATCCTGACCGGGAGATTGGCCGCACTAAATCGTTTCATTTCTCGATCGTCTGATAAATGCGCTCCGTTTTTTCAGGTCCTTCGACAGGTAAAAAATTTCGTCTGGACCAAGGAGTGTGACGTGGCGTTTTTAGGGATCAAGGAGTACCTATCGTCCCCGAACCGCCTAACCAAGCCTACTGCGGGCGAAACCCTTTTCCTCTACATTGCGGTCACGGATTATGCGGTCAGCGCCGCGCTAATTAGCGAATCAGGGCCGGCTCCGACAGCGGTATACTATGTGAGCAAAAGCATGCTGGACGCCGAAACTCGGTACTTAAAACTGGAAAAAATGGCACTGGCTCTGATGACGGCGGCGCGGAAAATGCGTCCATATTTCCAAGCACACCCTATTGTCGTCCGCACATCATTTCCACTAAAATACGTTTTTCAGCGACCAGACATGTCCGGGAGAATATCCAAGTGGTCGGTAGAGTTGGGGGATTTTGACATTGAATTTGAACCCCGGACAGCAATCAAGGGCCAGGCCTTGGCCGATTTTTTGGTCGAATTTCACTCTGAACGGCCCGAACAGGAAGCGCTTTCGCAAGAGCCAGCAGTGGGCGAATGGACTGTCCGCACGGATGGGGGAGCAAACGTCAGTGGTTGTGGGGCGGGAATTCAAATCATAACCCCCTCGGGTTTGAGCATGCTCCAGGCCATCCGCTTCGGTTTTCACGCGTCGAACAATGAAGCTGAATACGAAGCAGCTTTGGCAGGTTTACGATTGGCACAGGTGTGCGGGGAAAGACAAGTACGCCTCGTAAGCGACTCCCAACTTTTAATCAACCAAGCCTCAGGTAGTGTGGAGGCTCGGAAAGAACACCTGGTACAGTACCTAGCGGCATTAAGAATTCTGGCCGCTTCTTTCGACAAAATCACATACGAACATGTCCCACGAACTGAAAACACAGCAGCAGACTCTTTGGCAACGATTTCCTGCTCTACCAGTTACCCATGGGTAATAGAGCAAGAAAGCCCGTCCATCGTTAAACGACATGAGTTGAGTAACCGACCTGAAATCGCGTGCCAGATCTCTTCGGTTTCCAGTTCGGACTGGCGACAGGGTATTATCGCTTTCCTGGTCGAAGGTCGGCTTCCCGATGACACCGCCTCGGCGCGAAAATTGCGCAACAAGGCGCGGGGATACGTCCTTTTAGGGGATGTGCTGTACAAAAAATCCTTTAGCCGACCTCTACTTCGATGTTTAGGATTTAACGAATCCCAAGTCATTTTGTCCGAACTACATGATGGGGAGGGCGCGGGGCACTGCGGGTATAAGGCGCTGATTAGGAGAATTTTTCTCGCAGGATTTTATTGGCCGACAATAACGGCAGACGCAAGACTTATGGTGAAAACTTGTGATACATGTCAAAGGTTTGGGAACGCGATCAACATACCCGCATCTCCTTTAGAATCTATATCCGAAAGACTGCCCTTTGACCGATGGGGAATCGACCTCGTCGGGCCATTACCGATGGCTTCGGGAGGAAGACAGACGATTGTCGTCGCGGTAGATTACTTCTCCAAATGGGTTGAGGCTGAGCCCCTATCCGCCACAAAGACCAAGGATATTGTCAAATTCATCTGGGCGAACATTTGCTGCAGATTCGGGGTGCCCCAGCGGCTAACTATGGACAACGGGCCACAATTTGATAGTGCGGAAATGAGGGCATTCTGCACCACTCATAATATTCGACAATGTTTCTCTGCTCCGTTTCATCCACAAGCAAATGGCCAGGTCGAAGTGACCAATCGAACTATTCTGGATGGCCTCAGAAAGAATCTCGAGGGAAAGGCCGGAAAATGGCCCGACTATTTGCAAGAAGTGTTATGGGCTTACCGAACCACACCCCGCACGGCTACCCAAGAATCGCCGTACGCTTTAGTATATGGCATGGACGCGGTCACCCCCGCGGAGTCTATTTTTCCCTCTTTCAGGGTCGGGACTTATCAGGAGGAGACAAATGACGAAAGCCGACGGCTAGAACTTGACCACATAGAAGAGAAGCGTCGTCGCGCTCATTTAAACTCTTTACATTACCAGACGTTAATGAGAAGCCGATACGTAGCCAAAGTCCGACGTCGGGAGTTCAAGGTCGGTGATAAGGTTTTACGACGCGTTTTTCTCCACACAAAGGACAAGAGCCTCGGAAAGTTAGCGCCAAATTGGGAGGGACCCTATGAAATAGTCGAGAAAGTCAGGAGCGGGACGTACCGCCTACAGAACCGGCTCGGACACCTCGTAAGGCTACCATGGAATATTGAGCACTTGAAGTTATATTTCGAATAGTTTGTAATTTACGATGTATTTCACACTATGTCCTGTTTGATTCAAGTTTGTAATGGTCGGGGATGCACTCTTTCCTACCTCGGTGGCACGAGGAGGTTTTAACGAGGCATCAGTCAAAACCCGACCCGCGTTTTTGACAATTAAAAAAAGTCTTGCCTTCATAATATTAAATCATTGTGACTTCGGACGGCTAACGAGCTGGACGTCGTCCATTTCCATTAATATAAGTTTATTACAGAACCCTAAAGGGATTTTTCGGTTTTACCGATCTACATTTTGGTTTTCCCGACCTTTTGGGAAAATTTTCGATAGTAAATCGATCTACAGAACCCTAAAGGGAGTTTTCGGTTTTACCGATCTACATTTTGGTTTTCCCGACCTTTTGGGAAAATTTTCGATAGTAAATCGATCTACAGAACCCTAAAGGGATTTTTCGGTTTTACCGATCTACATTTTGGTTTTCCCGACCTTTTGGGAAAATTTTCGATAGTAAATCGATCTACAGAACCCTAAAGGGATTTTTCGGTTTTACCGATCTACATTTTGGTTTTCCCGACCTTTTGGGAAAATTTTCGATAATAAATCGATCTTTTTTTTTTCCGGAGGGAACCCCAGCAGCCGCTACTCAGAGTGCAATGAGTGCACACAGGGTAAACCCTCAGTCTGACGCGATAGCCTGCAAACCAACGCCAGAAGGTAAACCACCAACGCCAGAAGGTAAACCACACAAGGTGACAGGCTCAGCCGAGAAAGCGTATGTAGAGGGACTCGAACTCATGACCTTTTGGTTATAAGAATGCCATACTCAACCAACTCGGCTACCCCCTTAGGGGCTATAATAAATCGATCTACGGAACCCTCAAGGGGTTTTTCGGGTTTCCCGATCTACATTTTGGTTTTCCAGACCCTCTGGACAAACTTTCGATAGAAAGTCGATCTACAGAACCTTCAAAGGATCTTTCGGTATTACCAATCCACCTTTATGATTTTCCCGATCCTCGGGCACAACTTTCGGTAACAAATCAACCTACCAAACATAAAAATTTACGGTCTGTGAAACAATATATTCAGCAAAACAAAGCGTCATATAATCACAGGGGGCCCCGTGACCCCCAAAGAACAAAACAAAAAGTCGCGGTACAACACAAAATACAGAGGGCTCCACGGCCCCCGAAGATTAACAAAAAATCTTTGCAAAACAGACAAAAGGGGAACGGAATCACTGCTCCCCATCTTCGTCCTCATCATCATTTTCATCATCGTCCGCATCATCGGACTCCTCACATTCAACTCCGTCGGGCCTGTCTTTTTCCGGTACATCAAGCCACAGCGATCCCAGGCGAAGGTCCGGGTAACGATTATGGAGTGACAGAACATATGCGGCTTTGGCATCGGCGGTTTCCTTGTCCGACCATTGTCTACATCGATTGATGTAGGCAACGTTTGAGGATTTCAACTTTTGAACCTCCAACGCCAAAGCTGTGGCACGGTCTTCCGCGGCTTTCCTCGCAGCCTCTGACACACCCACCGCGTCCTCCGCGGCCTTCTGCGCTGTCTCCATTGCCTGTTTTGCCGTCTCCGCGGCCGTTTTCGCTTCGGTAGCCAGTTTTTCGGCTTCAACGGCCCGACCTTCCGCTAACACCTGGGCCTCTTCAGCTGTCTTCACCTGAGCGGCAAGATTGGCAATCTTTGTTTCCGCTAAGGATAACTTCTTACCAAGCTCCTTCGCCCGACGTTCTTTCAAGGCTGCTGGCACCAGCAAGTTGTATAGCGACAACGCCAGCCCGTCCGTTTTCCGTAGAGGGAAAGAGTGCGGGCTTCCAAGCATTGTTAGCACCGGGAGTTTGGGGCCACTGGATGACGAAGCATCGGGGTTTGCAGCCTCGGGGGGCTCGGTGTCATCCGGAACTAAGATAACGTCCTCCATAGCAGGACGGTCGCCAACCTGATACAAGAAGTTAGGCCCTGCAGCGACCACATCCGCGCTAATTGCTGCCAGATCCTCTACCACAGCTTTGGCTTTCTTTAGCTTGGACCCTCCCGTCTCCGCACGGTTCTTCCTCTTCGGCACTACGGCCGGGTTCTGACTCGCCTCCGATCGATCTGTCACCGGCACCACCGCCCTGATCGGATCGCTTTCTGCCTCGGGTCCGACCACTGGTTCCCTCCCGTCCTCCTCTGACTTGGGACGCTTGCTGGGCGCCTTATTGCGTTTGGGCAAGTACAGTATGTACCCAGGACGACCGGTTCGGGCAAACACCTCGTCGAGGCTTGGAGGTTCCTGCAGCTGTTCAATAGTTAGCGCCTCGGATGAGCACCGCCAGAGGTTGCTCATGAACAGATTCTTGTCCATGAAAGTGCGGTGCATGCCCCGACCCCAATTCCTGCGGGCGTAGTTTTTCAGCACCTCGAAAGGGTCCTCCGCGGCTTTCGAATGGTCCTTCTTCACCCCTTGCAGCCAGTCCTTTGACACTACACAAAGGATCGGAACACAAGGTAAAAAAAAAAAAAAAAAAAAAAGGAAAAGGAAGATAGGAAAAGGTAGTACCATCATGGACCCAGGTCCGCAGCAGTTGCCTCGGGTTCTCCTTGGTGTATGGAAGCTCGTTCTCCCAGCATCCGCTCAAGAATACAAACCGGTGTTTCCACCCCTTGTCCCCCTCTAAAAAGTCATTGACAATTTTCCACTTATTGCCAAGAGAGGAATAGAAGAATGGTGACTTCGGGGATTTCGACAGACCCGACATGGCGATATACTCCTCCATCGACATAACTCGACCGGAAAGGCGGGAGGCCATGATGCAGGACATCAGGGTGTACCACGCGTTGGGCGTCAGCTGCGATGGGCAGATCTGAAGAGTGCGGAAATAGAGCGCAATCTCAGGGTCCAAGGGGAAGCGCAAACCCCAGTTGAATAATTCGGTGAACACCACAATCTCTCGGGGTCTGACGTGAACAGGTGTCTCTCCAGGGGTCGGGAATCGAACGGTGACACACTCAGGGATCCCCCAGCGGGTCAGCATTTCACCATGATCGGACTCGGGGAAGTAGAGGTACTTCCCTTCGAAAAGAGAAACCACGTCCCTGGTCAGAAGCCAGCTGAAGTACTTGGTCGAAATAGCAGCTTCAACCGCCTCGGGCAAGGGATCATCCTGGTTATTAGCCGCATGGCCAGCTGCGGCAATACAAACTCCCGCGGGAGCAACATCGATTTCCGACTCTCCAGCAAATTCATCCGGATGCTCCGCGGGCAGTAGCGGCATCTGTTTCCGATGGCCGGACCCGGGAAGAAGAAGCTTCGGCAGCATCGCGAGCCATGTTTCTATGGGCCTCCTCCGCCTGCTCGGGTGTCAGCCGCATTTTGGGCAAACCTAAAAAAGTGACCGCAGTGTTAATACCGGTCCGAATCCCCTTAATCGAGGGTGTAAGCTGAACCATTTCGGGACTATTACCTCCTGCTGAACGCTTGGGTAGATCGTCTTCCCCCATTATCAAGAAAGTAGACTTACGAGCACAACGGGAAGAGGGTAAGCCGACGGACGATAGGGTCGGATTCTTTGGCCCGACTGCGGAAAAATGGGAACTGTCACTAGAAGAAAGGATAATGGGTTCTGGGGATAGGTTACCCTCGGAAATAGGAGAAACCGGAAGATCGGGCACTAGGAAAGACTCTGCGGGAATTGGGGTGGCAAGAACGGGGTCGTGAGGAAGCGGAGCGGGAACAAAAGGTTTGGAGTTGGACCCCCAGATCAGACCAGCGCGTCGGTACTCCTCTGCTCTATCACCGATACTAGACCACTGTTCAAAACTCCACTCAGATCTCTTTTTCTTGGTTGGTTTTTTCTGTGAACGTCCGGGTTTCATACAACAAGAACCAGAGCAAGGAAGGGTCGGGCGAGCTCTTTCTCTCTCTAGAAATGTTCGGACAGCGTTTTCTCTCTCTAAAATGCCTCTGAGAGACACTAAAGGATCTTGGGGTATTTATAGGAAGGGTTGAAAGATCGGGGGATACCAATCGACGAAAACACAACGGGAAGGCGAAGAGTCTCCCTAGGAGCCTAGTCTGACAGGGAAGTGACCCCTTGGCTAATGACACGTGCCGACCCCCGACTGACGAGGGATGACGTAAACAATTCGCTACGAGTGTAGCGTCGATTTGGGCCGCCGCTACCACGGCCGGTGAGAAGATAATGGGCCGCCTTGACAGGCCAGAAATTAAAAGCCCCGCAGAATGGGAAGCCGCGGGAAGGCGTCCGAGGAGGTGGCCCCGAGCATCAGGAAATCACAACTGACAAGGCCTGGACCAGGAATGAGGTCGGACGATCGGCGATAGCTCTTTCGCAAGTCTCCGCTCCTAAAAGTTCCCGAAGACTGGGGGGCTACTGATGAGGGCGGAATTCGCCGATCCAAGCGACAGGGGTAAAAACGCAATAAATAGTAGTTGACGGGATTAATCGGGTATTTGAAGTCCTTCAAGGACCAATGTACAACAATATAATAGTAAATGGGCCTCATTGGTATGTGATGAACGGCCCACTAAGAGATTAAATGGGTCCACCTTATTTTAGTATAAAAGGGTGACCCACTTGCCTAAAAAGGGTATTGAATATTACTGTGGACAAATCCCGTTTTCTCTCTCTTCACTTTCTCTCTCTAGTCACATCTGACACAAGATCCCAAATATACTCTTTTGACAATTATTGACTCATCAACGTTATAAGGAGATTGATAGATACAACAGTGTAACATTGCTAGACACGATATAAAGACATTGCTAGATACAGCAGTATAGGATTGCTAGCTAAGTTGAATTTATTCATACAATAAAAATGACAGGATCTCCCTATAAACTTTAGAATAACATGACATTGGTAGAAATACTATAAAAATTGATAGTAATACTAAAGTTGGTAGAAATGACATTGGTAGAAATGATTTACATAACATTTTTTATATCCTTAACACAATCAGATATGTTGCAATTCTTGATGGACAACAACAGGTGGCTTTGCAGGGTCGGAAAACGATCGGGTTAGATCTTTCTTCCCTTTACCAATACCTACTGCTTCTATAAGAGGAGCCAACCCAACTGCAGCTTTCAATGTGAATATGTATTCTTCAACTTGCATTTTTTCCTTCTGAAAATGTCTTAGACACCTACATTAACAAATAATCATATTCATTTCCAAAACTGACAGTACTGACCTTCATTTGATTGTGCGTTGATAATGAAATCAATATACTGTACAGGTAAAGGACACAAATCGTAAACCCAATAAATTTCTATAGAGCGGAGGTACAATCAAATTATACGATAACAACCCCTACAACAACAATCAACAAACGGGTATCACCACTTAGTTACATTCACACACAGACAGTACGGAAGACGGCGAAAAAAACGTACCTGCTCGACGGAGATGGAGGCGGAGGCGGTGGATGGTCGACGAAGGTCTAGACGATGGAATTATCGGTATTGGGCCGACAGTTACGATGGCCGGAACGGTTATGGTCGACGGTTGAGTTCTAGATGTTTCGATTCAAAATCAACGTTTTGGTTCGCTCTCGTTTTATGTGTTTGTCTCTCCTCAAATTTAGAAATATTAAAGTGGAGGGATTTGGAACCCAAAAGTCAGATTAGAAGGTGAAAAAAGTGGGTTTCAACCAAAAAGCCTCCTTTTATACCCTAGAGGGTATTTTTGTCCAAAATATGGCTTTAGGTATTTTATGGAACTAGTCTAAAAGTGGATACCATTTTGATATTTGAATGTTGACTAGGTATTTATGGGTAGTTTCCTCTTATAATATTTATTTAGATTAATTCTAATATAATAGATAAAATATACTTTTTTTCAAATAAAATTATACAAATAGAATTTGATTTTTTTTTATGGTAATAAGTCAATTTTATAAATATAAAATTAATGGTATCACGTTTCAAAATTTTCCAGTATCCAATTTTATAACCGTTTTGATTGTATTAAGTAATAATTTTTAGTATTTATACATATGGATCGTAATTAAAATAATAACTAAAGCATGAACAAAGAAAATATGTATTTGTTCTAAAAAATATTCTACTAAAAACAAATTAAAACTTATTAGAATCTCATTTATCCACATTATTAAGAAAATGTATAAGTTATATAAAATATTAAAATAATGACTATTATAACATTAAAGAGTTTACAAAAATGTTTTTTAAACAACTTCAATTTCCTAGGTGATTTCATCTGCTTTCATTTGCAATCTCGCTCTCACCGTTATTTATGTTTCGCGAAAAAGAGATTACACCATTTCACACCCTTTTTAAACAGTTTTTGGAAACATGCAATTTTTATTTATTCCAAGAGAAAACCTTGAAGGAGTTCTTCAATAGCTACTCATTCAATTTTTTTTTGTTTCTAATCATCTATGTCTTGTTTGACAAGTTTATCTCAGATTAAATTATATCGTCAGGACATGTGACAACGAACAATTTCAAGAAGAGCTTTTAGTGATCAGATAAGAAAAACGGCTTTGAAGAAGTTAAATAGAAGACACTTTTCTTTGGTTTATGTTTAGTTATTTTCCTTTGCTTTCTATCTCATCAATAGACTACCTACACCTATCTGACTCATAAGTCTCCATATGAACTTCTATTTCACAAAGAACCTAACTATCTAGTTCTGAAAACCTTTGGGTGTGCTTGTTTTCCCTGCTTAAGGTCTTCTCAAACTCATAAATTCCAGTTTCATTCTATAAAATGTGTTTTCTTGGTCTGAATAACCTATAAATCTTAGTTAAAAATAATGTTTTTGGATTCCACCTTCTATTTATTTAGGGGATCATGTTTTCCGCCAACAAACTACTCATATAGTGTCTTAGTTGTTGCTTTAGTATGTATTTTCTTTACAAAATATGCTAAAAACTTAATTATTTTTCCCTATAGGAAAACTAATAAGGATATATCAGCGATCATACACCTAACGCTTTTATAAAATGTTTAATTTCATCATTTAAATATACCATTATGTGTATTTTTTATTATATTAGTTGAAATTTGATAATGGTGTAATTAGCCTAGCTCGAAGCAACGAGTTTATAAATCTTATCTAAAACTTTAAATATATAATTAGAGTAAGTCAAAGTTGTAACTAATTTCATATCTTTGTGGTTAGAGAAATATCTTTATTTATATCTTATATATGTGGGATATATTATATTTTGTAACACGGCCTATATATAAAGGTGCCCCTTTAATCAATAAACCTAACACATACTTTTCAATCCTTACCGACTCTTTTACTTCTCCACTTTTTTATATTACTCATTTTTCGTCAAGATTAAACATAAGAAAATTTATACTTATATTACTTCTCCACTTCTCTAATTTTGTAACATCTTTTATTCTTTATATATGTATGATATATTTATTTTTCAACACGGCCTATAGACAAAGGTCCATCTTTAATCAATAAACCTAACATACTTTCTGATTTGTATCCATTATTTTACTTCTCCACTCTTTTACATTACTTATTTTCATCAATCTTAAGAATTAGCTACTCTATACTCATATCGATCTCCAGTTTGGATAGTTCTCACGATCCAAATTTATCGACATCAATTGGTAATGTGTGAGAGAAATCGAGAATTTTAATTTTTATTATCGTCAAGACAAAAAAATTATTAAAATGTCGAACAAAGTTAAAAACACGAATCTTATGTCAAGCGAAACGGAAGAGATTGAGTGTGTCTCACACGGATGATTAAAAACCTATGCGGTTAAAAAGTCAGCGACTGAATATGATTCTTCAGAATGACTAGCCGAGATCGAGGTGTCTGTCGAATTGCTAAAAAAAGAACATGTTAGAAACTCTTTCTTATAAAACAAAGTTGCTAATATATATTTGGAAAGCCAAACGAGATGCCGATATAAGACATGGTACAGTTGGATACAACATCGTTTACCGGTAAAAGAGTAACAATCCGGAGGAGAAGTCGAGAAAAAAAAGGAGAAACCCTTTCAAACACCGTCCTTCAACTGGTACAAAAAATGAAAGGCTATCACCCATTCTTAACTAAGTTAGTATTATAGACCAACAAATCATAATTTAATCTCGGTCGCGAGAGTAGTTCAACTCCTAACAAACTGTCAAACATCAACTTGTACTATTTTTAAATGATGTAGGTTTAGAATTAGAAAATATATTTTAACTACTTATGAGAAATCTGATTCTCTTACCTGGAAAAGGCTTTCAGGTATCAAGCAAACTTTCTCTTACCTGGAAAAGGCTTTCAGGTATCTAGCAAACTGCTGAAGGAAACATTAGATGACATTTGGGGAAATGATATATCGACTTTTGGGCTGACGACTGTCATATCATCCTCCAATTCTAGACCACAACACCAATTGGCTCCTCGATGCCAATTTAATGGAAACTATGACTCTCTGTTCACTTACATCAACAATATTAATCGTATATTAGTTGTCTTGGACATCGTTAATTTTTCTCTAGAAAGCACGGGTCTTATGTTAAAAATTCAGGTTTCATAATAGGTTGCATGTCGATTAGTAACACCATTAATAAACCTATGTAGCTCAAGTGGAAGGCTCCAACTGAAAATCGAATTAAGATGAACATTGATGCGGCGTGTCTCGGGAATGGAGAATCCAGCGAAGCTTTTATCTTCAGAGACAACATGGGAGAAATAATTTATGGTTTAACCAACACATTTGGAAAATTAACTCCCCATTTTGCTGAACCCAGAGATTTACTAGAAGGGCTTCTAATCTATAAGAAAAATAGTTGAAGTAAGGTTGACATAGAATCAAACTGTTTATTGCTGATTAACTATCTTGCTAGTGAAAAATCTCTCTGGTACCTTACTCATTTATTCTCTATTTGCAAGAATCTAATTACTTCGTATATGAGAATCAAGCATATATCCAGAGTCCATAAACAAGCAGCCGATTTGTTTGCTAAATGGACTCTAAAATGCAAGAAAAAATTGAGTTTTTCTCAGTTCCAATCTCCAAATCAGTTGTTAACCATAGTTCTATTCGAAAGTTTGGGGATCGGTTATATTAATTCAAATTCGGAATAATTTCGAAATAATGTGTAATTATGTTGTTTTGTAATGATGTTTTTAGTTTGTTAGTTTATTCAGATTAGCAAAACAAATGGTGGTTTTAAAGATGATGTGGATTTACCAAAAGATTTCTTTTGGAATAAATAGAGCTCCATGTTGGTGAATTGGGAGTCTTGAAGATAGGATTGTTGAAGACTTAAGAAATTGAAAATCTTAAAGAATTATGGTTCTTATTTTTGTTTAGTTGTAAATTTGTTTTCATGGAACTCTTTTTATACTTTGTCTCATTTTTAGGCTCTTAAATGTATTTTATGATTTTTCTTTTAATTAAAAAAGTCAAATATATAATATTTATGATTTTCATTTAAAAATGTATTTAATAAAACTATTTATTAATGATTAAAAACATAATATCAAATAAATAATAAAAATAATACCTTCAATAAGTTTTGGTTAATTACCCTCTAAACTATTATTTATTGTCAAACCCACATTTTTTATTTTATATATACCAAATCTGTATTTGATGTTTAATTTTAAGATGTTTAATTTTAAGATTATAAAGGTTTTAACAACTGTTATGAACCCAATAAATATATATTATTTATGTGAAGTAAATATTTAATTTAATTTAAACTTTTTTCAAACATATATTAGCTGTCAATTATTATCATACAAAAAGATTGTGATTTTTAAGTTACAATTGACTATTTTAGAAACTACCAAAGTATAGGTTCCGGAGATACAGGTTTATATATCCGAATTTGAAATAAATTATATAAATGATTCATACAATATTTATTTAGCTAATTTTAGCACCTGGTTACATACTTCTTTTTTAAATCTAACAATTATATGGTGAGAATAAAAATAAATATTATACAAAAGTAGAAAAACATAAAAAGAATAAATGGAGTTATAATTATAATATTTATTTAGATTAATTCTAATATAATAGATAAATTATACTTTTTTCAAACAAAATTATACTTCGTTTTGCCTCCAAGGGGGTAGCCGAGTTGGTTGAGTATGGCATTCTTATGACCAAAAGGTCATGAGTTCGAGTCCCTCTACCGGCTGAGCCTGTCACCTTGTGTGGTTTAGGTTTACCTTCTGTCACCTTGTGAGTTTTTAAGAGGTACATCAAATATATCAAAATTCTTGTTACATACAAAATATTTTCATAATTCCAATAAGTGTATAATATTTTTTATACTAACACTATATCTAATATTCTAGATACACTTATTAGAATTAACCAAACTAAGGCCCACTAAACAATTTTTTTTTAATTATTCTATATATCTTATTGGAAATAACCCATTTCGGTGATGTCGAGTATCCAATTTTATAACCGTTTTGATTCGTATTAAGTAATTATATAATAATGACTACAGCATGAACGAAGAAAATATGTATTTTTTCTCAAAAATATTCTACTGAAAACAAATTAAAACTTATTAGAATCTCATTTATCCATATTATTAAGAAAATGTATATGTTATATAAAATATTAAAATAGTAACTATTATAAAATTAAAGAGTTTAAAATAAAATCTATTTTTTAAACAACTTCAATTTCCTAGGTGATTTCATTACTTTCATTGGCAATCTCGCTCTCACCATTATTTATGTTTGGCGAAAAAGAGATTACACCATTTCACACCCTTTTTAAACAGATTTTGGAAACATGTAATTTTTATTTATTTCCAGAGCAAAGCTTGAAGGAGTTTTTCAATAGCTACTCATTAAATTTTTTTGGTTTCTAGTCATCGATGTCTTGTTTGACATGTTTATCTCAAGATTAAATTATATCGTCAGGACATGGGACAACTAGCAACTTCAAGAAGAGCTTTCAGTGATCAGATAAGAAAAACTGGTTTGAAGAAGTTAAATAGAAGACACTTTTCTTTGGTTTATGTTTAGTTACTTTCCTTTGCTTCACCTAACATATTTTAGTATGAAATGAAAGATTAACCCTTTCAAAAAACTTTGTTTTATGTGTTCTCTAAAATAAAATAAAAACACACAAATTTTGTTTAATGCATGCATCTAGAAGTAGAATGATTAAATCTTACATTTAGACGATTGAGAAGGATTAACATCCAACATTATGTATCAGAGCCACAATGTCGCATACGCTAAGATGTGATGATAGTTACGCGAGTGTGGTGAGAGACAGTGGGAGCATGTATATACGAGCTCGTTGAGGTAGATTTTGGTGGAGGGAGAAATCTTTATCCTTCCAGTACCCGAAACAATCTGATACAAACTGCCAAGTATGGGCTATGCAGATGAAAATTCTCATGCGCACTTAGGGAGTTTGGGAAGTAGTAACGTCAACAGTTGATACACAAAGAGACAAACTTGCACTCATTGTACTCGACTAAGGATTGAATGAAGAGACATTATATCAAATTATGGATAAAGACACTCCAAAAGGAGTGTGTGATGCATTAAAAGCGACTCACGTTGGAGTAGAAAATTATGTTAAAGTCAAAACTCAGGCATTAAAAAAGAGAACTAGACAGATGAATATGGTTGAGAATGAATCCACTGATGAGTACACCAAAAAGGTGACCATGATAGTCGGTAAGATAAGGTCACTAGGAGTAAATGTTGAGAACAACTATGTAATAAAAAAATTACTTAGATATGTGTCATCAAAATTCATGACAGTGGCCACGACTATTGAGGAGTTTAATGACATCGCTTCCAAGTCTATAGAAGATATTATAGGCTCTTTAAAAGCCTTTGAAGAGAATATGAAAACGTTTGAGAATAAGAAAGGTTTTAGGATTTCCTATGATATGTATCACCCATGCTCCAGTACAGAACAAAATAAAAAGCATAAAAACACAAGATTTAACGTGGTTCGAAAATTGTGTACGTCTACGGACTCCGCCATAGATTTTTTTTACTATGATAAAGGATGACATATTTTCATATTATTTTTTGTGTAGTCTAAGTAATCTATTTATAGGGAATAAATAAACTTACTAGACAATATCCTTAAGGAGATGATATACACAAATATGTTAACGACATTATTCGACTTATACTCAACATGCAAAGTACTTAACAAGCAACATGACAAACAATGTTTATTGCCAAACAAATATGTTGAATGTGAAATATTCTTTCTTCACCATCAATAAATATTCCCCTTGAGGCGAATACCCTTTCTTCACTATCAACAAAGAAATTTATATTCTTCTCACTAACCAAATGACCCTAAGGAATTCAGTTGATGATGCAAACACCAATACAGTTTAGGCACTCTCTAAACTTTCGAACTCATACTGCATTGGTCATTATATTTGTTGAATTATCGTGTGTAGACATTTTTGTCACATAAACAATTCTCTTTGATATTATATCATGAAGAACATGACACCTGACATCTATATGCTTTGTACCCTTGTGGTACATTTGGTTCTCTGTAAGGTGTATGAACTTTGATTGTCATAGAACACTTTTATAGTAGTTTTCTTTAAGCCTAGAACTACCACCAAACCTTGCAACCATATTGCCTCTTTAACTGCTTCTTGTACCTCCATATACTTTGCCTCTGTTGTAGACAAAGATATAAGAGATTTCAATTATTCTTTCCAAATGATTGCACTCTCATATAAAGTAAATACGTCTCCTGTCATAGATCTCCTTGTATCCATATCACCTGCAAAATCGGAATAAATAAAAAACCAACCACCGATACTACAATATCATTCAACGATCCGCCAATATTAGTTTTGTTAAAACTTAAGCCAACGTTCACAGTATTCTTAAGATACCAAAATATCTATTTCACTTCTTGTCAGTGTTCTTTCTTAGGATATCTCATGTACCTACTAACTATACTAACCGGATGTGAAGTATCGAGACGTGTGTATATCATAGCATACATTATACTAGCAACTGCACTTGAATATGGAACCTTCAACATTTTTTCCAACTCAAAATCGTCCTTGGCCACTCCTACTGCATACAACTTGAAATGAGCGGCAAATGGGACACTAGCTGCCTTAACGTCAAGCATGTTGAGCTGTTGTTGAACTTTCTCAATGTAGCTTCATTGAGACAAGTGTAATGATCATACATTTATGTTCATAAGAATCTCTGTACCAAGAATCTTATTTGCTTTACCCAGATATTTCATATCAAACTTGGCACAAAGTTGCTTCTTTATATGCACAATGTGTGACATAATACAAGCACCAATAAGCATATCATCCACACATAAAAACAAATAAACATAATATTCAACTCACATCTTTTGATGATACACACACCTGTTATATAGACTCCTCCTGAAACCTTTTGACACTATGAATATATCCAAATGTTCGTACCATTATTTTGGTAACTGATTCAAACCATGCAGTGACTTGTTCTGCAGATAAACCTTGTCATCCATATTAGGTTCAATAAATCCCTTTGGTTGTATGATGTAGATTCTCTCCTCCAATTCACCACGTGGAAAAACAATCTTCACATCTAACTGCTCAAGTTCTAAATGTTGCAAAACTACCATGGCTAACAAAACTCGAATTGAATTATGCTTCACCAATGAAGAAAACACTTCATTAAAGTCAATTCATTCCGTTAGAGTAAAACTCTTAGCGACCAGTCTTGCTTTGAATCGAAATGCCTCAACCCATGGATTAACTTCCTTTTTCTTGAACACCCCATTTATTGCCTACTACCTTCTGTCTTTTACGGAAGTCAACGAGCTTCTATGTTTGATTCTTATGAAGAGATTCAATCTCTTCCCCTGTAGCACCATCCCATTGATCTGCCTCTAAACTCACTATAGCTTCCTTATACATACTAAGTTCCTACATCTCAACTACTTCGGCAACTCACAAAACATATGCAATGAGATTTGAATACATTTTCAAAAGTCTAATATTTATTCTTTTATGTCCAATATTGTGCTATAAGGTTTTTGTTCTCTTTTCGGGGCATCATCGTTACTATCATCAGATGCTAACGCTCCACCTCGTGATTCTCGATTCGCCTCAAAACTACTAGAATTAATGGATCTCCTATGAACTGATTCTACTTCAATCTCCACCTGTTTACTCGCAACCAATCCTGATTCGAGCATTTCTCCTACTTTTTTATTATCTATCGAAGAAAACTGGTTAAAAGTCATGTCCCTACTGATTAGAGAACCTGGAAACTTTGGAAAAGTACACGATAACCTATATCGAGTACCTAAAGGTTTTGCTAACATTATGAACTTCGAGACAATACATCTCATATACAACTGTTTTCACTGTCACAAAAATCGTTCACACCTTCAACAATGTTTGCTACATTTCCGTTTTGATTTCCCTTCTTACCATTCAGTGTCAGACAATCTCTCCTATAATGACCATGCACCGCATTCATAACAGTTTTAGTTATATAACTTTAAATTGGACCTTCTTTATTCAATCTTAAAGAACTCGCTTTTCTTCTAGATCTTCCCCTAGTCAAAAGACCTTCCCTTTCAACCGATTGTATGGTTGCAACTATCTCAACTCATTTGATTTCAGCACCCGTTTTGACATCTAATAGCGATAATTTATCATTACCATACATTATGGTTTCTACAAAGTTTTCATAGAAAATTGGTAACGATCTCAAAACAAACAAAACTTGATCATTATCCTTAATGTTGATATCAATTTTCTCCAATTCCAATAATCGATTTAAAATTATCTAACTATTTAAGTAATATAACTCAATTAAGTAATATTGAGTTATCAAATGCTACAATTTTAAAGTTTCAATCTTTTAGGGTACGAATAAAGTAATTAGACACACATAAAATTGTCATTAATAATTGGTATTAAAATTGAATCTGCTTTATTAATTATTATCCATGATAGAATAAGTATGTCAAACGCGTTTGCCAGCAATAGCATACAATAAAAACCCATTCGCAATACCGTTCAGTTCATCCATAGTCAATACTGAGTTTACTTGCATCTTCGTCATATTGGTAGAAGATGATGAGAGCCTCTCGGAGAACTTCGCTTTTATGTTGAGGCATCCACAGCATTCTTACAGAGGTAAACCATAATATTTTCATTTTTTTTCTAATTGGAAGATGACGAGAGCCTCTCGGAGACCTTTGCTGTTATGCTTAGGCATCCACAGCATTCTTACCGAGGTAAACTATAATATTTTCTTTGTATTCCTAATTAATCTTATTGCTAGTTAATAACTGTTAGAGGCCAAGCTAGAATTTATTCAGACCAAATTACTACCGTTGAAAGATCTGAAGATGCACTAGGAACGTTTAACGATAATCCAGATGGATCCCAACTTGTCACTTGTCACTGAGAATATCACAATGGAAGATATTTATTATTCACGATTTTGCTACTGAGCTAAAAATGACTAAGATTAGATTCTTACGTAAGTTCACATTTCATTTAATTATTTTAGAAGGTATCTTATACATTTTATTTGTTATAACCTAGATATATATATATATATATCTTTTAATTTCTTTTAATAATAGTTTTGATTTTGAATTTTATGACTTTTATAAGATCAAATCAAATACTCGTCACTTATTTATTTATTTTTTATTAAATTAAAGATTTACAAATATTTCATATTTTCTTACCCTTCGTATTATTCTCAGCAAAAGATGAATAGAAAAACAAAAATTAAAATAATAATGCTAGAAAATAGAATTTCAGTTTCTGGAAAAAGAAATTGTGAGTTGTTTGCGGAAAATTTCTCTATTGCTATTCGGAATGCATTTATTAATATATATTAAAGTCTAACATAATTAAATGAAAAGTAAAGTTACATAAAAATTTGGTCCTAGTCTTGTTTAGTTCAGCAGCAAAATCGTGAATGTCCATATCTTTCATTGCTATATTCGCGATAAGAAGTTGGAATTAATCAAAATTATCTTTAAGCATTGCTAGTGCATCTGAAGCTCTTCCAACGATGGTAACTGTAAACAAGTATATTAAACAAAATCAGCATTTAAATAAATTGTAGCCTTGCCTCTAACTTTTAGAAAACATTAATCAAACTTTTGTGGTAGTAAAACTTTTGTAGTCTGCGGTTTCAGCTGGGATAATAAACTTCAGTGGTTCGATGTCTACAAGTCGGACTAATGATTGTCGTAACTGTGTCTGTGTTTGGTGGGTTACACAAAGTGCACCTTGTCTGGCATACGTGTTAAGTGGAACAATTCCTAGATCTATCATCTTCAATTGATTGTTAAATCAACAATCTCAGTCTTATTCCTCTTATTATAAAATTGTTTAATTTAAATAGTTACTTCTGTTTTAGTTATCAATATAAATCGTTTCAAGGTTCGAAGAAATATATATATATATATAAAAAAATTAATATAAATAAATAGAATTTATCTCCACAATTTAATATAAATATTAATCAATGTCAATTATGTTCTGACCTTGTAGCCAATTTCGGATGTTCTGTCCTCCATTGATGAGTAATATTTTATGAAATCGTAACGCAACATAACATATAGGGAATTTCAGGATGCTGTAGCTAATTTTGGATTAGAGAAAAGAATCACTTAACCGTGGTTAAATCATCAAAAATATATTAGTGGATGAATTGGTAGGTGTCATATATGCTCCTTGAATTATATACAAGACGATCAATCAATGCGATATATCAATTTGGTCCGTATCACAACTTTTTGTCAATTAAGTTTCTTACATTTTTGAGTCCGGGTTCACTACCTTTCTATTTTCTTACTTATTATTTCACCCCTATGAACATTCCCGTAAAATAAGCCAATCACATCTTTTTTATATATAATCAGTTTTTTTTTATATCAAATTCGCGATTACATCAACTAGAAGAAGGCAGAGAGTATCAAAATTTGTAAAACTGTTCTTATGGGCTCTATTACTAAATTTATATTTGTATTTATAAGTATTTACCGTTTGTCAAAGCATAGTTAGAATATGTAATAACTTATAAATCTGTTGAGATATTGTTATCTGTTGTAACAATTTTATTTAATGCTTGTGACTTGCTTTCATTGATCGGGCCAAGATAGTGTTAGGCCTTGACGAGATTCTGACCCAGCTTTTAAACAACCACACAAGACAGTAGTGGTGGCAAACTGCTCAACCCGCTCTCCTGTCGGAACGATTTAAAAATTTATCGCGGGTTGCAGGTTTACCGGCTTGCAGTTAGGTCGTGTTACTGTTTATACATTTCTGTCGGGTTGAAGGTCTGCCGGATTGCCTGTATAACGGGCCAGTTTTGCAGGTTATCCAGTAGGTTACCCAACCGAAAACCCATATAGACACGGTTTACAAAGTATTTTATAATATTATTTAAAATTAATTTGTAACTGTTAACTGAGTCTAATTTCAATAATCGATATATGTACAATATAAACGAGTTAATTATGCTATTTATTGTATTTTAATTTAAATATTATATTATTTTAATAGAAGTTCTATAATCAAAACAACTATATTCTAAATAATATATTTGTAATATGATTTTGATATTTTTGATTATATTTATATATTTAAGATATTTTATTTAATATTAGGTAGATATTAAATAAAATATATACATCTAATTATATTTTGATTATAAATTTCAATATTATTGAAAAACCCTTACGATTATAAAATTAATAATATGATTGTCGTATCGTAAACAATATAATCGTAATATAATTTAGATATTGTTTGATTATATTTAGATATTAAAGATATTTTATCTAATATTATGTACATATTAAATAATATATACCTATTAGACATATAATTGGTAAAAGATTTACCAATTTCAAAGCTAATTTCCCATTAGCATCCAAATTACTGCTTATGGCTCAAAATTTATCGTTATTTTTGGAGCCTCCAAACCACAACTGAGAAGCTCTACTGCTCCGTCGTAGGACATAGGCCAATCAACAGCCCAGCCCGAACGAGGATAAGTGATGGAAGGTAAATTTTGACCGGCATATGTATCATGGGTTGGAACGAAAAACAGTTCTTCAAAATTAGTTTAAAAAAACTATAGGCATCACCATTAATTAAACAACTCATTCCTACACCTCTACCATCTAGATCATTCTCAATTAAACGTGCGATGGCATAAAACTTGCGTACTAATTCGATATACTATTCACAATTAAATCTAGCGATTGTCATCCAACCTAGGCCATTATTAGGTTCAAGAAGTCTGAAATTTTTTGCATACCTTCAACTTGGATCAGTTCATCGTAATCCAAATACATACCCGCCCAAATGTTGGTTACACCTCGTGGTGCTAACGACTTACAGACGCGAACCTCCCCTTTGCCGTGATGTTCGTAAGTCGCGCTATCTGATTCCTCCACCTCTTCATACCCCAAATCTCTTCGACATTCGTTCTTCGTCTCGAGGATGATGAATCATCTCCTCCACTCTTCCGAGCTTGCTTTGATTTTCTCGAAAACATTCTGCTAAACGTTTAGAAAATATTTATGTTTGAAAATTATAAAGAAAATTTAGAGAGAGAATTTTAGGTAACTAGAGAGAGACTGATGGTGGTGTGAAGATAGTTTTTTTTTGAAATAACCGTTGGATGACGTCATCCATGCGGGCCATCCGGACAATAGTCTGGATGGTCCGCATGGACCTAACACGTAACAGCTAGTTACCAAACTAGCCGTTGATTTGTCCGGGGCATCCGGAGAATTTTCCGGGCCTCCAGCAAATTCATCCGGATGCTCCGCAACAATTGTCCGGGCCATCCGGATAATTTTTTTTTCTGAATTTTTGAATTTTTTTTAATGGGTCTCCACTATTTATAGTGGAAACCCCAAATTCAAACTCACAAACTCTCTAAATTCATTCTACATCTCTCTAAATCTCTTTACTTGTTCTAGATATTCTATAAAACTCGAATTTCTTATTTTACATATTGTAGTTCTACTTTCGGAATTGTTCGATTGTTTTTCCCGCAAATTGTTTCTATTTGATAAAAACACTTAAATAACGTTGGGATAACATTATAATAGCTCCATTAAGAGCTTCGTATAATTTATCAAGTTATTTACTTGTTGTAGTTATTTAAATTAGTTCTTTTAATTCTAATTTTATTAGTTGTTATTAGTTGGTATTAGTTGGTAATAGTCTAAATTTACTTTTTATTATTTGCGATATTAATTAGTTTCGATTAGTCTTTTATTGAATATTTTTAAAAAAAGGTTTTTTAAGTTTTAAAATGTCTCTAAAACGCAGAAAAACTAATGCTCACCCACCCGCTAATGTGGATCTCAATACCGATGATGATTTGCCTAGAGTCTACCCTCACGTTGACACACTCTCCTCCCACGAAAGTGGTGGTGGAAGTACTAGTCGTGGATCGAGATCTCGTAAGAAAACATCTTGGATTTGGAAACACTTTATTGTATTAGAGGATGGTTTATCTAGTATTTATAAAGAGTGCAATAAAATTTATCTTCACGTAAGTGGAAATAGAAATATGGGCACTAGCACTATGGTAAAACATTTAAAAAACATGAAATATATGATCCTACAAAACATAACCCAAATAATATTTGCATAAAACCTCAAACAGGTCCTCCTTTTGAGTTTAACCACGATACGTATAGGGAAGAAACAATGATTTATGCAATTGGTAGTTTACAACCATTTACTTATGCGGATACTTGGAGATACGAAAATTGGATGCAAGGTGGGGTAAACCCACAAGAAAAATGCATTCCACGTAGCTCTTTGCGATCCCTAGCCTTTAAATATTTTTTAAAAAGAAAAAAATACATTATTCAAACTATGCTAACTTTGCCATGGAATGTTTCGATTACTAGTGACATAGCTACTTTTACTGATTTTGATATGACCCTTCATTGGATGGATCCCGAATAGGTACTCCAAAGGAGAATTATATGGTTTGAATCTATTGGTCAGCATAACGCACAATTAATTAAGGAGAGTATGGTTGAATGCACGAATATTTATGGTATTAAAAATAAAATTACGTCTATTTCGTTCGATAATGTATCTGCTAATTTAAATGCTATAAAATTGCTTAGACAAGATTATATAGTTGAATGCATGAATTATATGGTTTGAATCTATTGGTCAGCATAGCGCACAATTAATTAAGGAGAGTATGGTTGAATGCACGAATATTTATGGTATTAAAAATAAAATTACGTCTATTTCGTTCGATAATGTATCTGCTAATTTAAATGCTATAAAATTTCTTAGACAAGATTGCAATCCTATTTTTCCTAAATTGTTTCAGACCAGATGTTTATGCTACGTAGTTCAATTGGTTGCGAAAGATGGAATAAGGAGGGTTTTGGAAGACTATATTGCTCCTATTAAAAATGGGATCCTATTTGCACGACCTTCGCTGCTAAAAAAAGAGCTTTTAAAATACTTGTTATTGAAAATGGGAAACAATATAAGAAACTTATATTAGATGTCTAAACTAGATGGAATTCTACTTATGCAATGCTTGCACGTGCTCATGTTTTTAAAGAATAGATTATGACGCTTTATAATGCATCTTATCCTCATATAGTTATTGAAAAACAACATTGGATATTGTCCACACATGGCAAGATTTTTAAAACTTTTTAAATAAAACACTATAACCTTTTCTTTAGAAAATCAACCTAATGCTCATTTGGCCCTTTTCATAATTACTAATCTTGCCATGCATATGAATTAATTTAGATCAAATTTTGTATGCGTAGACATGGTGCCCATATGAATTAAAGTTCACAAAGTATTTTCATCAAATCCCTATGACTTATTCAATTCTTTACATTTGGATCCTTTTTCACGAAAATATCAATTTAAATGGCTAGTTAGATGTTTTTATCGATCCGTACAGTTTTCTGAAAGTAGTCCACCGGAAGATCCAGTTGACCCTGAAGGGTATATTGTCAGCGTAAATGAATGTATGCATAATATGTATGATAAGTATGCTGAAAGATATAGATTAAATAAAACTACAAATGTAAGGAGTAGTAACAATAGGGATAGAAGGAGATTTTCTATTAACTATGTTCAAATGAAAATGTTACGAAGCAATGAATTTACAGAAACCCCTCAATCTGATAATGAGCTGTCTAGATATTTGAGCACTAGGTTTGATTTTACGAATTTTCCCGACCGTGGTATTGAAGATATCATAAGATGGCGGGGTACCAAAACTGAAGAGTATCCTATTATTTGCAGGTTTGTTAAAGAGATTTATGCAATACCTATCTCTAAAGTTGCAAGTGAGTGTGCTTTCAGCCAAGCGAGGTTGCAATACACGACTAAGAGAATAAGATTGACGGACAAAGCACTTGGAGTGCTTGTGATAGTAAGGATTGGACAGCGGCGGATAAAAGGATGCAAGACAGAGAGTTTAGAGACGAAGTGAATGTAGACGACATGTTCGAAGATTATCCGGATGATTATAGAGATACACCCGAACAAGAAATTATCGAAGAAAACGAAGCTGAAAGTGAATCAAGTGAGGACGAAGATTTTACTTACGAAGAAGACTTTGAAGAAGATGAATGATGTTTGTAATATCACTGCTTATTAAGAGACCTGATAAGATATAGTTTTGGTTTATAACATAATATCAACACTACTAATATTTAAAAATAAAACATAATAATAATATTCAAAATGTAATAATAACATAAGTAATATTTAAAATTTGGTTTATATAATAATTACAACACTTCAAATATTAATAACCAAAACAAATTAATATTGACCAAAATTAATAATAATTTTATAATCATATACATTATCTCAATATTTTTAAAATATAACTTAAAATATGATTTTGGTTATAAAATAATTAAAACACTTATAATATTTGAACAGGTGCGTGTTGCATGTTTGCTGGTTTGCGGTTCTCTCGGATTACTGCTTATTCAGGTCTAACGGATAAACAGATCTGCTGGATTACAAATCTAACGGACAAAATTCGCAGATTACAACGCCGCGTTACTAACATTTTTCAAGTTTTTACCCACCTATACAAAACAGCAACTCTCATTCAGCCTTTAGCCGTCACTTTGACTTCTTTTTAAGCAACCTTCCATACTTATCTTTATTGTTTTCACTTCCCCTCAAACGAACCGAATCTGTCGCATGAAACAGAAAACGAATATGTGGGGGAGAGGTTTAGTAGGCAAATCCACGATTTGGTCATGAGAAGAGAAAACACAGTTTCATTGTTATCATTAGTTTAATAAATTTATACAAACGGATAGTTATTTAATATTAGGGATAACTTAGGGGAAATTATACTTAAAGTACCCACTCAACTATTCAATTGTCACTTACCACCCAAGGTTTGATCAATTGTTACTTAATACCCAACTCAACTACCTTATTGTCACTTACAACCTAATTTTATTTTAATACCCTAACTACCCTTAACCCACTATATAAACCTTATTTTCTGTTTTCTTTCTATTTTTTCTAGCTTTTTGAAGATTTGAATTTGTTAGCCGCTCTAACCACCTAACCCTACCAACCACCACGAGCTGGGTTGAAATCACATTTTCCGGTGATCAGAAGCTGCTAAAGGTTTGTTTCTTTATGTAGGTTGTTGTGTTAGACCTGTCTAACCTCTGTTTTATACGTACAAGAGTTGATCGTTGCTTTTTGGAATCTTATAGCTTACAAGTAATCGTGTTGCGAGCTTTTTAGGTAATTACCTATCGATTTCGAAGTTTTTTATTCGTATTCTCTGTTGGAATAGGTTCTATTCTACTGTTTTTAGATGTTATTGCCTGATTTCGAGCTTTTCTCTGTTTTTTTTTGTTATAGTGATCTGTTATTGTTTAGTTAATATTGTTCGTTATATAGTTATGTCCTTGTTTTCTGATGTTATATTCTAATTTGGTAGTGCTTTAGTTTTGTCTTGAATGTGTAGATTACGAGTTTTTAAGTCACTTAGAGTATTGTATTTCGAAACAAATATCAGGACCTTTTTTACATAGAAATATCAGGACATGATGCGAATAGCTCTATGTAGATATACACAATTCGCAAGATAGGATGCGAATTGTTTGATGTTGCAGTAAATAATTTGCACATAGTTTTTGTGACTAATAACAAATATCAGGACTTTTTTACCTACAAATATCAGGGCAAGATGCGAATAGCTCGTTGTAGGTATACACAATTCGCAAGATAGGATGCGAATTGTTTGATGCAGTAGTAAATAATTTGCACCTAGTTTTTGTGACTAATAACAAATAACTTGTATTGTCCAGGTTAAGAGATGTCTAAATCACGAGTTTGTATTTTTAAATATGGTCACCAAACTGCAATTGTGCCTTTCACGGAGTTTGAAAGCTTCGAAAGTATCCAAGCTTATGTAGAGAACACATGGGAGGAACTTGCCACAAGTGAGAACCTAATTACTTACTCCTGCGGGGATCACAATAATTGTTTCTTTAATAACCAGAATGATTTTGTTGGGTTGGTGTTATATCTTGATTTGGAGCGTTTAAAACGGGTTATTTTTCTCATAGAACAACACGTCTTCGATAAGGGTTATGGTAATAAACGTTCTGTTGATAAGAGCTCTGGTGGTAAGGATTGTGGTGTAAAGCGTAAAGAGCGTAGCTTGATTTTGGGAGAACCATCTCTTGATCAACTAGTTAGCGGGGAGAGTAGTAACGGTTTAGTTAATTCTGATCAGAGGAAAAACAACTTGCTAATGCTGGTTGGGCTGATGCTATTACAGGAGTGGGTCAAGCTTTTGAAGAAGGTGCTGCCGGTCTGAGGGTATCTTTGTGCAAGTTTGCGTTAGAGCATGGTTTTTCTTTCAAATACCTGCACAACACAACAAATAAGATCACTGCTTATTGTGAAAATAAGCTCACAAGCGGGTGCAAATGGAGGGTTTATGCATCTATTGACTCAAGAACCGGCCTTATGACGATCAAGAAGTATGTCCCGTACCATACTTGCAGTCCTGTTTTGTCCCAGAAGCATAAGCATAAGCGGCACAGGCATTTGACATCAGATTTGATTGCAAAGGAAATTCAGGATTCTCTCCGGACCTGCCATTCGTTGACAGCCAAAACCATACAATCGACTGTCAAACAGGATTATGGTCTTGACATCTCTTATCGTTTGTCATGGAATGCTTTAGAGAAGGCTAGGAGGGGAGTTTTTGGAGATAGTTCAAGTTCTTTTAGTTTACTAAGCGGATACTTCAAACGCTTTAAGAGCCGAGATATTACTTCAGACTGCTAGTTGGAGTTGTCAGCTGGAAACCGATTCAAGCGCTGTTTTGTAGCATTCGGTTCGTCCCTTAGTGGTTTTCATTCATGCCGTCCAATGTTGTTTGTCGATGGAACCCACTTATATGGCAAGTACAAGGGTACATTTCTCACTGCTGTAGCAAAGGACGGAAACAACGGTTAGTTACATTTATCTAGTTAATGAACGATGTTTTTGTGTGAAAATGCTGATGCAATTCGCAGCAAGTGATGCGAATTAAGCAGTGTTGTGATCCTCACATTTCGCATTTGAGGCTGCGAATCAGGTATTATGCTGAGTAAATTGTACTTACATCGCAGCTTGAGTTAGGTATTATTTAAATTTGTCACAAACAATTCGCATGACAAGCTGCGAATTGTTTGTATGACCAATTAAAATGTCACACATAATTCGCATGACAAGCTGCGAATTGTTCCAGGACAGCATGCGAATTGTTTACAATTTTTAAACGTTTGCATACTGTTGTAGTGTTCATTTGATCTGCCTTTTTCCAGGACTATTCCCTGTTGCTGTTGGTGTAGTTAGCATTGAAGATTGGGACAATTGGATGTGGTTTTTGGGGTGTTTGAAACCACATTTGCTGGATCACCAAATCACATTTATTTCAGACCATCATTCTGGTATTGTTAATGCTGTTTGTCTTGTATCCAAACTGCTATCATGCGTACTGTTATTTCCATCTCATACGGAATTTGAAAGCCAAACTGGAACATACTAACAGGGAGTATAAAAAAAAAGATGTTGAGTTTCTTCCATCGTCTTGCCTATGCTCCCAGTCAAGAGATTTTTAAAGATATACTAATAGGTTTTCTATGTGAAGGTGGTGAGAGAATGAGTGATTTTCTTACAAATTTACCCCCTGAAAAGTATGCGCAGGCTTACGTAAAAGGGAAGCGATACGGCTCTATGGCTTCTACCGCAACTGAATCGTTTAACAGTCAGATTAAAAAATATTGCGGCTTACCAATTGTTGAGTTTATTGATTGGATTAGAGTCTTGCTTATGACTCAAGGTTCACGGAGATACGACGAAGGTCTCAGCTGGAGTACTAATTTGGTTCCCGAGTACGAGAAGAAGCTAAAGCAGAATGTTGACATGTGCCGAAGTTGGGTAGTACGTAAGTCCTGTTCCGCCATGTTCGAAGTCTTTTCGAATCCTGTGGCTGTTGTTAATCTGTTGGATTTCAAATGTTCATGCGGATCATGGCAACACGAGTGTTTTCCATGTGCTCATGCTCTAGCGGCATTACAATACACCGACCAAGATCCATTGACTGTAATAGAACCCTTCTTTACGGTTAAGAATTACAGGGAAAGTTACTCTTTCAGCATACCAGCTATAACTGATTTCGGCAAAGGGTCCAGCGCTAACGATCCTTCTTTTGTTGAAGTTTTGCCTCCGAACGTTAAGAGACGCTCCGGAAGGCCTAAGAAAAAACGAATCCCTTCTAGAGGAGAAATCTCAACCAAGAAGTTAAGGTGTGGCCGATGTTCGAAATCAGGCCATAACCGGAGGACTTGTGATGTTCCAGTTTAAGAACAATTCTGGTTGGCCATATCACATTTATTTTTGTAGTATAGTTATTGTTCTATACAGCAAACTAAACATTTGTACATTCCTATGTTTTTGTATTTGCTATTATTGGAGTTGTAAGCATTTCGCATCTTGTGTTGCGAATTATGTACAATATGTTGGTGTATTGTTACAAACATCTATCAGGATTACATGCGAATTATGTACAATTATGTGAAATTTCACCAGGATGCGAATCGCTAGTAAAATCATATCAAAAATTTATCATATCTTACGTTTCGCATGATAGGCTGCGAATTAGGGCCAGAATTGTGATGCGAATGGAGATCAATTAGAAGTCCTGATATTTGTCATATGATAAACTGCGAACTGTGATTTAATAAAAATACCAGGATATTCAATAACGTTGAAAATAAGTAATATAGCAGGTTAACATGCGAATGATGTGCAAAATGTATCTGGATGCGAATCGTGTATATCATTGAAACTCTGTAAAACAAGTTGGATTACAAAAAGGAGGATTACAATATTTCCAGAAACTAACAACTGTTTACACATATCACTACAAGCTACTGGTGCTAGTTAGTTGCATTTCAAAAAAACAAAAAACAAAAACCAACTCTAGCAGTTGGTAGATGATTCATCACCAACTGTTTCCTCTTTCTCCTCTTTGTGCTGATCATCTTTGTCTTTCTCCTCTTTCTCTTCCACTTTCTCTTCAGCTTCAATATCTACGTCCATCATGCTTAAAAATTTTGTCCTTGATGGACCAG
This sequence comes from Limnanthes douglasii subsp. nivea, assembly GCA_036936605.1. Classification (NCBI taxonomy): domain Eukaryota; kingdom Viridiplantae; phylum Streptophyta; class Magnoliopsida; order Brassicales; family Limnanthaceae; genus Limnanthes; species Limnanthes douglasii. Next base: position 104,128,229 of record JAUPFV010000005.1, on the reverse strand, counting down.
CTTCGTCTTCCCTCTTCCTTTTGTTGTTTCGAACCTCTGCCGTCTTAGGTTGCACCTTTTCTGGCTGAGGTGCAGCAGGAAGCATTGGAACCTGTTCTGGCTGAGGTTCAGCAGCAACCTGTGGAACAACTTCCACTGGTTGAGAGTCAGCAGAGTAGTAGTCATCATACATGTCTAGTTCGAAGACATAGACTGGGCTGGGGGGTGGTACTGTTGGCATGATCAACTCATCACTCCAGTTAACGGTTAAGGATGACCAGGAGTCACCCAGAGAACCGAGTGAACCAGAGTTTGAGTATGAGGTGGTTGTTGTGGTGGTGGAAAAAGACATGACTGTTTGAATTCGAAGAGAAGAAGAGGTGTTTTTAAAAAAATATAGAGTTTGGTGTCAAGTTAGCCTTTGGTTACTAGAGGTATTTATAGGGAAAAGAGGTAATCATTACATAGCCTCCATGTCCAATCAGCATTTAATGAATTATGTACTTGATTAGATTGTTTTTTGTGTGCTCAATGGAGAAAACGTTTACCAAGACATAAGCCACAACCTGTTCGTATCCTTGAACTTTGTATTTTTAATTTTTTATTTCTGCACCAGGCTGCGAACTGGTTTTAAGCTGGTATACCAGGCTGCGAACTGTGTGTGTAGTGATAACCATCTATCAGGTTAGGCTGCGAACTATTGGATGATAAGTTAGGTTGCGAACTGTTCATACAGGTTAGGCTGCGAACTGTTCATACATACCAGAGATTTGCTGCGAATTATTTTGTTGGAATTAATCGAGTATTAATCAACCCTTATATATCAGGTTATGATGCGAACTATAAGCTAAGGAATATTCAAATTTTTGAAGAAGTAATTTGTTTATGTATGCACAACAAAACTAAAAATTACAACAGATGTATTTACAAGCAACAGATGTATTTACAAGCAATACACGAATCAGCCATATGCGATGCGGTCTTTGTCATTTAAAAAGTAATAAAACATTTATGCTATGAAGGCAGTTACCATATCTGCATCGTATTTTCTCTGCACTGATCCATGCTCAATAATATCTCTTGCATATTTGCAGACAAAGATACCACAGTCCACGGTGCCTCGCTTTTGTTGTGGGATGCCTCTTTCCACTTTCACCATCCACCCTGTCTTATATTTATGTAGGAATCCTCTATCCAACAAATATTTGATCTGTGTATAATAATTAGTGTTAGGAATAAGCACAAAAACAAAAATAGTTGGTGACATACAATTCGTATCTTAGGCTGCGAACTATATCACAATGAATCCAACATAATTCGAACCTTAGGCTGCGAATTGTATGACAACAAATCTAACATGTGCATGTCACACGATTCGCATCATATGCTGCAAATTGAGTTATGGATAGGCTGCGAAAAAACAATTGATTTACTCACAATTCGCAGCATACCAGATCACAGTTCGCAGCATGCATACTTAAAATGTGGTTAAATTTAAGTGTATAGTTTGGAATATTTACCAGTAGTGCAGGTGTCCTTGTGGTGGTGTCCGTGGCATGAAGCTTAGGCAGAAGCGGATTGTAGTTTGAAATTGTCGTGGTGTCGATGTCGATGACGAGCAACGTCCAGTGGTTTACATTGTCCTTCGTCTCAGTGCACACTGGAACCATGATGATGTTGGTATTTTTGCGCCCCATCCTAAAAGCCATGTCCACCAAATTTTCTACTTGCCACCCTGCTTTCATTTGATGCTGCATCCAAGAAAGAGTATATTAAAATGAGAACATTTTCTGAGAACTTTGTTCAATTTACCTGAGCTAAACTTACCGCAGTCATGCCCGAAATCAGTACGGCGTCGTGATGCTCTCCTTTAGCTGTAGTGCATGGAACTTTGAAGTCTGCTTCTTCAAGCATCTTTCGAATCCAAGCATCGATAACCTAACAAAGGAGTTGCAGATTTATGTTAAATATAGAATACATATTTGAAACATTGAAAATAGAATTGGTTGACAATTGGATATCTTTACGTCCAGCTCCAGTTCTAAAGGTAGTGCCATGACATCACTCGCTTTCACCCTGATTCCGTATGTAAACTTGGACTCTGGTAACTGTCATACCACTGGATCAGGGGTCTCGCTCTCGTAGGCTTTAACTAACTGTATTTTGTGGTATTCTGCCAGATCGATACGGTCAGTTACTTTTGTTTTCTTTGGCCAGTCGCTGTATTCTACTACTGGCGGTTCCCGTATTGTTATTACGAACTCTTCTTCTTCCTCTGCCACTTGAGGCTGCGTTTGTGTTAGTAGAGTAAAACTTGGCTCCTCTATCTCTTTACTGGGCTCGAGCTTAGTAAATAACAAAAATCAAAAGTAGAAGGGCGTCAGTGATTATAAGTGCAACGAGTCCAAATAGTTCGCATCTTAGGTTGCGAACTGTATGGTTCCAGTTTAATAAATTTATTAGTATCTATCAGGGTAGGATGTGAACTGTTCGAGGTTCCACTGAACAGTTCGCATTCTACCCTGATATTCGTTTGTAATACCCCAATCAGCATTAGACACAAATCTCATGTTCTGATGCGAAATCATTATAAGTAGGCCTTACCGCACGGTCAGCGACAACCAATGCCGTTGACTTGTTCGGCATAGGATCTGGATCGTGTCGGCATAAATCATTAATGTCATCCTCCGACATGTTCTCCAAAGACCTTTGCATTATAAAATCGTAATATACATTATCAATTTCATTTAAAAATGTCTGTGAAACTTGAGTGTAAATACCATCAACAAAAGCATCGGGTAAACCTACTGTGTTATCGTGGGACTCTGGAGCTGGCAGTTGATTTGTTACCGGGCCTACAGTTTGACGTTGGCTTAGCAATTCTGACTTTGCTGACAGCACCGTTGGTCTTTGAGGTTCCACCGAAGAAGTGGTGTTGTCTTCTAAGGATGGTCCTTCCTGGCTGAGTAGTTCTGTCTTTTCACCGGGATGGACAAGTTCTGACTCTTGAGGTGTTATCTCTTGAGTTAGCCTTTCTCTCTTCGCCAAGGTTATCTGTTGCTGCTGTTGTTATTCTTGTTGTCCTTGTTGCTCCTGTTGTTGTTGTTCTTGTTCCCGGTCTTCGTGTTGAACCTGTGGCTGCTGGGGTTGTTGCTGGTGGTGTTCTTCTTGTTGTTGTTGCTGGGGGTGTTCTTCTTGTTGTTGCTGTTCGTGTTGTTGTTGCTGGTGGTGTTCTTCTTGGTCTTGCTGTTGGTGTTGTTGTTGTTGTTCTTCTTGTTCTTGCTGTTGGTGTTGTTGTTGTTATTCTTCTTGTTGTTGCGGTTGGTGTTGTTGTTGTTGTTCTTCTTCTTGTTGTTGTTGTTCTTGTTGCTGTTGTTGTTGTTGTTGTTGCTGGTCTTGTTGTTTCTGCTGTTGTTGTTGTTGTCTTTCGTTCTCCTGTTTCATACAAAAATAAAAAAAACAAAAGGGTGGAAGGGTTAAGCATAAGTTAATCATTGTTGAGCACGATTCGCATCCTGACCTGATATCTGTGTTATACATTCCTAACAATTCACAGCTCAGCATGCGAATTGTGTAATAACCAACCCACTAGTTTATTACATAATTCGCAGCTTAAGCTGCGAAACGTTTGGACAGAACTACACAAGAGTCCTGATATTTGTTTGATAACATCATATCATCCACTTACATTATCTACCTCCTCTGTCTGTGTCTCCATGATGGGTGAATGGTGGGCATCATCGTCCCTTTCTTCCGGTAGTACTCCATCAGCATGGTGCTGATCAGCATTAGACACGGATGCTTGCTGATCAGTGGATTCTTCTCTCCCTGGAAGTGCTGCTGGTACCTGCTCAATTGGGCTTTCAATACGGTAAATTGGTTGAGAGATAGCATTGTGGAGTTGTTGTGCTTCAAGTTCCGCTATCTTGCGTTTCAATTCTTTCAGCTACAAAAATGATAGCAAACTTTTTATAAACATATTAAGTGCTGATTGTAGTGATTATTTAAGGTTCAAGTCATACTTACTTCTCTGGCTTGTTTTTCTATTTTTCTCTCGTACTTATTCTTGTCGCCGTATGTCTTCAAACGCTTTGATTGAGCAGCAATATCGGGATTAGGATCTCTGTGTTTGAGTACATACTGACCGATTATTTCACTCATACTGGTTGTGTCGTTGTCGGAGGGCTCCTGCCTAGATTTGCCTTTCGGTTGTGGTGGAATCGTTTTCTTGGGGAGTCTTGGTGGTGGAATCGATGGCTCGGGTGGTGTTGGTTGTTCGGGTCTGGGAGACATCACCTTATTCATTAAATTATGTGATGCTCGTCTCCTTTGTTTTGGTTTTGATGCTGTGCTTTTCGTCCTCTTCCTAGGTCTTTCTTCCGATGAAGTAGATACCGTTACTTCTGCATCTTCATTATCTTCTTGTGGTTCGAAAGCTTCAATTTCAGCCTCGGTGAGCTGTAATGGACCTTCTAAAACCTACCAACAGAGGCACATGTAAGTAAATTAATTGTTTTGAAAGTATGAGGGTGTAGACAAATAAATTGTTTTTTATAAACAGATCGCATCATATGATGCGAAATGTGTGATTTTAAATCACATTTCGCATGCTGAGCTGCGAAATGCGTATGGGACAATATGCTGCGAACTATGCGTAAAATATATGCTGCGAACTAAGTGTAAACCATAGGATGCGAACTATGTCGGAAAAAAAGCTGCGAAGTAAAATTCATATCCGGCTGCGAAATGATTGATACATTTTTCTAAGCAAAACGCATGATATGCTGCGAACTGTATGCACCCCCAGTCCAATACATATATAAAGCTTATACCTGGTCATTATCCAGGTAGGGTGTTCTAAGAAGATATGACATGGTTGATGCTTTGCACTCTAACCCCAACCATTTGAATAACCTTGGTATCGAGGTTGGCTTCGCTACCTCGTGGCCGATTGTTGTGTGCTCCATGATGAAGGGCTGCATGGGGACAAGTTTTATCAGCACGATGTTATGTACATAACTAATTTTTATATTGAATAGATAAATCTTACAACTACAAGGGCGACGCAGCCGACGACTTTATCAGCTCTTTCTATTGCTAAGCAACGCCTGATAGACTGTCGAAGCTTGTACAATCTTGATCCAACCCAGTCATAATTGTTTATTCTGTTGAGGTCTTCAACGTAATAAACCATGCTCCAGCCCAGGATATCTCCAGATACGGAGTAGAATAACGTGGAGCACAAAAACAGTATCAACAGCCTCGCCACGTCTTCCAACTCATGCTCCCCTCCTTCGTTTATGGCCTTCTCTATACCCTCTTGTAAAACCAATGACAACATGCTATGTTAGAAATGTACAGAATCTTGCTTTATGAAGATGAAACCCATTTTAGACGTACCTTTATAATGGCATTTGTTATTGTTTTAGTATTACTAGCTGCTACTTTCCTGCCAGTTTTACCCATGAAGTATTTCTTCATCATCCTTGATTCGTCCTCCTCGCCGGGTGCATACTTGTTGTGAAAAGCTCCGGTTTGTGTTAACTCCATTTTGTCGGTGTCATGCCTCAACCCGAATATGATCTTGATATCGTTTTCAGTTAGCTTTATATACTTGTTGCCAATCCTAAAGGCATCTCTATCCAAAGAGAATTTCTCGATGATATACTGAATGATTTGGTAGAATTTTTTCCTTGGCAGCTCTTCCTCATTACGGATTTGGAACGCCGTTTTCAGAAGTGTGTAGAAGGGTGTGTTTCTTACAGCTTCAATGTGGGCCCTTGTAATACGCATGTCTTTCAGTAGCTTCAGAAGGCTCACCAACCCTGATCTGTAGTAGCTAGGTTTTTTTGTCATACTTTCTGCACAAAGACAAATCAGTTGGCATGTCACAAATAATTCACATCACAAGCTGCGAATTGCGTACATATAAATATTGTTTTAACAGGCACAATTCGCAGCTCAAGCTGCGAATTGATTGTAAATAAGCATAAACATACAATCGAGCTGCGAATTGCTTGCATAGTGGGTGATCAGGATGCGAACTGTTACACTTTTTACATGCACGTTGCAGGGATCTGGGAATTATGCAACAAACACCAAAATCAACAATGAACTACCTAATGCAGATCTAACATACATAATATTTCTCAGGAGAGTATTAGTATTACATGCAACTAAAATTCTTCCCTGGCTTCGACTATAGACCCATAAACTGAGCAACTATCATCAGTAGATACTTCATTCTAGTATAAAAAGCAACGCCTATCGTGAATTAAGAGAAAAAAGTGGTTCAAATTCGTCAAAAACGCAAAAAAAGTACACTTTCCACGATAATGCATACCTGTTAAATTTCACCAGTCGGAGAACGAGATTGAAGCTTTCAGAGACGACTTCACGACAACTTTGTCGAACAGAAGGTGTGTAGTCTGAGTGAGTAAAAGACGCTGACCGGTGCGATAGTGTCGAAGGTGCGAACGGTGAGAAGCTATAGGGTTTTGGGGTTTGAGAGAGAGAGAGTATCACAAAGTCGAACGGTTTGTTTTCTGGTGGTTTCTAAAATTAGAATTTTGCGTTTGTTTAGGGTGATAGGAAGGTGGAAAAAGTGGATCGGAATTGAAAAATGGGTATATATAGTGGAAGGGTATTTTTGTCCAATTTATTAGTCTGGATATTAAGTAAGACTATGTTAAAAACGGGTACAGCCGGATAATAAAATAGTTGAGTGAGTATTTTCGGATACTTTTCTCATAACTTAGATTCATTAGTTTAATAGATTTATATAAACGGATAGTTATTTAATATTAGGGATAACTTAGACTGATGTATTAATCAGCTTCAATATAAATAATAAATAATAATAAAATATGTGTTAATAGCAAGATTATACAATCAAAACCGCCATAAGTTTTAATGCTGCATATTAAAACGGATACTATTAATTGGATATCATATATGAAACTGAGTTATGACCATGGTAAGAAAATAATTCAAATTCTTTATATACATATTAAACGTACTAACTATTATATTAGAATCAACTTAAATAAAAAGAATTGTTTAACATTGCTATTAACTATTAATTTATTTTATTTTACATAACATTCATTTATATTTTAATCATACAAATGTTATTAATAAACAGGAAAGTATAATCATGTTTAAGCTAATAAGTAAATATTTTATGATTTATGATTTTTTTTCTATAATATAATTTCAATTTGGATAAATAAATATATATTTAGGAGAACCTACAATTTTATAGTTAAAAAAAACAATTAAATGCAACTAAAATATATATTTTGAAAATAAACTAAACTAAAATAAATATTTTGATTCTTGCATTTGGTCCACTTCTAATAGGCCTCATACTAGTTGAGGTATGTTCTTACTTATATAGCACTGATTCTTCCCATGTTTAACCGATGTGAGATGTGGGACTTTGGTCGCCACCCTAACACTAACCCGTACCCGTCGGGTAGCAATATGTTTTTTGTGGGTTCGCATGTAAAAAAAAATATCAAATTTAATATTCAATTATATAAATGGTATTTTCAAAATATATGGTATCAAATGATGATTATCGAATATTTTATAATCTATTATTAATTAATATATGTTTTAGGTATATATTAGTAAATATTTTTTAATTTAATTAATAATATTATTAGATCGAAAAATAAAAATATTTTTAAAGGAGAAATTGAAAAATAAAATTCAATATTTAAAATATTTTTCAAAATATACTGTAATCAATGATAAGTAGCAATTATTTTGTTTAAATGTCGAATAATATTTTGTTTACTTTCAAAATATAATGACTATTCTCAGTTTTGTAGAGAAAAAGAACAAAATATTTTAAATTAAAAAATAGAAAAATCAAATTTAATGTTTAAATATAGAATAATATTTTTTCAAAATATATTTTATATATTAACAAATAATGAATTATTTTGGTATATATTATAATACAAATACTAATATAGTAATTTTATTTTAAGTTTGATAAATAATATTAAATAATTATTTTTATATAATATTAATTTAGTGGGTAACGGTATTATCCAATGGGTCGGGTTGGATACGCGTGAGAAATTTTTTAAACCCATAACCTATCCCAAATCCGACGGGTAATAAATTTTCAAACCCATGACCCGTGTAATTTTTTTAAAATCCATAACCCATCTCATCGTATCGCCTCGGAAACCGCGAGTTCGGAAAAAATTGTCATCCCTAATACTAATAAACAAAATATCATCACTTTCTAACTTTGATTAACCGTTACAGTGTTATTTTTTTTTTCTACTCAGAGTGCAATGAGTGCGCACAGGGTAAACTCTCAGACTCCAGAAGGTAAACCACACAAGGTGACAGGCTCAGCCGAGAAAGCGTATATAAAGGGACTCGAACTCATGACCTTTTGGTCATAAGAATGCCATACTCAACAAATTCGGCTAGCCCTTGGGGCACCGTTACGGTGTTATATATAATTTAATAGGAGAGAAAAATAATAATACAATATACGAAAAGAATTTGTTCCTTCAACAGGAACGAAGGTTTAATACTTTAGACTTAAAACCTGGTATGCTATTAGCTACAAAATTGATATGATAGCACTATTTAATATTGACTGTGACTTACAGGTCAGTAGAAAACATGATTCAAAATTAGCGGAGAAGGATTTTTGTGTGATCACGATAAAATACATAACGATAGGCTAAATGGTTATTAAAATTTGAAAATTTTAAAGATGTTTTTTTGAAAATTCATGGTTTTTTTTAAAAAACTATTTTTTCAACCAAACATACATTTTTTTTTAAATTTGAATAAATTTTATAACTGTTTACGGGTTAAGTATGTAACAACACAATCTCAAAATCTCTTATTCATAATTTTTAAAATATTTAAAGAACCAGTTTATCAATTTATTTTTAGTTGATTGTATCCAAAACTCACGATCCAATATGATTGATAAAGAATAAGAAAACAATAAGTCTATCCAAATATTAATTAAAAGTATATATAAATAATATGTACATCAAATTTCCTCATTTTTTTAATAATTCTTTTTAATAATTAATTCTTAATTTTATTTTATGTTTGAAAAAGATATAATAAAATAAATAAATAAATATTTATTTTTGAAATTTCATTGTTAAATAGTTGTCTTTTTCATTTTTCATTTTAATTTTTAGTTGCGGAAGATTGAAATTAACATTTACAAATTCAAACTTTTTTTCTTAATTAAAATTAAATTTGTCAAAAGTTCGAACAATTCGTCTTAAATTTTATTAATATATACTTAACCTTTTGATATTTTATTATCGATTGAATTAAAATACTGAATTTAACAAAATATTTGTTGTGCTAAAAAACTTAAAAAATAAAATCTAACAATTAATTTTTAAATATTAAATATTTTTGTAGCATGAATTTTAATTTTGTATTATATTTTATTATCTAATAAACCAATAACTAATATAGAAAAGCTCACAAATGATAAATATATAAAATAGAGGAGAAAAAAAGTGACTAATAACTTTTATAAACAATAATAACGGTTCAATTACTGAGTAAATACACCATAATTGTTGGTTTATTTATATTTTATATTATATCTTAGCACTATTACTTAATTTACAAAGATGTTTGGTTACAATTATCTGGTTCCTGTTGTAATATAATTTTTTGTTTATACGTGTATATATTTTGTTGATAATCTTTTATTTATTTTTAAATTATCATATAAGCGTTAATTCGTGTTTATTATTTATTAAATATTTTAAAGAAGTTGGAACACCTTTCCCTTCGAGTTTTTTGAGCTCTATCTGTAAAAGAGTTCTAAAAATAAATAAATTATGAGATTGAGAGAGATGTTCCACCTGGAATACGATCGAAAAAAGGTATGATATCATTGAGATTGTTGAAGATTTTTTTATTAACCTTCTTTGGTTAGTATATGCAAAGCTCCAAGAAATTTATTTTTTAACCGATATTTCACATATTTGCACAGATAAATATAATACTTATAACAAAGAAAAATGTTAGTCAGGAATAACATTCTAAGCTAATTACAAATAATAAGTCGTTTAAGCTTCATTATTACTATCATTACTGCACTGTGAGATATATAACTTAGTCATTAGGTTTTATATAGACCATATCCAATTTGTTTTACAAATATAATGGTACTTAATGTATTAGCGACATGCGAATGATTGAAATCAATTTTCATTTTACACTTGAGAGTCCATTTGGTAAGCCAATCGGTTGCGTCGGTTTTTATTTTATATATGTGAGTTAGAGTCATATTAGAGGTCACCAGACTTCTAAACAAAACATGTATAAATCAAGGGTCAAAGCAGAATTAATATTAGAAAGAAGCTCAACAAGAATTTTGGAATCACATTTGATGCCAATCCTGTCAATGTGTAGGATTTTGCAAATTAAGGGGCCATCAAAGAGGGCTCCAACCTCAACCACCTTAGGATTAGTTTCTCTATAAAGCCTATCATAGCCTTTAATTATGTTTTCATGACTAGACCACTCCCACTAGCCTCTCCATTAGACAAACAAGAGCCATCAAGATTAAGCTTATACTACCATGACTTGGGGAAGACCAGTTAAGAATGTTAACTTGTTTTAAAGGTAGTTAGATGGTTGAAGCAACCAAGAACTATAGCAACATGCTCATCATTAGACTAGTGAATATTTTTAAGAAGCATAGCTTGATCAAGATTAATGATCATGTCAACTTTAATAATTATATTATCCCTTTGTTTTTGTGCTTGAGGTCATGTATCATTTCTTTACCAAGAAGAACATTATCTTGGATGTCCGTGTCAAGGAAAAAGTCACCATGAATATTATATATACTTTTAGGCAGAATAATTTCTAGAATTATTGAGAAGTTTAGATAGAATTATGTTTAGGATAGTGGGCTAATAGGTTTAAACTATTTCCATGAAGTAAGATTGTTAGACTTATGAATTATGAAGAATAAGATTATTGACAACATTATGGATCTCCTCCACATTGGGATATACATTAGGTTTCTATTATCATCCTCATTTACTAGGTTAGGAATTAAGTCTTGAAGAAAGTCCAAATTAACATTAGGACTCAATAATGGAAGATTTGAAATACATATCTTGTTCCCATCTTTTATCCAATTTGAGTGAGATTTTTGAAGCCAATAAGAGTCTTCTTTGGGAAGAAGATGAAGATGTCATATCTTAGCTTTATTTAGGGTTCTTATCTTCAGGAGTTTTATAATTATGGTATTTAAGATCTAGAGAAATGATAGTATCTTTAGTTTCAGATATTGAATCCAAGATATTACCAAAACAAATTTTGTTCCCATCTATAATAGTGGATTTGAGCCTCTTTAATTTATGCCAAAAAAATGTTACTCCTATTACCATTGATGTATTGATTCCAATTATGTTCTACAATGGACAGGAAATCACCACGTAAGGTCCATATATTTTGAAAACGAAATGCATGAGAGCAGGGAGGAGATCTAAACGGCGGCGTGGAGTATTTGGTTTCAATGGAAAAAGTGGAACAAGGTCTATTATGCATGGATATTTCATCGAAGATTGGAGGAGGGTTTTGCTTCGTTGAACTTAGCCATGATGTTTTTGTTTGAACGACAGGAAGAAGAGATTTTCTTATGATATTTGAAAGTAGTACGCGTCTCAACCATGGTTTCAGGGAGGCGATAGAAGCACTAAGAGAGAAGGATGGTAAGTTCTAAGAGAAGGATGGTGTAGGGTTAGGAAAAGAAGAAGAGGTTGTTTATAGGGAGTTAATGAGTTCGAGAAGTCGATCAGTTAGAGTCTGTTGTAGGGATTAGGACAAGGTAGTGTTATCATGTAAGGAACTAAAGAATATTAATGAAGAGAGAGAGAGAGAGAGCGCATTAAGGGCCAGTGATAACTATTGGAGGAAATAAAATATTAACTCTTTGGCTAAGAGCATCCCCAACAGATACTCTATTTTTTAGGTAAATATAGATAGTATTTAGGTAATGTAAATTTAAATATTATCTTTTTCTTCCAACAGATAAGGTATATTTAATTTAGTTGCCAATCCATAAAATAATAAGAGAAAAACAAGGGAAGTAACAAATAAACTTTACCTATCGTGTAACTGCTACTACAAATATAGCTACCTTAATTTAAGCTAATAAATATAAATAGTCTTTTAGCGTATCTGTTGGAAAGAAAAAAATCATATATAATAGTTAAATCTACTTTAAACTGTCAATTAGCGTATCTGTTGGGGATGCTCTAATGAGAGAAATGCATTTTAGGTCTCCCACGTCCAAGAAAATAACTCCCTAATAAACTGTCGGAAAAAATTATAACTGCCAAGTTAGAGAGAAATTATGAATACAACAAGAAACCGTCGAATTCATAACTCCATTGTCACCACTGCAAGTCTGGAAACACGGCTGGTTGATCATAAGCGAGAAAGCATGGCTATAAGGATGATTCCGGCGAGGCCATAATCTGCAATTTGAAGGAATGATGGTGAAGAGCATAGTCTAATCCCGATGGCTTTTCCGACATAGGGAGAGTGGTGTTCCGTCAGAGGTTGGCAAACTCTTCAGGAGTTGAATCCAAAAAGTCATATACATGATGGACGGGAAACAGATGTAGTCCCAGAGCTTGTAATTCAAAGCAAAAACAAAGGCTATCATGCTTCTGTTTACTGGCAGAAGCGTTGGGGGGCGAGTTGAACATGAAAGAGGACGAATGGCCTTGCATTGGCTGTCATATGGAGAAAGGTAGGAATCATGAAATCCAACAAAACCGCCGGTGTAAGTAGCTTCTGATTCATGATTGTGTGATTGGAGGATTAAAAACATAGTGAACTAAGATAGAATCAACCATTTTGAACCTTTCTTGATCTTAGATTACACAAATTGATAAAAAAACATGGAGAAAAACTCCTCATCAACAAGCATGAGAGCTTGTGATGAGGGATTTGGTCTAAAATAGGTGGACAACAATGTGTTTTGTTTTGAAAATTCATAGTTTTTTGTTCGAAAAAGAATGCGAAAGAGTTTCCATATTTTGTTATACTCAAGTTTATTTATATTGACAATTATAAGCAATAAAATTCTTTTTTTATTTTGAAAAGTATTCATAAGGTAGGTTGTTCAGAATATATGTTATAAATTAAAACTATCCATAACTATTTGGAGGCAAATTTTATCAAAAACCACAAAAAATATAAATATATTTATAAACACAAAACATGTATAACTTGATAATTACTTATTTTTAAACTTGAAAAAAAATATATTGTTCAAATTATAACTCAATATATATATATATATATATATATATATATATATATATTCGAAGACAAGAAAAAATAAATCATTGATTGATATTTTTAGTCTTCTTTTGCTTTCCCTTCTTATTTCCTAAATCAAATTACACAAGTACGAACTGAAACTCAATTGTTTTTTCACCACCAAATTACACGTAATTACATGTAATTTGTAACTAAAATATAGTTATTTTTTCAGACTTATTGTACAACCCAATTAGACAAAATTATGCATCTAAAAATATTAAAAATAATATATTTTATGGATGTAGTTTTGTTCGTCTTAAAAAACAAAACCAATGGTATAATATTTAGATGGTTTGAAAGATATAGAATTTAAAAAAACAAAAAAACAGGAAAGAAAAAAATGGTTAAGATGTATACTATTAACATAAAATCCAGGGGTGAAATATAATAGATAACTTCACACTATGAAGTTAACACAAAACTAATCGAGGAAGAAAGAAGTTTTGTTTTGCGTCCTTTGTTTTAGTGTTACCTTTTGGTTCCCATCTAGGTATATTGAATTCGTATTACCCTAGTGGAACTCATTTTCTCCTCAAGACAAGCCCGATTGAGTAGATGGAAATGAATAATTAAATTTTCCAAAGTTTGATTATTAAGGATAACATATTTGTAGTATAAAGCCATCTCGAGGCCGTGCATGTGTTAGCACTACCACCATAATGTTTGGCACTTTTGCATCCTTAACGGATTGGATCCTCAATCAGATCTTTCTTTCCCACTTTCCGCGTGTCCTCCTCATATCTTCTCTCTTTCACCAGCATCTCCTTCATTCATATGCTACAATTACACTAAGATAATATCATTGTCTTCTTTCTTATCCTTAATGTCAAATGTCTAAACGACGGGCTTGACTCTGCGAGCCTGATATAAGATTTGCTAATGTAAATACAGAAAGTATTTTTCTTGTTTACTTTTCAATCATTGCACCAAACTCTCAATCTCAGTCGGTGATGGCAACCATACATGCTTCTTTCTTGGTATGCTTTTGATCGTATGAGACTTTGGTTGTTTATTTGGTGGAAGTTCCATTTCAATCTGTTTGTCGACCACGTTTGACATTTTAGTGTTTAGATTGTTTTACTCTTAATAGAAACATCTTAGTTACCATTGATATAAGGTGGTTCATTCACATCTCCATCTTGAAGTATTATAAATTCTGTCATAACATCAATCATATCTAATAATATCTTATAACCATTCATTTTCTAATTCAAATTTTGACGTGGATTTTAGTTTATTCTAACGGTCTAAATCTTTCAAAAAACTCATCTATACAGATTTATTAGAATATAAAATTGATTTGACATTTGTAAACATAAATAATTTTAATTATCATTAATAAAATTAATTTTTTTTAAAAAATAAATTTTATGTTAGCTAGGTATTTTTAATATTAATTCAATTTAATAAAAAATAGAGTAACCATATTATTTAATCTAATAATTATTAAATTAAAAATATTAATTTCTACTAAATTTTAGTATAAAACAATAAAAATAAATAATCCTCAAATCCCATAATATTATAAAATTTGATAATGATTTATTAATTAATTAGTAAGTTTGATAATCCCATAACTATTTTCTATAATAATCTTTTATAACTAAAACGTATAATAAAATGACATAATATAAATTATTTATTATTTTTGCATATGATAAAATTTTGTGACAAAGATATTATTATCGCAAAAAGTCATAATTTTACCCCACATAATAAGCTAGAGATATTTTAAATTTTTATCTTAATGAAGTTATTTAGAAAACAAATATCTTGTCACAAAACAAATCTCAATTTCTTGATTAAAAATTTGAAATTTTATCGCAATAAATTTATTTTTTCTTACAATTTTTATCGTCCTAACAAATTTGACGTATTTGATTTGACATTTTATTGTCACTATATAATGTTTTATTGAGAGAATTTATCTTCAAATACCTTAGCCAAGATACAGAACTAAAATCTAGAAAGAAATTTATATTTAATATGTTTTTTATTCAAATGTGTGATAAATCTTCAAATAAAGATTTTGGTTATTTTTATGGGGTTTACATAAAATATCTTACCAGTCGCTTAATTACACTTGTTCCTAATCATTAACTTATACATCTCATTATGTTATAACCGCCTAACGAACTTTTGTAATCACCTTTCATATGATGACACAAGCAAATACATTTACATTCGTTTAACAAACTCTCAACATACTCGACTTATATTTGGCATATGACCCTCGTCATAACTCTCAGTACAAGTTTCTTCATAAATTGGAGGACTTAGAGAAAATATAGAGACCTTATAGAAACAGGCTTAACTCTTCTAGCCCAAGCCAGTCTGCCCTACAAATACTGGGTACAAGCTTTTGAGAGTGCTGTATATCTCATTAATAGACTACCTACACCTATTTTGACTAATAAGTCTCCATATGAACTCATATTTCACAAAGAACCTAACTATCTAGTTTTGAAAACATTTGGGTGTGCTTGTTTTCCCTGCTTAAGGTCTTCTCAAACTAATAAATTCCACTTTTATTCTATAAAATATATGTTCTTGGTCTGAATAACCTATAAAGCTTAGTGACAAATAATGTTCTTGGATTCCACCTTATATTTATTTAGGGGATCATGTTTTCTACCAACAAACTACTCATATAGTGTCTTAGTTGTTGCTTTAGTATGAATTTTCTTTGCAAGATATGCTAAAAACTTTTTTTTTCTCCCCATAGGAAAACTAATAAGGATATATCAGCGATCATACAGCTAACTTTTTTATAAAATGTTTAATTTCGTCGTTTAAGTATACCATTCTGTGTATTTTTTATTATATTAGTTGATAATGTTGTAATTAGTCTAGCTCAAAGCAACGAGTTTCTAAATCTTATCTAAACATTTAAATATATAATTAGAGTAAGTCAAAGTTGTAATTAATTTCATATCTTTGTGGTTAGAGAAATATCTTTATTTATCTCTTATATATGTGGGATATATTATATTTTGTAACACGGCCTATATATAAAGGTGCCTCTTTAATCAATAAACCTAACACATACCTTTCAATCTTTACCAACTCTTTTACTTGTCCATTTTTTTATATTACTCATTTTTCGTCAAGATTAAGCATAAGCACATTTATACTTATATTACTTCTCCACTTTTCTAATTTTGTAACGTCTTTTATTCTTTATATATGTAGCATATATTTATTTTTCAACACGACCTATAGACAAAGGTTCATCGTTAATCAATAAACCTAACATACTTTCTGATTTTTATCCATTGTTTTACTTCTGCACTCTTTACATTACTAATTTTTCATCAATCTTAAGAATTAACTCCTCTATACTCATATCGATCTCCGGTTTGGATAGTTATCGCGATACTAATTTATCGACATCAATTGGTAATGTGTGCGATAAATCGAGAATTTTAATTTTTATTATCGTCAAGACAAAAAAATTATTAAAATGTCTAACAAAGTTAAAAACACGAATTTTATGTCAAGCGACACAGAAGAGATTGAGTATGTCTCACATGGATGATTAAAAACCTATGCGGTTAAAAAGTCAGCGAGTGAATATGATTCTTCAGAATGACCAGCCGAGATCGAGGTGTCTGTCGAATTGCTAAAAAATAACATGTTAGAAACTCTTTCTTATACAACAAAGTTGCTAATATTGATTTGGAAAGACAAACGAGATGACGATATAAGATATGGTACAGTCGGATACAACATCGCTTATCGGGAAAAGAGTAACAATCTGGAGGAGAAGTTGAGAAAAGGAAGGAGAAACCCTTTAAAAGACCGTCCTTCAACTGGTACAAAAAATGAAAGGCTATCACCCATTCTTAACTAAGTTAGTATTATAGACCAACAAATCATAATTTAATCTCGGTCGCGAGTGTAGTTCAACTCCTAACAAACTGTCAAACGTCAACTTGTACTCTTTTTAAATGACGTAGGTTTAGAATTAGAAAATATATTTTAGTCAAAATATTATTTTATTCAATCAGATATATAGTACTCTTTGTAAGCCTTTTTGGGATGGTGGATTGAACACAAGAAGACTTTGTGATATTAAAAAAACTTTCTCCCAAAAGTTTTGGTTTATTTTTAGGAAGAATGATAATGTGTGGGCTAACATCATGCATAATATATATAGCAACATTATTCATACTATATAAACTACTTATAAGAAATCTTAATTCTCTTACTTGGAAAAGGCTTTCGGGTATCAAGCAAACTGCTGAAGGAAACATTAGATGACATTTGGGGAAAGGAGATATCGACTTTTGGGCTGATGACTGTTATAATCATCATCCAATTGTAGACCACAACACCAATTGGCTCCTTGATGCCAATTTAAAGGAAACTATGATTCTCTGTTCACTTAAATCAACAATATTAATCGTATATTAGTTTCCTTGGACATCGCTAATGTTTTCTCTATAAAGCACGAGTCTTATGTTAAAAATTCAAGGTTCATAATAGGTTGCATGTCGATTAATAGCACCATTAATAAACCTATGTACCTCAAGTGGAAGGCTCCAACTGAAAATCGAATTAAGATGAACATTGATGCGGCGTGTCTCGGGAATGGAGAATCCAGCGGAGCTTTTATCTTCAGAGACAGCATGGGAGAAATAATTTATGGTTCAACCAACACATTTGGAAAATCAACTCCATTTTTTTGCTGAATCTAGAGATTTACTAGAAGGGCTTCTAATCTGTAAGAAAAATAATTGAAGTAAAGTTTACATAGAATCAAAGTGTTTATTGTTGATTAATTGCTAGTGACAAATCTCCCTAGTACCTTAGTCTTTTACTCCATATTTGCGAGAATCTAATTACTTCGGATATGAGTATCAAACATATATCCAGAGTCCATAATTATGCAGCCGATTGATTTGCTAAATGGACTCTGAGATGCAAGAAAAAACCCAGTTTTTCTCAGTTCCAATTTCCAAATCAGTTGTTAACCATAGTTCTATTCGAAAGTTTGGGGATCGATTATATTAATTCAAATTCGGAATAATTTTGAATGAGGTTGTTTTGTAATGATGTTTTTAGTTTGTTAGTCTATTCAGATTAGCAAAACAAATGGTGGTATTTAAAGATGATGTGGATCTACCAAAAGATTTCTTTTGGAATAAATAGAGCTCCATGTTGGTTAATTGGGAGTCTTGAATATAAGATTTGTTAAAGGCTTAAGAAATTGAAAATCTTAAAGAATTATGGTTCTTACTTTTGTATAGTTGTAAATTTGTTTTGATGGGACTCTTTTTATACTTTGTCTCATTCTTAGGGGCTTAAATATATTTCAAATGTTTTGAGGCGAAGATTTATACTATCAAAATATTTAGTAATTAATTATTAATTTTAATTAAAAAAGCAAATATATAATATTTATTATTTTTCATTTAAAAAATATATTAATAAAAGTATTTATTAATGATTAAAACATAATATCAAATAAATAATAAAAATAATACCTTCAATAAGTTTAATTTAATTATCCTCTAAACTAATATTTATTGTCAAACCCATATTTTAAACTTTATATATACCAAATCTGTATTTTATTCTTTATTTTAAGATGTTTAATTTTAAGATTTTTAAGGGTTTAACGACTGTTATGAACCCAATAAATATATATTACTTATGTGAAGTAAATATTTAATTTAATTTAAACTTTTTTCAAACATATATTAGCTGTCAATTATTATCATAACAAGATTCATACAATATTTATTTATCTAATTTTTGCACCTGGTTACATAATTATTTTCTAAATCTGACAATTATATGGTGGGAATAAAAATAAATATTATACAAAAGTTGAAAAACATAAAAAGAATAAATGGAGTTATAATTATAATATGGGAAATAACACACTAAGTACTTTTGTGCAAAACCAATTACTATCTAGTACCAAAAATGGGTTAATGCTCACTTAATATCCATCTCAATAAAACAATTCCCTTTCAAGACCTAATTTTTTTAATACCATAACTACCATTAACCTAGTATACAAGCCTTTTTTTTCGGAGGGAACCCGCAGCCGCTACTCAGAGTGCAATGAGTGCGCACAGGGTAAACCATCAGTCTGACGCGATAGCCTGCAAACCAACGCCAGAAGGTAAACCACACAAGGTGACATGCTCAGCCGAGAAAGTGTATGTAGAGGGACTCGAACTCATGACCTTTTGGTCATAAGAATGCCATACTCAACCAACTCGGCTACCCCCTTGGGGGCAGTATATAAGCCTTATTTTGAGAATTAATGTGTATTTTTACCCAATCATCAATTTCAAATTTTGAATTTTGAATTTCAAAAGAGCTTCCACTCTCGATCTGTCTTCTCTTACTTTTTTTTCTCTCTCCTCTTCTTCTGACAAACTTGAAATCCTGTCAATCAAACAAAATCAGTCTAAAGATGTCGACCAACCAAAACCCTAGAAATGAAAAGAAAAACTATTTTTTTAATAATGACATACCTTGCAAGCAATCACAGTTCTCTGCTTCTTTACGAACAACATCAAGAACTGAATACCTCAGCTCAGCTCCCTCAGTGTAATGACCTTTAGCCCAGCTATTTCTGGCGCCGGATTGACCGAAAACGAAGTTATCAGGCTTGAAGATCTGCCCGTTTTACACGACGGACCACCCATTTGCTTGCATCTCCAAAAACTAGAGCTACCAAAACAAATTCTAAATGGGAAATTTGTCTGAGCCTGCAGGTCGACCGGACTCCGGAAAAATCGACGATGGATATGGAACAACTAGTCGACTTCTTATACGAAGACCTACCACATCTGTTCGATGATCAAGGTATCGATCAGACGGCGTATGATGAGCTAGTGAGGTTCAGGGCCCCAATCACAAAGCATGATAGCATAAGTGGTTATCTCTTTAATATTTCTCTGTTAAAGAATGTATTCACTCCTTGATTTCAACTTCATTGGGCCAAGTAGGTCTGATTTCTAACTGTTAGTTGTTAAGCTTTTGAAATGGCAATTTGAAATCATGTTTCTTGACCCAGAAACAAGAATAAAAAGACTCTATCTTGGTGTTTATTGAACATTGGAAGTAAGCTCTAACTGATTTTGGTTTGTAGTCAGGTCTGTATGACAAAACTACCAGGTGGACTATGGTAATGAAAGTCGCTCTTTTATCGTGGAAGCGAGAGTTGATCTTTACAGGAACATCTATCATGAGTGTCAACCCAGGGACTGGAACGTTTTGCATCTATTTGGTAGTTTCCGACGCCGGATTGACCGAAAATGAAGTTATCAGGCCTGAAGATCTGCCCATACGGACCAGAGCGGAGACTGTCCATGGTTCCTGGCTCGAGATCCATAAGAACAGCTCGAGGACTCCGCAACCCCTTTTTAAGCTATCGTACATATGTTTTTCTTTTCTTGACTGTATAATCAGTGTTATCACCTACGGTGATTGGAAAAGTAATTGTCCGGGTGAAATATGAGTTTTAGAGAGTTTTTTCTTGTGAGAGAATAACGAAATTGTTGTGCTTTGTACATTGACCTTCTGTTTTTTTCTTTCTCGTTTGGTCCCAAATTCTCCCTGTCCTTTGAGGTTTCAGGACTTGATGTCCTTTGTTCCTTTTGACTGTGTAAATTCTTTTGTAAACTTCTGCTTCAAATTTGATAATTGTTTATGTCTAATTCATAGTTTGTAAAGGAAGTAACGCAAAATTCGAGCTCCTGTTATTTTTTTTACCGCACAGTAGGAAAAGCTTTCAGTTCTTTAGTTATTATAGTTATGTTATTATCTTCATAACTACTTTTAAAACAATGCAATATTGTGATTACATTGTTAGATATGCTATGATTACATTGCTAGATACTTGTTATATCATTTTGTAGTTGCATTGAAATTAAGTTTATGATGCCACATTGCTAGATACAATGTAATATCTCTGCGATTGTAAGTCTACAATGAGATTGCTAGATACGTTTATATGAAGTTGATAGATACAGCATGATAAGAGAGCAATTCGCCGATCTTAATAGAAAATGAGTCAATTGTAAATAGAAGGAGATGAATATGCTTATTAGTGTGTTTATTATTTATTAGAGGGTAATTTGTAAACAAAGTATTTTATCAAGGACTAAAGGAGAAATAAAACAATACCACCAAAGACATAAACGGGTCCACCCTTCCCCACTATAAAAGGGAACCCATTATTCTTGGTAGGTGGGACAACTGAATATAATATTCTCTTTATACTTTCTCTCTAAAGAATATTGAGCCTTAGTCACATCAGGTCAAAGATCCAACATTATTCTCTCTTTTCATTTATTCTCTCATCATTGGCGCAGTCTGTGAGAACACGTGATACCAAAAAGGAATCTTTTTCTTTGAAAATCGCAATCTGATCTTAAAGAATGAATGACGAAGCAGTCGGAGAGAGGGTCGGAAGAGAAGTGATCCGAGTCGTTTCGCTGTCTGAAGGCGAGGAAGCTCCGGGTCGGGAATACTACGTGCAGGGTCGGGACAAGCGGTCGATCCTTATCATGACCAGGAGACACCTGCTGGAAGACGTCCCGAAGCTAAATGCTGAAAATGAGTGGGCAATAGATGATAAAAGAGCGCGGGAAGGCAAAGGGAAAGAACCGGTCGTAGACAACCGCGACGAATGTTACCCGGCTATTGACCCTTGTATCGACGCCCGACCTGTTAGATATTATCGAGAGTCTCGCCCGGAGGACAAACAGAATGGAAGAGCAGAGGAGTACCTAAAAGATAACCGAGGGATCTCTGCTGATTATACTTCGGATAATTCGTCAGGAAGAGAGTATCGGCGTAAGGAATGGATAAACAAGCGCGCGCAGAAACGTAATTCCCGACGGAATAGGGCGCCCCGTTCTGACTCTCCTAAGTTCAAGAAGGGTAGCTCTGAGAAAAGGACGACAGTGGCTTTCGAAAAAGAAGAGATGCAAACGCCAGTGGAAACCATCGAACAGCCAGAACCAGGGGTACCGAGTCAGTAGCCAGTTCATTAACCCAGGAGATGAAGGTCTGTACGGGATTCAGACCGAGGGGCTTGGAGGCGGAGCGTTCGGATTCAGAATAAATTGGAGAGCTTCACCGTTGTCCGATGAAATATTATCAGGACATCTCCCGAAGAGGTTTGATATTTCCAAATTGGAGAAGTATGACGTTAAGAGGGACCCAGATAATCATTTGGAAGCTTTCAAAAACTTTATGTTGAGTTTCGATAACGACGATAAGCTATTGTGTCGGGTGTTTTCGATGACCTTCAGAGACCGGGTGTCAAAGTGGTATCAAAAACTTCGGGATATTTTGGATTATGTTCAGTCAGCACTTTGTCGGAAGCAAGAGCTTCCGAGCCAACAGAGATACGATCATGAACTGTAAGCAGAGGCTAGGAGAGAGCCTCAGAGATTACACCAGGCATTTTATTGATGCTAAGGCCAAGCTGGATCATTGCGAAGAGAACGTGGCACTAACAGCATACCGCTTAGGGTTGCTTCCAGGACCAATGAAGCAAGCGGTCACTAAAAAGCAAGCTTTTACTTTTTCCGCCCTTCTGGCTCAGGTGGAAAAGCAGATACTGATAGAAGAAACCGAGGCGTCTGAATTGGCTGCGCAAATTCAACAGAGCGCGCAAGCACCGGTCGTTATAAAACAAGGGGCTCAATCTAGCTATGCTCGGCAAGTCCAGCCAGTCAACACAATACCGCCGACCCAGTCTTTACCAACCAAGCCTCTGGCTTCCCAGAGCCAAAAAGCGAAGCCGACGTACCAAGTGATCTCGCGACCCATGTCTAATAAGTAGATCCGACCTGCTTACTTCGCTGACTTGACAGAATGCGTGTCTCCGATCTATGAAAAGACTAAGAAAAGCGGGATGTATCAGAGGCCTTTTCCCATACCGACGCCTCGAGAGCACAGGAACAACCGGTATTGTCTTTATCACGAAGACGTGGGATATGATACTAAGGATTGCATTGCCCTAAAAAAGGAGATACATATGCTGATAGAGCACGGAAACCTACTCGAGTACGTGAAAAAGAAATCACAGCAGGGCACTGCTTCGAAATAAACCGTGACGATGCCGAAGTCCAAGACAACCATGACAATTTCCGAAGTAACCGACCCTTTTGATGTCTCCATCGAGTATCTTGATCCGAATGTAAATCGTAACCTTATCGAGGTCATCGAAGAGGAAGCTGCGGAAAGTAGCGGGAGCGTAAGAAACCTTTGTCAATTTTTCAAATCATTGACTATTTTTGGGGGTGATTTTATGGCAGGGATCACGCATTCCTCTAGAAAGCAACATATTGTGAACCTGGCTACTCAGTTGGAAGCTCGGCCCTATCCCCATTCGAAAGCCATCCCTTCACCAATCCTGTATTTTGACGATGATGACATGAGAGACATAACCGGCCCCCATGATGACGTCGTCGTTATTGGGGCGGCCATTGCTGGGGAAGAGGTCCGACGCATCTTAGTAGACACCGGCAGCTCAGCTAACATAATTTTTGCATCAACTTTCGCCAAGTTCAGGGCACCCACGGTCATTACACGTTCGGATCGAACTATTGTAGGGTTTACAGGTTCGGCAGCAGGCGTGGTCGGTGAGTTTGAAGGCATTGTTCAGCTGGGCCGCGGACCATTCAAAAAGGAGGTCACTGTTTTATTCGTCTTAGTAGACGCACCGGCTTCTCATAATGCGATATTGGGCAGATCGTGGCTGTCGCGAATTCACGCGGTATCGTCCACGGTTGATCAATGTTTGAAGTACGTAGTCGGGAACAACATGGGGGTAGTGCGGAGCAGCCAGAAAGCGGCAAGAGAATGTTACCGAGCGACTTTGGCCCCAATAAGATTGCTAGATACGTGTATATGAAGTTACTAGATACAGCATTTTCCAAACATAAACATTCCACTAATATGAAGTACATGGACGTCATAATCAACATCAAAACAGTGGTAGATGGGTTATAACGAGTTTGATAGATACAACCGCATATCGTTGCT
Source organism: Limnanthes douglasii subsp. nivea (assembly GCA_036936605.1). Classification (NCBI taxonomy): domain Eukaryota; kingdom Viridiplantae; phylum Streptophyta; class Magnoliopsida; order Brassicales; family Limnanthaceae; genus Limnanthes; species Limnanthes douglasii. Next base: position 104,103,854 of record JAUPFV010000005.1, on the reverse strand, counting down.
AGATACCTTATAAAGATATTGCTAGATACAACATATGAACATTGCTAGATACATTATAACGACTTTGATGGATACAACATCAAAAAAATTCTAGATGGGTTGTAACGAAGTTACTAGATACAGCATGTGAACATTGCTGGATACGATATAACGACTTTGATAGATTCAGCATCAAAACAATGGTAGATGGGTTGTAACGAGATTGATCGATACAGCCGCATAAAATTTCTAGACATGTTATATAGACATTGCTAGATACGTTATAAGGAGATTGATAGATACAACAGTGTAACATTGCTAGACACGATATAAAGACATTGCTAGATACAGCAGTATAGGATTGCTAGCTAAGTTGAATTTATTCATACAATAAAAATGACAGGATCTCCCTATAAACTTTAGAATAACATGACATTGGTAGAAATACTATAAAAATTGATAGTAATACTAAAGTTGGTAGAAATGACATTGGTAGAAATGATTTACATAACATTTTTGATATCCTTAACACAATCAGATATGTTGCAATTCTTGATGGACAACAACAGGTGGCTTTGCAGGGTCGGAAAACGATCGGGTTAGATCTTTCTTCCCTTTACCAATACCTACTGCTTCTATAAGAGGAGCCAACCCAACTGCAGCTTTCAATGTGAATATGTATTCTTCAACTTGCATTTTTTCCTTCTGAAAATGTCTTAGACACCTACATTAACAAATAATCATATTCATTTCCAAAACTGACAGTACTGACCTTCATTTGATTGTGCGTTGATAATGAAATCAATATACTGTACAGGTAAAGGACACAAATCGTAAACCCAATAAATTTCTATAGAGCGGAGGTACAAGCAAATTATACGATAACAACCCCTACAACAACAATCAACAAACGGGTATCACCACTTAGTTACATTCACACACAGACAGTACGGAAGACGGCGAAAAAAACGTACCTGCTCGACGGAGATGGAGGCGGAGGCGGTGGATGGTCGACGAAGGTCTAGACGATGGAATTATCGGTATTGGGCCGACAGTTACGATGGCCGGAACGGTTATGGTCGACGGTTGAGTTCTAGATGTTTCGATTCAAAATCAACGTTTTGGTTCGCTCTCGTTTTATGTGTTTGTCTCTCCTCAAATTTAGAAATATTAAAGTGGAGGGATTTGGAACCCAAAAGTCAGATTAGAAGGTGAAAAAAGTGGGTTTAAACCAAAAAGCCTCCTTTTATACCCTAGAGGGTATTTTTGTCCAAAATATGGCTTTAGGTATTTTATGGAACTAGTCTAAAAGTGGATACCATTTTGATATTTGAATGTTGACTAGGTATTTATGGGTAGTTTCCTCTTATAATATTTATTTAGATTAATTCTAATATAATAGATAAAATATACTTTTTTTCAAATAAAATTATACAAATAGAATTTGATTTTTTTTTATCTATGGTAATAAGTCAATTTTATAAATATAAAATTAATGGTATCACGTTTCAAAATTTTCCAGTATCGAATTTTATAACCGTTTTGATTGTATTAAGTAATAATTTTTAGTATTTATACATATGGATCGTAATTACAATAATAACTAAAGCATGAACAAAGAAAATATGTATTTGTTCTAAAAAATATTCTACTAAAAACAAATTAAAACTTATTAGAATCTCATTTATCCACATTATTAAGAAAATGTATAAGTTATATAAAATATTAAAATAATGACTATTATAACATTAAAGAGTTTACAAAAATGTTTTTTAAACAACTTCAATTTCCTAGGTGATTTCATCTGCTTTCATTTGCAATCTCGCTCTCACCGTTATTTATGTTTCGCGAAAAAGAGATTACACCATTTCACACCCTTTTTAAACAGTTTTTGGAAACATGCAATTTTTATTTATTCCAAGAGAAAACCTTGAAGGAGTTCTTCAATAGCTACTCATTCAATTTTTTTTTGTTTCTAATCATCTATGTCTTGTTTGACAAGTTTATCTCAGATTAAATTATATCGTCAGGACATGTGACAACGAACAATTTCAAGAAGAGCTTTTAGTGATCAGATAAGAAAAACGGCTTTGAAGAAGTTAAATAGAAGACACTTTTCTTTGGTTTATGTTTAGTTATTTTCCTTTGCTTTCTATCTCATCAATAGACTACCTACACCTATCTGACTCATAAGTCTCCATATGAACTTTTATTTCACAAAGAACCTAACTATCTAGTTCTGAAAACCTTTGGGTGTGCTTGTTTTCCCTGCTTAAGGTCTTCTCAAACTCATAAATTCCAGATTCATTCTATAAAATGTGTTTTCTTGGTCTGAATAACCTATAAATCTTAGTTAAAAATAATGTTTTTGGATTCCACCTTCTATTTATTTAGGGGATCATGTTTTCCGCCAACAAACTACTCATACAATGTCTTAGTTGTTGCTTTAGTATGTATTTTCTTTACAAAATATGCTAAAAACTTAATTATTTTTCCCTATAGGAAAACTAATTAGGATATATCAGCGATCATACACCTAACGCTTTTATAAAATGTTTAATTTCATCATTTAAATATACCACTATGTGTATTTTTTATTATATTAGTTGAAATTTGATAATGGTGTAATTAGCCTAGCTCGAAGCAACGAGTTTATAAATCTTATCTAAAACTTTAAATATATAATTAGAGTAAGTCAAAGTTGTAACTAATTTCATATCTTTGTGGTTAGAGAAATATCTTTATTTATATCTTATATATGTGGGATATATTATATTTTGTAACACGGCCTATATATAAAGGTGCCCCTTTAATCAATAAACCTAACACATACTTTTCAATCCTTACCGACTCTTTTACTTCTCCACTTTTTTATATTACTCATTTTTCGTCAAGATTAAACATAAGAAAATTTATACTTATATTACTTCTCCACTTCTCTAATTTTGTAACATCTTTTATTCTTTATATATGTATGATATATTTATTTTTCAACACGACCTATAGACAAAGGTCCATCTTTAATCAATAAACCTAACATACTTTCTGATTTGTATCCATTATTTTACTTCTCCACTCTTTTACATTACTTATTTTCATCAATCTTAAGAATTAGCTACTCTATACTCATATCGATCTCCAGTTTGGATAGTTCTCACGATCCAAATTTATCGACATCAATTGGTAATGTGTGAGAGAAATCGAGAATTTTAATTTTTATTATCGTCAAGACAAAAAAATTATTAAAATGTCGAACAAAGTTAAAAACACGAATCTTATGTCAAGCGAAACGGAAGAGATTGAGTGTCTCTCACACGGATGATTAAAAACCTATGCGGTTAAAAAGTCAGCGACTGAATATGATTCTTCAGAATGACCAGCCGAGATCGAGGTGTCTGTCGAATTGCTAAAAAAAGAACATGTTAGAAACTCTTTCTTATAAAACAAAGTTGCTAATATATATTTGGAAAGCCAAACGAGATGCCGATATAAGACATGGTAAAGTTGGATACAACATCGTTTACCGGTAAAAGAGTAACAATCCAGAGGAGAAGTCGAGAAAAAAAAGGAGAAACCCTTTCAAACACCGTCCTTCAACTGGTACAAAAAATGAAAGGCTATCACCCATTCTTAACTAAGTTAGTATTATAGACCAACAAATCATAATTTAATCTCGGTCGCGAGAGTAGTTCAACTCCTAACAAACTGTCAAACATCAACTTGTACTCTTTTTAAATGATGTAGGTTTAGAATTAGAAAATATATTTTAGTCAAAATCTTATTTTATTAAATCAGATATATAGTACTCTTTGTAAGCCTTTTTGGGAGGGTGGATTGAACAGCAGAAGACTTTGCGATATTCAAAAAACTTTCTCCCAAAAGTTTTGGTTTATTTTTAGGAAGAATGATAATATGTGGGCTAACATCATGCATAATATATATAGCAACATCATTCATACTATTAAAACTACTTATGAGAAATCTGATTCTCTTACCTGGAAAAGGCTTTCAGGTATCAAGCAAACTTTCTCTTACCTGGAAAAGGCTTTCAGGTATCTAGCAAACTGCTGAAGGAAACATTAGATGACATTTGGGGAAATGATATATCGACTTTTGGGCTGACGACTGTCATATCATCCTCCAATTCTAGACCACAACACCAATTGGCTCCTCGATGCCAATTTAATGGAAACTATGACTCTCTGTTCACTTACATCAACAATATTAATCGTATATTAGTTGTCTTGGACATCGTTAATTTTTCTCTAGAAAGCACGGGTCTTATGTTAAAAATTCAGGTTTCATAATAGGTTGCATGTCGATTAGTAACACCATTAATCAACCTATGTAGCTCAAGTGGAAGGCTCCAACTGAAAATCGAATTAAGATGAACATTTATGCGGCGTGTCTCGGGAATGGAGAATCCAGCGGAGCTTTTATCTTCAGAGACAACATGGGAGAAATAATTTATGGTTTAACCAACACATTTGGAAAATTAACTCCCCATTTTGCTGAACCCAGAGATTTACTAGAAGGGCTTCTAATCTATAAGAAAAATAATTGAAGTAAGGTTGACATAGAATCAAACTGTTTATTGCTGATTAACTATCTTGCTAGTGAAAAATCTCTCTGGTACCTTACTCATTTATTCTCTATTTTCAAGAATCTAATTACTTCGTATATGAGAATCAAGCATATATCCAGAGTCCATAAACAAGCCGCCGATTTGTTTGCTAAATGGACTCTAAAATGCAAGAAAAAATTGAGTTTTTCTCAGTTCCAATCTCCAAATCAGTTGTTAACCATAGTTCTATTCGAATCTTTGGGGATCGGTTATATTAATTCAAATTCGGAATAATTTCGAAATAATGTGTAATTATGTTGTTTTGTAATGATGTTTTTAGTTTGTTAGTTTATTCAGATTAGCAAAACAAATGGTGGTTTTAAAGATGATGTGGATTTACCAAAAGATTTCTTTTGGAATAAATAGAGCTCCATGTCGGTGAATTGGGAGTCTTGAAGATAGGATTGTTGAAGACTTAAGAAATTGAAAATCTTAAAGAATTATGGTTCTTATTTTTGTTTAGTTGTAAATTTGTTTTCATGGAACTCTTTTTATACTTTGTCTCATTTTTGGGCTCTTAAATGTATTTTATGATTTTTCTTTTAATTAAAAAAGTCAAATATATAATATTTATGATTTTCATTTAAAAATGTATTTAATAAAACTATTTATTAATGATTCAAAAACATAATATCAAATAAATAATAAAAATAATACCTTCAATAAGTTTTGGTTAATTACCCTCTAAACTATTATTTATTGTCAAACCCACATTTTTTATTTTATATATACAGATGTTTAATTTTAAGATTATAAAGGTTTTAACAACTGTTATGAACCCAATAAATATATATTATTTATGTGAAGTAAATATTTAATTTAATTTAAACTTTTTTCAAACATATATTAGCTGTCAATTATTATCATACGAAAAGATTGTGATTTTTAAGTTACAATTGATTATTTTAGAAACTACCAAAGTATAGGTTCTGGAGATACAGGTTTATATATCCGAATTTGAAATAAATTATATAAATGATTCATACAATATTTATTTAGCTAATTTTAGCACCTGGTTACATACTTCTTTTTTAAATCTAACAATTATATGGTGAGAATAAAAATAAATATTATACAAAAGTAGAAAAACATAAAAAGAATAAATGGAGTTATAATTATAATATTTATTTAGATTAATTCTAATATAATAGATAAATTATACTTTTTTCAAACAAAATTATACTTCGTTTTGCCCCCCAAGGGGGTAGCCGAGTTGGTTGAGTATGGCAATTTTATGACCAAAAGGTCATGAGTTCGAGTCCCTCTACCGGCTGAGCCTGTCACCTTGTGTGGTTTAGGTTTACCTTCTGTCACCTTGTGAGTTTTTAAGAGGTACATCAAATATATCAAAATTCTTGTTACATACAAAATATTTTCATAATTTCAATAAGTGTATAATATTTTTTATACTAACACTATATCTAATATTCTAGATACACTTATTAGAATTAACCAAACTAAGGCCCACTAAACAATTTTTTTTAATTATTCTATATATCTTATTGGAAATAACCCATTTTGGGTGATGTCGAGTATCCAATTTTATAACCGTTTTGATTGTATTAAGTAATATTTATTCGTATTTATACATATGGATCGTAATTATAATAATGACTACAGCATGAACGAAGAAAATATGTATTTTTTCTCAAAAATATTCTAGTGAAAACAAATTAAAACTTATTACAATCTCATTTATCCATATTATTAAGAAAATGTATATGTTATATAAAATATTAAAATAGTAACTATTATAAAATTAAAGAGTTTAAAATAAAATCTATTTTTTAAACAACTTCAATTTCCTAGGTGATTTCATTACTTTCATTGGCAATCTCGCTCTCACCAGTATTTATGTTTGGCGAAAAAGAGATTACACCATTTCACACCCTTTTTAAACAGATTTTGGAAACATGTAATTTTTATGTATTTCCAGAGCAAAGCTTGAAGGAGTTTTTCAATAGCTACTCATTAAATTTTTTTGGTTTCTAGTCATCGATGTCTTGTTTGACATGTTTATCTCAAGATTAAATTATATCGTCAGGACATGGGACAACTAGCAACTTCAAGAAGAGGTTTCAGTGATCAGATAAGAAAAACTGGTTTGAAGAAGTTAAATAGAAGACACTTTTCTTTGGTTTATGTTTAGTTACTTTCCTTTGCTTCACCTAACATATTTTAGTATGAAATGAAAGATTAACCCTTTCAAAAAACTTTGTTTTATGTGTTCTCTAAAATAAAATAAAAACACACAAATTTTGTTTAATGCATGCATCTAGAAGTAGAATGATTAAATCTTACATTTAGACGATTGAGAAGGATTAACATCCAACATTATGTATCAGAGCCACAATGTCGCATACGCTAAGATGTGATGATAGTTACGCGAGTGTGGTGAGAGACAGTGGGAGCATGTATATACGAGCTCGTTGAGGTAGATTTTGGTGGAGGGATAAATCTTTATCCTTCCAGTACCCGAAACAATCTGATACAAACTGCCAAGTATGGGCTATGCAGATGAAAATTCTCATGCGCACTTAGGGAGTTTGGGAAGTAGTAACGTCAACAGTTGATACACAAAGAGACAAACTTGCACTCATTGTACTCGACTAAGGATTGAATGAAGAGACATTATATCAAATTATGGATAAAGACACTCCAAAAGGAGTGTGTGATGCATTAAAAGCGACTCACGTTGGAGTAGAACATTATGTTAAAGTCAAAACTCAGGCATTAAAAAGAGAACTAGACAGATGAATATGGTTGAGAATGAATCCACTGATGAGTACACCAAAAAGGTGACCATGATAGTCGGTAAGATAAGGTCACTAGGAGTAAATGTTGAGAGCAACTATGTAATAAAAAAATTACTTAGACATGTGTCATCAAAATTCATGACAGTGGCCACGACTATTGAGGAGTTTAATGACATCGCTTCCAAGTCTATAGAAGATATTATAGGCTCTTTAAAAGCCTTTGAAGAGAATATGAAAACGTTTGAGAATAAGAAAGGTTTTAGGATTTCCTATGATATGTATCACCCATGCTCCAGTACAGAACAAAATAAAAAGCATTAAAAACACAAGATTTAACGTGGTTCGAAAATTGTGTACGTCTACGGACTCCGCCATAGATTTTTTTTACTATGATAAAGGATGACATATTTTCATATTATTTTTTGTGTAGTCTAAGTAATATATTTATAGGGAATAAATAAACTTACTAGACAATATCCTTAAGGAGATGATATACACAAATATGTTAACGACATTATTCGACTTATACTCAACATGCAAAGTACTTAACAAGCAACATGACAAACAATGTTTATTGCCAAACAAATATGTTGAATGTGAAATATTCTTTCTTCACCATCAATAAATATTCCTCTTGAGGCGAATACCCTTTCTTCACTATCAACAAAGAAATTTATATTCTTCTCACTAACCAAATGACCCTAAGGAATTCAGTTGATGATGCAAACACCAATACAGTTTAGGCACTCTCTAAACTTTCGAACTCATACTGCATTGGTCATTATATTTGTTGAATTATCGTGTGTAGAAATTTTTGTCACATAAACAATTCTCTTTGATATTATATCATGAAGAACATGACACCTGACATCTATATGCTTTGTACCCTTGTGGTACATCTGGTTCTCTGTAAGGTGTATGAACTTTGATTGTCATAGAACACTTTTATAGTAGTCTTCTTTAAGCCTAGAACTACCACCAAACCTTGCAACCATATTGCCTCTTTAACTGCTTCTTGTACCTCCATATACTTTGCCTCTGTTGTAGACAAAGATATAAGAGATTTCAATTATTCTTTCCAAATGATTGCACTCTCATATAAAGTAAATACGTCGCCTGTCAGAGATCTCCTTGTATCCATATCACCTGCAAAATCGGAATAAATAAAAAACCAACCACCGATACTACAATATCATTCAACGATCCGCCAATATTAGTTTTGTTAAAACTTAAGCCAACGTTCACAGTATTCTTAAGATACCAAAATATCTATTTCACTTCTTGTCAGTGTTCTTTCTTAGGATATCTCATGTACCTACTAACTATACTAACCGCATGTGAAGTATCGAGACGTGTGTATATCATAGCATACATTATACTACCAACTGCACTTGAATATGGAACCTTCAACATTTTTTCCAACTCAAAATCGTCCTTGGCCACTCCTACTGCATACAACTTGAAATGAGCGGCAAATGGGACACTAACTGCCTTAACGTCAAGCATGCTGAGTTGTTGTTGAACTTTCTCAATGTAGCTTCATTGAGACAAGTGTAATGATCATACATTTATGTTCATAATAATCTCTGTACCAAGAATCTTATTTGCTTTACCCAGATATTTCATATCAAACTTGGCACAAAGTTGCTTCTTTATATGCACAATGTGTGACATAATACAAGCACCAATAAGCATATCATCCACACATAAAAACAAATAAACATAATATTCAACTCACATATTTTGATGATACACACACCTGTTATATAGACTCCTCCTGAAACCTTTTGACACTATGAATATATCCAAATGTTCGTACCATTATTTTGGTAACTGATTCAAACCATGCAGTGACTTGTTCTGCAGATAAACCTTGTCATCCATATTAGGTTCAATAAATCCCTTTGGTTGTATGATGTAGATTCTCTCCTCCAATTCACCACGTGGAAAAACAATCTTCACATCTAACTGCTCAAGTTCTAAATGTTGCAAAACTACCATGGCTAACAAAACTCGAATTGAATTATGCTTCACCAATGAAAAAAACACTTCATTAAAGTCGATTCATTCCGTTAGAGTAAAACTCTTAGCGACCAGTCTTGCTTTGAATCGAAATGCCTCAACCCATGGATTAACTTCCTTTTTCTTGAACACCCCATTTATTGCCTACTACCTTCTGTCTTTTACGGAAGTCAACGAGCTTCCATGTTTGATTCTTATGAAGAGATTCAATCTCTTCCCCTGTAGCACCATCCCATTGATCTGCCTCTAAACTCACTATAGTTTCCTTATACATACTAAGTTCCTACATCTCAACTACTTCGGCAACACACAAAACATATGCAATGAGATTTGAATACATTTTCAAAAGTCTAATATTTATTCTTTTATGTCCAATATTGTGCTATAAGGTTTTTGTTCTCTTTTCGGGGCATCATCGTTACTATCATCAGATGCTGACGCTCCACCTCGTGATTCTCGATTCGCCTCAAAACTACTAGAATTAATGGATCTCCTATGAACTGATTCTACTTCAATCTCCACCTGTTTACTCACAACCAATCCCGATTCGAGCATTTCTCCTACTTTTTTATTATCTATCGAAGAAAACTGGTTAAAAGTCATGTCCCTACTGATTAGAGAACCTGGAAACTTTGGAAAAGTACACCATAACCTATATCGAGTACCTAAAGGTTTTGCTAACATTATGAACTTAGAGACAATACATCTCATATACAACTGTTTTCACTGTCACAAAAATCGTTCACACCTTCAACAATGTTTGCTACATTTCCGTTTTGATTTCCCTTCTTACCATTCAGTGTCAGACAATCTCTCCTATAATGACCAGGCACCGCATTCATAACAGTTTTAGTTATATAACATTAAATTGGACCTTCTTTATTCAATCTTAAAGAACTCGCTTTTCTTCTAGATCTTCCCCTAGTCAAAAGACCTTCCCTTTCAACCGATTGTATGGTTGCAACTGTCTCAACTCATTTGATTTCAGCACCCGTTTTGACATCTAATAGCGATAATTTATCATTACCATACATTATGGTTTCTACAAAGTTTTCATAGAAAATTGGTAACGATCTCAAAACAAACAAAACTTGATCATTATCCTTAATGTTGATATCAATTTTCTCCAATTCCAATAATCGATTTAAAATTATCTAACTATTTAAGTAATATAACTCAATTAAGTAATATTGAGTTATCAAATGCTACAATTTTAAAGTTTCAATCTTTTAGGGTACGAATAAAGTAATTAGACACACATAAAATTGTCATTAATAATTGGTATTAAAATCGAATCTGCTTTATTAATTATTATCCATGATAGAATAAGTATGTCAAACGCGTTTGCCAGCAATAGCATACAATAAAAACCCATTCGCAATACCGTTCAGTTCATCCATAGTCAATACTGAGTTTACTTGCATCTTCGTCATATTGGTAGAAGATGATGAGAGCCTCTCGGAGAACTTCGCTTTTATGTTGAGGCATCCACAGCATTCTTACAGAGGTAAACCATAATATTTTCATTTTTTTTCTAATTGGAAGATGACGAGAGCCTCTCGGAGACCTTTGCTGTTATGCTTAGGCATCCACAGCATTCTTACCGAGGTAAACTATAATATTTTCTTTGTATTCCTAATTAATCTTATTGCTAGTTAATAACTGTTAGAGGCCAAGCTAGAATTTATTCAGACCAAATTACTACCGTTGAAAGATCTGAAGATGCACTAGGAACGTTTAACGATAATCCAGATGGATCCCAACTTGTCACTGAGAATATCACAATGGAAGATATTTATTATTCACGATTTTGCTACTGAGCTAAAAATGACTAAGATTAGATTCTTACGTAAGTTCACATTTCATTTAATTATTTTAGAAGGTATCTTATACATTTTATTTGTTATAACCTAGATATATATATATATATATCTTTTAATTTCTTTTAATAATAGTTTTGATTTTGAATTTTATGACTTTTATAAGATCAAATCAAATACTCGTCACTTATTTATTTATTTTTTATTAAATTAAAGATTTACAAATATTTCATATTTTCTTACCCTTCGTATTATTCTCAGCAAAAGATGAATAGAAAAACAAAAATTAAAATAATAATGCTAGAAAATAGAATTTCAGTTTCTGGAAAAAGAAATTGTGAGTTGTTTGCGGAAAATTTCTCTATTGCTATTCGGAATGCATTTATTAATATATATTAAAGTCTAACATAATTAAATGAAAAGTAAAGTTACATAAAAATTTGGTCCTAGTCTTGTTTAGTTCAGCAGCAAAATCGTGAATGTCCATATCTTTCATTGCTATATTCGCGATAAGAAGTTGGAATTAATCAAAATTATCTTTAAGCATTGCTAGTGCATCTGAAGCTCTTCCAACGATGGTAACTGTAAACAAGTATATTAAACAAAATCAGCATTTAAATAAATTGTAGCCTTGCCTCTAACTTTTAGAAAACATTAATCAAACTTTTGTGGTAGTAAAACTTTTGTAGTCTGCGGTTTCAGCTGGGATAATAAACTTCAGTGGTTCGATGTCTACAAGTCGGACTAATGATTGTCGTAACTGTGTCTGTGTTTGGTGGGTTACACAAAGTGCACCTTGTCTGGCATACGTGTTAAGTGGAACAATTCCTAGATCTATCATCTTCAATTGATTGTTAAATCAACAATCTCAGTCTTATTCCTCTTATTATAAAATTGTTTAATTTAAATAGTTACTTCTGTTTTAGTTATCAATATAAATCGTTTCAAGGTTCGAAGAAATATATATATATATATAAAAATTAATATAAATAAATAGAATTTATCTCCACAATTTAATATAAATATTAATCAATGTCAATTATGTTCTGACCTTGTAGCCAATTTCGGATGTTCTGTCCTCCATTGATGAGTAATATTTTATGAAATCGTAACGCAACATAACATATAGGGAATTTCAGGATGCTGTAGCTAATTTTGGATTAGAGAAAAGAATCACTTAACCGTGGTTAAATCATCAAAAATATATTAGTGGATGAATTGGTAGGTGTCATATATGCTCCTTGAATTATATACAAGACGATCAATCAATGCGATATATCAATTTGGTCCGTATCACAACTTTTTGTCAATTAAGTTTCTTACATTTTTGAGTCCGGGTTCACTACCTTTCTATTTTCTTACTTATTATTTCACCCCTATGAACATTCCCGTAAAATAAGCCAATCACATCTTTTTTATATATAATCAGTTTTTTTTTATATCAAATTCGCGATTACATCAACTAGAAGAAGGCAGAGAGTATCAAAATTTGTAAAACTGTTCTTATGGGCTCTATTACTAAATTTATATTTGTATTTATAAGTATTTACCGTTTGTCAAAGCATAGTTAGAATATGTAATAACTTATAAATCTGTTGAGATATTGTTATCTGTTGTAACAATTTTATTTAATGCTTGTGACTTGCTTTCATTGATCGGGCCAAGATAGTGTTAGGCCTTGACGAGATTCTGACCCAGCTTTTAAACAACCACACAAGACAGTAGTGGTGGCAAACTGCTCAACCCGCTCTCCTGTCGGAACGGTTTAAAAATTTATCGCGGGTTGCAGGTTTACCGGCTTGCAGTTAGGTGGTGTTACTGTTTATACATTTCTGTCGGGTTGAAGGTCTGCCGGATTGCCTGTATAACGGGCCAGTTTTGCAGGTTATCCAGTAGGTTACCCAACCGAAAACCCATATAGACACGGTTTACAAAGTATTTTATAATATTATTTAAAATTAATTTGTAACTGTTAACTGAGTCTAATTTCAATAATCGATATATGTACAATATAAATGAGTTAATTATGCTATTTATTGTATTTTAATTTAAATATTATATTATTTTAATAGAAATTCTATAATCAAAACAACTATATTCTAAATAATATATTTGTAATATGATTTTGATATTTTTGATTATATTTATATATTTAAGATATTTTATTTAATATTAGGTAGATATTAAATAAAATATATACATCTAATTATATTTTGATTATAAATTTCAATATTATTGAAAAACCCTTACGATTATAAAATTAATAATATGATTGTCGTATCGTAAACAATATAATCGTAATATGATTTAGATATTGTTTGATTATATTTAGATATTAAAGATATTTTATCTAATATTATGTACATATTAAATAATATATACCTATTAGACATATAATTGGTAAAAGATTTACCAATTTCAAAGCTAATTTCCCATTAGCATCCAAATTACTGCTTATGGCTCAAAATTTATCGTTATTTTTGGAGCCTCCAAACCACAACTGAGAAGCTCTACTGCTCCGTCGTAGGACATAGGCCAATCAACAGCCCAGCCCGAACGAGGATAAGTGATGGAAGGTAAATTTTGACCGGCATATGTATCATGGGTTGGAACGAAAAACAGTTCTTCAAAATTAGTTTAAAAAAACTATAGGCATCACCATTAATTAAACAACTCATTCCTACACCTCTACCATCTAGATCATTCTCAATTAAACGTGCGATGGCATAAAACTTGCGTACTAATTCGATATACTATTCACAATTAAATCTAGCGATTGTCATCCAACCTAGGCCATTATTAGGTTCAAGAAGTCTGAAATTTTTTGCATACCTTCAACTTGGATCAGTTCATCGTAATCCAAATACATACCCGCCCAAATGTTGGTTACACCTCGTGGTGCTAACGACTTACAGACGCGAACCTCCCCTTTGCCGTGATGTTCGTAAGTCGCGCTATCTGATTCCTTCACCTCTTCATACCCCAAATCTCTTCGACATTCGTTCTTCGTCTCGAGGATGATGAATCATCTCCTCCACTCTTCCGAGCTTGCTTTGATTTTCTCGAAAACATTCTGCTAAACGTTTAGAAAATATTTATGTTTGAAAATTATAAAGAAAATTTAGAGAGAGAATTTTAGGTAACTAGAGAGAGACTGATGGTGGTGTGAAGATAGTTTTTTTTGAAATAACCGTTGGATGACGTCATCCATGCGGGCCATCCAGACAATAGTCTGGATGGTCCGCATGGACCTAACACGTAACAGCTAGTTACCAAACTAGCCGTTGATTTATCCGGGGCATCCGGAGAATTTTCCGGGCCTCCAGCAAATTCATCCGGATGCTCCGCAACAATTGTCCGGGCCATCCGGACAATTTTTTTTTTCTGAATTTTTGAATTTTTTTTAATGGGTCTCCACTATTTATAGTGGAAACCCCAAATTCAAACTCACAAACTCTCTAAATTCATTGTACATCTCTCTAAATCTCTTTACTTGTTCTAGATATTCTATAAAACTCGAATTTCTTATTTTACATATTGTAGTTCTACTTTCGGAATTGTTCGATTGTTTTTCCCGCAAATTGTTTCTATTTGATAAAAACACTTAAATAACGTTGGGATAACATTATAATAGCTCCATTAAGAGCTTCGTATAATTTATCAAGTTATTTACTTGTTGTAGTTATTTAAATTAGTTCTTTTAATTCTAATTTTATTAGTTGTTATTAGTTGGTATTAGTTGGTAATAGTCTAAATTTACTTTTTATTATTTGCGATATTAATTAGTTTCGATTAGTCTTTTATTTCATATTTTTTAAAAAAGGTTTTTTTAAGTTTTAAAATGTCTCTAAAACGTAAAAAAACTAATGCTCACCCACCCGCTAATGTGGATCTCAATACCGATGATGATTTTCCTAGAGTCTACCCTCACGTTGACACACTCTCCTCCCACGAAAGTGGTGGTGGAAGTACTAGTCGTGGATCGAGATCTCGTAAGAAAACATCTTGGATTTGGAAACACTTTATTGTATTAGAGGATGGTTTATCTAGTATTTATAAAGAGTGCAATAAAATTTATCTTCACGTAAGTGGAAATAGAAATATGGGCACTAGCACTATGGTAAAACATTTAAAAAACATGAAATATATGATCCTACAAAACATAACCCAAATAATATTTGCATAAAACCTCAAACAGGTCTTCCTTTTGAGTTTAACCACGATACGTATAGGGAAGAAACAATGATTTATGCAATTGGTAGTTTACAACCATTTACTTATGCGGATACTTGGAGATACAAAAATTGGATGCAAGGTGGGGTAAACCCACAAGAAAAATGCATTCCACGTAGCTCTTTGCGATCCCTAGCCTTTAAATATTTTTTAAAAAGAAAAAAAATACATTATTCAAACTATGCTAACTTTGCCATGGAATGTTTCGATTACTAGTGACATAGCTACTTTTACTGATTTTGATATGACCCTTCATTGGATGGATCCCGAATAGGTACTCCAAAGGAGAATTATATGGTTTGAATCTATTGGTCAGCATAACGCACAATTAATTAAGGAGAGTATGGTTGAATGCACGAATATTTATGGTATTAAAAATAAAATTACGTCTATTTCGTTCGATAATGTATCTGCTAATTTAAATGCTATAAAATTGCTTAGACAAGATTATATAGTTGAATGCATGAATTATATGGTTTGAATCTATTGGTCAGCATAGCGCACAATTAATTAAGGAGAGTATGGTTGAATGCACGAATATTTATGGTATTAAAAATAAAATTACGTCTATTTCGTTCGATAATGTATCTGCTAATTTAAATGCTATAAAATTTCTTAGACAAGATTGCAATCCTATTTTTCCTAAATTGTTTCAGACCAGATGTTTATGCTACGTAGTTCAATTAGTTGCGAAAGATGGAATAAGGAGGGTTTTGGAAGACTATATTGCTCCTATTAAAAATGGGATCCTATTTGCACGACCTTCGCTACTAAAAAAAGAGCTTTTAAAATACTTGTTATTGAAAATGGGAAACAATATAAGAAACTTATATTAGATGTCTAAACTAGATGGAATTCTACTTATGCAATGCTTGCACGTGCTCATGTTTTTAAAGAATAGATTATGACGCTTTATAATGCATCTTATCCTCATATAGTTATTGAAAAACAACATTGGATATTGTCCACACATGCCAAGATTTTTAAAACTTTTTAAATAAAACACTATAACCTTTTCTTTAGAAAATCAACCTAATGCTCATTTGGCCCTTTTCATAATTACTAATCTTGCCATGCATATGAATTAATTTAGATCAAATTTTGTATGCGTAGACATGGTGCCCATATGAATTAAAGTTCACAAAGTATTTTCATCAAATCCCTATGACTTATTCAATTCTTTACATTTGGATCCTTTTTCACGAAAATATCAATTTAAATGGCTAGTTAGATGTTTTTATCGATCCGTACAGTTTTCTGAAAGTAGTCCACCGGAAGATCCAGTTGACCCTGAAGGGTATATTGTCAGCGTATATGAATGTATGCATAATATGTATGATAAGTATGCTGAAAGATATAGGTTAAATAAAACTACAAATGTAAGGAGTAGTAACAATAGGGATAGAAGGAGATTTTCTATTAACTATGTTCAAATGAAAATGTTACGAAACAATGAATTTACAGAAACCCCTCAATCTGATAATGAGTTGTCTAGATATTTGAGCACTAGGTTTGATTTTACGAATTTTCCCGACCGTGGTATTGAAGATATCATAAGATGGCGGGGTACCAAAACTGAAGAGTATCCTATTATTTGCAGGTTTGTTAAAGAGATTTATGCAATACCTATCTCTAAAGTTGCAAGTGAGTGTGCTTTCAGCCAAGCGAGGTTGCAATACACGACTAAGAGAACAAGATTGATGGGCAAAGCACTTGGAGTGCTTGTGATAGTAAGGATTGGACAGCGGCGGATAAAAGGATGCAAGACAGAGAGTTTAGAGACGAAGTGAATGTAGACGACATGTTCGAAGATTATCCGGATGATTATAGAGATACACCCGAACAAGAAATTATCGAAGAAAACGAAGCTGAAAGTGAATCAAGTGAGGACGAAGATTTTACTTACGAAGAAGACTTTGAAGAAGATGAATGATGTTTGTAATATCACTGCTTATTAAGAGACCTGATAAGATATAGTTTTGGTTTATAACATAATATCAACACTACTAATATTTAAAAATAAAACATAATAATAATATTCAAAATGTAATAATAACATAAGTAATATTTAAAATTTTGGTTTATATAATAATTACAACACTTAAAATATTAATAACCAAAACAAATTAATATTGACCAAAATTAATAATAATTTTATAATCATATACATTATCTCAATATTTTTAAAATATAACTTAAAATATGATTTTGGTTATAAAATAATTAAAACACTTATAATATTTGAACAGGTGCGTGTTGCATGTTTGCTGGTTTGCGGTTCTCTCGGATTACTGCTTATTCAGATCTAACGGATAAACAGATCTGCCGGATTACAAATCTAACGGACAGAATTCGCAGATTACAACGCCGCGTTACTAACATTTTCAAGTTTTTACCCACCTATACAAAACAGCAACTCTCATTCAGCCTTTAGCCGTCAACTCTCATTCAGCCTTTAGCCGTCACTTTGACTTCTTTTTAAGCAACCTTCCATACTTATCTTTATTGTTTTCACTTCCCCTCAAACGAACCGAATCTGTCGCATGAAACAGAAAACGAATATGTGGGGGAGAGGTTTAGTAGGCAAATCCACGATTTGGTCATGAGAAGAGAAAACACAGTTTCACTGTTATCATTAGTTTAATAAATTTATACAAACGGATAGTTATTTAATATTAGGGATAACTTAGGGGAAATTATACTTAAAGTACCCACTCAACTATTCAATTGTCACTTACCACCCAAGGTTTGATCAATTGTTACTTAATACCCAACTCAACTACCTTATTGTCACTTACAACCTAATTTTATTTTAATACCCTAACTACCCTTAACCCACTATATAAACCTTATTTTCTGTTTTATTTCTATTTTTCTAACTTTTTGAAGATTTGAATTTGTTAGCCGCTCTAACCACCTAACCCTACCAACCACCACGAGCTGGGTTGAAATCTCATTTTCCGGTGATCAGAAGCTGCTAAAGGTTTGTTTCATTATGTAGGTTGTTGTGTTAGACCTGTCTAACCTCTATTTTATACGTACAAGAGTTGATCGTTGCTTTTTGGAATCTTATAGCTTACAAGTAATCGTGTTGCGAGCTTTTTAAGTAATTACCTATCGATTTCGAAGTTTTTTATTCGTTTTCTCTGTTGGAATAGGTTCTATTCTACTGTTTTTAGATGTCATTGCCTGATTTCGAGCTTTTCTCTGTTTTTTTTGTTATAGTGATCTGTTATTGTTTAGTTAATATTGTTCGTTATATAGTTATGTCCTTGTTTTCTGATGTTATATTCTAATTTGGTAGTGCTTTAGTTTTGTCTTGAATGTGTAGATTACGAGTTTTTAAGTCAGTTAGAGTATTGTATTTCGAAACAAATATCAGGACCTTTTTTACATAGAAATATCAGGACATGATGCGAATAGCTCTATGTAGATATACACAATTCGCAAGATAGGATGCGAATTGTTTGATGTTGCAGTAAATAATTTGCACATAGTTTTTGTGACTAATAACAAATATCAGGACTTTTTTACCTACAAATATCAGGGCAAGATGCGAATAGCTCGTTGTAGGTATACACAATTCGCAAGATAGGATGCGAATTGTTTGATGCAGTAGTAAATAATTTGCACCTAGTTTTTGTGACTAATAACAAATAACTTGTATTGTCCAGGTTAAGAGATGTCTAAATCACGAGTTTGTATTTTTAAATATGGTCACCAAACTGAAATTGTGCCTTTCACGGAGTTTGAAAGCTTCGAAAGTATCCAAGCTAATGTAGAGAACACATGGGAGGAGCTTGCCACAAGTGAGAACCTAATTACTTACTCCTGCGGGGATCACAATAATTGTTTCTTTAATAACCAGAATGATTTTGTTGGGTTGGTGTTATATCTTGATTTGGAGCGTTTAAAACGGGTTATTTTTCTCATAGAACAACACGTCTTCGATAAGGGTTATGGTAATAAAAGTTATGTTGATAAGAGCTCTGGTGGTAAGGATTGTGGTGTAAAGCGTAAAGAGCGTAGCTTGATTTTGGGAGAACCATCTCTTGATCAACTAGAAGGCGGGGAGAGTAGTAACGGTTTAGTTAATTCTGATCAGAGGAAAAAACAACTTGCTACTGCTGGTTGGGCTGATGCTATTACAGGAGTGGGTCAAGCTTTTGAAGAAGGTGCTGCCGGTCTGAGGGTATCTTTGTGCAAGTTTGCGTTAGAGCATGATTTTTCTTTCAGATACCTGCACAACACAACAAATAAGATCACTGCTTATTGTGAAAATAAGCTCACAAGCGGGTGCAAATGGAGGGTTTATGCATCTATTGAATCAAGAACCGGCCTTATGACGATCAAGAATTATGTCCCGTACCATACTTGCAGTCCTGTTTTGTCCCAGAAGCATAAGCATAAGCGGCACATGCATTTGACATCAGATTTGATTGCAGAGGAAATTCAGGATTCTCTCCGGACCTGCCATTCGTTGACAGCCAAAACCATACAATCGACTGTCAAACAAGATTATGGTCTTGACATCTCTTATCGTTTGTCATGGAATGCTTTAGAGAAGGCTAGGAGGGGAGTTTTTGGAGATAGTTCAAGTTCTTTTAGTTTACTAAGCGGATACTTCAAACGATTGAAGAGCCGAGATATTACTTCAGACTGCCAGTTGGAGTTGTCAGCTGGAAACCGATTCAAGCGCTGTTTTGTAGCATTCGGTTCGTCCCTTAGTGGTTTTCATTCATGCCGTCCAATGTTGTTTGTCGATGGAACCCACTTATATGGCAAGTACAAGGGTACATTGCTCACTGCTGTAGCAAAGGACGGAAACAACGATTAGTTACATTTATCTAGTTAATGAACGATGTTTTTGTGTGAAAATGCTGATGCAATTCGCAGCAAGTGATGCGAATTAAGCAGTGTTGTGATCCTCACATTTCGCATTTGAGGCTGCGAATCAGGTATTATGCTGAGTAAAATGTACTTACATCGCAGCTTGAGTTAGGTATTATTTAAATTTGTCACAAACAATTCGCCTGACAAGCTGCGAATTGTTTGTATGACCAATTAAAATGTCACACATAATTCGCATGACAAGCTGCGAATTGTTCCAGGACAGCATGCGAATTGTTTACAATTTTTAAACGTTTGCATACTGTTGTAGTGTTCATTTGATCTGCCTTTTTCCAGGACTATTCCCTGTTGCTGTTGGTGTAGTTAGCATTAAAGATTGGGACAATTGGATGTGGTTTTTGGGGTGTTTGAAACCACATTTGTTGGATCACCAAATCACATTTATTTCAGACCGTCATTCTGGTATTGTTAATGCTGTTTGTCTTGTATCCAAACTGCTATCATGCGTACTGTTATTTCCATCTCATACGGAATTTGAAAGCCAAACCGGAACATACTAACAGGGAGTATAAAAAAAAGATGTTGAGTTTCTTCCATCGTCTTGCTTATGCTCCCAGTCAAGAGATTTTTAAAGATATACTAATAGGTTTTCTATGTGAAGGTGGTGAGAAAATGAGTGATTTTCTTGCAAATTTACCCCATGAAAAGTATGCGCAGGCTTACGTAAAAGGGAAGCGATACGGCTCTATGGCTTCTACCGCAGCAGAATCGTTTAACAGTCAGATTAAAAAATATTGCGGCTTACCAATTGTTGAGTTTATTGATTGGATTAGAGTCTTGCTTATGACTCAAGGTTCACGGAGATACGACGAAGGTCTCAGCTGGAGTACTAATTTGGTTCCCGAGTACGAGAAGAAGCTAAAGCAGAATGTTGACATGTGCCGAAGTTGGGTAGTACGTAGGTCCTGTTCCGCCATGTTCGAAGTCTTTTCGAATCCTGTGGCTGTTGTTAATCTGTTGGATTTCAAATGTTCATGCGGATCATGGCAACACGAGTGTTTTCCATGTGCTCATGCTCTAGCGGCATTACAATACACCAACCAAGATCCATTGACTGTAATAGAACCCTTCTTTACGGTTAAGAATTACAGGGAAAGTTACTCTTTCAGCATACCAGCTATAACTGATTTCGGCAAAGGGTCCAGCGCTAACGATCCTTCTTTTGTTGAAGTTCTGCCTCCGAACGTTAAGAGACGCTCCGGAAGGCCTAAGAAAAAACGAATCCCTTCTAGAGGAGAAATCTCAACCAAGAAGTTAAGGTGTGGCCGATGTTCGAAATCAGGCCATAACCGGAGGACTTGTGATGTTCCAGTTTAAGAACAATTCTGGTTGGCCATATCACATTTATTTTTGTAGTATAGTTATTGTTCTGTACAGCAAACTAAACATTTGTACATTCCTATGTTTTTGTATTTGCTATTATTGGAGTTGTAAGCATTTCGCATCCTGTGTTGCGAATTATGTACAATATGTTGGTGTATTGTTACAAACATCTATCAGGATTACATGCGAATTATGTACAATTATGTGAAATTTCACCAGGATGCGAATCGCTAGTAAAATCATATCAAAAATTTATCATATCTTACGTTTCGCATGATAGGCTGCGAATTAGGGCCAGAATTGTGATGCGAATGGAGATCAATTAGAAGTCCTGATATTTGTCATATGATAAGCTGCGAACTGTGATTTAATAAAAATACCAGGATATTCAATAACGTTGAAAATAAGTAATATAGCAGGTTAACATGCGAATGATGTGCAAAATGTATCTGGATGCGAATCGTGTATATCATTGAAACTCTGTAAAACAAGTTGGATTACAAAAAGGAGGATTACAATATTTCCAGAAACTAACAACTGTTTACACATATCACTACAAGCTACTGGTGCTAGTTAGTTGCATTTCAAAAAAACAAAAAACAAAAACCAACTCTAGCAGTTGGTAGAGGATTCATCACCAACTGTTTCCTCTTTCTCCTCTTTGTGCTGATCATCTTTGTCTTTCTCCTCTTTCTCTTCCACTTTCTCTTCAGCTTCAATATCTACGTCCATCATGCTTAAAATTTTTGTCCTTGATGGACCAGCTTCGTCTTCCCTCTTCCTTTTGTTGTTTCGAACCTCTGCCGTTTGAGGTTGCACCTTTTCTGGCTGAGGTGCAGCAGGAAGCATTGGAACCTGTTCTGGCTGAGGTTCAGCAGCAACCTGTGGAACAACTTCCACTGGTTGAGAGTCAGCAGAGTAGTAGTCATCATACATGTCTAGTTTGAAGACATAGACTGGGCTGGGGGGTGGTACTGCTGGCATGATCAACTCATCACTCCAGTTAACGGTTAAGGATGACCAGGAGTCACCCAGAGAACCGAGTGAACCAGAGTTTGAGTATGAGGTGGTTGTTGTGGTGGTTGAAAAAGACATGATTGTTTGAATTCGAAGAGAAGAAGAGGTGTTTTTAAAAAAATATAGAGTTTGGTGTAAAGTTAGCCTTTGGTTACTAGAGGTATTTATAGGGAAAAGAGGTAATCATTACATAGCCTCCATGTCCAATCAGCATTTAATGAATTATGTACTTGATTAGATTGTTTTTTGTGTGCTCAATGGAGAAAACGTTTACCAGGACATAAGCCACAACCTGTTCGTATCCTTGAACTTTGTATTTTTAATTTTTAATTTCTGCACCAGGCTGCGAACTGGTTTTAAGCTGGTATACCAGGCTGCGAACTGTGTGTGTAGTGATAACCATCTATCAGGTTAGGCTGCGAACTATTGGATGATAAGTTAGGTTGCGAACTGTTCATACAGGTTAGGCTACGAACTGTTCATACATACCAGAGATTTGCTGCGAATTATTTTGTTGGAATTAATCGAGTATTAATCAACCCTTATATATCAGGTTATGATGCGAACTATAAGCTAAGGAATATTCAAATTTTTGAAGAAGTAATTTGTTTATTTATGCACAACAAAACTAAAAATTACAACAGATGTATTTACAAGCAACAGATGTATTTACAAGCAATACACGAACCAGCCATATGCGATGCGGTCTTTGTCATTTAAAAAGTAATAAAACATTTATGCTATGAAGGCAGTTACCATATCTGCATCGTATTTTCTCTGCACTGATCCATGCTCAATAATATCTCTTGCATATTTGCAGACAAAGATACCACAGTCCACGGTGCCTCGCTTTTGTTGTGGGATGCCTCTTTCCACTTTCACCTTCCACCCTGTCTTATATTTATGTAGGAATCCTCTATCCAACAAATATTTGATCTGTGTATAATAATTAGTGTTAGGAATAAGCACAAAAACAAAAATAGTTGGTGATATACAATTCGTATCTTAGGCTGCGAACTATATGACAATGAATCCAACATAATTCGCACCTTAGGCTGCGAATTGTATGACAACAAATCTAACATGTGCATGTCACACGATTCGCATCATATGCTGCAAATTGAGTTATGGATAGGCTGCGAAAAAACAATTGATTTACTCACAATTCGCAGCATACCAGATCACAGTTCGCAGCATGCATACTTAAAATGTGTTTAAATTTAAGTGTATAGTTTGGAATATTTACCGGTAGTGCAGGTGTCCTTGTGGTGGTGTCCGTGGCATGAAGCTTAGGCAGAAGCGGATTGTAGTTTGAAATTGTCGTGGTGTCGATGTCGATGACGAGCAACGTCCAGTGGTTTACATTGTCCTTCGTCTCAGTGCACACTGGAACCATGATGATGTTGGTATTTTTGCGCCCCATCCTAAAAGCCATGTCCACCAAATTTTCTACTTGCCACCCTGCTTTCATTTGATGCTGCATCCAAGAAAGAGTATATTAAAATGAGAACATTTTCTGAGAACTTTGTTCAATTTACCTGAGCTAAACTTACCGCAGTCATGCCCGAAATCAGTACGGCGTCGTGATGCTCTCATTTAGCTGTAGTGCATGGAACTTTGAAGTGTGCTTCTTCAAGCATCTTTCGAATCCAAGCATCGATAACCTAACAAAGGAGTTGCAGATTTATGTTAAATATAGAATACATATTTGAAAAATTGAAAATAGAATTGGTTGACAATTGGATATCTTTACGTCCAGCTCCAGTTCTAAAGGTAGTGCCATGACATCACTCGCTTTCACCCTGATTCCGTATGTAAACTTGGACTCTGGTAACTGCCATACCACTGGATCAGGGGTCTCGCTCTCGTAGGCTTTAACTAACTGTATTTTGTGGTATTCTGCCAGATCGATACGGTCAGTTACTTTTGTTTTCTTTGGCCAGTCGCTGTATTCTACTACTGGCGGTTCCCGTATTGTTATTACGAACTCTTCTTCTTCCTCTGCCATTTGAGGCTGCGTTTGTGTCAGTAGAGTAAAACTTGGCTCCTCTATCTCTTTACTGGGCTCGAGCTTAGTAAATAACAAAAATCAAAAGTAGAAGGGCGTCAGTGATTATAAGTGCAACGAGTCCAAATAGTTCGCATCTTAGGTTGCGAACTGTATGGTTCCAGTTTAATAAATTTATTAGTATCTATCAGGGTAGGATGTGAACTATTCGAGGTTCCACTGAACAGTTCGCATTCTACCCTGATATTCATTTGTAATACCCCAATCAGCATTAGACACAAATCTCATGTTCTGATGCGAAATCATTATAAGTAGGCCTTACCGCACGGTCAGCGACAACCAATGCCGTTGACTTGTTTGGCATAGGATCTGGATCGTGTCGGCAGAAATCATTAATGTCATCCTCCGACATGTTCTCCAAAGACCTTTGTATTATAAAATCGTAATATACATTATCAATTTCATTTAAAAATGTCTGTGAAACTTGAGTGTAAATACCATCAACAAAAGCATCGGGTAAACCTACTGTGTTATCGTGGGACTCTGGGGCTGGCAGTTGATTTGTTACCGGGCCTACAGTTTGACGTTGGCTTAGCAATTCTGACTTTGCTGACAGCACCGTTGGTCTTTGAGGTTCCACCGAAGAAGTGGTGTTGTCTTCTAAGGATGGTCCTTCCTGGCTGAGTAGTTCTGTCTTTTCACCGGGATGGACAGGTTCTAACTCTTGAGGTGCTATCTCTTGAGTTAGCCTTTCTCTCTTCGCCAAGGTTATCTGTTGCTGCTGTTGTTATTCTTGTTGTCCTTGTTGCTCCTGTTGTTGTTGTTATTGTTCCCGGTCTTCGTGTTGAACCTGTGGCTGCTGGGGTTGTTGCTGGTGGTGTTCTTCTTGTTGTTGTTGCTGGGGGTGTTCTTCTTGTTGTTGCTGTTCGTGTTGTTGTTGCTGGTGGTGTTCTTCTTGGTCTTGCTGTTGGTGTTGTTGTTGTTGTTCTTCTTGTTCTTGCTGTTGGTGTTGTTGTTGTTGTTATTCTTCTTGTTGTTGCGGTTGGTGTTGTTGTTGTTGTTCTTCTTCTTGTTGCTGTTGTTCTTGTTGCTGTTGTTGTTGTTGTTGCTGGTCTTGTTGTTTCTGCTGTTGTTGTTGTTGTCTTTCGTTCTCCTGTTTCATACAAAAATAAAAAAAACAAAAGGGTGGAAGGGTTAAGCATAAGTTAATCATTGTTGAGCACGATTCGCATCCTGACCTGATATCTGTGTTATACATTCCTAACAATTCACAGCTCAGCATGCGAATTGTGTAATAACCAACCCACTAGTTTATTACATAATTCGCAGCTTAAGCTGCGAAACGTTTGGACAGAACTACACAAGAGTCCTGATATTTGTTTGATAACATCATATCATCCACTTACATTATCTACCTCCTCTGTCTGTGTCTCCATGATGGGTGAATGGTGGGCATCATCGTCCCTTTCTTCCGGCAGTACTCCATCAGCATGGTGCTGATCAGCATTAGACACGGATGCTTGCTGATCAGTGGATTCTTCTCTCTCTGGAAGTGCTGCTGGTACCTGCTCAATTGGGCTTTCAATACAGAAAATTGGTTGAGAGATAGCATTGTGGAGTTGTTGTGCTTCAAGTTCCTCTATCTTGCGTTTCAATTCTTTCAGCTACAAAAATGATAGCAAACTTTTTATAAACATATTAAGTGCTGATTGTAGTGATTATTTAAGGTTCAAGTCATACTTACTTCTCTGGCTTGTTTTTCTATTTTTCTCTCGTACTTATTCTTGTCGCCGTATGTCTTCAAACGCTTTGATTGAGCAGCAATATCGGGATTAGGATCTCTGCGTTTGAGTACATACTGACCGATTGTTTCACTCATACTGGTTGTGTCGTTGTCGGAGGGCTCCTGCCTAGATTTGCCTTTCGGTTGTGGTGGAATCGTTTTCTTGGGGAGTCTTGGTGGTGGAATCGATGGCTCGGGTGGTGTTGGTTGTTCGGGTCTGGGAGACATCACCTTATTCATTAAATTATGTGATGCTCGTCTCCTTTGTTTTGGTTTTGATGCTGTGCTTTTCGTCCTCTTCCTAGGTCTTTCTTCCGATGAAGTGGATACCGTTACTTCTGCATCTTCATTATCTTCTTGTGGTCCGAAAGCTTCAATTTCAGCCTCGGTGAGCTGTAATGGACCTTCTAAAACCTACCAACAGAGGCACATGTAAGTAAATTAATTTTTTTGAAAGTATGAGAGTGTAGACAAATAAATTGTTTTTTATAAACAGATCGCATCATATGATGCGAAATGTGTGATTTTAAATCACATTTCGCATGCTGAGCTGCGAAATGCGTATGGGACAATATGCTGCGAACTATGCGTAAAATATATGCTGCGAACTAAGTGTAAACCATAGGATGCGAACTATGTCGGAAAAAAAGCTGCGAAGTAAAATTCATATCAGGCTGCGAAATGATTGATACATTTTTCTAAGCAAAACACATGATATGCTGCGAACTGTATGCACCCCCAGTCCAATACATATATAAAGCTTATACCTGGTCATTATCCAGGTAGGGTGTTCTAAGAAGATATGACATGGTTGATGATTTGCACTCTAACCCCAACCATTTGAATAACCTTGGTATCGAGGTTGGCTTCGCTACCTCGTGGCCGATTGTTGTGTGCTCCATGATGAAGGGCTGCATGGGGACAAGTTTTATCAGCACGATGTTATGTACATAACTAATTTTTATATTGAATAGATAAATCTTACAACTACAAGGGCGACGCAGCCGACGACTTTATCAGATCTTTCTATTGCTAAGCAACGCCTGATAGACTGTCGAAGCTTGTACAATCTTGATCCAACCCAGTCATAATTGTTTATTCTGTTGAGGTCTTCAACGTAATAAACCATGCTCCAGCCCAGGATATCTCCAGATACGGAGTAGAATAACATGGAGCACAAAAACAATATCAACAGCCTCGCCACGTCTTCCAACTCATGCTCCCCTCCTTCGTTTATGGCCTTCTCTATACCCTCTTGTAAAACCAATGACAACATGCTATGTTAGAAATGTACAGAATCTTGCTTTATGAAGATGAAACCCATTTTAGACGTACCTTTATAATGGCATTTGTTATTGTTTTAGTATTACTAGCTGCTACTTTCCTGCCAGTTTTACCCATGAAGTATTTCTTCATCATCCTTGATTCGTCCTCCTCGCCGGGTGCATACTTGTTGTGAAAAGCTCCGGTTTTTGTTAACTCCATTTTGTCGGTGCCATGCCTCAACCCGAATATGATCTTGATATCGTTTTCAGTTAGCTTTATATACTTGTTGCCAATCCTAAAGGCATCTCTATCCACAGAGAATTTCTCGATGATATACTGAATGATTTGGTAGAATTTTTTCCTTGGTAGCTCTTCCTCATTACGGATTTGGAGCGCCGTTTTCAGAAGTGTGTAGAAGGGTGTGTTTCTTACAGCTTCAATGTGGGCCCTTGTAATACGCATGTCTTTCAGTAGCTTCAGAAGGCTCACCAACCCTGATCTGTAGTAGCTAGGTTTTTTTGTCATACTTTCTGCACAAAGACAAATCAGTTGGCATGTCACAAATAATTCACATCACAAGCTGCGAATTGCGTACATATAAATATTGTTTTAACAGGCACAATTCGCAGCTCAAGCTGCGAATTGATTGTAAATAAGCATAAACATACAATCGAGCTGCGAATTGCTTGCATAGTGGGTGATCAGGATGCGAACTGTTACACTTTTTACATGCACGTTGCAGGGATCTGGGAATTATGCAACAAACACCAAAATCAACAATGAACTACCTAATGCAGATCTAACATACATAATATTTATCAGGAGAGTATTAGTATTACATGCAACTAAAATTCTTCCCTGGCTTCGACTATAGACCCATAAACTGAGCAACTATCATCAGTAGATACTTCATTCTAGTATAAAAAGCAACGCCTATCGTGAATTAAGAGAAAAAAGTGGTTCAAATTCGTCAAAAACGCAAAAAAAGTACACTTTCCACGATAATGCATACATGTTAAATTTCACCAGTCGGAGAACGAGATTGAAGCTTTCAGAGACGACTTCACGACAACTTTGTCGAACAGAAGGTGTGTAGTCTGAGTGAGTAAAAGACGCTGACCGGTGCGATAGTGTCGAAGGTGCGAACGGTGAGAAGCTATAGGGTTTTTGGGTTTGAGAGAGAGAGAGTATCACAAAGTCGAACGGTTTGTTTTCTGGTGGTTTCTAAAATTAGAATTTTGCGTTTGTTTAGGGTGATAGGAAGGTGGAAAAAGTGGATCGGAATTGAAAAATGGATATATATAGTGAAAGGGTATTTTTTTTTCAATTTATTAGTCTGGATATTAAGTAAGACTATGTTAAAAACGGGTACAGCCGGATAATAAAATAGTTGAGTGGGTATTTTCGGATACTTTTCTCATAACTTAGATTCATTAGTTTAATAGATTTATATAAACGGATAGTTATTTAATATTAGGGATAACTTAGACTGATGTATTAATCAGCTTCAATATAAATAATAAATAATAATAAAATATGTGTTAATAGCAAGATTATACAATCAAAACCGCCATAAGTTTTAATGCTGCATATTAAAACGGATACTATTAATTGGATATCATATATGAAACTGAGTTATGACCATGGTAAGAAAATAATTCAAATTCTTTATATACATATTAAACGTACTAACTATTATATTAGAATCAACTTAAATAAAAAGAATTGTTTAACATTGCTATTAACTATTAATTTATTTTATTTTACATAACATTCATTTATATTTTAATCATACAAATGTTATTAATAAACAGGAAAGTATAATCATGTTTAAGCTAATAAGTAAATATTTTATGATTTATGATTTTTTTTCTATAATATAATTTCAATTTGGATAAATAAATATATATTTAGGAGAACCTACAATTTTATAGTTAAAAAAAACAATTAAATGCAACTAAAATATATATTTTGAAAATAAACTAAACTAAAATAAATATTTTGATTCTTGCATTTGGTCCACTTCTAATAGGCCTCATACTAGTTGAGGTATGTTCTTACTTATATACCACTGATCCTTCCCATGTTTAACCGATGTGAGATGTGGGACTTTGGTCGCCACCCTAACACTAACCCGTACCCGTCGGGTAGCAATATGTTTTTTTGGGTTCGCATGTAAAATAATATCAAATTTAATATTCAATTATATAAATGGTATTTTCAAAATATATGGTATCAAATGATGATTATCGAATATTTTATAATCTATTATTAATTAATATATGTTTTAGGTATATATTAGTAAATATTTTTTAATTTAATTAATAATATTATTAGACCGAAAAATAAAAATATTTTTAAAGGAGAAATTGAAAAATAAAATTCAATATTTAAAATATTTTTCAAAATATACTGTAATCAATGATAAGTAGCAATTATTTTGTTTAAATGTCGAATGATATTTTGTTTACTTTCAAAATATAATGACTATTCTCAGTTTTGCAGAGAAAAAGAACAAAATATTTTAAATTAAAAAATAGAAAAATCAAATTTAATGTTTAAATATAGAATAATATTTTTTCAAAATATATTTTATATATTAACAAATAATGAATTATTTTGGTATATATTATAATACAAATAATAATATAGTAATTTTATTTTAAGTTTGATAAATAATATTAAATAATTATTTTTATATAATATTAATTTAGTGGGTAACGGTATTATCCAATGGGTCGGGTTGGATACGCGTGAGAAATTTTTTAAACCCATAACCTATCCCAAATCCGACGGGTAATAAATTTTCAAACCCATGACCCGTGTAATTTTTTTAAAATCCATAACCCATCTCATCGTATCGCCTCGGAAACCGCGAGTTCGGAAAAAATTGTCATCCCTAATACTAATAAACAAAATATCATCACTTTCTAACTTTGATTAACCGTTACAGTGTTATTTTTTTTTCTACTCAGAGTGCAATGAGTGCGCACAGGGTAAACTCTCAGACTCCAGAAGGTAAACCACACAAAGTGACAGGCTCAGTCGAGAAAGCGTATATAAAGGGACTCGAACTCATGACCTTTTGGTCATAAGAATGCCATACTCAACAAATTCGGCTAACCCTTGGGGCACCGTTACGGTGTTATATTTAATTTAATAGGAGAGAAAAATAATAATACAATATACGAAAAGAATTTGTTCCTTCAACAGGAACGAAGGTTTAATACTTTAGACTTAAAACCTGGTATCCTATTAGCTACAAAATTGATATGATAGCACTATTTAATCTATTGACTGTGACTTATAGGTCAGTAGAAAACATGATTCAAAATTAGCGGAGAAGGATTTTTGTGTGATCACGATAAAATACATAACGATAGGCTAAATGGTTATAGGTTATTAAAATTTGAAAATTTTAAAGATGTTTTTTTGAAAATTCATGGTTTTTTTTAAAAAACTATTTTTTCAACCAAACATACATTTTTTTTTAAATTTGAATAAATTTTATAACTGTTTACGGGTTAAGTATGTAACAACACAATCTCAAAATCTCTTATTCATAATTTTTAAAATATTTAAAGAACCAGTTTATCAATTTATTTTTAGTTGATTGTATCCAAAACTCACGATCCAATATGATTGATAAAGAATAAGAAAACAATAAGTCTATCCAAATATTAATTAAAAGTATATATAAATAATATGTATATCAAATTTCCTCATTTTTTTAATAATTCTTTTTAATAATTAATTCTTAATTTTATTTTATGTTTGAAAAAGATATAATAAAATAAATAAATATTTATTTATTTTTGAAATTTCATTGTTAAATAGTTGTCTTTTTCATTTTTAATTTTAATTTTTAGTTGCGGAAGATTGAAATTAACATTTACAAATTCAAACTTTTTTTCTTAATTAAAATTAAATTTGTCAAAAGTTCGAACAATTCGTCTTAAATTTTATTAATATATACTTAACCTTTTGATATTTTATTATCGATTGTATTAAAATACTGAATTTAACAAAATATTTGTTGTGCTAAAACACTTAAAAAATAAAATCTAACAATTAATTTTTAAATATTAAATATTTTTGTAGCATGAATTTTAATTTTGTATTATATTTTATTATCTAATAAACCAATAACTAATATAGAAAAGCTCACAAATGATAAATATATAAAATAGAGGAGAAAAAAAGTGACTAATAACTTTTATAAACAATAATAACGGTTCAATTACTGAGTAAATACACCATAATTGTTGGTTTATTTATATTTTATATTATATCTTAGCACTATTACTTAATTTACAAAGATGTTTGGTTACAATTATCTGGTTCCTGTTGTAATATAATTTTTTGTTTATACGTGTATATATTTTGTTGATAATCTTTTATTTATTTTTAAATTATCATATAAGCGTTAATTCGTGTTTATTATTTATTAAATATTTTAAAGAAGTTGGAACACCTTTCCCTTCGAGTTTTTTGAGCTCTATCTGTAAAAGAGTTCTAAAAATAAATAAATTATGAGATTGAGAGAGATGTTCCACCTGGAATACGATCGAAAAAAGGTATGATATCATTGAGATTGTTGAAGATTTTTTTATTAACCTTCTTTGGTTAGTATATGCAAAGCTCCAAGAAATTTATTTTTTAACCGATATTTCACATATTTGCACAGATAAATATAATACTTATAACAAAGAAAAATGTTAGTCAGGAATAACATTCTAAGCTAATTACAAATAATAAGTCGTTTAAGCTTCATTATTACTATCATTACTGCACTGTGAGATATATAACTTAGTCATTAGGTTTTATATAGACCATATCCAATTTGTTTTACAAATATAATGGTACTTAATGTATTAGCGACATGCGAATGATTGAAATCAATTTTCATTTTACACTTGAGAGTCCATTTGGTAAGCCAATCGGTTGCGTCGGTTTTTATTTTATATATGTGAGTTAGAGTCATATTAGAGGTCACCAGACTTCTAAACAAAACATGTATAAATCAAGGGTCAAAGCAGAATTAACATTAGAAAGAAGCTCAACAAGAATTTTGGAATCACATTTGATGCCAATCCTGTTAATGTGTAGGATTTTGCAAATTAAGGGGCCATCAAAGAGGGCTCCAACCTCAACCACCTTAGGATTAGTTTCTCTATAAAGCCTATCATAGCCTTTAATTATGTTTTCATGACTAGACCACTCCCACTAGCCTCTCCATTAGACAAACAAGAGCCATCAAGATTAAGCTTATACTACCATGACTTGGGGAAGACCAGTTAAGAATGTTAACTTGTTTTAAAGGTAGTTAGATGGTTGAAGCAACCAAGAACTATAGCAACATGCTCATCATTAGACTAGTGAATATTTTTAAGAAGCATAGCTTGATCAAGATTAATGATCATGTCAACTTTAATAATTATATTATCCCTTTGTTTTTGTGCTTGAGGTCATGTATCATTTCTTTACCAAGAAGAACATTATCTTGGATGTCCGTGTCAAGGAAAAAGTCACCATGAATATTATATATACTTTTAGGGAGAATAATTTCTAGAATTATTGAGAAGTTTAGATAGAATTATGTTTAGGATAGTGGGCTAATAGGTTTAAACTATTTCCATGAAGTAAGATTGTTAGACTTATGAATTTTGAAGAATAAGATTATTGACAACATTATGGATCTCCTCCACATTGGGATATACATTAGGTTTCTATTATCATCCTCATTTACTAGGTTAGGAATTAAGTCTTGAAGAAAGTCCAAATTAACATTAGGTATCAATAATGGAAGATTTGAAATACATATCTTGTTCCCATCTTTTATCCAATTTGAGTGAGATTTTTGAAGCCAATAAGAGTCTTCTTTGGGAAGAAGATGAAGATGTCATATCTTAGCTTTATCTAGGGTTCTTATCTTCAGGAGTTTTATAATTATGGTATTTAAGATCTAGAGAAATGATAGTATCTTTAGTTTCAGATATTGAATCCAAGATATTACTAAAACAAATTTTGTTCCCATCTATAATAGTGGATTTGAGCCTCTTTAATTTATGCCAAAAAAATGTTACTCCTATTACCATTGATGTATTGATTCCAATTATGTTCTACAATGGACAGGAAATCACCACGTAAGGTCCATATATTTTGAAAACGAAATGCATGAGAGCAGGGAGGAGATCTAAACGGCGGCGTGGAGGATTTGGTTTCAATGGGAAAAGTGGAACAAGGTCTATTATGCATGGATATTTCATCGAAGATTGGAGGAGGGTTTTGCTTCGTTGAACTTAGCCATGATGTTTTTGTTTGAACGACAGGAAGAAGAGATTTTCTTATGATATTTGAAAGTAGTACGCGTCTCAACCATGGTTTCAGGGAGGCGATAGAAGCACTAAGAGAGAAGGATGGTAAGTTCTAAGAGAGAAGGATGGTGTAGGGTTAGGAAAAGAAGAAGAGGTTGTTTATAGGGAGTTAATGAGTTTGAGAAGTCGATCAGTTAGAGTCTGTTGTAGGGATTAGGACAAGGTAGTGTTATCATGTAAGGAACTAAAGAATATTAATGAAGAGAGAGAGAGAGCGCATTAAGGGCCAGTGATAACTATTGGAGGAAATAAAATATTAACTCTTTGGCTAAGAGCATCCCCAACAGATACTCTATTTTTTAGGTAAATATAGATAGTATTTAGGTAATGTAAATTTAAATATTATCTTTTTCTTCCAATAGATAAGGTATATTTAAGTTAGTTGCCAATCCATAAAATAATAAGAGAAAAACAAGGGAAGTAACAAATAAACTTTACCTATCGTGTAACTGCTACTACAAATATAGCTACCTTAATTTAAGCTAATAAATATAAATAGTCTTTTAGCGTATCTGTTGGAAAGAAAAAAATCATATATAATAGTTAAATCTACTTTAAACTGTCAATTAGCGTATCTGTTGGGGATGCTCTAATGAGAGAAATTCAGTTTAGGTCTCCCACTTCCAAGAAAATAACTCCCTAATAAACTGCCGGAAAAAATTATAACTGCCAAGTTAGAGAGAAATTATGAATACAACAAGAAACCGTCGAATTCATAACTCCACTGTCACCACTGCAAGTCTGGAAACACGGCTGGTTGATCATAAGCGAGAAAGCATGGCTATAAGGATGATTCCGGCGAGGCCATTATCTGCAATTTGAAGGAATGATGGTGAAGAGCATAGTCTAATCCCGATGGCTTTTCCGACATAGGGAGAGTGGTGTTCCGTCAGAGGTTGGCAAACTCTTCAGGAGTTGAATCCAAAAAGTCATATACATGATGGACGGGAAACAGATGTAGTCCCAGAGCTTGTAATTCAAAGCAAAAACAAAGGCTATCATGCTTCTGTTTACTGGCAGAAGCGTTGGGGGGCGAGTTGAACATGAAAGAGGACGAATGGCCTTGCATTGGCTGTCATATGGAGAAAGGTAGGAATCATGAAATCCAACAAAACCGCCGGTGTAAGTAGCTTCTGATTCATGATTGTGTGATTGGAGGATTAAAAACATAGTGAACTAAGATAGGATCAACCATTTTGAACCTTTCTTGATCTTAGATTACACAAATTGATAAAAAACATGGAGAAAAACTCCTCAACAACAAGCATGAGAGCTTGTGATGAGGGATTTGGTCTAAAATAGGTGGACAACAATGTGTTTTGTTTTGAAAATTCATAGTTTTTTGTTCGAAAAAGAATGCGAAAGAGTTTCCATATTTTGTTATACTCAAGTTTATTTATATTGACAATTATAAGCAATAAAATTCTTTTTTTATTTTGAAAAGTATTCATAAGGTAGGTTGTTCAGAATATATGTTATAAATTAAAACTATCCATAACTATTTGGAGGCAAATTTTATCAAAAACCACAAAAAATATAAATATATTTATAAACACAAAACATGTATAACTTGATAATTACTTATTTTTAAACTTGAAAAAAAATATATTGTTCAAATTATAACTCAATATATATATATATATATATATATATATATTCGAAGACAAGAAAAAATAAATCATTGATTGATATTTTTAGTCTTCTTTTGCTTTCCCTTCTTATTTCCTAAATCAAATTACACAAGTACGAACTGAAACTCAATTGTTTTTTCACCACCAAATTACACGTAATTACATGTAATTTGTAACTGAAATATAGTTATTTTTTCAGACTTATTGTACAACCCAATTAGACAAAATTATGCATCTAAAAATATTAAAAATAATATATTTTATGGATGTAGTTTTGTTCGTCTTAAAAAACAAAACCAATGGTATAATATTTAGATGGTTTGAAAGATATAGAATTTAAAAAAACAAAAAAACAGGAAAGAAAAAAATGGTTAAGATGTATACTATTAACATAAAATCCAGGGGTGAAATATAATAGATAACTTCACACTATGAAGTTAACACAAAACTAATCGAGGAAGAAAGAAGTTTTGTTTTGCGTCCTTTGTTTTAGTTTTACCTTTTGGTTCCCATCTAGGTATATTGAATTCGTATTACCCTAGTGGAACTCATTTTCTCCTCAAGACAAGCCCGATTGAGTAGATGGAAATGAATAATTAAATTTTCCAAAGTTTGATTATTAAGGATAACATATTTGTAGTATAAAGCCATCTCGAGGCCGTGCATGTGTTAGCACTACCACCATAATGTTTGGCACTTTTGCATCCTTAACGGATTGGATCCTCAATCAGATCTTTCTTTCCCACTTTCCGCGTGTCCTCCTCATATCTTCTCTCTTTCACCAGCATCTCCTTCATTCATATGCTACAATTACACTAAGATAATATCATTGTCTTCTTTCTTATCCTTAATGTCAAATGTCTAAACGGCGGGCTTGACTCTGCGAGCCTGATATAAGATTTGCTAATGTAAATACAGAAAGTATTTTTCTTGTTTACTTTTCAATCATTGCACCAAACTCTCAATCTCAGTCGGTGATGGCAACCATACATGCTTCTTTCTTGGTATGCTTTTGATCGTATGAGACTTTGGTTGTTTATTTGGTGGAAGTTCCATTTCAATCTGTTTGTCGACCACGTTTGACATTTTAGTGTT
Organism: Limnanthes douglasii subsp. nivea; assembly: GCA_036936605.1. Lineage (NCBI taxonomy): Eukaryota > Viridiplantae > Streptophyta > Magnoliopsida > Brassicales > Limnanthaceae > Limnanthes > Limnanthes douglasii. The sequence continues at coordinate 104,067,009 of JAUPFV010000005.1, read as the reverse complement.
TAGATTGTTTTACTCTTAATAGAAACATCTTAGTTACCATTGATATAAGGTGGTTCATTCACATCTCCATCTTGAAGTATTATAAATTCTGTCATAACATCAATCATATCTAATAATATCTTATAACCATTCATTTTCTAATTCAAATTTTGACGTGGATTTTAGTTTATTCTAACGGTCTAAATCTTTCAAAAAACTCATCTATACAGATTTATTAGAATATAAAATTGATTTGACATTTGTAAACATAAATAATTTTAATTATCATTAATAAAATTAATTTTTTTTAAAAAATAAATTTTATGTTAGCTAGGTATTTTTAATATTAATTCAATTTAATAAAAAATAGAGTAACCATATTATTTAATCTAATAATTATTAAATTAAAAATATTAATTTCTACTAAATTTTAGTATAAAACAATAAAAATAAATAATCCTCAAATCCCATAATATTATAAAATTTGATAATGATTTATTAATTAATTAGTAAGTTTGATAATCCCATAACTATTTTCTATAATAATCTTTTATAACTAAAACGTATAATAAAATGACATAATATAAATTATTTATTATTTTTGCATATGATAAAATTTTGTGACAAAGATATTATTATCGCAAAAAGTCATAATTTTACCCCACATAATAAGCTAGAGATATTTTAAATTTTTATCTTAATGAAGTTATTTAGAAAACAAATATCTTGTCACAAAACAAATCTCAATTTCTTGATTAAAAATTTGAAATTTTATCGCAATAAATTTATTTTTTCTTACAATTTTTATCGTCCTAACAAATTTGACGTATTTGATTTGACATTTTATTGTCACTATATAATGTTTTATTGAGAGAATTTATCTTCAAATACCTTAGCCAAGATACAGAACTAAAATCTAGAAAGAAATTTATATTTAATATGTTTTTTATTCAAATGTGTGATAAATCTTCAAATAAAGATTTTGGTTATTTTTATGGGGTTTACATAAAATATCTTACCAGTCGCTTAATTACACTTGTTCCTAATCATTAACTTATACATCTCATTATGTTATAACCGCCTAACGAACTTTTGTAATCACCTTTCATATGATGACACAAGCAAATACATTTACATTCGTTTAACAAACTCTCAACATACTCGACTTATATTTGGCATATGACCCTCGTCATAACTCTCAGTACAAGTTTCTTCATAAATTGGAGGACTTAGAGAAAATATAGAGACCTTATAGAAACAGGCTTAACTCTTCTAGCCCAAGCCAGTCTGCCCTACAAATACTGGGTACAAGCTTTTGAGAGTGCTGTATATCTCATCAATAGACTACCTACACCTATTTTGACTAATAAGTCTCCATATGAACTCATATTTCACAAAGAACCTAACTATCTAGTTTTGAAAACATTTGGGTGTGCTTGTTTTCCCTGCTTAAGGTCTTCTCGAACTAATAAATTCCACTTTTATTCTATAAAATATATGTTCTTGGTCTGAATAACCTATAAAGCTTAGTGACAAATAATGTTCTTGGATTCCACCTTATATTTATTTAGGGGATCATGTTTTCTACCAACAAACTACTCATATAGTGTCTTAGTTGTTGCTTTAGTATGAATTTTCTTTGCAAGATATGCTAAAAACTTTTTTTTTTCTCCCCATAGGAAAACTAATAAGGATATATCAGCGATCATACAACTAACTTTTTTATAAAATGTTTAATTTCGTCGTTTAAGTATACTATTCTGTGTATTTTTTATTATATTAGTTGATAATGTTGTAATTAGTCTAGCTCAAAGCAACGAGTTTCTAAATCTTATCTAAACATTTAAATATATAATTAGAGTAAGTCAAAGTTGTAATTAATTTCATATCTTTGTGGTTAGAGAAATATATTTATTTATCTCTTATATATGTGGGATATATTATATTTTGTAACACGGCCTATATATAAAGGTGCCCCTTTAATCAATAAACCTAACACATACCTTTCAATCTTTACCAACTCTTTTACTTGTCCATTTTTTTATATTACTCATTTTTCGTCAAGATTAAGCATAAGCACATTTATACTTATATTACTTCTCCACTTTTCTAATTTTGTAACGTCTTTTATTCTTTATATATGTAGCATATATTTATTTTTCAACACGACCTATAGACAAAGGTCCATCGTTAATCAATAAACCTAACATACTTTCTGATTTTTATCCATTGTTTTACTTCTGCACTCTTTACATTACTAATTTTTCATCAATCTTAAGAATTAACTCCTCTATACTCATATCGATCTCCGGTTTGGATAGTTATCGCGATACTAATTTATCGACATCAATTGGTAATGTGTGCGATAAATCGAGAATTTTAATTTTTATTATCTTCAAGACAAAAAAAATTATTAAAATGTCTAACAAAGTTAAAAACACGAATTTTATGTCAAGCAACACAGAAGAGATTGAGTATGTCTCACATGGATGATTAAAAACCTATGCGGTTAAAAAGTCAGCGAGTGAATATGATTCTTCAGAATGACCAGCCGAGATCGAGGTGTCTGTCGAATTGCTAAAAAATAACATGTTAGAAACTCTTTCTTATACAACAAAGTTGCTAATATTGATTTGGAAAGACAAACGAGATGACGATATAAGATATGGTACAGTCGGATACAACATCGCTTATCGGGAAAAGAGTAACAATCTGGAGGAGAAGTTGAGAAAAGAAAGGAGAAACCCTTTAAAAGACCGTCCTTCAACTGGTACAAAAAATGAAAGGCTATCACCCATTCTTAACTAAGTTAGTATTATAGACCAACAAATCATAATTTAATCTCGGTCGCGAGTGTAGTTCAACTCCTAACAAACTGTCAAACGTCAACTTGTACTCTTTTTAAATGACGTAGGTTTAGAATTAGAAAATATATTTTAGTCAAAATATTATTTTATTCAATCAGATATATAGTACTCTTTGTAAGCCTTTTTGGGATGGTGGATTGAACACAAGAAGACTTTGTGATATTAAAAAAACTTTCTCCCAAAAATTTTGGTTTATTTTTAGGAAGAATGATAATGTGTGGGCTAACATCATGCATAATATATATAGCAACATTATTCATACTATATAAACTACTTATAAGAAATCTTAATTCTCTTACTTGGAAAAGGCTTTCGAGTATCAAGCAAACTGCTGAAGGAAACATTAGATGACATTTGGGGAAAGGAGATATCGACTTTTGGGCTGATGACTGTTATAATCATCATCCAATTGTAGACCACAACACCAATTGGCTCCTTGATGCCAATTTAAAGGAAACTATGATTCTCTGTTCACTTAAATCAACAATATTAATCGTATATTAGTTTCCTTGGACATCGCTAATGCTTTCTCTATAAAGCACGAGTCTTATGTTAAAAATTCAAGGTTCATAATAGGTTGCATGTCGATTAATAGCACCATTAATAAACCTATGTACCTCAAGTGGAAGGCTCCAACTGAAAATCGAATTAAGATGAACATTGATGCGGCGTGTCTCGGGAATGGAGAATCCAGCGGAGCTTTTATCTTCAGAGACAGCATGGGAGAAATAATTTATGGTTCAACCAACACATTTGGAAAATTAACTCCATTTTTTTGCTGAATCTAGAGATTTACTAGAAGGGCTTCTAATCTGTAAGAAAAATAATTGAAGTAAAGTTTACATAGAATCAAAGTGTTTATTGTTGATTAATTGCTAGTGACAAATCTCCCTAGTACCTTAGTCTTTTACTCCATATTTGCGAGAATCTAATTACTTCGGATATGAGTATCAAACATATATCCAGAGTCCATAATTATGCAGCCGATTGATTTGCTAAATGGACTCTGAGATTCAAGAAAAAACCCAGTTTTTCTCAGTTCCAATTTCCAAATCAGTTGTTAACCATAGTTCTATTCGAAAGTTTGGGGATCGATTATATTAATTCAAATTCGGAATAATTTTGAATGAGGTTGTTTTGTAATGATGTTTTTAGTTTGTTAGTCTATTCAGATTAGCAAAACAAATGGTGGTATTTAAAGATGATGTGGATCTACCAAAAGATTTCTTTTGGAATAAATAGAGCTCCATGTTGGTTAATTGGGAGTCTTGAATATAAGATTTGTTAAAGGCTTAAGAAATTGAAAATCTTAAAGAATTATGGTTCTTACTTTTGTATAGTTGTAAATTTGTTTTGATGGGACTCTTTTTATACTTTGTCTCATTCTCAGGGGCTTAAATATATTTCAAATGTTTTGAGGCGAAGATTTATACTATCAAAATATTTAGTAATTAATTATTAATTTTAATTAAAAAAGCAAATATATAATATTTATTATTTTTCATTTAAAAAATATATTAATAAAAGTATTTATTAATGATTAAAACATAATATCAAATAAATAATAAAAATAATACCTTCAATAAGTTTAGGTTAATTATCCTCTAAACTAATATTTATTGTCAAACCCATATTTTAAACTTTATATATACCAAATCTGTATTTTATTCTTTATTTTAAGATGTTTAATTTTAAGATTTTTAAGGGTTTAACGACTGTTATGAACCCAATAAATATATATTACTTATGTGAAGTAAATATTTAATTTAATTTAAACTTTTTTCAAACATATATTAGCTGTCAATTATTATCATAACAAGATTCATACAATATTTATTTATCTAATTTTTGCACCTGGTTACATAATTATTTTCTAAATCTGACAATTATATGGTGGGAATAAAAATAAATATTATACAAAAGTTGAAAAACATAAAAAGAATAAATGGAGTTATAATTATAATATGGGAAATAACACACTAAATACTTTTGTGCAAAACCAATTACTATCTAGTACCCAAAAATGGGTTAATGCTCACTTAATATCTATCTCAATAAAACAATTCCCTTTCAAGACCTAATTTTTTTAATACCACAACTACCATTAACCTAGTATACAAGCCTTTTTTTTTCGGAGGGAACCCGCAGCCGCTACTCAGAGTGCAATGAGTGCGCACAGGGTAAACCATCAGTCTGACGCGATAGCCTGCAAACCAACGCCAGAAGGTAAACCACACAAGGTGACAGGCTCAGCCGAGAAAGTGTATGTAGAGGGACTCGAACTCATGACCTTTTGGTCATAAGAATGCCATACTCAACCAACTCGGCTACCCTCTTGGGGGCAGTATATAAGCCTTATTTTGAGAATTAATGTGTATTTTTACCCAATCATCAATTTCAAATTTTGAATTTTGAATTTCAAAAGAGCTTCCACTCTCGATCTGTCTTCTCTTACTTTTTTTTCTCTCTCCTCTTCTTCTGACAAACTTGAAATCCTGTCAACCAAACAAAATCAGTCTAAAGATGTCGACCAACCAAAGCCCTAGAAATGAAAAGAAAAACTATTTTTTTTAATAATGACATACCTTGCAAGCAATCACAGTTCTCTGCTTCTTTACGAACAACATAAAGAACTGAATACCTCAGCTCAGCTCCCTCAGTGTAATGACCTTTAGCCCAGCTATTTCCGGCGCCGGATTGACCGAAAACGAAGTTATCAGGCTTGAAGATCTGCCCGTTTTACACGACGGACCACCCATTTGCTTGCATCTCCAAAAACTAGAGCTACCAAAACAAATTCTAAATGGGAAATTCGTCCGAGCCTGCAGGTCGACCGGACTCCGGAAAAATCGACGATGGATATGGAACAACTAGTCGACTTCTTATACGAAGACCTACCACATCTGTTCGATGATCAAGGTATCGATCAGACGGCTTATGATGAGCTAGTGAGGTTCAGGGCCCCAATCACAAAGCATGATAGCATAAGTGGTTATCTCTTTAATATTTCTCTGTTAAAGAATGTATTCACTCATTGATTTCAACTTCATTGGGCCAAGTAGGTCTGATTTCTAACTGTTAGCTGTTAAGCTTTTGAAATGGCAATTTGAAATCATGTTTCTTGACCCAGAAACAAGAATAAAAAGACTTTATCTTGGTGTTTATTGAACATTGGAAGTAAGCTCTAACTGATTTTGGTTTGTAGACAGGTCTGTATGACAAAACTACCAGGTGGACTATGGTAATGAAAGTCGCTCTTTTGTCGTGGAAGCGAGAGTTGATCTTTACAGGAACATCTATCATGAGTGTCAACCCAGAGACTGGAACGTTTTGCATCTATTTGGTAGTTTCCGACGCCGGATTGACCGAAAATGAAGTTATCAGGCCTGAAGATCTGCCCATACGGACCAGAGCGGAGACTGTCCATGGTTCCTGGCTCGAGATCCATAAGAACAGCTCGAGGACTCCGCAACCCCTTTTTAAGCTATATATATCAGTTCCAGATTATCGTACATATGTTTTTCTTTTCTTGACTGTATAATCACTGTTATCACCTACGGTGATTGGAAAAGTAATTGTCCGGGTGAAATATGAGTTTTAGAGAATTTTTTCTTGTGAGAGAATAACGAAATTGTTGTGCTTTGTACATTGACCTTCTGTTTTTTTCTTTCTCGTTTGGTCCCAAATTCTCCCTGTCCTTTGAGGTTTCAGGACTTGATGTCCTTTGTTCCTTTTGACTGTGTAAATTCTTTTGTAAACTTCTGCTTCAAATTTGATAATTGTTTATGTCTAATTCATAGTTTGTAAAGGAAGTAACGCAAAATTCGAGCTCCTGTTATTTTTTTCACCGCACAGTAGGAAAAGCTTTCAGTTCTTTAGTTATTATAGTTATGTTATTATCTTCATAACTACTTTTAAAACAATGCAATATTGTGATTACATTGTTAGATATGATATGATTACATTGCTAGATACTTGTTATATCATTTTGTAGTTGCATTGAAATTAAGTTTATGATGCCACATTGCTAGATACAATGTAATATCTCTGCGATTGTAAGTCTACAATGAGATTGCTAGATACGTTTATATGAAGTTGATAGATACAGCATGATAAGAGAGCAATTCGCCGATCTTAATAGAAAATGAGTCAATTGTAAATAGAAGGAGATGAATATGCTTATTAGTGTGTTTATTATTTATTAGAGGGTAATTTGTAAACAAAGTATTTTATCAAGGACTAAAGGAGAAATAAAACAATACCACCAAAGACATAAACGGGTCCACCCTTCCCCACTATAAAAGGGAACCCATTATTCTTGGTAGGTGGGACAACTGAATATAATATTCTCTTTATACTTTCTCTCTAAAGAATATTGAGCCTTAGTCACATCAGGTCAAAGATCCAACATTATTCTCTCTTTTCATTTATTCTCTCATCATTGGCGCAGTCTGTGAGAACACGTGATACCAAAAAGGAATCTTTTTCTTTGAAAATCGCAATCTGATCTTAAAGAATGAATGACGAAGCAGTCGGAGAGAGGGTCGGAAGAGAAGTGATCCGAGTCGTTTCGCTGTCTGAAGGCGAGGAAGCTCCGGGTCGGGAATACTACGCGCAGGGTCGGGACAAGCGGTCGATCCTTATCATGACCAGGAGACACCTGCTGGAAGACGTCCCGAAGCTAAATGCTGAAAATGAGTGGGCAATAGATGATAAAAGAGCGCGGGAAGGCAAAGGGAAAGAACCGGTCGTAGACAACCGCGACGAATGTTACACGGCTATTGACCCTTGTATCGACGCCCGACCTGTTAGATATTATCGGGAGTCTCGCCCGGAGGACAAACAGAATGGAAGAGCAGAGGAGTACCTAAAAGATAACCGAGGGATCTCTGCTGATTATACTTCGGATAATTCGTCAGGAAGAGAGTATCGGCGTAAGGAATGGATAAACAAGCGCGCGCAGAAAAGCAATTCCCGACGAAATAGGGCGCCCCGTTCTGACTCTCCTAAGTTTAAGAAGGGTAGCTCTGAGAAAAGGACGACAGTGGCTTTCGAAAAAGAAGAGATGCAAACGCCAGTGGAAACCATCGAACAGCCAGAACCAGGGGTACCGAGTCAGTAGCCAGTTCATTAACCCATGAGATGAAGGTCTGTACGGGATTCAGACCGAGGGGCTTGGAGGCGGAGCCTTCGGATTCAGAATAAATTGGAGAGCTTCACCGTTGTCCGATGAAATATTCTCAGGACATCTCCCGAAGAGGTTTGATATTTCCAAATTGGAGAAGTATGACGTTAAGAGGGACCCAGATAATCATTTGGAAGCTTTCAAAAACTTTATGTTGAGTTTCGATAACGACGATAAGCTATTGTGTCGGGTGTTTTCGATGACCTTTAGAGACCGGGTGTCAAAGTGGTATCAAAAACTTCGGGATATTTTGGATTATGTTCAGTCAGCACTTTGTCGGAAGCAAGAGCTTCCGAGCCAACGGAGATACGATCATGAACTGTAAGCAGAGGCTAGGAGAGAGCCTCAGAGATTACACCAGGCATTTTATTGATGCTAAGGCCAAGCTGGATCATTGCGAAGAGAACGTGGCACTAACAGCATACCGCTTAGGGTTGCTTCCAGGACCAATGAAGCAAGCGGTCACTAAAAAGAAAGCTTTTACTTTTTCTGCCCTTCTGGCTTAGGTGGAAAAGCAGATACTGATAGAAGAAACCGAGGCGTCTGAATTGGCTGCGCAAATTCAACAGAGCGCGCAAGCACCGGTCGTTATAAAACAAGGGGCTCAATCTAGCTATGCTCGGCAAGTCCAGCCAGTCAACACAATACCGCCGACCCAGTCTTTACCAACCAAGCCTCTGGCTTCCCAGAGCCAAAAAGCGAAGCCGACGTACCAAGTGATCTCGCGACCCATGTCTAATAAGTAGATCCGACCTGCTTACTTCGCTGACTTGACAGAATGCGTGTCTCCGATCTATGAAAAGACTAAGAAAAGCGGGATGTATCAGAGGCCTTTTCCCATACCGACGCCTCGAGAGCACAGGAACAACCGGTATTGTCTTTACCACGAAGACGTGGGACATGATACTAAGGATTGCATTGCCCTAAAAAAGGAGATACATATGTTGATAGAGCACGGAAACCTACTCGAGTACGTGAAAAAGAAATCACAGCAGGGCACTGCTTCGAAATAAACCGTGACGATGCCGAAGTCCAAGACAACCATGACAATTTCCGAAGTGACCGACCCTTTTGATGTCTCCATCGAGTATCTTGATCCGGATGTAAATCGTAACCTTATCGAGGTCATCGAAGAGGAAGCTGCGGAAAGTAGCGGGAGCGTAAGAAACCTTTGTCAATTTTTCAAATCATTGACTATTTTTGGGGGTGATTTTATGGCAGGGATCACGCATTCCTCTAGAACGCAACATATTGTGAACCTAGCTACTCAGTTGGAAGCTCGGCCCTATCCCCATTCGAAAGCCATCCCTTCACCAATCCTGTATTTTGACGATGATGACATGAGAGACATAACCGGCCCCCATGAAGACGTCGTCGTTATTGGGGCGGCCATTGCTGGGGAAGAGGTCCGACGCATCTTAGTAGACACCGGCAGCTCAGCCAACATAATTTTTGCATCAACTTTCGCCAAGTTCAGGGCACCCCCGGTCATTACACGTTCGGATCGAACTATTGTAGGGTTTACAGGTTCGGCAGCAAACGTGGTCGGTGAGTTTGAAGGCATTGTTCAGCTGGGCCGCGGACCATTCAAAAAGGAGGTCACTGTTTTATTCGTCTTAGTAGACGCACCGGCTTCTCATAATGCGATATTGGGCAGATCGTGGCTGTCGCGAATTCACGCGGTATCGTCCACGGTTGATCAATGTTTGAAGTACGTAGTCGGGAACAACGTGGGGGTAGTGCGGAACAGCCAGAAAGCGGCAAGAGAATGTTACCGAGCGATTTTGGCCCCAATAAGATTGCTAGATACGTGTATATGAAGTTACTAGATACAGCATTTTCCAAACATAAACATTCCACTAACATGAAGTACATGGACGTCATAATCAACATCAAAACAGTGGTAGATGGGTTATAACGAGTTTGATAGATACAACCGCATATCGTTGCTAGATACCTTATAAAGATATTGCTAGATACAACATATGAACATTGCTAGATACATTATAACGACTTTGATGGATACAGGATCAAAAAATTTCTAGATGGGTTGTAACGAGGTTACTAGATACAGCATGTGAACATTGCTGGATACGATATAACGACTTTGATAGATTCAGCATCAAAACAATGGTAGATGGGTTGTAACGAGATTGATAGATACAGCCGCATAAAATTTCTAGACATGTTATATAGACATTGCTAGATACGTTTGATGAGGGCGGAATTCGCCGATCCAAGCGACAGGGGTAAAAACGCAATAAATAGTAGTTGACGGGATTAATCGGGTATTTGAAGTCCTTCAAGGACCAATGTACAACAATATAATAGTAAAGGGGCCTCATTGGTATGTGATGAACGGCCCACTAAGAGATTAAATGGGTCCACCTTATTTTAGTATAAAAGGGTGACCCACTTGCCTAAAAAGGGTATTGAATATTACTGTGGACAAATCCCGTTTTCTCTCTCTTCACTTTCTCTCTCTAGTCACATCTGACACAAGATCCCAAATATACTCTTTTGACAATTATTGACTCATCATTGGCGCCGTCTGTGGGAACAGTGATACCGAAAAGGAATCTTTTGTTCTTTGAAAATCACATTTTTCGGGATGAATAGCGAAGCGGCGATAGAGAGGGCCGGTAGAGAAGTCGTCCGAACCGTTTCTGGTTCGGAGGACACGGGAGTCCCCGGTCGGGAATGGAACGGCGGACGGGATAAGCGGTCGACGTTGATTATGACCCGAAAGCAGCTCCTTGAAGACATTGCTCGGTTAGAAGAGGAACGAGAGCGGGCATTGGGCGAGAAAAGAGCTCGGGAAGGAAAGGGCAAAGAGCCCATCCTGGAGGATCGGGAAGCAGCCGGCCGCGGCAACAATCCACGAATAGAGGCCCGACCTGTCAGGTACTACCGAGACTCTCCCCCCGACGATGAAGAAGCCGTCAAAACTCGTCGGAACCCTGAAAACCGTCGGGCTATGACATCGGACTACCCCTCAGATGACTCGTCGGGCAAGGAATACCTGCGCCGGGAGAGAATCCAACGAACACAAAAGAGCCGATCCCGACGCATTCGCGGGTCCAGGGCAGATCCCTCGCGATATAAGAAGGGGGGCACGGACAAGCCGACCCCGGGATCATTTGAAAAAGAAGAAACGCACACCGCCAGCCGCGGAGAGCGGGAAATATTACCACCAATCCCTTGGCAACCATCGAACAGTCAAAACCATGGGTACCGAACCAGTAGCCAATTCATCAACCCGGGAGCCGAAGGACTCTATGGAATTAGAACCGAAGGTCTGGGGGGAGGAGCTTTCGAGCTCGGAGTCAATTGGAGGGCCTCCCCTTTGTCCGATGAGATATTAGCAGGACCACTCCCGAGGCGTTTCGACATTTCCAAGCTGGAAAAATATGACGGGAAAAAGGACCCGGACAACCATTTGGAAGCTTTCAAGAACTTCATGCTGAGCTTCGATAACGACGACAAGCTCTTATGCAGAGCCTTCTCTATGACTTTCAAAGACAGGGCCTCTAAATGGTACAACCGTTTGCCGCAGGGTTGTATCCGGAATTTCGGGACTTTCTGGGCAATATTTAGGCAACACTTCGTGGGAAGTAAGAGTTTCCGTGCCAACGGAGATACTATTATGAATTGTCGACAGAAGCTAGGGGAGAGCCTCAAAGACTATACCAGGCGGTTCATTGACGCAAAAACCGATCTGGACCATTGTGAGGAGAATGTGGCTCTAACGGCGTTTCGATTGGGTCTGCTCCCGGGGCCAATGAAGCAAGCGGTCACGAAGAAGCAAGCATTCACTTTTTCCGCGTTATTGGCACAAATAGAAAAGCAGATATTGATCGAGGAAACAGAAGCTTCTGAGTTGGCGGCACAGATCCAGCAGAGCGCCCAAGCCTCGGTCGTGATAAAACAGAGTTCCCGACCAGACCATGCTAGGACTGTCCAACCGGTTAGCACGATACCCCCGAGTATGCCGTTGGTGACTAAATCTCCGGCCCCGACGGGTCCAAGGCCAAAACAAGCAGGGCAGGCCGCTTCTCGACCCATGTCCAACAAATGGATACGACTGGCTTACTTCGCAGACCTCACGGAGTGCGTGTCATCGATCTACGAGAAGACCAAGAAGAGCGGGATGTACCGAAGACCTTTCCTTATCCCAACACCTCGGGAGCAAAGGAATAACCGCTATTGTCGTTACCATGAGGACGTAGGCCATGACACGAAGGACTGCATAGCCTTAAAAAAGGAAATACAGATGCTCATCGAGCATGGGAACCTGTTGGAATATGTCAAGAAGACCCAGCATGCCGCAACCTCGACCAGTGCTTGAACGATCTGACCGCACCATAGTCGGGTTCACGGGGTCGGCAGCCGACGTTGTGGGAGAGTTTGAGGGCGTGGTACAGTTAGGCCGCGGCCCATTTAAAAAGGAGGTCACAGTTCTGTTCGTAGTAGTGGACGCGCCGGCCTCGCACAACGCCATTTTGGGACGATCTTGGATATCGCGCATGCATGTGGTGACTTCTACAATCCATCAGTGCGTAAAGTATGTGGTCGGGAACAACGTTGGAGTAGTACGGAGCAGCCAGAAAGCGGCGCGGGAATGTTACCGAGCTGCGTTAGCACCCAAAAAAGATCAAGAGATGCTTCAGGCTCAAGCATAGCAATTAAGGGGGAGTTCCCCAGGTTCGCAGCCGGTAGACGACCCTCGGGAGGCCCCAAGCCTTCTAACGACAGACGAAGAGTGCGAGTTTTTTTATTTTGCCACCGGTAAATGCCTGCGGGTCGGGATAAACCTTTTGCCGATCCTAAGGGAGCAGCTACTGGTCTTACTCCGGGAGAACCTTGATTTGTTCGCATGGTACTCCGGGGACGTTACAGGAGTACCGGAGTCCTTCGCGATTCACAAGTTAACCATAAACAAGAATGTCAGACCGATCGTTCAAAAACGTCGGGCCTTCTCTCCCGAAAAGGCAGAACTAATCCTACGGGAAGTTGAAAGAATGACCAGTGTCGGGCATATAGAGGAAGCACGGTACCCTTTGTGGATCTCTAACCCCGTCCTTGTCAAAACGAAAAGCGGGAAATGGAGGATGTGTGTAGATTTTACCGATCTCAATCGGGCGTGCCCAAAGGACCCTTTCCCGATGCCGAGGATTGATCAGCTGGTGGAATCGACGTCGGCTAACAAGTTACTGTCTTTTATGGACGCCTACGCCGGTTACAATCAAATTAAGTTGCACCCCGCGGACCAGGAAAACACCACGTTCATAACGGGTCGAGGGCTATACTGCTACAAAGTAATGCCCTTCGGACTGAAAAATGCGGGCGCGACGTACCAAAGGCTGGTCAACAGGACTTTCGAAAGTCAGATCGGGAGAAACATGGAGGTTTACATTGATGATATGTTGGTCAAAAGTAGGACCGATGGGGCCCACCTTGCCGACCTCAGAGAAACCTTTGATAATTTGCGAAGGGTAAATCTTAAGCTGAACCCAGAGAAATGTTCTTTTGGGGTCCGATCAGGAAAGTTCTTGGGATTCTTCGTCAGCGAGAAAGGCATCGAAGCCGACCCTGTCCAGCTCCGAGCTCTAGCCGACATGACCCCTCCTCGGAGTGTGAAAGAAGTTCAGATCCTGACCGGGAGATTGGCCGCACTAAATCGTTTCATTTCTCGATCGTCTGATAAATGCGCTCCGTTTTTTCAGGTCCTTCGACAGGTAAAAAATTTCGTCTGGACCAAGGAGTGTGACGTGGCGTTTTTAGGGATCAAGGAGTACCTATCGTCCCCGAACCGCCTAACCAAGCCTACTGCGGGCGAAACCCTTTTCCTCTACATTGCGGTCACTGATTATGCGGTCAGCGCCGCGCTAATTAGCGAATCAGGGCCGGCTCCGACAGCGGTATACTATGTGAGCAAAAGCATGCTGGACGCCGAAACTCGGTACTTAAAACTGGAAAAAATTGCACTGGCTCTGATGACGGCGGCGCGGAAAATGCGTCCATATTTCCAAGCACACCCTATTGTCGTCCGCACATCATTTCCACTAAAATACGTTTTTCAGCGACCAGACATGTCCGGGAGAATATCCAAGTGGTCGGTAGAGTTGGGGGATTTTGACATTGAATTTGAACCCCGGACAGCAATCAAGGGCCAGGCCTTGGCCGATTTTTTGGTCGAATTTTACTCTGAACGGCCCGAACAGGAAGCGCTTTCGCAAGAGCCAGCAGTGGGCGAATGGACCGTCCGCACGGATGGGGGAGCAAACGTCAGTGGTTGTGGGGCGGGAATTCAAATCATAACCCCCTCGGGTTTGAGCATGCTCCAGGCCATCCGCTTCGGTTTTCACGCGTCGAACAATGAAGCTGAATACGAAGCAACTTTGGCAGTTTTACGATTGGCACAGGTGTGCGGGGCAAGACAAGTACGCCTCGTAAGCGACTCCCAACTTTTAATCAACCAAGCCTCAGGTAGTGTGGAGGCTCGGAAAGAACACCTGGTACAGTACCTAGCGGCATTAAGAATTCTGGCCGCTTCTTTCGACAAAATCACATACAAACATGTCCCACGAACTGAAAACACAGCAGCAGACTCTTTGGCAACGATTTCCTGCTCTACCAGTTACCCATGGGTAATAGAGCAAGAAAGCCCGTCCATCGTTAAACGACATGAGTTGAGTAACCGACCTGAAATCGCGTGCCAGATCTCTTCGGTTTCCAGTTCGGACTGGCGACAGGGTATTATCGCTTTCCTGGCCGAAGGTCGGCTTCCCGATGACACCGCCTCGGCGCGAAAATTGCGCAACAAGGCGTGGGGATACGTCCTTTTAGGGGATGTGCTGTACAAAAAATCCTTTAGCCGACCTCTACTTCGATGTTTAGGATTTAACGAATCCCAAGTCATTTTGTCCGAACTACATGATGGGGAGGGCGCGGGGCACTGCGGGTATAAGGCGCTGATTAGGAGAATTTTTCTCGCAGGATTTTATTGGCCGACAATAACGGCAGACGCAAGACTTATGGTGAAAACTTGTGATACATGTCAAAGGTTTGGGAACGCGATCAACATACCCGCATCTCCTTTAGAATCTATATCTGAAAGACTGCCCTTTGACCGATGGGGAATCGACCTCGTCGGGCCATTACCGATGGCTTCGGGAGGAAGACAGACGATTGTCGTCGCGGTAGATTACTTCTCCAAATGGGTTGAGGCTGAGCCCCTATCCGCCACAAAGACCAAGGATATTGTCAAATTCATCTGGGCGAACATTTGCTGCAGATTCGGGGTGCCCCAGCGGCTAACTATGGACAACGGGCCACAATTTGATAGTGCGGAAATGAGGGCATTCTGCACCACTCATAATATTCGACAATGTTTCTCTGCTCCGTTTCATCCACAAGCAAATGGCCAGGTCGAAGTTACCAATCGAACTATTCTGGATGGCCTCAGAAAGAATCTCGAGGGAAAGGCCGGACCACACCCCGCACGGCTACCCAAGAATCGCCGTACGCTTTAGTATATGGCATGGACGCGGTCACCCCCGCGGAGTCTATTTTTCCCTCTTTCAGGGTCGGGACTTATCAGGAGGAGACAAATGACGAAAGCCGACGGCTAGAACTTGACCACATAGAAGAGAAGCGTCGTCGCGCTCATTTAAACTCTTTACATTACCAGACGTTAATGAGAAGCCGATACGCAGCCAAAGTCCGACGTCGGGAGTTCAAGGTCGGTGATAAGGTTTTACGACGCGTTTTTCTCCACACAAAGGACAAGAGCCTCGGAAAGTTAGCGCCAAATTGGGAGGGACCCTATGAAATAGTCGAGAAAGTCAGGAGCGGGACGTACCGCCTACAGAACCGGCTCGGACACCTCGTAAGGCTACCATGGAATATTGAGCACTTGAAGTTATATTTCGAATAGTTTGTAATTTACGATGTATTTCACACTATGTCCTGTTTGATTCAAGTTTGTAATGGTCGGGGATGCACTCTTTCCTACCTCGGTGGCACGAGGAGGTTTTAACGAGGCATCAGTCAAAACCCGACCCGCGTTTTTGACAATTAAAAAAAGTCTTGCCTTCATAATATTAAATCATTGTGACTTCGGACGGCTGACGAGCTGGACGTCGTCCATTTCCATTAATATAAGTTTATTAAAGAACCCTAAAGGGATTTTTCGGTTTTACCGATCTACATTTTGGTTTTCCCGACCTTTTGGGAAAATTTTCGATAGTAAATCGATCTACAGAACCCTAAAGGGAGTTTTCGGTTTTACCGATCTACATTTTGGTTTTCCCGACCTTTTGGGAAAATTTTCGATAGTAAATCGATCTACAGAACCCTAAAGGGATTTTTCGGTTTTACCGATCTACATTTTGGTTTTCCCGACCTTTTGGGAAAATTTTCGATAGTAAATCGATCTACAGAACCCTAAAGGGATTTTTCGGTTTTACCGATCTACATTTTGGTTTTCCCGACCTTTTGGGAAAATTTTCGATAATAAATCGATCTTTTTTTTTTTCCGGAGGGAACCCCAGCAGCCGCTACTCAGAGTGCAATGAGTGCGCACAGGGTAAACCCTCAGTCTGACGCGATAGCCTGCAAACCAACGCCAGAAGGTAAACCACCAACGCCAGAAGGTAAACCACACAAGGTGACAGGCTCAGCCGAGAAAGCGTATGTAGAGGGACTCGAACTCATGACCTTTTGGTTATAAGAATGCCATACTCAACCAACTCGGCTACCCCCTTAGGGGCTATAATAAATCGATCTACGGAACCCTCAAGGGGTTTTTCGGGTTTCCCGATCTACATTTTGGTTTTCCAGACCCTCTGGACAAACTTTCGATAGAAAGTCGATCTACAGAACCTTCAAAGGATCTTTCGGTATTACCAATCCACCTTTATGATTTTCCCGATCCTCGGGCACAACTTTCGGTAACAAATCAACCTACCAAACATAAAAATTTACGGTCTGTGAAACAATATATTCAGCAAAACAAAGCGTCATATAATCACAGGGGGCCCCGTGACCCCCAAAGAACAAAACAAAAAGTCGCGGTACAACACAAAATACAGAGGGCTCCACGGCCCCCGAAGATTAACAAAAAATCTTTGCAAAACAGACAAAAGGGGAACGGAATCACTGCTCCCCATCTTCGTCCTCATCATCATTTTCATCATCGTCCGCATCATCGGACTCCTCACATTCAACTCCGTCGGGCCTGTCTTTTTCCGGTACATCAAGCCACAGCGATCCCAGGCGAAGGTCCGGGTAACGATTATGGAGTGACAGAACATATGCGGCTTTGGCATCGGCGGTTTCCTTGTCCGACCATTGTCTACATCGATTGATGTAGGCAACGTTTGAGGATTTCAACTTTTGAACCTCCAACGCCAAAGCTGAGGCACGGTCTTCCGCGGCTTTCCTCGCAGCCTCTGACACACCCACTGCGTCCTCCGCGGCCTTCTGCGCTGTCTCCATTGCCTGTTTTGCCGTCTCCGCGGCCGTTTTCGCTTCGGTAGCCAGTTTTTCGGCTTCAACGGCCCGACCTTCCGCTAACACCTGGGCCTCTTCAGCTGTCTTCACCTGAGCGGCAAGATTGGCAATCTTTGTTTCCGCTAAGGATAACTTCTTACCAAGCTCCTTCGCCCGACGTTCTTTCAAGGCTGCTGGCACCAGCAAGTTGTATAGCGACAACGCCAGCCCGTCCGTTTTCCGTAGAGGGAAAGAGTGCGGGCTTCCAAGCATTGTTAGCACCGGGAGTTTGGGGCCACTGGATGACGAAGCATCGGGGTTTGCAGCCTCGGGGGGCTCGGTGTCATCCGGAACTAAGATAACGTCCTCCATAGCAGGACGGTCGCCAACCTGATACAAGAAGTTAGGCCCTGCAGCGACCACATCCGCGCTAATTGCTGCCAGATCCTCTACCACAGCTTTGGCTTTCTTTAGCTTGGACCCTCCCGTCTCCGCACGGTTCTTCCTCTTCGGCACTACGGCCGAGGTCTGACTCGCCTCCGATCGATCTGTCACCGGCACCACCGCCCTGATCGGATCGCTTTCTGCCTCGGGTCCGACCACCGGTTCCCTCCCGTCCTCCTCTGACTTGGGACGCTTGCTGGGCGCCTTATTGCGTTTGGGCAAGTACAGTATGTACCCAGGACGACCGGTTCGGGCAAACACCTCGTCGAGGCTTGGAGGTTCCCGCAGCTGTTCAATAGTTAGCGCCTCGGATGAGCACCGCCAGAGGTTGCTCATGAACAGATTCTTGTCCATGAAAGTGCGGTGCATGCCCCGACCCCAATTCCTGCGGGCGTAGTTTTTCAGCACCTCGAAAGGGTCCTCCGCGTCTTTCGAATGGTCCTTCTTCACCCCTTGCAGCCAGTCCTTTGACACTAC
Organism: Limnanthes douglasii subsp. nivea; assembly: GCA_036936605.1. Classification (NCBI taxonomy): domain Eukaryota; kingdom Viridiplantae; phylum Streptophyta; class Magnoliopsida; order Brassicales; family Limnanthaceae; genus Limnanthes; species Limnanthes douglasii. The sequence continues at coordinate 104,048,562 of JAUPFV010000005.1, read as the reverse complement.
ACAAAGGATCGGAACACAAGGTAAAAAAAAAAAAAAAAAAAAAAAAAGGAAAAGGAAGATAGGAAAAGGCAGTACCATCATGGACCCAGGTCCGCAGCAGTTGCCTCGGGTTCTCCTTGGTGTATGGAAGCTCGTTCTCCCAGCATCCGCTCAAGAATACAAACCGGTGTTTCCACCCCTTGTCCCCCTCTAAAAAGTCATTGACAATTTTCCACTTATTGCCAAGAGAGGAATAGAAGAATGGTGACTTCGGGGATTTCGACAGACCCGACATGGCGATATACTCCTCCATCGACATAACTCGACCGGAAAGGCGGGAGGCCATGATGCAGGACATCAGGGTGTACCACGCGTTGGGCGTCAGCTGCGATGGGCAGATCTGAAGAGTGCGGAAATAGAGCGCAATCTCAGGGTCCAAGGGGAAGCGCAAACCCCAGTTGAATAATTCGGTGAACACCACAATCTCTCGGGGTCTGACGTGAACAGGTGTCTCTCCAGGGGTCGGGAATCGAACGGTGACACACTCAGGGATCCCCCAGCGGGTCAGCATTTCACCATGATCGAACTCGGGGAAGTAGAGGTACTTCCCTTCGAAAAGAGAAACCACGTCCCTGGTCAGAAGCCAGCTGAAGTACTTGGTCGAAATAGCAGCTTCAACCGCCTCGGGCAAGGGATCATCCTGGTTATTAGCCGCATGGCCAGCTGCGGCAATACAAACTCCCGCGGGAGCAACATCGATTTCCGACTCTCCAGCAAATTCATCCGGATGCTCCGCGGGCAGTAGCGGCATCTGTTTCCGATGGCCGGACCCGGGAAGAAGAAGCTTCGGCAGCATCGCGAGCCATGTTTCTATGGGCCTCCTCCGCCTGCTCGGGTGTCAGCCGCATTTTGGGCAAACCTAAAAAAGTGACCGCAGTGTTAATACCGGTCCGAATCCCCGTAATCGAGGGTGTAAGCTGAACCATTTCGGGACTATTACCTCCTGCTGAACGCTTGGGTAGATCGTCTTCCCCCATTATCAAGAAAGTAGACTTACGAGCACAACGGGAAGAGGGTAAGCCGACGGACGATAGGGTCGGATTCTTTGGCCCGACTGCGGAAAAATGGGAACTGTCACTAGAAGAAAGGATAATGGGTTCTGGGGATAGGTTACCCTCGGAAATAGGAGAAACCGGAAGATCGGGCACTAGGAAAGACTCTGCGGGAATTGGGGTGGCAAGAACGGGGTCGTGAGGAAGCGGAGCGGGAACAAAAGGTTTGGAGTTGGACCCCCAGATCAGACCAGCGCGTCGGTACTCCTCTGCTCTATCACCGATACTAGACCACTGTTCAAAACTCCACTCAGATCTCTTTTTCTTGGTTGGTTTTTTCTGTGAACGTCCGGGTTTCATACAACAAGAACCAGAGCAAGGAAGGGTCGGGCGAGCTCTTTCTCTCTCTAGAAATGTTCGGACAGCGTTTTCTCTCTCTAAAATGCCTCTGAGAGACACTAAAGGATCTTGGGGTATTTATAGGAAGGGTTGAAAGATCGGGGGATACCAATCGACGAAAACACAACGGGAAGGCGAAGAGTCTCCCTAGGAGCCTAGTCTGACAGGGAAGTGACCCCTTGGCTAATGACACGTGCCGACCCCCGACTGACGAGGGATGACGTAAACAATTCGCTACGAGTGTAGCGTCGATTTGGGCCGCCGCTACCACGGCCGGTGAGAAGATAATGGGCCGCCTTGACAGGCCAGAAATTAAAAGCCCAGCAGAATGGGAAGCCGCGGGAAGGCGTCCGAGGAGGTGGCCCCGAGCATCAGGAAATCACAACTGACAAGGCCTGGACCAGGAATGAGGTCGGACGATCGGCGATAGCTCTTTCGCAAGTCTCCGCTCCTAAAAGTTCCCGAAGACTGGGGGGCTACTGATGAGGGCGGAATTCGCCGATCCAAGCGACAGGGGTAAAAACGCAATAAATAGTAGTTGACGGGATTAATCGGGTATTTGAAGTCCTTCAAGGACCAATGTACAACAATATAATAGTAAAGGGGCCTCATTGGTATGTGATGAACGGCCCACTAAGAGATTAAATGGGTCCACCTTATTTTAGTATAAAAGGGTGACCCACTTGCCTAAAAAGGGTATTGAATATTACTGTGGACAAATCCCGTTTTCTCTCTCTTCACTTTCTCTCTCTAGTCACATCTGACACAAGATCCCAAATATACTCTTTTGACAATTATTGACTCATCAACGTTATAAGGAGATTGATAGATACAACAGTGTAACATTGCTAGACACGATATAAAGACATTGCTAGATACAGCAGTATAGGATTGCTAGCTAAGTTGAATTTATTCATACAATAAAAATGACAGGATCTCCCTATAAACTTTAGAATAACATGACATTGGTAGAAATACTATAAAAATTGATAGTAATACTAAAGTTGGTAGAAATGACATTGGTAGAAATGATTTACATAACATTTTTTATATCCTTAACACAATCAGATATGTTGCAATTCTTGATGGACAACAACAGGTGGCTTTGCAGGGTCGGAAAACGATCGGGTTAGATCTTTCTTCCCTTTACCAATACCTACTGCTTCTATAAGAGGAGCCAACCCAACTGCAGCTTTCAATGTGAATATGTATTCTTCAACTTGCATTTTTTCCTTCTGAAAATGTCTTAGACACCTACATTAACAAATAATCATATTCATTTCCAAAACTGACAGTACTGACCTTCATTTGATTGTGCGTTGATAATGAAATCAATATACTGTACAGGTAAAGGACACAAATCGTAAACCCAATAAATTTCTATAGAGCGGAGGTACAATCAAATTATACGATAACAACCCCTACAACAACAATCAACAAACGGGTATCACCACTTAGTTACATTCACACACATACAGTACGGAAGACGGCGAAAAAAACGTACCTGCTCGACGGAGATGGAGGCGGAGGCGGTGGATGGTCGACGAAGGTCTAGACGATGGAATTATCGGTATTGGGCCGACAGTTACGATGGCCGGAACGGTTATGGTCGACGGTTGAGTTCTAGATGTTTCGATTCAAAATCAACGTTTTGGTTCGCTCTCGTTTTATGTGTTTGTCTCTCCTCAAATTTAGAAATATTAAAGTGGAGGGATTTGGAACCCAAAAGTCAGATTAGAAGGTGAAAAAAGTGGGTTTCAACCAAAAAGCCTCCTTTTATACCCTAGAGGGTATTTTTGTCCAAAATATGGCTTTAGGTATTTTATGGAACTAGTCTAAAAGTGGATACCATTTTGATATTTGAATGTTGACTAGGTATTTATGGGTAGTTTCCTCTTATAATATTTATTTAGATTAATTCTAATATAATAGATAAAATATACTTTTTTTCAAATAAAATTATACAAATAGAATTTGATTTTTTTTATTTATGGTAATAAGTCAATTTTATAAATATAAAATTAATGGTATCACGTTTCAAAATTTTCCAGTATCCAATTTTATAACCGTTTTGATTGTATTAAGTAATAATTTTTAGTATTTATACATATGGATCGTAATTAAAATAATAACTAAAGCATGAACAAAGAAAATATGTATTTGTTCTAAAAAATATTCTACTAAAAACAAATTAAAACTTATTAGAATCTCATTTATCCACATTATTAAGAAAATGTATAAGTTATATAAAATATTAAAATAATGACTATTATAACATTAAAGAGTTTACAAAAATGTTTTTTAAACAACTTCAATTTCCTAGGTGATTTCATCTGCTTTCATTTGCAATCTCGCTCTCACCGTTATTTATGTTTCGCGAAAAAGAGATTACACCATTTCACACCCTTTTTAAACAGTTTTTGGAAACATGCAATTTTTATTTATTCCAAGAGAAAACCTTGAAGGAGTTCTTCAATAGCTACTCATTCAATTTTTTTTTGTTTCTAATCATCTATGTCTTGTTTGACAAGTTTATCTCAGATTAAATTATATCGTCAGGACATGTGACAACGAACAATTTCAAGAAGAGCTTTTAGTGATCAGATAAGAAAAACGGCTTTGAAGAAGTTAAATAGAAGACACTTTTCTTTGGTTTATGTTTAGTTATTTTCCTTTGCTTTCTATCTCATCAATAGACTACCTACACCTATCTGACTCATAAGTCTCCATATGAACTTCTATTTCACAAAGAACCTAACTATCTAGTTCTGAAAACCTTTGGGTGTGCTTGTTTTCCCTGCTTAAGGTCTTCTCAAACTCATAAATTCCAGTTTCATTCTATAAAATGTGTTTTCTTGGTCTGAATAACCTATAAATCTTAGTTAAAAATAATGTTTTTGGATTCCACCTTCTATTTATTTAGGGGATCATGTTTTCCGCCAACAAACTACTCATATAGTGTCTTAGTTGATGCTTTAGTATGTATTTTCTTTACAAAATATGCTAAAAACTTAATTATTTTTCCCTATAGGAAAACTAATAAGGATATATCAGCGATCATACACCTAACGCTTTTATAAAATGTTTAATTTCATCATTTAAATATACCATTATGTGTATTTTTTATTATATTAGTTGAAATTTGATAATGGTGTAAATAGCCTAGCTCGAAGCAACGAGTTTATAAATCTTATCTAAAACTTTAAATATATAATTAGAGTAAGTCAAAGTTGTAACTAATTTCATATATTTGTGGTTAGAGAAATATCTTTATTTATATCTTATATATGTGGGATATATTATATTTTGTAACACGGCCTATATATAAAGGTGCCCCTTTAATCAATAAACCTAACACATACTTTTCAATCCTTACCGACTCTTTTACTTCTCCACTTTTTTATATTACTCATTTTTCGTCAAGATTAAACATAAGAAAATTTATACTTATATTACTTCTCCACTTCTCTAATTTTGTAACATCTTTTATTCTTTATATATGTATGATATATTTATTTTTCAACACGGCCTATAGACAAAGGTCCATCTTTAATCAATAAACCTAACATACTTTCTGATTTGTATCCATTATTTTACTTCTCCACTCTTTTACATTACTTATTTTCATCAATCTTAAGAATTAGCTACTCTATACTCATATCGATCTCCAGTTTGGATAGTTCTCACGATCCAAATTTATCGACATCAATTGGTAATGTGTGAGAGAAATCGAGAATTTTAATTTTTATTATCGTCAAGACAAAAAAATTATTAAAATGTCGAACAAAGTTAAAAACACGAATCTTATGTCAAGCGAAACGGAAGAGATTGAGTGTGTCTCACACGGATGATTAAAAACCTATGCGGTTAAAAAGTCAGCGACTGAATATGATTCTTCAGAATGACCAGCCGAGATCGAGGTGTCTGTCGAATTGCTAAAAAAAGAACATGTTAGAAACTCTTTCTTATAAAACAAAGTTGCTAATATATATTTGGAAAGCCAAACGAGATGCCGATATAAGACATGGTACAGTTGGATACAACATCGTTTACCGGTAAAAGAGTAACAATCCGGAGGAGAAGTCGAGAAAAAAAAGGAGAAACCCTTTCAAACACCGTCCTTCAACTGGTACAAAAAATGAAAGGCTATCACCCATTCTTAACTAAGTTAGTATTATAGACCAACAAATCATAATTTAATCTCGGTCGCGAGAGTAGTTCAACTCCTAACAAACTGTCAAACATCAACTTGTACTATTTTTAAATGATGTAGGTTTAGAATTAGAAAATATATTTTAACTACTTATGAGAAATCTGATTCTCTTACCTGGAAAAGGCTTTCAGGTATCAAGCAAACTTTCTCTTACCTGGAAAAGGCTTTCAGGTATCTAGCAAACTGCTGAAGGAAACATTAGATGACATTTGGGGAAATTATATATCGACTTTTGGGCTGACGACTGTCATATCATCCTCCAATTCTAGACCACAACACCAATTGGCTCCTCGATGCCAATTTAATGGAAACTATGACTCTCTGTTCACTTACATCAACAATATTAATCGTATATTAGTTGTCTTGGACATCGTTAATTTTTCTCTAGAAAGCACGGGTCTTATGTTAAAAATTCAGGTTTCATAATAGGTTGCATGTCGATTAGTAACACCATTAATAAACCTATGTAGCTCAAGTGGAAGGCTCCAACTGAAAATCGAATTAAGATGAACATTGATGCGGCGTGTCTCGGGAATGGAGAATCCAGCGGAGCTTTTATCTTCAGAGACAACATGGGAGAAATAATTTATGGTTTAACCAACACATTTGGAAAATTAACTCCCCATTTTGCTGAACCCAGAGATTTACTAGAAGGGCTTCTAATCTATAAGAAAAATAGTTGAAGTAAGGTTGACATAGAATCAAACTGTTTATTGCTGATTAACTATCTTGCTAGTGAAAAATCTCTCTGGTACCTTACTCATTTATTCTCTATTTGCAAGAATCTAATTACTTCGTATATGAGAATCAAGCATATATCCAGAGTCCATAAACAAGCAGCCGATTTGTTTGCTAAATGGACTCTAAAATGCAAGAAAAAATTGAGTTTTTCTCAGTTCCAATCTCCAAATCAGTTGTTAACCATAGTTCTATTCGAAAGTTTGGGGATCGGTTATATTAATTCAAATTCAGAATAATTTCGAAATAATGTGTAATTATGTTGTTTTGTAATGATGTTTTTAGTTTGTTAGTTTATTCAGATTAGCAAAACAAATGGTGGTTTTAAAGATGATGTGGATTTACCAAAAAATTTCTTTTGGAATAAATAGAGCTCCATGTTGGTGAATTGGGAGTCTTGAAGATAGGATTGTTGAAGACTTAAGAAATTGAAAATCTTAAAGAATTATGGTTCTTATTTTTGTTTAGTTGTAAATTTGTTTTCATGGAACTCTTTTTATACTTTGTCTCATTTTTGGGCTCTTAAATGTATTTTATGATTTTTCTTTTAATTAAAAAAGTCAAATATATAATATTTATGATTTTCATTTAAAAATGTATTTAATAAAACTATTTATTAATGATTCAAAAACATAATATCAAATAAATAATAAAAATAATACCTTCAATAAGTTTTGGTTAATTACCCTCTAAACTATTATTTATTGTCAAACCCACATTTTTTATTTTATATATACCAAATCTGTATTTGATGTTTAATTTTAAGATGTTTAATTTTAAGATTATAAAGGTTTTAACAACTGTTATGAACCCAATAAATATATATTATTTATGTGAAGTAAATATTTAATTTAATTTAAACTTTTTTCAAACATATATTAGCTGTCAATTATTATCATACGAAAAGATTGTGATTTTTAAGTTACAATTGACTATTTTAGAAACTATTAAGTTTAGGTTCCGGAGATACAGGTTTATATATCCGAATTTGAAATAAATTATATAAATGATTCATACAATATTTATTTAGCTAATTTTAGCACCTGGTTACATACTTCTTTTTTAAATCTAACAATTATATGGTGAGAATAAAAATAAATATTATACAAAAGTAGAAAAACATAAAAAGAATAAATGGAGTTATAATTATAATATTTATTTAGATTAATTCTAATATAATAGATAAATTATACTTTTTTCAAACAAAATTATACTTCGTTTTGCCTCCAAGGGGGTAGCCGAGTTGGTTGAGTATGGCATTCTTATGACCAAAAGGTCATGAGTTCGAGTCCCTCTACCGGCTGAGCCTGTCACCTTGTGTGGTTTAGGTTTACCTTCTGTCACCTTGTGAGTTTTTAAGAGGTACATCAAATATATCAAAATTCTTGTTACATACAAAATATTTTCATAATTCCAATAAGTGTATAATATTTTTTATACTAACACTATATCTAATATTCTAGATACACTTATTAGAATTAACCAAACTAAGGCCCACTAAACAATTTTTTTTTTAATTATTCTATATATCTTATTGGAAATAACCCATTTCGGTGATGTCGAGTATCCAATTTTATAACCGTTTTGATTCGTATTAAGTAATTATACAATAATGACTACAGCATGAACGAAGAAAATATGTATTTTTTCTCAAAAATATTCTACTGAAAACAAATTAAAACTTATTAGAATCTCATTTATCCATATTATTAAGAAAATGTATATGTTATATAAAATATTAAAATAGTAACTATTATAAAATTAAAGAGTTTAAAATAAAATCTATTTTTTAAACAACTTCAATTTCCTAGGTGATTTCATTACTTTCATTGGCAATCTCGCTCTCACCATTATTTATGTTTGGCGAAAAAGAGATTACACCATTTCACACCCTTTTTAAACAGATTTTGGAAACATGTAATTTTTATTTATTTCCAGAGCAAAGCTTGAAGGAGTTTTTCAATAGCTACTCATTAAATTTTTTTGGTTTCTAGTCATCGATGTCTTGTTTGACATGTTTATCTCAAGATTAAATTATATCGTCAGGACATGGGACAACTAGCAACTTCAAGAAGAGCTTTCAGTGATCAGATAAGAAAAACTGGTTTGAAGAAGTTAAATAGAAGACACTTTTCTTTGGTTTATGTTTAGTTACTTTCCTTTGCTTCACCTAACATATTTTAGTATGAAATGAAAGATTAACCCTTTCAAAAAACTTTGTTTTATGTGTTCTCTAAAATAAAATAAAAACACACAAATTTTGTTTAATGCATGCATCTAGAAGTAGAATGATTAAATCTTACATTTAGACGATTGAGAAGGATTAACATCCAACATTATGTATCAGAGCCACAATGTCGCATACGCTAAGATGTGATGATAGTTACGCGAGTGTGGTGAGAGACAGTGGGAGCATGTATATACGAGCTCGTTGAGGTAGATTTTGGTGGAGGGAGAAATCTTTATCCTTCCAGTACCCGAAACAATCTGATACAAACTGCCAAGTATGGGCTATGCAGATGAAAATTCTCATGCGCACTTAGGGAGTTTGGGAAGTAGTAACGTCAACAGTTGATACACAAAGAGACAAACTTGCACTCATTGTACTCGACTAAGGATTGAATGAAGAGACATTATATCAAATTATGGATAAAGACACTCCAAAAGGAGTGTGTGATGCATTAAAAGCGACTCACGTTGGAGTAGAAAATTATGTTAAAGTCAAAACTCAGGCATTAAAAAAGAGAACTAGACAGATGAATATGGTTGAGAATGAATCCACTGATGAGTACACCAAAAAGGTGACCATGATAGTCGGTAAGATAAGGTCACTAGGAGTAAATGTTGAGAACAACTATGTAATAAAAAAATTACTTAGATATGTGTCATCAAAATTCATGACAGTGGCCACGACTATTGAGGAGTTTAATGACATCGCTTCCAAGTCTATAGAAGATATTATAGGCTCTTTAAAAGCCTTTGAAGAGAATATGAAAACGTTTGAGAATAAGAAAGGTTTTAGGATTTCCTATGATATGTATCACCCATGCTCCAGTACAGAACAAAATAAAAAGCATAAAAACACAAGATTTAACGTGGTTCGAAAATTGTGTACGTCTACGGACTCCGCCATAGATTTTTTTTACTATGATAAAGGATGACATATTTTCATATTATTTTTTGTGTAGTCTAAGTAATCTATTTATAGGGAATAAATAAACTTACTAGACAATATCCTTAAGGAGATGATATACACAAATATGTTAACGACATTATTCGACTTATACTCAACATGCAAAGTACTTAACAAGCAACATGACAAACAATGTTTATTGCCAAACAAATATGTTGAATGTGAAATATTCTTTCTTCACCATCAATAAATATTCCCCTTGAGGCGAATACCCTTTCTTCACTATCAACAAAGAAATTTATATTCTTCTCACTAACCAAATGACCCTAAGGAATTCAGTTGATGATGCAAACACCAATACAGTTTAGGCACTCTCTAAACTTTCGAACTCATACTGCATTGGTCATTATATTTGTTGAATTATCGTGTGTAGACATTTTTGTCACATAAACAATTCTCTTTGATATTATATCATGAAGAACATGACACCTGACATCTATATGCTTTGTACCCTTGTGGTACATCTGGTTCTCTGTAAGGTGTATGAACTTTGATTGTCATAGAACACTTTTATAGTAGTTTTCTTTAAGCCTAGAACTACCACCAAACCTTGCAACCATATTGCCTCTTTAACTGCTTCTTGTACCTCCATATACTTTGCCTCTGTTGTAGACAAAGATATAAGAGATTTCAATTATTCTTTCCAAATGATTGCACTCTCATATAAAGTAAATACGTCTCCTGTCATAGATCTCCTTGTATCCATATCACCTGCAAAATCGGAATAAATAAAAAACCAACCACCGATACTACAATATCATTCAACGATCCGCCAATATTAGTTTTGTTAAAACTTAAGCCAACGTTCACAGTATTCTTAAGATACCAAAATATCTATTTCACTTCTTGTCAGTGTTCTTTCTTAGGATATCTCATGTACCTACTAACTATACTAACCGGATGTGAAGTATCGAGACGTGTGTATATCATAGCATACATTATACTAGCAACTGCACTTGAATATGGAACCTTCAACATTTTTTCCAACTCAAAATCGTCCTTGGCCACTCCTACTGCATACAACTTGAAATGAGCGGCAAATGGGACACTAGCTGCCTTAACGTCAAGCATGTTGAGCTGTTGTTGAACTTTCTCAATGTAGCTTCATTGACACAAGTGTAATGATCATACATTTATGTTCATAATAATCTCTGTACCAAGAATCTTATTTGCTTTACCCAGATATTTCATATCAAACTTGGCACAAAGTTGCTTCTTTATATGCACAATGTGTGACATAATACAAGCACCAATAAGCATATCATCCACACATAAAAACAAATAAACATAATATTCAACTCACATCTTTTGATGATACACACACCTGTTATATAGACTCCTCCTGAAACCTTTTGACACTATGAATATATCCAAATGTTCGTACCATTATTTTGGTAACTGATTCAAACCATGCAGTGACTTGTTCTGCAGATAAACCTTGTCATCCATATTAGGTTCAATAAATCCCTTTGGTTGTATGATGTAGATTCTCTCCTCCAATTCACCACGTGGAAAAACAATCTTCACATCTAACTGCTCAAGTTCTAAATGTTGCAAAACTACCATGGCTAACAAAACTCGAATTGAATTATGCTTCACCAATGAAGAAAACACTTCATTAAAGTCGATTCATTCCGTTAGAGTAAAACTCTTAGCGACCAGTCTTGCTTTGAATCGAAATGCCTCAACCCATGGATTAACTTCCTTTTTCTTGAACACCCCATTTATTGCCTACTACCTTCTGTCTTTTACGGAAGTCAACGAGCTTCTATGTTTGATTCTTATGAAGAGATTCAATCTCTTCCCCTGTAGCACCATCCCATTGATCTGCCTCTAAACTCACTATAGCTTCCTTATACATACTAAGTTCCTACATCTCAACTACTTCGGCAACTCACAAAACATATGCAATGAGATTTGAATACATTTTCAAAAGTCTAATATTTATTCTTTTATGTCCAATATTGTGCTATAAGGTTTTTGTTCTCTTTTCGGGGCATCATCGTTACTATCATCAGATGCTGACACTCCACCTCGTGATTCTCGATTCGCCTCAAAACTACTAGAATTAATGGATCTCCTATGAACTGATTCTACTTCAATCTCCACCTGTTTACTCACAACCAATCCTGATTCGAGCATTTCTCCTACTTTTTTATTATCTATCGAAGAAAACTGGTTAAAAGTCATGTCCCTACTGATTAGAGAACCTGGAAACTTTGGAAAAGTACACGATAACCTATATCGAGTACCTAAAGGTTTTGCTAACATTATGAACTTCGAGACAATACATCTCATATACAACTGTTTTCACTGTCACAAAAATCGTTCACACCTTCAACAATGTTTGCTACATTTCCGTTTTGATTTCCCTTCTTACCATTCAGTGTCAGACAATCTCTCCTATAATGACCATGCACCGCATTCATAACAGTTTTAGTTATATAACTTTAAATTGGACCTTCTTTATTCAATCTTAAAGAACTCGCTTTTCTTCTAGATCTTCCCCTAGTCAAAAGACCTTCCCTTTCAACCGATTGTATGGTTGCAACTATCTCAACTCATTTGATTTCAGCACCCGTTTTGACATCTAATAGCGATAATTTATCATTACCATACATTATGGTTTCTACAAAGTTTTCATAGAAAATTGGTAACGATCTCAAAACAAACAAAACTTGATCATTATCCTTAATGTTGATATCAATTTTCTCCAATTCCAATAATCGATTTAAAATTATCTAACTATTTAAGTAATATAACTCAATTAAGTAATATTGAGTTATCAAATGCTACAATTTTAAAGTTTCAATCTTTTAGGGTACGAATAAAGTAATTAGACACACATAAAATTGTCATTAATAATTGGTATTAAAATCGAATCTGTTTTATTAATTATTATCCATAATAGAATAAGTATGTCAAACGCGTTTGCCAGCAATAGCATACAATAAAAACCCATTCGCAATACCGTTCAGTTCATCCATAGTCAATACTGAGTTTACTTGCATCTTCGTCATATTGGTAGAAGATGATGAGAGCCTCTCGGAGAACTTCGCTTTTATGTTGAGGCATCCACAGCATTCTTACAGAGGTAAACCATAATATTTTCATTTTTTTTCTAATTGGAAGATGACGAGAGCCTCTCGGAGACCTTTGCTGTTATGCTTAGGCATCCACAGCATTCTTACCGAGGTAAACTATAATATTTTCTTTGTATTCCTAATTAATCTTATTGCTAGTTAATAACTGTTAGAGGCCAAGCTAGAATTTATTCAGACCAAATTACTACCGTTGAAAGATCTGAAGATGCACTAGGAACGTTTAACGATAATCCAGATGGATCCCAACTTGTCACTTGTCACTGAGAATATCACAATGGAAGATATTTATTATTCACGATTTTGCTACTGAGCTAAAAATGACTAAGATTAGATTCTTACGTAAGTTCACATTTCATTTAATTATTTTAGAAGGTATCTTATACATTTTATTTGTTATAACCTAGATATATATATATATATATCTTTTAATTTCTTTTAATAATAGTTTTGATTTTGAATTTTATGACTTTTATAAGATCAAATCAAATACTCGTCACTTATTTATTTATTTTTTATTAAATTAAAGATTTACAAATATTTCATATTTTCTTACCCTTCGTATTATTCTCAGCAAAAGATGAATAGAAAAACAAAAATTAAAATAATAATGCTAGAAAATAGAATTTCAGTTTCTGGAAAAAGAAATTGTGAGTTGTTTGCGGAAAATTTCTCTATTGCTATTCGGAATGCATTTATTAATATATATTAAAGTCTAACATAATTAAATGAAAAGTAAAGTTACATAAAAATTTGGTCCTAGTCTTGTTTAGTTCAGCAGCAAAATCGTGAATGTCCATATCTTTCATTGCTATATTCGCGATAAGAAGTTGGAATTAATCAAAATTATCTTTAAGCATTGCTAGTGCATCTGAAGCTCTTCCAACGATGGTAACTGTAAACAAGTATATTAAACAAAATCAGCATTTAAATAAATTGTAGCCTTGCCTCTAACTTTTAGAAAACATTAATCAAACTTTTGTGGTAGTAAAACTTTTGTAGTCTGCGGTTTCAGCTGGGATAATAAACTTCAGTGGTTCGATGTCTACAAGTCGGACTAATGATTGTCGTAACTGTGTCTGTGTTTGGTGGGTTACACAAAGTGCACCTTGTCTGGCATACGTGTTAAGTGGAACAATTCCTAGATCTATCATCTTCAATTGATTGTTAAATCAACAATCTCAGTCTTATTCCTCTTATTATAAAATTGTTTAATTTAAATAGTTACTTCTGTTTTAGTTATCAATATAAATCGTTTCAAGGTTCGAAGAAATATATATATATATATAAAAAAATTAATATAAATAAATAGAATTTATCTCCACAATTTAATATAAATATTAATCAATGTCAATTATGTTCTGACCTTGTAGCCAATTTCGGATGTTCTGTCCTCCATTGATGAGTAATATTTTATGAAATCGTAACGCAACATAACATATAGGGAATTTCAGGATGCTGTAGCTAATTTTGGATTAGAGAAAAGAATCACTTAACCGTGGTTAAATCATCAAAAATATATTAGTGGATGAATTGGTAGGTGTCATATATGCTCCTTGAATTATATACAAGACGATCAATCAATGCGATATATCAATTTGGTCCGTATCACAACTTTTTGTCAATTAAGTTTCTTACATTTTTGAGTCCGGGTTCACTACCTTTCTATTTTCTTACTTATTATTTCACCCCTATGAACATTCCCGTAAAATAAGCCAATCACATCTTTTTTATATATAATCAGTTTTTTTTTATATCAAATTCGCGATTACATCAACTAGAAGAAGGCAGAGAGTATCAAAATTTGTAAAACTGTTCTTATGGGCTCTATTACTAAATTTATATTTGTATTTATAAGTATTTACCGTTTGTCAAAGCATAGTTAGAATATGTAATAACTTATAAATCTGTTGAGATATTGTTATCTGTTGTAACAATTTTATTTAATGCTTGTGACTTGCTTTCATTGATCGGGCCAAGATAGTGTTAGGCCTTGACGAGATTCTGACCCAGCTTTTAAACAACCACACAAGACAGTAGTGGTGGCAAACTGCTCAACCCGCTCTCCTGTCGGAACGGTTTAAAAATTTATCGCGGGTTGCAGGTTTACCGGCTTGCAGTTAGGTCGTGTTACTGATTATACATTTCTGTCGGGTTGAAGGTCTGCCGGATTGCCTGTATAACGGGCCAGTTTTGCAGGTTATCCAGTAGGTTACCCAACCGAAAACCCATATAGACACGGTTTACAAAGTATTTTATAATATTATTTAAAATTAATTTGTAACTGTTAACTGAGTCTAATTTCAATAATCGATATATGTACAGTATAAACGAGTTAATTATGCTATTTATTGTATTTTAATTTAAATATTATATTATTTTAATAGAAATTCTATAATCAAAACAACTATATTCTAAATAATATATTTGTAATATGATTTTGATATTTTTTATTATATTTATATATTTAAGATATTTTATTTAATATTAGGTAGATATTAAATAAAATATATACATCTAATTATATTTTGATTATAAATTTCAATATTATTGAAAAACTCTTACGATTATAAAATTAATAATATGATTGTCGTATCGTAAACAATATAATCGTAATATGATTTAGATATTGTTTGATTATATTTAGATATTAAAGATATTTTATCTAATATTATGTACATATTAAATAATATATACCTATTAGACATATAATTGGTAAAAGATTTACCAATTTCAAAGCTAATTTCCCATTAGCATCCAAATTACTGCTTATGGCTCAAAATTTATCGTTATTTTTGGAGCCTCCAAACCACAACTGAGAAGCTCTACTGCTCCGTCGTAGGACATAGGCCAATCAACAGCCCAGCCCGAACGAGGATAAGTGATGGAAGGTAAATTTTGACCGGCATATGTATCATGGGTTGGAACGAAAAACAGTTCTTCAAAATTAGTTTAAAAAAACTATAGGCATCACCATTAATTAAACAACTCATTCCTACACCTGTACCATCTAGATCATTCTCAATTAAACGTGCGATGGCATAAAACTTGCGTACTAATTCGATATACTATTCACAATTAAATCTAGCGATTGTCATCCAACCTAGGCCATTATTAGGTTCAAGAAGTCTGAAATTTTTTGCATACCTTCAACTTGGATCAGTTCATCGTAATCCAAATACATACCCGCCCAAATGTTGGTTACACCTCGTGGTGCTAACGACTTACAGACGCGAACCTCCCCTTTGCCGTGATGTTCGTAAGTCGCGCTATCTGATTCCTCCACCTCTTCATACCCCAAATCTCTTCGACATTCGTTCTTCGTCTCGAGGATGATGAATCATCTCCTCCACTCTTCCGAGCTTGCTTTGATTTTCTCGAAAACATTCTGCTAAACGTTTAGAAAATATTTATGTTTGAAAATTATAAAGAAAATTTAGAGAGAGAATTTTAGGTAACTAGAGAGAGACTGATGGTGGTGTGAAGATAGTTTTTTTTTGAAATAACCGTTGGATGACGTCATCCATGCGGGCCATCCGGACAATAGTCTGGATGGTCCGCATGGACCTAACACGTAACAGCTAGTTACCAAACTAGCCGTTGATTTGTCCGGGGCATCCGGAGAATTTTCCGGGCCTCCAGCAAATTCATCCGGATGCTCCGCAACAATTGTCCGGGCCATCCGGATAATTTTTTTTTCTGAATTTTTGAATTTTTTTTAATGGGTCTCCACTATTTATAGTGGAAACCCCAAATTCAAACTCACAAACTCTCTAAATTCATTCTACATCTCTCTAAATCTCTTTACTTGTTCTAGATATTCTATAAAACTCGAATTTCTTATTTTACATATTGTAGTTCTACTTTCGGAATTGTTCGATTGTTTTTCCCGCAAATTGTTTCTATTTGATAAAAACACTTAAATAACGTTGGGATAACATTATAATAGCTCCATTAAGAGCTTCGTATAATTTATCAAGTTATTTACTTGTTGTAGTTATTTAAATTAGTTCTTTTAATTCTAATTTTATTAGTTGTTATTAGTTGGTATTAGTTGGTAATAGTCTAAATTTACTTTTTATTATTTGCGATATTAATTAGTTTCGATTAGTCTTTTATTGAATATTTTAAAAAAAAGGTTTTTTAAGTTTTAAAATGTCTCTAAAACGCAGAAAAACTAATGCTCACCCACCCGCTAATGTGGATCTCAATACCGATGATGATTTGCCTAGAGTCTACCCTCACGTTGACACACTCTCCTCCAACGAAAGTGGTGGTGGAAGTACTAGTCGTGGATCGAGATCTCGTAAGAAAGCATCTTGGATTTGGAAACACTTTATTGTATTAGAGGATGGTTTATCTAGTATTTATAAAGAGTGCAATAAAATTTATCTTCACGTAAGTGGAAATAGAAATATGGGCACTAGCACTATGGTAAAACATTTAAAAAACATGAAATATATGATCCTACAAAACATAACCCAAATAATATTTGCATAAAACCTCAAACAGGTCCTCCTTTTGAGTTTAACCACGATACGTATAGGGAAGAAACAATGATTTATGCAATTGGTAGTTTACAACCATTTACTTATGCGGATACTTGGAGATACGAAAATTGGATGCAAGGTGGGGTAAACCCACAAGAAAAATGCATTCCACGTAGCTCTTTGCGATCCCTAGCCTTTAAATATTTTTTAAAAAGAAAAAAATACATTATTCAAACTATGCTAACTTTGCCATGGAATGTTTCGATTACTAGTGACATAGCTACTTTTACTGATTTTGATATGACCCTTCATTGGATGGATCCCGAATAGGTACTCCAAAGGAGAATTATATGGTTTGAATCTATTGGTCAGCATAACGCACAATTAATTAAGGAGAGTATGGTTGAATGCACGAATATTTATGGTATTAAAAATAAAATTACGTCTATTTCGTTCGATAATGTATCTGCTAATTTAAATGCTATAAAATTGCTTAGACAAGATTATATAGTTGAATGCATGAATTATATGGTTTGAATCTATTGGTCAGCATAGCGCACAATTAATTAAGGAGAGTATGGTTGAATGCACGAATATTTATGGTATTAAAAATAAAATTACGTCTATTTCGTTCGATAATGTATCTGCTAATTTAAATGCTATAAAATTTCTTAGACAAGATTGCAATCCTATTTTTCCTAAATTGTTTCAGACCAGATGTTTATGCTACGTAGTTCAATTGGTTGCGAAAGATGGAATAAGGAGGGTTTTGGAAGACTATATTGCTCCTATTAAAAATGGGATCCTATTTGCACGACCTTCGCTGCTAAAAAAAGAGCTTTTAAAATACTTGTTATTGAAAATGGGAAACAATATAAGAAACTTATATTAGATGTCTAAACTAGATGGAATTCTACTTATGCAATGCTTGCACGTGCTCATGTTTTTAAAGAATAGATTATGACGCTTTATAATGCATCTTATCCTCATATAGTTATTGAAAAACAACATTGGATATTGTCCACACATGCCAAGATTTTTAAAACTTTTTAAATAAAACACTATAACCTTTTCTTTAGAAAATCAACCTAATGCTCATTTGGCCCTTTTCATAATTACTAATCTTGCCATGCATATGAATTAATTTAGATCAAATTTTGTATGCGTAGACATGGTGCCCATATGAATTAAAGTTCACAAAGTATTTTCATCAAATCCCTATGCCTTATTCAATTCTTTACATTTGGATCCTTTTTCACGAAAATATCAATTTAAATGGCTAGTTAGATGTTTTTATCGATCCGTACAGTTTTCTGAAAGTAGTCCACCGGAAGATCCAGTTGACCCTGAAGGGTATATTGTCAGCGTAAATGAATGTATGCATAATATGTATGATAAGTATGCTGAAAGATATAGATTAAATAAAACTACAAATGTAAGGAGTAGTAACAATAGGGATAGAAGGAGATTTTCTATTAACTATGTTCAAATGAAAATGTTCCGAAGCAATGAATTTACAGAAACCCCTCAATCTGATAATGAGCTGTCTAGATATTTGAGCACTAGGTTTGATTTTACGAATTTTCCCGACCGTGGTATTGAAGATATCATAAGATGGCGGGGTACCAAAACTGAAGAGTATCCTATTATTTGCAGGTTTGTTAAAGAGATTTATGCAATACCTATCTCTAAAGTTGCAAGTGAGTGTGCTTTCAGCCAAGCGAGGTTGCAATACACGACTAAGAGAACAAGATTGACGGACAAAGCACTTGGAGTGCTTGTGATAGTAAGGATTGGACAGCGGCGGATAAAAGGATGCAAGACAGAGAGTTTAGAGACGAAGTGAATGTAGACGACATGTTCGAAGATTATCCGGATGATTATAGAGATACACCCGAACAAGAAATTATCGAAGAAAACGAAGCTGAAAGTGAATCAAGTGAGGACGAAGATTTTACTTACGAAGAAGACTTTGAAGAAGATGAATGATGTTTGTAATATCACTGCTTATTAAGAGACCTGATAAGATATAGTTTTGGTTTATAACATAATATCAACACTACTAATATTTAAAAATAAAACATAATAATAATATTCAAAATGTAATAATAACATAAGTAATATTTAAAATTTTGGTTTATATAATAATTACAACACTTAAAATATTAATAACCAAAACAAATTAATATTGACCAAAATTAATAATAATTTTATAATCATATACATTATCTCAATATTTTTAAAATATAACTTAAAATATGATTTTGGTTATAAAATAATTAAAACACTTATAATATTTGAACAGGTGCGTGTTGCATGTTTGCTGGTTTGCGGTTCTCTCGGATTACTGCTTATTCAGGTCTAACGGATAAACAGATCTGCTGGATTACAAATCTAACGGACAGAATTCGCAGATTACAACGCCGCGTTACTAACATTTTTCAAGTTTTTACCCACCTATACAAAACAGCAACTCTCATTCAGCCTTTAGCCGTCACTTTGACTTATTTTTAAGCAACCTTCCATACTTATCTTTATTGTTTTCACTTCCCCTCAAACGAACCGAATCTGTCGCATGAAACAGAAAACGAATATGTGGGGGAGAGGTTTAGTAGGCAAATCCACGATTTGGTCATGAGAAGAGAAAACACAGTTTCATTGTTATCATTAGTTTAATAAATTTATACAAACGGATAGTTATTTAATATTAGGGATAACTTAGGGGAAATTATACTTAAAGTACCCACTCAACTATTCAATTGTCACTTACCACCCAAGGTTTGATCAATTGTTACTTAATACCCAACTCAACTACCTTATTGTCACTTACAACCTAATTTTATTTTAATACCCTAACTACCCTTAACCCACTATATAAACCTTATTTTCTGTTTTCTTTCTATTTTTTCTAGCTTTTTGAAGATTTGAATTTGTTAGCCGCTCTAACCACCTAACCCTACCAACCACCACGAGCTGGTTTGAAATCACATTTTCCGGTGATCAGAAGTTGCTAAAGGTTTGTTTCTTTATGTAGGTTGTTGTGTTAGACCTGTCTAACCTCTGTTTTATACGTACAAGAGTTGATCGTTGCTTTTTGGAATCTTATAGCTTACAAGTAATCGTGTTGCGAGCTTTTTAGGTAATTACCTATCGATTTCGAAGTTTTTTATTCGTTTTCTCTGTTGGAATAGGTTCTATTCTACTGTTTTTAGATGTCATTGCCTGATTTCGAGCTTTTCTCTGTTTTTTTTTTGTTATAGTGATCTGTTATTGTTTAGTTAATATTGTTCGTTATATAGTTATGTCCTTGTTTTCTGATGTTATATTCTAATTTGGTAGTGCTTTAGTTTTGTCTTGAATGTGTAGATTACGAGTTTTTAAGTCAGTTAGAGTATTGTATTTCGAAACAAATATCAGGACCTTTTTTACATAGAAATATCAGGACATGATGCGAATAGCTCTATGTAGATATACACAATTCGCAAGATAGGATGCGAATTGTTTGATGTTGCAGTAAATAATTTGCACATAGTTTTTGTGACTAATAACAAATATCAGGACTTTTTTACCTACAAATATCAGGGCAAGATGCGAATAGCTCGTTGTAGGTATACACAATTCGCAAGATAGGATGCGAATTGTTTGATGCAGTAGTAAATAATTTGCACCTAGTTTTTGTGACTAATAACAAATAACTTGTATTGTCCAGGATAAGAGATGTCTAAATCACGAGTTTGTATTTTTAAATATGGTCACCAAACTGCAATTGTGCCTTTCACGGAGTTTGAAAGCTTCGAAAGTATCCAAGCTTATGTAGAGAACACATGGGAGGAACTTGCCACAAGTGAGAACCTAATTACTTACTCCTGCGGGGATCACAATAATTGTTTCTTTAATAACCAGAATGATTTTGTTGGGTTGGTGTTATATCTTGATTTGGAGCGTTTAAAACGGGTTATTTTTCTCATAGAACAACACGTCTTCGATAAGGGTTATGGTAATAAACGTTCTGTTGATAAGAGCTTTGGTGGTAAGGATTGTGGTGTAAAGCGTAAAGAGCGTAGCTTGATTTTGGGAGAACCATCTCTTGATCAACTAGTTAGCGGGGAGAGTAGTAACGGTTTAGTTAATTCTGATCAGAGGAAAAAACAACTTGCTAATGCTGGTTGGGCTGATGCTATTACAGGAGTGGGTCAAGCTTTTGAAGAAGGTGCTGCCGGTCTGAGGGTATCTTTGTGCAAGTTTGCGTTAGAGCATGGTTTTTCTTTCAAATACCTGCACAACACAACAAATAAGATCACTGCTTATTGTGAAAATAAGCTCACAAGCGGGTGCAAATGGAGGGTTTATGCATCTATTGACTCAAGAACCGGCCTTATGACGATCAAGAAGTATGTCCCGTACCATACTTGCAGTCCTGTTTTGTCCCAGAAGCATAAGCATAAGCGGCACAGGCATTTGACATCAGATTTGATTGCAAAGGAAATTCAGGATTCTCTCCGGACCTGCCATTCGTTGACAGCCAAAACCATACAATCGACTGTCAAACAGGATTATGGTCTTGACATCTCTTATCGTTTGTCATGGAATGCTTTAGAGAAGGCTAGGAGGGGAGTTTTTGGAGATAGTTCAAGTTCTTTTAGTTTACTAAGCGGATACTTCAAACGCTTTAAGAGCCGAGATATTACTTCAGACTGCCAGTTGGAGTTTTCAGCTGGAAACCGATTCAAGCGCTGTTTTGTAGCATTCGGTTCGTCCCTTAGTGGTTTTCATTCATGCCGTCCAATGTTGTTTGTCGATGGAACCCACTTATATGGCAAGTACAAGGGTACATTTCTCACTGCTGTAGCAAAGGACGGAAACAACGGTTAGTTACATTTATCTAGTTAATGAACGATGTTTTTGTGTGAAAATGCTGATGCAATTCGCAGCAAGTGATGCGAATTAAGCAGTGTTGTGATCCTCACATTTCGCATTTGAGGCTGCGAATCAGGTATTATGCTGAGTAAATTGTACTTACATCGCAGCTTGAGTTAGGTATTATTTAAATTTGTCACAAACAATTCGCATGACAAGCTGCGAATTGTTTGTATGACCAATTAAAATGTCACACATAATTCGCATGACAAGCTGCGAATTGTTCCAGGACAGCATGCGAATTGTTTACAATTTTTAAACGTTTGCATACTGTTGTAGTGTTCATTTGATCTGCCTTTTTCCAGGACTATTCCGTGTTGCTGTTGGTGTAGTTAGCATTGAAGATTGGGACAATTGGATGTGGTTTTTGGGGTGTTTGAAACCACATTTGTTGGATCACCAAATCACATTTATTTCAGACCGTCATTCTGGTATTGTTAATGCTGTTTGTCTTGTATCCAAACTGCTATCATGCGTACTGTTATTTCCATCTCATACGGAATTTGAAAGCCAAACCGGAACATACTAACAGGGAGTATAAAAAAAAGATGTTGAGTTTCTTCCATCGTCTTGCTTATGCTCCCAGTCAAGAGATTTTTAAAGATATACTAATAGGTTTTCTATGTGAAGGTGGTGAGAAAATGAGTGATTTTCTTGCAAATTTACCCCATGAAAAGTATGCGCAGGCTTACGTAAAAGGGAAGCGATACGGCTCTATGGCTTCTACCGCAGCAGAATCGTTTAACAGTCAGATTAAAAAATATTGCGGCTTACCAATTGTTGAGTTTATTGATTGGATTAGAGTCTTGCTTATGACTCAAGGTTCACGGAGATACGACGAAGGTCTCAGCTGGAGTACTAATTTGGTTCCCGAGTACGAGAAGAAGCTAAAGCAGAATGTTGACATGTGCCGAAGTTGGGTAGTACGTAAGTCCTGTTCCGCCATGTTCGAAGTCTTTTCGAATCCTGTGGCTGTTGTTAATCTGTTGGATTTCAAATGTTCATGCGGATCATGGCAACACGAGTGTTTTCCATGTGCTCATGCTCTAGCGGCATTACAATACACCGACCAAGATCCATTGACTGTAATAGAACCCTTCTTTACGGTTAAGAATTACAGGGAAAGTTACTCTTTCAGCATACCAGCTATAACTGATTTCGGCAAAGGGTCCAGCGCTAACGATCCTTCTTTTGTTGAAGTTTTGCCTCCGAACGTTAAGAGACGCTCCGGAAGGCCTAAGAAAAAACGAATCCCTTCTAGAGGAGAAATCTCAACCAAGAAGTTAAGGTGTGGCCGATGTTCGAAATCAGGCCATAACCGGAGGACTTGTGATGTTCCAGTTTAAGAACAATTCTGGTTGGCCATATCACATTTATTTTTGTAGTATAGTTATTGTTCTATACAGCAAACTAAACATTTGTACATTCCTATGTTTTTGTATTTGCTATTATTGGAGTTGTAAGCATTTCGCATCTTGTGTTGCGAATTATGTACAATATGTTGGTGTATTGTTACAAACATCTATCAGGATTACATGCGAATTATGTACAATTATGTGAAATTTCACCAGGATGCGAATCGCTAGTAAAATCATATCAAAAATTTATCATATCTTACGTTTCGCATGATAGGCTGCGAATTATGGCCAGAATTGTGATGCGAATGGAGATCAATTAGAAGTCCTGATATTTGTCATATGATAAACTGCGAACTGTGATTTAATAAAAATACCAGGATATTCAATAACGTTGAAAATAAGTAATATAGCAGGTTAACATGCGAATGATGTGCAAAATGTATCTGGATGCGAATCGTGTATATCATTGAAACTCTGTAAAACAAGTTGGATTACAAAAAGGAGGATTACAATATTTCCAGAAACTAACCACTGTTTACACATATCACTACAAGCTACTGGTGCTAGTTAGTTGCATTTCAAAAAAACAAAAAACAAAATCCAACTCTAGCAGTTGGTAGATGATTCATCACCAACTGTTTCCTCTTTCTCCTCTTTGTGCTGATCATCTTTGTCTTTCTCCTCTTTCTCTTCCACTTTCTCTTCAGCTTCAATATCTACGTCCATCATGCTTAAAAATTTTGTCCTTGATGGACCAGCTTCGTCTTCCCTCTTCCTTTTGTTGTTTCGAACCTCTGCCGTCTTAGGTTGCACCTTTTCTGGCTGAGGTGCAGCAGGAAGCATTGGAACCTGTTCTGGCTGAGGTTCAGCAGCAACCTGTGGAACAACTTCCACTGGTTGAGAGTCAGCAGAGTAGTAGTCATCATACATGTCTAGTTCGAAGACATAGACTGGGCTGGGGGGTGGTACTGCTGGCATGATCAACTCATCACTCCAGTTAACGGTTAAGGATGACCAGGAGTCACCCAGAGAACCGAGTGAACCAGAGTTTGAGTATGAGGTGGTTGTTGTGGTGGTGGAAAAAGACATGACTGTTTGAATTCGAAGAGAAGAAGAGGTGTTTTTAAAAAAATATAGAGTTTGGTGTAAAGTTAGCCTTTGGTTACTAGAGGTATTTATAGGGAAAAGAGGTAATCATTACATAGCCTCCATGTCCAATCAGCATTTAATGAATTATGTACTTGATTAGATTGTTTTTTGTGTGCTCAATGGAGAAAACGTTTACCAAGACATAAGCCACAACCTGTTCGTATCCTTGAACTTTGTATTTTTAATTTTTTATTTCTGCACCAGGCTGCGAACTGGTTTTAAGCTGGTATACCAGGCTGCGAACTGTGTGTGTAGTGATAACCATCTATCAGGTTAGGCTGCGAACTATTGGATGATAAGTTAGGTTGCGAACTGTTCATACAGGTTAGGCTGCGAACTGTTCATACATACCAGAGATTTGCTGCGAATTATTTTGTTGGAATTAATCGAGTATTAATCAACCCTTATATATCAGGTTATGATGCGAACTATAAGCTAAGGAATATTCAAATTTTTGAAGAAGTAATTTGTTTATGTATGCACAACAAAACTAAAAATTACAACAGATGTATTTACAAGCAACAGATGTATTTACAAGCAATACACGAATCAGCCATATGCGATGCGGTCTTTGTCATTTAAAAAGTAATAAAACATTTATGCTATGAAGGCAGTTACCATATCTGCATCGTATTTTCTCTGCACTGATCCATGCTCAATAATATCTCTTGCATATTTGCAGACAAAGATACCACAGTCCACGGTGCCTCGCTTTTGTTGTGGGATGCCTCTTTCCACTTTCACCATCCACCCTGTCTTATATTTATGTAGGAATCCTCTATCCAACAAATATTTGATCTGTGTATAATAATTAGTGTTAGGAATAAGCACAAAAACAAAAATAGTTGGTGACATACAATTCGTATCTTAGGCTGCGAACTATATCACAATGAATCCAACATAATTCGAACCTTAGGCTGCGAATTGTATGACAACAAATCTAACATGTGCATGTCACACGATTCGCATCATATGCTGCAAATTGAGTTATGGATAGGCTGCGAAAAAACAATTGATTTACTCACAATTCGCAGCATACCAGATCACAGTTCGCAGCATGCATACTTAAAATGTGGTTAAATTTAAGTGTATAGTTTGGAATATTTACCAGTAGTGCAGGTGTCCTTGTGGTGGTGTCCGTGGCATGAAGCTTAGGCAGAAGCGGATTGTAGTTTGAAATTGTCGTGGTGTCGATGTCGATGACGAGCAACGTCCAGTGGTTTACATTGTCCTTCGTCTCAGTGCACACTGGAACCATGATGATGTTGGTATTTTTGCGCCCCATCCTAAAAGCCATGTCCACCAAATTTTCTACTTGCCACCCTGCTTTCATTTGATGCTGCATCCAAGAAAGAGTATATTAAAATGAGAACATTTTCTGAGAACTTTGTTCAATTTACCTGAGCTAAACTTACCGCAGTCATGCCCGAAATCAGTACGGCGTCGTGATGCTCTCCTTTAGCTGTAGTGCATGGAACTTTGAAGTCTGCTTCTTCAAGCATCTTTCGAATTCAAGCATCGATAACCTAACAAAGGAGTTGCAGATTTATGTTAAATATAGAATACATATTTGAAACATTGAAAATAGAATTGGTTGACAATTGGATATCTTTACGTCCAGCTCCAGTTCTAAAGGTAGTGCCATGACATCACTCGCTTTCACCCTGATTCCGTATGTAAACTTGGACTCTGGTAACTGTCATACCACTGGATCAGGGGTCTCGCTCTCGTAGGCTTTAACTAACTGTATTTTGTGGTATTCTGCCAGATCGATACGGTCAGTTACTTTTGTTTTCTTTGGCCAGTCGCTGTATTCTACTACTGGCGGTTCCCGTATTGTTATTACGAACTCTTCTTCTTCCTCTGCCACTTGAGGCTGCGTTTGTGTTAGTAGAGTAAAACTTGGCTCCTCTATCTCTTTACTGGGCTCGAGCTTAGTAAATAACAAAAATCAAAAGTAGAAGGGCGTCAGTGATTATAAGTGCAACGAGTCCAAATAGTTCGCATCTTAGGTTGCGAACTGTATGGTTCCAGTTTAATAAATTTATTAGTATCTATCAGGGTAGGATGTGAACTGTTCGAGGTTCCACTGAACAGTTCGCATTCTACCCTGATATTCGTTTGTAATACCCCAATCAGCATTAGACACAAATCTCATGTTCTGATGCGAAATCATTATAAGTAGGCCTTACCGCACGGTCAGCGACAACCAATGCCGTTGACTTGTTCGGCATAGGATCTGGATCGTGTCGGCAGAAATCATTAATGTCATCCTCCGACATGTTCTCCAAAGACCTTTGTATTATAAAATCGTAATATACATTATCAATTTCATTTAAAAATGTCTGTGAAACTTGAGTGTAAATACCATCAACAAAAGCATCGGGTAAACCTACTGTGTTATCGTGGGACTCTGGAGCTGGCAGTTGATTTGTTACCGGGCCTACAGTTTGACGTTGGCTTAGCAATTCTGACTTTGCTGACAGCACCGTTGGTCTTTGAGGTTCCACCGAAGAAGTGGTGTTGTCTTCTAAGGATGGTCCTTCCTGGGTGAGTAGTTATGTCTTTTCACCGGGATGGACAGGTTCTGACTCTTGAGGTGTTATCTCTTGAGTTAGCCTTTCTCTCTTCGCCAAGGTTATCTGTTGCTGCTGTTGTTATTCTTGTTGTCCTTGTTGCTCCTGTTGTTGTTGTTCTTGTTCCCGGTCTTCGTGTTGAACCTGTGGCTGCTGGGGTTGTTGCTGGTGGTGTTCTTGTTGTTGTTGTTGCTGGGGGTGTTCTTCTTGTTGTTGCTGTTCGTGTTGTTGTTGCTGGTGGTGTTCTTCTTGGTCTTGCTGTTGGTGTTGTTGTTGTTGTTCTTCTTGTTCTTGCTGTTGGTGTTGTTGTTGTTATTCTTCTTGTTGTTGCGGTTGGTGTTGTTGTTGTTGTTCTTCTTCTTGTTGCTGTTGTTCTTGTTGCTGTTGTTGTTGTTGTTGCTGGTCTTGTTGTTTCTGCTGTTGTTGTTGTTGTCTTTCGTTCTCCTGTTTCATACAAAAATAAAAAAAAACAAAAGGGTGGAAGGGTTAAGCATAAGTTAATCATTGTTGAGCACGATTCGCATCCTGACCTGATATCTGTGTTATACATTCCTAACAATTCACAGCTCAGCATGCGAATTGTGTAATAACCAACCCACTAGTTTATTACATAATTCGCAGCTTAAGCTGCGAAACGTTTGGACAGAACTACACAAGAGTCCTGATATTTGTTTGATAACATCATATCATCCACTTACATTATCTACCTCCTCTGTCTGTGTCTCCATGATGGGTGAATGGTGGGCATCATCGTCCCTTTCTTCCGGTAGTACTCCATCAGCATGGTGCTGATCAGTATTAGACACGGATGCTTGCTGATCAGTGGATTCTTCTCTCTCTGGAAGTGCTGCTGGTACCTGCTCAATTGGGCTTTCAATACGGTAAATTGGTTGAGAGATAGCATTGTGGAGTTGTTGTGCTTCAAGTTCCGCTATCTTGCGTTTCAATTCTTTCAGCTACAAAAATGATAGCAAACTTTTTATAAACATATTAAGTGTTGATTGTAGTGATTATTTAAGGTTCAAGTCATACTTACTTCTCTGGCTTGTTTTTCTATTTTTCTCTCGTACTTATTCTTGTCGCCGTATGTCTTCAAACGCTTTGATTGAGCAGCAATATCGGGATTAGGATCTCTGTGTTTGAGTACATACTGACCGATTATTTCACTCATACTGGTTGTGTCGTTGTCGGAGGGCTCCTGCCTAGATTTACCTTTTGGTTGTGGTGGAATCGTTTTCTTGGGGAGTCTTGGTGGTGGAATCGATGGCTCGGGTGGTGTTGGTTGTTCGGGTCTGGGAGACATCACCTTATTCATTAAATTATGTGATGCTCGTCTCCTTTGTTTTGGTTTTGATGCTGTGCTTTTCGTCCTCTTCCTAGGTCTTTCTTCCGATGAAGTAGATACCGTTACTTCTGCATCTTCATTATCTTCTTGTGGTTCGAAAGCTTCAATTTCAGCCTCGGTGAGCTGTAATGGACCTTCTAAAACCTACCAACAGAGGCACATGTAAGTAAATTAATTGTTTTGAAAGTATGAGGGTGTAGACAAATAAATTGTTTTTTATAAACAGATCGCATCATATGATGCGAAATGTGTGATTTTAAATCACATTTCGCATGCTGAGCTGCGAAATGCGTATGGGACAATATGCTGCGAACTATGCGTAAAATATATGCTGCGAACTAAGTGTAAACCATAGGATGCGAACTATGTCGGAAAAAAAGCTGCGAAGTAAAATTCATATCAGGCTGCGAAATGATTGATACATTTTTCTAAGCAAAACGCATGATATGCTGCGAACTGTATGCACCCCCAGTCCAATACATATATAAAGCTTATACCTGGTCATTATCCAGGTAGGGTGTTCTAAGAAGATATGACATGGTTGATGCTTTGCACTCTAACCCCAACCATTTGAATAACCTTGGTATCGAGGTTGGCTTCGCTACCTCGTGGCCGATTGTTGTGTGCTCCATGATGAAGGGCTGCATGGGGACAAGTTTTATCAGCACGATGTTATGTACATAACTAATTTTTATATTGAATAGATAAATCTTACAACTACAAGGGCGACGCAGCCGACGACTTTATCAGCTCTTTCTATTGCTAAGCAACGCCTGATAGACTGTCGAAGCTTGTACAATCTTGATCCAACCCAGTCATAATTGTTTATTCTGTTGAGGTCTTCAACGTAATAAACCATGCTCCAGCCCAGGATATCTCCAGATACGGAGTAGAATAACGTGGAGCACAAAAACAGTATCAACAGCCTCGCCACGTCTTCCAACTCATGCTCCCCTCCTTCGTTTATGGCCTTCTCTATACCCTCTTGTAAAACCAATGACAACATGCTATGTTAGAAATGTACAGAATCTTGCTTTATGAAGATGAAACCCATTTTAGACGTACCTTTATAATGGCATTTGTTATTGTTTTAGTATTACTAGCTGCTACTTTCCTGCCAGTTTTACCCATGAAGTATTTCTTCATCATCCTTGATTCGTCCTCCTCGCCGGGTGCATACTTGTTGTGAAAAGCTCTGGTTTGTGTTAACTCCATTTTGTCGGTGTCATGCCTCAACCCGAATATGATCTTGATATCGTTTTCAGTTAGCTTTATATACTTGTTGCCAATCCTAAAGGCATCTCTATCCAAAGAGAATTTCTCGATGATATACTGAATGATTTGGTAGAATTTTTTCCTTGGCAGCTCTTCCTCATTACGGATTTGGAACGCCGTTTTCAGAAGTGTGTAGAAGGGTGTGTTTCTTACAGCTTCAATGTGGGCCCTTGTAATACGCATGTCTTTCAGTAGCTTCAGAAGGCTCACCAACCCTGATCTGTAGTAGCTAGGTTTTTTTGTCATACTTTCTGCACAAAGACAAATCAGTTGGCATGTCACAAATAATTCACATCACAAGCTGCGAATTGCGTACATATAAATATTGTTTTAACAGGCACAATTCGCAGCTCAAGCTGCGAATTGATTGTAAATAAGCATAAACATACAATCGAGCTGCGAATTGCTTGCATAGTGGGTGATCAGGATGCGAACTGTTACACTTTTTACATGCACGTTGCAGGGATCTGGGAATTATGCAACAAACACCAAAATCAACAATGAACTACCTAATGCAGATCTAACATACATAATATTTCTCAGGAGAGTATTAGTATTACATGCAACTAAAATTCTTCCCTGGCTTCGACTATAGACCCATAAACTGAGCAACTATCATCAGTAGATACTTCATTCTAGTATAAAAAGCAACGCCTATCGTGAATTAAGAGAAAAAAGTGGTTCAAATTCGTCAAAAACGCAAAAAAAGTACACTTTCCACGATAATGCATACCTGTTAAATTTCACCAGTCGGAGAACGAGATTGAAGCTTTCAGAGACGACTT
Organism: Limnanthes douglasii subsp. nivea; assembly: GCA_036936605.1. Classification (NCBI taxonomy): domain Eukaryota; kingdom Viridiplantae; phylum Streptophyta; class Magnoliopsida; order Brassicales; family Limnanthaceae; genus Limnanthes; species Limnanthes douglasii. The sequence goes on along the minus strand of JAUPFV010000005.1, from coordinate 104,017,992 downwards.
CACGACAACTTTGTCGAACAGAAGGTGTGTAGTCTGAGTGAGTAAAAGACGCTGACCGGTGCGATAGTGTCGAAGGTGCGAACGGTGAGAAGCTATAGGGTTTTGGGGTTTGAGAGAGAGAGAGTATCACAAAGTCGAACGGTTTGTTTTCTGGTGGTTTCTAAAATTAGAATTTTGCGTTTGTTTAGGGTGATAGGAAGGTGGAAAAAGTGGATCGGAATTGAAAAATGGGTATATATAGTGGAAGGGTATTTTTGTCCAATTTATTAGTCTGGATATTAAGTAAGACTATGTTAAAAACGGGTACAGCCGGATAATAAAATAGTTGAGTGAGTATTTTCGGATACTTTTCTCATAACTTAGATTCATTAGTTTAATAGATTTATATAAACGGATAGTTATTTAATATTAGGGATAACTTAGACTGATGTATTAATCAGCTTCAATATAAATAATAAATAATAATAAAATATGTGTTAATAGCAAGATTATACAATCAAAACCCCCATAAGTTTTAATGCTGCATATTAAAACGGATACTATTAATTGGATATCATATATGAAACTGAGTTATGACCATGGTAAGAAAATAATTCAAATTCTTTATATACATATTAACGTACTAACTATTATATTAGAATCAACTTAAATAAAAAGAATTGTTTAACATTGCTATTAACTATTAATTTATTTTATTTTACATAACATTCATTTATATTTTAATCATACAAATGTTATTAATAAACAGGAAAGTATAATCATGTTTAAGCTAATAAGTAAATATTTTATGATTTATGATTTTTTTTCTATAATATAATTTCAATTTGGATAAATAAATATATATTTAGGAGAACCTACAATTTTATAGTTAAAAAAAACAATTAAATGCAACTAAAATATATATTTTGAAAATAAACTAAACTAAAATAAATATTTTGATTCTTGCATTTGGTCCACTTCTAATAGGCCTCATACTAGTTGAGGTATGTTCTTACTTATATACCACTGATTCTTCCCATGTTTAACCGATGTGAGATGTGGGACTTTGGTCGCCACCCTAACACTAACCCGTACCCGTCGGGTAGCTATATGTTTTTTGTGGGTTCGCATGTAAAAAAAAATATCAAATTTAATATTCAATTATATAAATGGTATTTTCAAAATATATGGTATCAAATGATGATTATCGAATATTTTATAATCTATTATTAATTAATATATGTTTTAGGTATATATTAGTAAATATTTTTTAATTTAATTAATAATATTATTAGACCGAAAAATAAAAATATTTTTAAAGGAGAAATTGAAAAATAAAATTCAATATTTAAAATATTTTTCAAAATATACTGTAATCAATGATAAGTAGCAATTATTTTGTTTAAATGTCGAATGATATTTTGTTTACTTTCAAAATATAATGACTATTCTCAGTTTTGTAGAGAAAAAGAACAAAATATTTTAAATTAAAAAATAGAAAAATCAAATTTAATGTTTAAATATAGAATAATATTTTTTCAAAATATATTTTATATATTAACAAATAATGAATTATTTTGGTATATATTATAATACAAATACTAATATAGTAATTTTATTTTAAGTTTGATAAATAATATTAAATAATTATTTTTATATAATATTAATTTAGTGGGTAACGGTATTATCCAATGGGTCGGGTTGGATACGCGTGAGAAATTTTTTAAACCCATAACCTATCCCAAATCCGACGGGTAATAAATTTTCAAACCCATGACCCGTGTAATTTTTTTAAAATCCATAACCCATCTCATCGTATCGCCTCGGAAACCGCGAGTTCGGAAAAAATTGTCATCCCTAATACTAATAAACAAAATATCATCACTTTCTAACTTTGATTAACCGTTACAGTGTTATTTTTTTTTCTACTCAGAGTGCAATGAGTGCGCACAGGGTAAACTCTCAGACTCCAGAAGGTAAACCACACAAGGTGACAGGCTCAGCCGAGAAAGCGTATATAAAGGGACTCGAACTCATGACCTTTTGGTCATAAGAATGCCATACTCAACAAATTCGGCTAGCCCTTGGGGCACCGTTACGGTGTTATATATAATTTAATAGGAGAGAAAAATAATAATACAATATACGAAAAGAATTTGTTCCTTCAACAGGAACGAAGGTTTAATACTTTAGACTTAAAACCTGGTATGCTATTAGCTACAAAATTGATATGATAGCACTATTTAATATTGACTGTGACTTACAGGTCAGTAGAAAACATGATTCAAAATTAGCGGAGAAGGATTTTTGTGTGATCACGATAAAATACATAACGATAGGCTAAATGGTTATTAAAATTTGAAAATTTTAAAGATGTTTTTTTGAAAATTCATGGTTTTTTTTAAAAAACTATTTTTTCAACCAAACATACATTTTTTTTTAAATTTGAATAAATTTTATAACTGTTTACGGGTTAAGTATGTAACAACACAATCTCAAAATCTCTTATTCATAATTTTTAAAATATTTAAAGAACCAGTTTATCAATTTATTTTTAGTTGATTGTATCCAAAACTCACGATCCAATATGATTGATAAAGAATAAGAAAACAATAAGTCTATCCAAATATTAATTAAAAGTATATATAAATAATATGTACATCAAATTTCCTCATTTTTTTAATAATTCTTTTTAATAATTAATTCTTAATTTTATTTTATGTTTGAAAAAGATATAATAAAATAAATAAATAAATATTTATTTTTGAAATTTCATTGTTAAATAGTTGTCTTTTTCATTTTTTATTTTAATTTTTAGTTGCGGAAGATTGAAATTAACATTTACAAATTCAAACTTTTTTTCTTAATTAAAATTAAATTTGTCAAAAGTTCGAACAATTCGTCTTAAATTTTATTAATATATACTTAACCTTTTGATATTTTATTATCGATTGAATTAAAATACTGAATTTAACAAAATATTTGTTGTGCTAAAAAACTTAAAAAATAAAATCTAACAATTAATTTTTAAATATTAAATATTTTTGTAGCATGAATTTTAATTTTGTATTATATTTTATTATCTAATAAACCAATAACTAATATAGAAAAGCTCACAAATGATAAATATATAAAATAGAGGAGAAAAAAAGTGACTAATAACTTTTATAAACAATAATAACGGTTCAATTACTGAGTAAATACACCATAATTGTTGGTTTATTTATATTTTATATTATATCTTAGCACTATTACTTAATTTACAAAGATGTTTGGTTACAATTATCTGGTTCCTGTTGTAATATAATTTTTTGTTTATACGTGTATATATTTTGTTGATAATCTTTTATTTATTTTTAAATTATCATATAAGCGTTAATTCGTGTTTATTATTTATTAAATATTTTAAAGAAGTTGGAACACCTTTCCCTTCGAGTTTTTTGAGCTCTATCTGTAAAAGAGTTCTAAAAATAAATAAATTATGAGATTGAGAGAGATGTTCCACCTGGAATACGATCGAAAAAAGGTATGATATCATTGAGATTGTTGAAGATTTTTTTATTAACCTTCTTTGGTTAGTATATGCAAAGCTCCAAGAAATTTATTTTTTACCGATATTTCACATATTTGCACAGATAAATATAATACTTATAACAAAGAAAAATGTTAGTCAGGAATAACATTCTAAGCTAATTACAAATAATAAGTCGTTTAAGCTTCATTATTACTATCATTACTGCACTGTGAGATATATAACTTAGTCATTAGGTTTTATATAGACCATATCCAATTTGTTTTACAAATATAATGCTACTTAATGTATTAGCGACATGCGAATGATTGAAATCAATTTTCATTTTACACTTGAGAGTCCATTTGGTAAGCCAATCGGTTGCGTCGGTTTTTATTTTATATATGTGAGTTAGAGTCATATTAGAGGTCACCAGACTTCTAAACAAAACATGTATAAATCAAGGGTCAAAGCAGAATTAACATTAGAAAGAAGCTCAACAAGAATTTTGGAATCACATTTGATGCCAATCCTGTTAATGTGTAGGATTTTGCAAATTAAGGGGCCATCAAAGAGGGCTCCAACCTCAACCACCTTAGGATTAGTTTCTCTATAAAGCCTATCATAGCCTTTAATTATGTTTTCATGACTAGACCACTCCCACTAGCCTCTCCATTAGACAAACAAGAGCCATCAAGATTAAGCTTATACTACCATGACTTGGGGAAGACCAGTTAAGAATGTTAACTTGTTTTAAAGGTAGTTAGATGGTTGAAGCAACCAAGAACTATAGCAACATGCTCATCATTAGACTAGTGAATATTTTTAAGAAGCATAGCTTGATCAAGATTAATGATCATGTCAACTTTAATAGTTATATTATCCCTTTGTTTTTGTGCTTGAGGTCATGTATCATTTCTTTACCAAGAAGAACATTATCTTGGATGTCCGTGTCAAGGAAAAAGTCACCATGAATATTATATATACTTTTAGGCAGAATAATTTCTAGAATTATTGAGAAGTTTAGATAGAATTATGTTTAGGATAGTGGGCTAATAGGTTTAAACTATTTCCATGAAGTAAGATTGTTAGACTTATGAATTATGAAGAATAAGATTATTGACAACATTATGGATCTCCTCCACATTGGGATATACATTAGGTTTCTATTATCATCCTCATTTACTAGGTTAGGAATTAAGTCTTGAAGAAAGTCCAAATTAACATTAGGACTCAATAATGGAAGATTTGAAATACATATCTTGTTCCCATCTTTTATCCAATTTGAGTGAGATTTTTGAAGCCAATAAGAGTCTTCTTTGGGAAGAAGATGAAGATGTCATATCTTAGCTTTATTTAGGGTTCTTATCTTCAGGAGTTTTATAATTATGGTATTTAAGATCTAGAGAAATGATAGTATCTTTAGTTTCAGATATTGAATCCAAGATATTACCAAAACAAATTTTGTTCCAATCTATAATAGTGGATTTGAGCCTCTTTAATTTATGCCAAAAAAATGTTACTCCTATTACCATTGATGTATTGATTCCAATTATGTTCTACAATGGACAGGAAATCACCACGTAAGGTCCATATATTTTGAAAACGAAATGCATGAGAGCAGGGAGGAGATCTAAACGGCGGCGTGGAGTATTTGGTTTCAATGGAAAAAGTGGAACAAGGTCTATTATGCATGGATATTTCATCGAAGATTGGAGGAGGGTTTTGCTTCGTTGAACTTAGCCATGATGTTTTTGTTTGAACGACAGGAAGAAGAGATTTTCTTATGATATTTGAAAGTAGTACGCGTCTCAACCATGGTTTCAGGGAGGCGATAGAAGCACTAAGAGAGAAGGATGGTAAGTTCTAAGAGAAGGATGGTGTAGGGTTAGGAAAAGAAGAAGAGGTTGTTTATAGGGAGTTAATGAGTTCGAGAAGTCGATCAGTTAGAGTCTGTTGTAGGGATTAGGACAAGGTAGTGTTATCATGTAAGGAACTAAAGAATATTAATGAAGAGAGAGAGAGAGAGAGAGCGCATTAAGGGCCAGTGATAACTATTGGAGGAAATAAAATATTAACTCTTTGGCTAAGAGCATCCCCAACAGATACTCTATTTTTAGGTAAATATAGATAGTATTTAGGTAATGTAAATTTAAATATTATCTTTTTCTTCCAACAGATAAGGTATATTTAATTTAGTTGCCAATCCATAAAATAATAAGAGAAAAACAAGGGAAGTAACAAATAAACTTTACCTATCGTGTAACTGCTACTACAAATATAGCTACCTTAATTTAAGCTAATAAATATAAATAGTCTTTTAGCGTATCTGTTGGAAAGAAAAAAATCATATATAATAGTTAAATCTACTTTAAACTGTCAATTAGCGTATCTGTTGGGGATGCTCTAATGAGAGAAATGCATTTTAGGTCTCCCACGTCCAAGAAAATAACTCCCTAATAAACTGTCGGAAAAAATTATAACTGCCAAGTTAGAGAGAAATTATGAATACAACAAGAAACCGTCGAATTCATAACTCCATTGTCACCACTGCAAGTCTGGAAACACGGCTGGTTGATCATAAGCGAGAAAGCATGGCTATAAGGATGATTCCGGCGAGGCCATAATCTGCAATTTGAAGGAATGATGGTGAAGAGCATAGTCTAATCCCGATGGCTTTTCCGACATAGGGAGAGTGGTGTTCCGTCAGAGGTTGGCAAACTCTTCAGGAGTTGAATCCAAAAAGTCATATACATGATGGACGGGAAACAGATGTAGTCCCAGAGCTTGTAATTCAAAGCAAAAACAAAGGCTATCATGCTTCTGTTTACTGGCAGAAGCGTTGGGGGGCGAGTTGAACATGAAAGAGGACGAATGGCCTTGCATTGGCTGTCATATGGAGAAAGGTAGGAATCATGAAATCCAACAAAACCGCCGGTGTAAGTAGCTTCTGATTCATGATTGTGTGATTGGAGGATTAAAAACATAGTGAACTAAGATAGGATCAACCATTTTGAACCTTTCTTGATCTTAGATTACACAAATTGATAAAAAAACATGGAGAAAAACTCCTCATCAACAAGCATGAGAGCTTGTGATGAGGGATTTGGTCTAAAATAGGTGGACAACAATGTGTTTTGTTTTGAAAATTCATAGTTTTTTGTTCGAAAAAGAATGCGAAAGAGTTTCCATATTTTGTTATACTCAAGTTTATTTATATTGACAATTATAAGCAATAAAATTCTTTTTTTATTTTGAAAAGTATTCATAAGTAGGTTGTTCAGAATATATGTTATAAATTAAAACTATCCATAACTATTTGGAGGCAAATTTTATCAAAAACCACAAAAAATATAAATATATTTATAAACACAAAACATGTATAACTTGATAATTACTTATTTTTAAACTTGAAAAAAAATATATTGTTCAAATTATAACTCAATATATATATATATATATATATATATATATATATATATATATATATATATATATATATATATATATATATATTCGAAGACAAGAAAAAATAAATCATTGATTGATATTTTTAGTCTTCTTTTGCTTTCCCTTCTTATTTCCTAAATCAAATTACACAAGTACGAACTGAAACTCAATTGTTTTTTCACCACCAAATTACACGTAATTACATGTAATTTGTAACTAAAATATAGTTATTTTTTCAGACTTATTGTACAACCCAATTAGACAAAATTATGCATCTAAAAATATTAAAAATAATATATTTTATGGATGTAGTTTTGTTCGTCTTAAAAAACAAAACCAATGGTATAATATTTAGATGGTTTGAAAGATATAGAATTTAAAAAAACAAAAAAAACAGGAAAGAAAAAAATGGTTAAGATGTATACTATTAACATAAAATCCAGGGGTGAAATATAATAGATAACTTCACACTATGAAGTTAACACAAAACTAATCGAGGAAGAAAGAAGTTTTGTTTTGCGTCCTTTGTTTTAGTTTTACCTTTTGGTTCCCATCTAGGTATATTGAATTCGTATTACTCTAGTGGAACTCATTTTCTCCTCAAGACAAGCCCGATTGAGTAGATGGAAATGAATAATTAAATTTTCTAAAGTTTGATTATTAAGGATAACATATTTGTAGTATAAAGCCATCTCGAGGTCGTGCATGTGTTAGCACTACCACCATAATGTTTGGCACTTTTGCATCCTTAACGGATTGGATCCTCAATCAGATCTTTCTTTCCCACTTTCCGCGTGTCCTCCTCATATCTTCTCTCTTTCACCAGCATCTCCTTCATTCATATGCTACAATTACACTAAGATAATATCATTGTCTTCTTTTTTATCCTTAATGTCAAATGTCTAAACGGCGGGCTTGACTCTGCGAGCCTGATATACGATTTGCTAATGTAAATACAGAAAGTATTTTTCTTGTTTACTTTTCAATCATTGCACCAAACTCTCAATCTCAGTCGGTGATGGCAACCATACATGCTTCTTTCTTGGTATGCTTTTGATCGTATGAGACTTTGGTTGTTTATTTGGTGGAAGTTCCATTTCAATCTGTTTGTCGACCACGTTTGACATTTTAGTGTTTAGATTGTTTTACTCTTGATAGAAACATCTTAGTTACCATTGATATAAGGTGGTTCATTCACATCTCCATCTTGAAGTATTATAAATTCCGTCATAACATCAATCATATCTAATAATATCTTATAACCATTCATTTTCTAATTCATATTTTGACGTGGATTTTAGTTTATTCTAACGGTCTAAATCTTTCAAAAAACTGATGTATAGAGTAACCATATTATTTAATCTAATAATTATTAAATTAAAAATATTAATTTCTACTAAATTTTAGTATAAAACAATAAAAATAAATAATCCTCAAATCCCATAATATTATAAAATTTGATAATTATTTATTAATTAATTAGTAAGTTTGATAATCCCATAACTATTTTCTATAATAATCTTTTATAACTAAAACGTATAATAAAATGACATAATATAAATTATTTATTATTTTTGCATATGATAAAATTTTGTGACAAAGATATTATTATCGCAAAAAGTCATAATTTTACCCCACATAATAAGCTAGAGATATTTTAAATTTTTATCTTAATGAAGTTATTTAGAAAACAAATATCTTGTCACAAAACAAATCTCAATTTCTTGATTAAAAATTTGAAATTTTATCGCAATAAATTTATTTTTTCTTACAATTTTTATCGTCCTAACAAATTTGACGTATTTGATTTGACATTTTATTGTCACTATATAATGTTTTATTGAGAGAATTTATCTTCAAATACCTTAGCCAAGATACAGAACTAAAATCTAGAAAGAAATTTATATTTAATATGTTTTTTATTCAAATGTGTGATAAATCTTCAAATAAAGATTTTGGTTATTTTTATGGGGTTTACATAAAATATCTTACCAGTCGCTTAATTACACTTGTTCCTAATCATTAACTTATACATCTCATTATGTTATAACCGCCTAACGAACTTTTGTAATCACCTTTCATATGATGACACAAGCAAATACATTTACATTCGTTTAACAAACTCTCAACATACTCGACTTATATTTGGCATATGACCCTCGTCATAACTCTCAGTACAAGTTTCTTCATAAATTGGAGGACTTAGAGAAAATATAGAGACCTTATAGAAACAGGCTTAACTCTTCTAGCCCAAGCCAGTCTGCCCTACAAATACTGGGTACAAGCTTTTGAGAGTGCTGTATATCTCATCAATAGACTACCTACACCTATTTTGACTAATAAGTCTCCATATGAACTCATATTTCACAAAGAACCTAACTATCTAGTTTTGAAAACATTTGGGTGTGCTTGTTTTCCCTGCTTAAGGTCTTCTCAAACTAATAAATTCCACTTTTATTCTATAAAATATATGTTCTTGGTCTGAATAACCTATAAAGCTTAGTGACAAATAATGTTCTTGGATTCCACCTTATATTTATTTAGGGGATCATGTTTTCTACCAACAAACTACTCATATAGTGTCTTAGTTGTTGCTTTAGTATGAATTTTCTTTGCAAGATATGCTAAAAACGTTTTTTTTCTCCCCATAGGAAAACTAATAAGGATATATCAGCGATCATACAGCTAACTTTTTTATAAAATGTTTAATTTCGTCGTTTAAGTATACCATTCTGTGTATTTTTTATTATATTAGTTGATAATGTTGTAATTAGTCTAGCTCAAAGCAACGAGTTTCTAAATCTTATCTAAACATTTAAATATATAATTAGAGTAAGTCAAAGTTGTAATTAATTTCATATCTTTGTGGTTAGAGAAATATCTTTATTTATCTCTTATATATGTGGGATATATTATATTTTGTAACACGGCCTATATATAAAGGTGCCTCTTTAATCAATAAACCTAACACATACCTTTCAATCTTTACCAACTCTTTTACTTGTCCATTTTTTTATATTACTCATTTTTCGTCAAGATTAAGCATAAGCACATTTATACTTATATTACTTCTCCACTTTTCTAATTTTGTAACGTCTTTTATTCTTTATATATGTAGCATATATTTATTTTTCAACACGACCTATAGACAAAGGTTCATCGTTAATCAATAAACCTAACATACTTTCTGATTTTTATCCATTGTTTTACTTCTGCACTCTTTACATTACTAATTTTTCATCAATCTTAAGAATTAACTCCTCTATACTCATATCGATCTCCGGTTTGGATAGTTATCGCGATACTAATTTATCGACATCAATTGGTAATGTGTGCGATAAATCGAGAATTTTAATTTTTATTATCGTCAAGACAAAAAAATTATTAAAATGTCTAACAAAGTTAAAAACACGAATTTTATGTCAAGCGACACAGAAGAGATTGAGTATGTCTCACATGGATGATTAAAAACCTATGCGGTTAAAAAGTCAGCGAGTGAATATGATTCTTCAGAATGACCAGCCGAGATCGAGGTGTCTGTCGAATTGCTAAAAAATAACATGTTAGAAACTCTTTCTTATACAACAAAGTTGCTAATATTGATTTGGAAAGACAAACGAGATGACGATATAAGATATGGTACAGTCGGATACAACATCGCTTATCGGGAAAAGAGTAACAATCTGGAGGAGAAGTTGAGAAAAGGAAGGAGAAACCCTTTAAAAGACCGTCCTTCAACTGGTACAAAAAATGAAAGGCTATCACCCATTCTTAACTAAGTTAGTATTATAGACCAACAAATCATAATTTAATCTCGGTCGCGAGTGTAGTTCAACTCCTAACAAACTGTCAAACGTCAACTTGTACTCTTTTTAAATGACGTAGGTTTAGAATTAGAAAATATATTTTAGTCAAAATATTATTTTATTCAATCAGATATATAGTACTCTTTGTAAGCCTTTTTGGGATGGTGGATTGAACACAAGAAGACTTTGTGATATTAAAAAAACTTTCTCCCAAAAGTTTTGGTTTATTTTTAGGAAGAATGATAATGTGTGGGCTAACATCATGCATAATATATATAGCAACATTATTCATACTATATAAACTACTTATAAGAAATCTTAATTCTCTTACTTGGAAAAGGCTTTCGGGTATCAAGCAAACTGCTGAAGGAAACATTAGATGACATTTGGGGAAAGGAGATATCGACTTTTGGGCTGATGACTGTTATAATCATCATCCAATTGTAGACCACAACACCAATTGGCTCCTTGATGCCAATTTAAAGGAAACTATGATTCTCTGTTCACTTAAATCAACAATATTAATCGTATATTAGTTTCCTTGGACATCGCTAATGTTTTCTCTATAAAGCACGAGTCTTATGTTAAAAATTCAAGGTTCATAATAGGTTGCATGTCGATTAATAGCACCATTAATAAACCTATGTACCTCAAGTGGAAGGCTCCAACTGAAAATCGAATTAAGATGAACATTGATGCGGCGTGTCTCGGGAATGGAGAATCCAGCGGAGCTTTTATCTTCAGAGACAGCATGGGAGAAATAATTTATGGTTCAACCAACACATTTGGAAAATCAACTCCATTTTTTTGCTGAATCTAGAGATTTACTAGAAGGGCTTCTAATCTGTAAGAAAAATAATTGAAGTAAAGTTTACATAGAATCAAAGTGTTTATTGTTGATTAATTGCTAGTGACAAATCTCCCTAGTACCTTAGTCTTTTACTCCATATTTGCGAGAATCTAATTACTTCGGATATGAGTATCAAACATATATCCAGAGTCCATAATTATGCAGCCGATTGATTTGCTAAATGGACTCTGAGATGCAAGAAAAAACCCAGTTTTTCTCAGTTCCAATTTCCAAATCAGTTGTTAACCATAGTTCTATTCGAAAGTTTGGGGATCGATTATATTAATTCAAATTCGGAATAATTTTGAATGAGGTTGTTTTGTAATGATGTTTTTAGTTTGTTAGTCTATTCAGATTAGCAAAACAAATGGTGGTATTTAAAGATGATGTGGATCTACCAAAAGATTTCTTTTGGAATAAATAGAGCTCCATGTTGGTTAATTGGGAGTCTTGAATATAAGATTTGTTAAAGGCTTAAGAAATTGAAAATCTTAAAGAATTATGGTTCTTACTTTTGTATAGTTGTAAATTTGTTTTGATGGGACTCTTTTTATACTTTGTCTCATTCTTAGGGGCTTAAATATATTTCAAATGTTTTGAGGCGAAGATTTATACTATCAAAATATTTAGTAATTAATTATTAATTTTAATTAAAAAAGCAAATATATAATATTTATTATTTTTCATTTAAAAAATATATTAATAAAAGTATTTATTAATGATTAAAACATAATATCAAATAAATAATAAAAATAATACCTTCAATAAGTTTAATTTAATTATCCTCTAAACTAATATTTATTGTCAAACCCATATTTTAAACTTTATATATACCAAATCTGTATTTTATTCTTTATTTTAAGATGTTTAATTTTAAGATTTTTAAGGGTTTAACGACTGTTATGAACCCAATAAATATATATTACTTATGTGAAGTAAATATTTAATTTAATTTAAACTTTTTTCAAACATATATTAGCTGTCAATTATTATCATAACAAGATTCATACAATATTTATTTATCTAATTTTTGCACCTGGTTACATAATTATTTTCTAAATCTGACAATTATATGGTGGGAATAAAAATAAATATTATACAAAAGTTGAAAAACATAAAAAGAATAAATGGAGTTATAATTATAATATGGGAAATAACACACTAAGTACTTTTGTGCAAAACCAATTACTATCTAGTACCAAAAATGGGTTAATGCTCACTTAATATCCATCTCAATAAAACAATTCCCTTTCAAGACCTAATTTTTTTTAATACCATAACTACCATTAACCTAGTATACAAGCCTTTTTTTTCGGAGGGAACCCGCAGCCGCTACTCAGAGTGCAATGAGTGCGCACAGGGTAAACCATCAGTCTGACGCGATAGCCTGCAAACCAACGCCAGAAGGTAAACCACACAAGGTGACAGGCTCAGCCGAGAAAGTGTATGGAGAGGGACTCGAACTCATGACCTTTTGGTCATAAGAATGTCATACTCAACCAACTCGGCTACCCCCTTGGGGGCAGTATATAAGCCTTATTTTGAGAATTAATGTGTATTTTTACCCAATCATCAATTTCAAATTTTGAATTTTGAATTTCAAAAGAGCTTCCACTCTCGATCTGTCTTCTCTTACTTTTTTTTCTCTCTCCTCTTCTTCTGACAAACTTGAAATCCTGTCAATCAAACAAAATCAGTCTAAAGATGTCGACCAACCAAAACCCTAGAAATGAAAAGAAAAACTATTTTTTTAATAATGACATACCTTGCAAGCAATCACAGTTCTCTGCTTCTTTACGAACAACATCAAGAACTGAATACCTCAGCTCAGCTCCCTCAGTGTAATGACCTTTAGCCCAGCTATTTCTGGCGCCGGATTGACCGAAAACGAAGTTATCAGGCTTGAAGATCTGCCCGTTTTACACGACGGACCACCCATTTGCTTGCATCTCCAAAAACTAGAGCTACCAAAACAAATTCTAAATGGGAAATTCGTCTGAGCCTGCAGGTCGACCGGACTCCGGAAAAATCGACGATGGATATGGAACAACTAGTCGACTTCTTATACGAAGACCTACCACATCTGTTCGATGATCAAGGTATCGATCAGACGGCCTATGATGAGCTAGTGAGGTTCAGGGCCCCAATCACAAAGCATGATAGCATAAGTGGTTATCTCTTTAATATTTCTCTGTTAAAGAATGTATTCACTCCTTGATTTCAACTTCATTGGGCCAAGTAGGTCTGATTTCTAACTGTTAGTTGTTAAGCTTTTGAAATGGCAATTTGAAATCATGTTTCTTGACCCAGAAACAAGAATAAAAAGACTCTATCTTGGTGTTTATTGAACATTGGAAGTAAGCTCTAACTGATTTTGGTTTGTAGTCAGGTCTGTATGACAAAACTACCAGGTGGACTATGGTAATGAAAGTCGCTCTTTTATCGTGGAAGCGAGAGTTGATCTTTACAGGAACATCTATCATGAGTGTCAACCCAGGGACTGGAACGTTTTGCATCTATTTGGTAGTTTCCGACGCCGGATTGACCGAAAATGAAGTTATCAGGCCTGAAGATCTGCCCATACGGACCAGAGCGGAGACTGTCCATGGTTCCTGGCTCGAGATCCATAAGAACAGCTCGAGGACTCCGCAACCCCTTTTTAAGCTATATATATCAGTTCCAGATTATCGTACATATGTTTTTCTTTTCTTGACTGTATAATCAGTGTTATCACCTACGGTGATTGGAAAAGTAATTGTCCGGGTGAAATATGAGTTTTAGAGAGTTTTTTCTTGTGAGAGAATAACGAAATTGTTGTGCTTTGTACATTGACCTTCTGTTTTTTTCTTTCTCGTTTGGTCCCAAATTCTCCCTGTCCTTTGAGGTTTCAGGACTTGATGTCCTTTGTTCCTTTTGACTGTGTAAATTCTTTTGTAAACTTCTGCTTCAAATTTGATAATTGTTTATGTCTAATTCAAAGTTTGTAAAGGAAGTAACGCAAAATTCGAGCTCCTGTTATTTTTTTTACCGCACAGTAGGAAAAGCTTTCAGTTCTTTAGTTATTATAGTTATGTTATTATCTTCATAACTACTTTTAAAACAATGCAATATTGTGATTACATTGTTAGATATGCTATGATTACATTGCTAGATACTTGTTATATCATTTTGTAGTTGCATTGAAATTAAGTTTATGATGCCACATTGCTAGATACAATGTAATATCTCTGCGATTGTAAGTCTACAATGAGATTGCTAGATACGTTTATATGAAGTTGATAGATACAGCATGATAAGAGAGCAATTCGCCGATCTTAATAGAAAATGAGTCAATTGTAAATAGAAGGAGATGAATATGCTTATTAGTGTGTTTATTATTTATTAGAGGGTAATTTGTAAACAAAGTATTTTATCAAGGACTAAAGGAGAAATAAAACAATACCACCAAAGACATAAACGGGTCCACCCTTCCCCACTATAAAAGGGAACCCATTATTCTTGGTAGGTGGGACAACTGAATATAATATTCTCTTTATACTTTCTCTCTAAAGAATATTGAGCCTTAGTCACATCAGGTCAAAGATCCAACATTATTCTCTCTTTTCATTTATTCTCTCATCATTGGCGCAGTCTGTGAGAACACGTGATACCAAAAAGGAATCTTTTTCTTTGAAAATCGCAATCTGATCTTAAAGAATGAATGACGAAGCAGTCGGAGAGAGGGTCGGAAGAGAAGTGATCCGAGTCGTTTCGCTGTCTGAAGGCGAGGAAGCTCCGGGTCGGGAATACTACGTGCAGGGTCGGGACAAGCGGTCGATCCTTATCATGACCAGGAGACACCTGCTGGAAGACGTCCCGAAGCTAAATGCTGAAAATGAGTGGGCAATAGATGATAAAAGAGCGCGGGAAGGCAAAGGGAAAGAACCGGTCGTAGACAACCGCGACGAATGTTACCCGGCTATTGACCCTTGTATCGACGCCCGACCTGTTAGATATTATCGAGAGTCTCGCCCGGAGGACAAACAGAATGGAAGAGCAGAGGAGTACCTAAAAGATAACCGAGGGATCTCTGCTGATTATACTTCGGATAATTCGTCAGGAAGAGAGTATCGGCGTAAGGAATGGATAAACAAGCGCGCGCAGAAACGTAATTCCCGACGGAATAGGGCGCCCCGTTCTGACTCTCCTAAGTTCAAGAAGGGTAGCTCTGAGAAAAAGACGACAGTGGCTTTCGAAAAAGAAGAGATGCAAACGCCAGTGGAAACCATCGAACAGCCAGAACCAGGGGTACCGAGTCAGTAGCCAGTTCATTAACCCAGGAGATGAAGGTCTGTACGGGATTCAGACCGAGGGGCTTGGAGGCGGAGCGTTCGGATTCAGAATAAATTGGAGAGCTTCACCGTTGTCCGATGAAATATTATCAGGACATCTCCCGAAGAGGTTTGATATTTCCAAATTGGAGAAGTATGACGTTAAGAGGGACCCAGATAATCATTTGGAAGCTTTCAAAAACTTTATGTTGAGTTTCGATAACGACGATAAGCTATTGTGTCGGGTGTTTTCGATGACCTTCAGAGACCGGGTGTCAAAGTGGTATCAAAAACTTCGGGATATTTTGGATTATGTTCAGTCAGCACTTTGTCGGAAGCAAGAGCTTCCGAGCCAACGGAGATACGATCATGAACTGTAAGCAGAGGCTAGGAGAGAGCCTCAGAGATTACACCAGGCATTTTATTGATGCTAAGGCCAAGCTGGATCATTGCGAAGAGAACGTGGCACTAACAGCATACCGCTTAGGGTTGCTTCCAGGACCAATGAAGCAAGCGGTCACTAAAAAGCAAGCTTTTACTTTTTCCGCCCTTCTGGCTCAGGTGGAAAAGCAGATACTGATAGAAGAAACCGAGGCGTCTGAATTGGCTGCGCAAATTCAACAGAGCGCGCAAGCACCGGTCGTTATAAAACAAGGGGCTCAATCTAGCTATGCTCGGCAAGTCAAGCCAGTCAACACAATACCGCCGACCCAGTCTTTACCAACCAAGCCTCTGGCTTCCCAGAGCCAAAAAGCGAAGCCGACGTACCAAGTGATCTCGCGACCCATGTCTAATAAGTAGATCCGACCTGCTTACTTCGCTGACTTGACAGAATGCGTGTCTCCGATCTATGAAAAGACTAAGAAAAGCGGGATGTATCAGAGGCCTTTTCCCATACCGACGCCTCGAGAGCACAGGAACAACCGGTATTGTCTTTATCACGAAGACGTGGGATATGATACTAAGGATTGCATTGCCCTAAAAAAGGAGATACATATGCTGATAGAGCACGGAAACCTACTCGAGTACGTGAAAAAGAAATCACAGCAGGGCACTGCTTCGAAATAAACCGTGACGATGCCGAAGTCCAAGACAACCATGACAATTTCCGAAGTAACCGACCCTTTTGATGTCTCCATCGAGTATCTTGATCCGAATGTAAATCGTAACCTTATCGAGGTCATCGAAGAGGAAGCTGCGGAAAGTAGCGGGAGCGTAAGAAACCTTTGTCAATTTTTCAAATCATTGACTATTTTTGGGGGTGATTTTATGGCAGGGATCACGCATTCCTCTAGAAAGCAACATATTGTGAACCTGGCTACTCAGTTGGAAGCTCGGCCCTATCCCCATTCGAAAGCCATCCCTTCACCAATCCTGTATTTTGACGATGATGACATGAGAGACATAACCGGCCCCCATGATGACGTCGTCGTTATTGGGGCGGCCATTGCTGGGGAAGAGGTCCGACGCATCTTAGTAGACACCGGCAGCTCAGCCAACATAATTTTTGCATCAACTTTCGCCAAGTTCAGGGCACCCACGGTCATTACACGTTCGGATCGAACTATTGTAGGGTTTACAGGTTCGGCAGCAGACGTGGTCGGTGAGTTTGAAGGCATTGTTCAGCTGGGCCGCGGACCATTCAAAAAGGAGGTCACTGTTTTATTCGTCTTAGTAGACGCACCGGCTTCTCATAATGCGATATTGGGCAGATCGTGGCTGTCGCGAATTCACGCGGTATCGTCCACGGTTGATCAATGTTTGAAGTACGTAGTCGGGAACAACATGGGGGTAGTGCGGAGCAGCCAGAAAGCGGCAAGAGAATGTTACCGAGCGACTTTGGCCCCAATAAGATTTCTAGATACGTGTATATGAAGTTACTAGATACAGCATTTTCCAAACATAAACATTCCACTAATATGAAGTACATGGACGTCATAATCAACATCAAAACAGTGGTAGATGGGTTATAACGAGTTTGATAGATACAACCGCATATCGTTGCTAGATACCTTATAAAGATATTGCTAGATACAACATATGAACATTGCTAGATACATTATAACGACTTTGATGGATACAACATCAAAAAAATTCTAGATGGGTTGTAACGAAGTTACTAGATACAGCATGTGAACATTGCTGGATACGATATAACGACTTTGATAGATTCAGCATCAAAACAATGGTAGATGGGTTGTAACGAGATTGATCGATACAGCCGCATAAAATTTCTAGACATGTTATATAGACATTGCTAGATACGTTATAAGGAGATTGATAGATACAACAGTGTAACATTGCTAGACACGATATAAAGACATTGCTAGATACAGCAGTATAGGATTGCTAGCTAAGTTGAATTTATTCATACAATAAAAATGACAGGATCTCCCTATAAACTTTAGAATAACATGACATTGGTAGAAATACTATAAAAATTGATAGTAATACTAAAGTTGGTAGAAATGACATTGGTAGAAATGATTTACATAACATTTTTGATATCCTTAACACAATCAGATATGTTGCAATTCTTGATGGACAACAACAGGTGGCTTTGCAGGGTCGGAAAACGATCGGGTTAGATCTTTCTTCCCTTTACCAATACCTACTGCTTCTATAAGAGGAGCCAACCCAACTGCAGCTTTCAATGTGAATATGTATTCTTCAACTTGCATTTTTTCCTTCTGAAAATGTCTTAGACACCTACATTAACAAATAATCATATTCATTTCCAAAACTGACAGTACTGACCTTCATTTGATTGTGCGTTGATAATGAAATCAATATACTGTACAGGTAAAGGACACAAATCGTAAACCCAATAAATTTCTATAGAGCGGAGGTACAAGCAAATTATACGATAACAACCCCTACAACAACAATCAACAAACGGGTATCACCACTTAGTTACATTCACACACAGACAGTACGGAAGACGGCGAAAAAAACGTACCTGCTCGACGGAGATGGAGGCGGAGGCGGAGGCGGTGGATGGTCGACGAAGGTCTAGACGATGGAATTATCGGTATTGGGCCGACAGTTACGATGGCCGGAACGGTTATGGTCGACGGTTGAGTTCTAGATGTTTCGATTCAAAATCAACGTTTTGGTTCGCTCTCGTTTTATGTGTTTGTCTCTCCTCAAATTTAGAAATATTAAAGTGGAGGGATTTGGAACCCAAAAGTCAGATTAGAAGGTGAAAAAAGTGGGTTTCAACCAAAAAGCCTCCTTTTATACCCTAGAGGGTATTTTTGTCCAAAATATGGCTTTAGGTATTTTATGGAACTAGTCTAAAAGTGGATACCATTTTGATATTTGAATGTTGACTAGGTATTTATGGGTAGTTTCCTCTTATAATATTTATTTAGATTAATTCTAATATAATAGATAAAATATACTTTTTTTTCAAATAAAATTATACAAATAGAATTTGATTTTTTTTTATCTATGGTAATAAGTCAATTTTATAAATATAAAATTAATGGTATCACGTTTCAAAATTTTCCAGTATCGAATTTTATAACCGTTTTGATTGTATTAAGTAATAATTTTTAGTATTTATACATATGGATCGTAATTAAAATAATAACTAAAGCATGAACAAAGAAAATATGTATTTGTTCTAAAAAATATTCTACTAAAAACAAATTAAAACTTATTAGAATCTCATTTATCCACATTATTAAGAAAATGTATAAGTTATATAAAATATTAAAATAATGACTATTATAACATTAAAGAGTTTACAAAAATGTTTTTTAAACAACTTCAATTTCCTAGGTGATTTCATCTGCTTTCATTTGCAATCTCGCTCTCACCGTTATTTATGTTTCGCGAAAAAGAGATTACACCATTTCACACCCTTTTTAAACAGTTTTTGGAAACATGCAATTTTTATTTATTCCAAGAGAAAACCTTGAAGGAGTTCTTCAATAGCTACTCATTCAATTTTTTTTTGTTTCTAATCATCTATGTCTTGTTTGACAAGTTTATCTCAGATTAAATTATATCGTCAGGACATGTGACAACGAACAATTTCAAGAAGAGCTTTTAGTGATCAGATAAGAAAAACGGCTTTGAAGAAGTTAAATAGAAGACACTTTTCTTTGGTTTATGTTTAGTTATTTTCCTTTGCTTTCTATCTCATCAATAGACTACCTACACCTATCTGACTCATAAGTCTCCATATGAACTTTTATTTCACAAAGAACCTAACTATCTAGTTCTGAAAACCTTTGGGTGTGCTTGTTTTCCCTGCTTAAGGTCTTCTCAAACTCATAAATTCCAGATTCATTCTATAAAATGTGTTTTCTTGGTCTGAATAACCTATAAATCTTAGTTAAAAATAATGTTTTTGGATTCCACCTTCTATTTATTTAGGGGATCATGTTTTCCGCCAACAAACTACTCATACAATGTCTTAGTTGTTGCTTTAGTATGTATTTTCTTTACAAAATATGCTAAAAACTTAATTATTTTTCCCTATAGGAAAACTAATTAGGATATATCAGCGATCATACACCTAACGCTTTTATAAAATGTTTAATTTCATCATTTAAATATACCACTATGTGTATTTTTTATTATATTAGTTGAAATTTGATAATGGTGTAATTAGCCTAGCTCGAAGCAACGAGTTTATAAATCTTATCTAAAACTTTAAATATATAATTAGAGTAAGTCAAAGTTGTAACTAATTTCATATCTTTGTGGTTAGAGAAATATCTTTATTTATATCTTATATATGTGGGATATATTATATTTTGTAACACGGCCTATATATAAAGGTGCCCCTTTAATCAATAAACCTAACACATACTTTTCAATCCTTACCGACTCTTTTACTTCTCCACTTTTTTATATTACTCATTTTTCGTCAAGATTAAACATAAGAAAATTTATACTTATATTACTTCTCCACTTCTCTAATTTTGTAACATCTTTTATTCTTTATATATGTATGATATATTTATTTTTCAACACGACCTATAGACAAAGGTCCATCTTTAATCAATAAACCTAACATACTTTCTGATTTGTATCCATTATTTTACTTCTCCACTCTTTTACATTACTTATTTTCATCAATCTTAAGAATTAGCTACTCTATACTCATATCGATCTCCAGTTTGGATAGTTCTCACGATCCAAATTTATCGACATCAATTGGTAATGTGTGAGAGAAATCGAGAATTTTAATTTTTATTATCGTCAAGACAAAAAAATTATTAAAATGTCGAACAAAGTTAAAAACACGAATCTTATGTCAAGCGAAACGGAAGAGATTGAGTGTCTCTCACACGGATGATTAAAAACCTATGCGGTTAAAAAGTCAGCGACTGAATATGATTCTTCAGAATGACCAGCCGAGATCGAGGTGTCTGTCGAATTGCTAAAAAAAGAACATGTTAGAAACTCTTTCTTATAAAACAAAGTTGCTAATATATATTTGGAAAGCCAAACGAGATGCCGATATAAGACATGGTAAAGTTGGATACAACATCGTTTACCGGTAAAAGAGTAACAATCCAGAGGAGAAGTCGAGAAAAAAAAGGAGAAACCCTTTCAAACACCGTCCTTCAACTGGTACAAAAAATGAAAGGCTATCACCCATTCTTAACTAAGTTAGTATTATAGACCAACAAATCATAATTTAATCTCGGTCGCGAGAGTAGTTCAACTCCTAACAAACTGTCAAACATCAACTTGTACTCTTTTTAAATGATGTAGGTTTAGAATTAGAAAATATATTTTAGTCAAAATCTTATTTTATTAAATCAGATATATAGTACTCTTTGTAAGCCTTTTTGGGAGGGTGGATTGAACAGCAGAAGACTTTGCGATATTCAAAAAACTTTCTCCCAAAAGTTTTGGTTTATTTTTAGGAAGAATGATAATATGTGGGCTAACATCATGCATAATATATATAGCAACATCATTCATACTATTAAAACTACTTATGAGAAATCTGATTCTCTTACCTGGAAAAGGCTTTCAGGTATCAAGCAAACTTTCTCTTACCTGGAAAAGGCTTTCAGGTATCTAGCAAACTGCTGAAGGAAACATTAGATGACATTTGGGGAAATGATATATCGACTTTTGGGCTGACGACTGTCATATCATCCTCCAATTCTAGACCACAACACCAATTGGCTCCTCGATGCCAATTTAATGGAAACTATGACTCTCTGTTCACTTACATCAACAATATTAATCGTATATTAGTTGTCTTGGACATCGTTAATTTTTCTCTAGAAAGCACGGGTCTTATGTTAAAAATTCAGGTTTCATAATAGGTTGCATGTCGATTAGTAACACCATTAATAAACCTATGTAGCTCAAGTGGAAGGCTCCAACTGAAAATCGAATTAAGATGAACATTTATGCGGCGTGTCTCGGGAATGGAGAATCCAGCGGAGCTTTTATCTTCAGAGACAACATGGGAGAAATAATTTATGGTTTAACCAACACATTTGGAAAATTAACTCCCCATTTTGCTGAACCCAGAGATTTACTAGAAGGGCTTCTAATCTATAAGAAAAATAATTGAAGTAAGGTTGACATAGAATCAAACTGTTTATTGCTGATTAACTATCTTGCTAGTGAAAAATCTCTCTGGTACCTTACTCATTTATTCTCTATTTTCAAGAATCTAATTACTTCGTATATGAGAATCAAGCATATATCCAGAGTCCATAAACAAGCAGCCGATTTGTTTGCTAAATGGACTCTAAAATGCAAGAAAAAATTGAGTTTTTCTCAGTTCCAATCTCCAAATCAGTTGTTAACCATAGTTCTATTCGAATCTTTGGGGATCGGTTATATTAATTCAAATTCGGAATAATTTCGAAATAATGTGTAATTATGTTGTTTTGTAATGATGTTTTTAGTTTGTTAGTTTATTCAGATTAGCAAAACAAATGGTGGTTTTAAAGATGATGTGGATTTACCAAAAGATTTCTTTTGGAATAAATAGAGCTCCATGTCGGTGAATTGGGAGTCTTGAAGATAGGATTGTTGAAGACTTAAGAAATTGAAAATCTTAAAGAATTATGGTTCTTATTTTTGTTTAGTTGTAAATTTGTTTTCATGGAACTCTTTTTATACTTTGTCTCATTTTTGGGCTCTTAAATGTATTTTATGATTTTTCTTTTAATTAAAAAAGTCAAATATATAATATTTATGATTTTCATTTAAAAATGTATTTAATAAAACTATTTATTAATGATTCAAAAACATAATATCAAATAAATAATAAAAATAATACCTTCAATAAGTTTTGGTTAATTACCCTCTAAACTATTATTTATTGTCAAACCCACATTTTTTATTTTATATATACAGATGTTTAATTTTAAGATTATAAAGGTTTTAACAACTGTTATGAACCCAATAAATATATATTATTTATGTGAAGTAAATATTTAATTTAATTTAAACTTTTTTCAAACATATATTAGCTGTCAATTATTATCATACGAAAAGATTGTGATTTTTAAGTTACAATTGATTATTTTAGAAACTACCAAAGTATAGGTTCTGGAGATACAGGTTTATATATCCGAATTTGAAATAAATTATATAAATGATTCATACAATATTTATTTAGCTAATTTTAGCACCTGGTTACATACTTCTTTTTTAAATCTAACAATTATATGGTGAGAATAAAAATAAATATTATACAAAAGTAGAAAAACATAAAAAGAATAAATGGAGTTATAATTATAATATTTATTTAGATTAATTCTAATATAATAGATAAATTATACTTTTTTCAAACAAAATTATACTTCGTTTTGCCCCCAAGGGGGTAGCCGAGTTGGTTGAGTATGGCATTTTTATGACCAAAAGGTCATGAGTTCGAGTCCCTCTACCGGCTGAGCCTGTCACCTTGTGTGGTTTAGGTTTACCTTCTGTCACCTTGTGAGTTTTTAAGAGGTACATCAAATATATCAAAATTCTTGTTACATACAAAATATTTTCATAATTTCAATAAGTGTATAATATTTTTTATACTAACACTATATCTAATATTCTAGATACACTTATTAGAATTAACCAAACTAAGGCCCACTAAACAATTTTTTTTAATTATTCTATATATCTTATTGGAAATAACCCATTTCGGGTGATGTCGAGTATCCAATTTTATAACCGTTTTGATTGTATTAAGTAATATTTATTCGTATTTATACATATGGATCGTAATTATAATAATGACTACAGCATGAACGAAGAAAATATGTATTTTTTCTCAAAAATATTCTACTGAAAACAAATTAAAACTTATTACAATCTCATTTATCCATATTATTAAGAAAATGTATATGTTATATAAAATATTAAAATAGTAACTATTATAAAATTAAAGAGTTTAAAATAAAATCTATTTTTTAAACAACTTCAATTTCCTAGGTGATTTCATTACTTTCATTGGCAATCTCGCTCTCACCAGTATTTATGTAGGCGAAAAAGAGATTACACCATTTCACACCCTTTTTAAACAGATTTTGGAAACATGTAATTTTTATGTATTTCCAGAGCAAAGCTTGAAGGAGTTTTTCAATAGCTACTCATTAAATTTTTTTGGTTTCTAGTCATCGATGTCTTGTTTGACATGTTTATCTCAAGATTAAATTATATCGTCAGGACATGGGACAACTAGCAACTTCAAGAAGAGGTTTCAGTGATCAGATAAGAAAAACTGGTTTGAAGAAGTTAAATAGAAGACACTTTTCTTTGGTTTATGTTTAGTTACTTTCCTTTGCTTCACCTAACATATTTTAGTATGAAATGAAAGATTAACCCTTTCAAAAAACTTTGTTTTATGTGTTCTCTAAAATAAAATAAAAACACACAAATTTTGTTTAATGCATGCATCTAGAAGTAGAATGATTAAATCTTACATTTAGACGATTGAGAAGGATTAACATCCAACATTATGTATCAGAGCCACAATGTCGCATACGCTAAGATGTGATGATAGTTACGCGAGTGTGGTGAGAGACAGTGGGAGCATGTATATACGAGCTCGTTGAGGTAGATTTTGGTGGAGGGATAAATCTTTATCCTTCCAGTACCCGAAACAATCTGATACAAACTGCCAAGTATGGGCTATGCAGATGAAAATTCTCATGCGCACTTAGGGAGTTTGGGAAGTAGTAACGTCAACAGTTGATACACAAAGAGACAAACTTGCACTCATTGTACTCGACTAAGGATTGAATGAAGAGACATTATATCAAATTATGGATAAAGACACTCCAAAAGGAGTGTGTGATGCATTAAAAGCGACTCACGTTGGAGTAGAACATTATGTTAAAGTCAAAACTCAGGCATTAAAAAGAGAACTAGACAGATGAATATGGTTGAGAATGAATCCACTGATGAGTACACCAAAAAGGTGACCATGATAGTCGGTAAGATAAGGTCACTAGGAGTAAATGTTGAGAGCAACTATGTAATAAAAAAATTACTTAGACATGTGTCATCAAAATTCATGACAGTGGCCACGACTATTGAGGAGTTTAATGACATCGCTTCCAAGTCTATAGAAGATATTATAGGCTCTTTAAAAGCCTTTGAAGAGAATATGAAAACGTTTGAGAATAAGAAAGGTTTTAGGATTTCCTATGATATGTATCACCCATGCTCCAGTACAGAACAAAATAAAAAGCATTAAAAACACAAGATTTAACGTGGTTCGAAAATTGTGTACGTCTACGGACTCCGCCATAGATTTTTTTTACTATGATAAAGGATGACATATTTTCATATTATTTTTTGTGTAGTCTAAGTAATATATTTATAGGGAATAAATAAACTTACTAGACAATATCCTTAAGGAGATGATATACACAAATATGTTAACGACATTATTCGACTTATACTCAACATGCAAAGTACTTAACAAGCAACATGACAAACAATGTTTATTGCCAAACAAATATGTTGAATGTGAAATATTCTTTCTTCACCATCAATAAATATTCCTCTTGAGGCGAATACCCTTTCTTCACTATCAACAAAGAAATTTATATTCTTCTCACTAACCAAATGACCCTAAGGAATTCAGTTGATGATGCAAACACCAATACAGTTTAGGCACTCTCTAAACTTTCGAACTCATACTGCATTGGCCATTATATTTGTTGAATTATCGTGTGTAGACATTTTTGTCACATAAACAATTCTCTTTGATATTATATCATGAAGAACATGACACCTGACATCTATATGCTTTGTACCCTTGTGGTACATCTGGTTCTCTGTAAGGTGTATGAACTTTGATTGTCATAGAACACTTTTATAGTAGTCTTCTTTAAGCCTAGAACTACCACCAAACCTTGCAACCATATTGCCTCTTTAACTGCTTCTTGTACCTCCATATACTTTGCCTCTGTTGTAGACAAAGATATAAGAGATTTCAATTATTCTTTCCAAATGATTGCACTCTCATATAAAGTAAATACGTCGCCTGTCAGAGATCTCCTTGTATCCATATCACCTGCAAAATCGGAATAAATAAAAAACCAACCACCGATACTACAATATCATTCAACGATCCGCCAATATTAGTTTTGTTAAAACTTAAGCCAACGTTCACAGTATTCTTAAGATACCAAAATATCTATTTCACTTCTTGTCAGTGTTCTTTCTTAGGATATCTCATGTACCTACTAACTATACTAACCGCATGTGAAGTATCGAGACGTGTGTATATCATAGCATACATTATACTACCAACTGCACTTGAATATGGAACCTTCAACATTTTTTCCAACTCAAAATCGTCCTTGGCCACTCCTACTGCATACAACTTGAAATGAGCGGCAAATGGGACACTAACTGCCTTAACGTCAAGCATGTTGAGCTGTTGTTGAACTTTCTCAATGTAGCTTCATTGAGACAAGTGTAATGATCATACATTTATGTTCATAATAATCTCTGTACCAAGAATCTTATTTGCTTTACCCAGATATTTCATATCAAACTTGGCACAAAGTTGCTTCTTTATATGCACAATGTGTGACATAATACAAGCACCAATAAGCATATCATCCACACATAAAAACAAATAAACATAATATTCAACTCACATATTTTGATGATACACACACCTGTTATATAGACTCCTCCTGAAACCTTTTGACACTATGAATATATCCAAATGTTCGTACCATTATTTTGGTAACTGATTCAAACCATGCAGTGACTTGTTCTGCAGATAAACCTTGTCATCCATATTAGGTTCAATAAATCCCTTTGGTTGTATGATGTAGATTCTCTCCTCCAATTCACCACGTGGAAAAACAATCTTCACATCTAACTGCTCAAGTTCTAAATGTTGCAAAACTACCATGGCTAACAAAACTCGAATTGAATTATGCTTCACCAATGAAAAAAACACTTCATTAAAGTCGATTCATTCCGTTAGAGTAAAACTCTTAGCGACCAGTCTTGCTTTGAATCGAAATGCCTCAACCCATGGATTAACTTCCTTTTTCTTGAACACCCCATTTATTGCCTACTACCTTCTGTCTTTTACGGAAGTCAACGAGCTTCCATGTTTGATTCTTATGAAGAGATTCAATCTCTTCCCCTGTAGCACCATCCCATTGATCTGCCTCTAAACTCACTATAGCTTCCTTATACATACTAAGTTCCTACATCTCAACTACTTCGGCAACACACAAAACATATGCAATGAGATTTGAATACATTTTCAAAAGTCTAATATTTATTCTTTTATGTCCAATATTGTGCTATAAGGTTTTTGTTCTCTTTTCGGGGCATCATCGTTACTATCATCAGATGCTGACGCTCCACCTCGTGATTCTCGATTCGCCTCAAAACTACTAGAATTAATGGATCTCCTATGAACTGATTCTACTTCAATCTCCACCTGTTTACTCACAACCAATCCCGATTCGAGCATTTCTCCTACTTTTTATTATCTATCGAAGAAAACTGGTTAAAAGTCATGTCCCTACTGATTAGAGAACCTGGAAACTTTGGAAAAGTACACCATAACCTATATCGAGTACCTAAAGGTTTTGCTAACATTATGAACTTAGAGACAATACATCTCATATACAACTGTTTTCACTGTCACAAAAATCGTTCACACCTTCAACAATGTTTGCTACATTTCCGTTTTGATTTCCCTTCTTACCATTCAGTGTCAGACAATCTCTCCTATAATGACCAGGCACCGCATTCATAACAGTTTTAGTTATATAACATTAAATTGGACCTTCTTTATTCAATCTTAAAGAACTCGCTTTTCTTCTAGATCTTCCCCTAGTCAAAAGACCTTCCCTTTCAACCGATTGTATGGTTGCAACTGTCTCAACTCATTTGATTTCAGCACCCGTTTTGACATCTAATAGCGATAATTTATCATTACCATACATTATGGTTTCTACAAAGTTTTCATAGAAAATTGGTAACGATCTCAAAACAAACAAAACTTGATCATTATCCTTAATGTTGATATCAATTTTCTCCAATTCCAATAATCGATTTAAAATTATCTAACTATTTAAGTAATATAACTCAATTAAGTAATATTGAGTTATCAAATGCTACAATTTTAAAGTTTCAATCTTTTAGGGTACGAATAAAGTAATTAGACACACATAAAATTGTCATTAATAATTGGTATTAAAATCGAATCTGCTTTATTAATTATTATCCATGATAGAATAAGTATGTCAAACGCGTTTGCCAGCAATAGCATACAATAAAAACCCATTCGCAATACCGTTCAGTTCATCCATAGTCAATACTGAGTTTACTTGCATCTTCGTCATATTGGTAGAAGATGATGAGAGCCTCTCGGAGAACTTCGCTTTTATGTTGAGGCATCCACAGCATTCTTACAGAGGTAAACCATAATATTTTCATTTTTTTTCTAATTGGAAGATGACGAGAGCCTCTCGGAGACCTTTGCTGTTATGCTTAGGCATCCACAGCATTCTTACCGAGGTAAACTATAATATTTTCTTTGTATTCCTAATTAATCTTATTGCTAGTTAATAACTGTTAGAGGCCAAGCTAGAATTTATTCAGACCAAATTACTACCGTTGAAAGATCTGAAGATGCACTAGGAACGTTTAACGATAATCCAGATGGATCCCAACTTGTCACTTGTCACTGAGAATATCACAATGGAAGATATTTATTATTCACGATTTTGCTACTGAGCTAAAAATGACTAAGATTAGATTCTTACGTAAGTTCACATTTCATTTAATTATTTTAGAAGGTATCTTATACATTTTATTTGTTATAACCTAGATATATATATATATATCTTTTAATTTCTTTTAATAATAGTTTTGATTTTGAATTTTATGACTTTTATAAGATCAAATCAAATACTCGTCACTTATTTATTTATTTTTTATTAAATTAAAGATTTACAAATATTTCATATTTTCTTACCCTTCGTATTATTCTCAGCAAAAGATGAATAGAAAAACAAAAATTAAAATAATAATGCTAGAAAATAGAATTTCAGTTTCTGGAAAAAGAAATTGTGAGTTGTTTGCGGAAAATTTCTCTATTGCTATTCGGAATGCATTTATTAATATATATTAAAGTCTAACATAATTAAATGAAAAGTAAAGTTACATAAAAATTTGGTCCTAGTCTTGTTTAGTTCAGCAGCAAAATCGTGAATGTCCATATCTTTCATTGCTATATTCGCGATAAGAAGTTGGAATTAATCAAAATTATCTTTAAGCATTGCTAGTGCATCTGAAGCTCTTCCAACGATGGTAACTGTAAACAAGTATATTAAACAAAATCAGCATTTAAATAAATTGTAGCCTTGCCTCTAACTTTTAGAAAACATTAATCAAACTTTTGTGGTAGTAAAACTTTTGTAGTCTGCGGTTTCAGCTGGGATAATAAACTTCAGTGGTTCGATGTCTACAAGTCGGACTAATGATTGTCGTAACTGTGTCTGTGTTTGGTGGGTTACACAAAGTGCACCTTGTCTGGCATACGTGTTAAGTGGAACAATTCCTAGATCTATCATCTTCAATTGATTGTTAAATCAACAATCTCAGTCTTATTCCTCTTATTATAAAATTGTTTAATTTAAATAGTTACTTCTGTTTTAGTTATCAATATAAATCGTTTCAAGGTTCGAAGAAATATATATATATATATAAAAATTAATATAAATAAATAGAATTTATCTCCACAATTTAATATAAATATTAATCAATGTCAATTATGTTCTGACCTTGTAGCCAATTTCGGATGTTCTGTCCTCCATTGATGAGTAATATTTTATGAAATCGTAACGCAACATAACATATAGGGAATTTCAGGATGCTGTAGCTAATTTTGGATTAGAGAAAAGAATCACTTAACCGTGGTTAAATCATCAAAAATATATTAGTGGATGAATTGGTAGGTGTCATATATGCTCCTTGAATTATATACAAGACGATCAATCAATGCGATATATCAATTTGGTCCGTATCACAACTTTTTGTCAATTAAGTTTCTTACATTTTTGAGTCCGGGTTCACTACCTTTCTATTTTCTTACTTATTATTTCACCCCTATGAACATTCCCGTAAAATAAGCCAATCACATCTTTTTTATATATAATCAGTTTTTTTTTTATATCAAATTCGCGATTACATCAACTAGAAGAAGGCAGAGAGTATCAAAATTTGTAAAACTGTTCTTATGGGCTCTATTACTAAATTTATATTTGTATTTATAAGTATTTACCGTTTGTCAAAGCATAGTTAGAATATGTAATAACTTATAAATCTGTTGAGATATTGTTATCTGTTGTAACAATTTTATTTAATGCTTGTGACTTGCTTTCATTGATCGGGCCAAGATAGTGTTAGGCCTTGACGAGATTCTGACCCAGCTTTTAAACAACCACACAAGACAGTAGTGGTGGCAAACTGCTCAACCCGCTCTCCTGTCGGAACGGTTTAAAAATTTATCGCGGGTTGCAGGTTTACCGGCTTGCAGTTATGTCGTGTTACTGTTTATACATTTCTGTCGGGTTGAAGGTCTGCCGGATTGTCTGTATAACGGGCCAGTTTTGCAGGTTATCCAGTAGGTTACCCAACCGAAAACCCATATAGACACGGTTTACAAAGTATTTTATAATATTATTTAAAATTAATTTGTAACTGTTAAGTGAGTCTAATTTCAATAATCGATATATGTACAATATAAACGAGTTAATTATGCTATTTATTGTATTTTAATTTAAATATTATATTATTTTAATAGAAATTCTATAATCAAAACAACTATATTCTAAATAATATTTGTAATATGATTTTGATATGTTTGATTATATTTATATATTCAAAATATTTTATTTAATATTAGGTACATATTAAATAAAATGTATACATCTAATTATATTTTGATTATAAATTTCAATATTATTGAAAAACCTTTACGATTATAAAATTAATAATATGATTTTCGTATCGTAAACAATATAATCGTAATATGATTTAGATTTTGTTTGATTATATTTAGATATTAAAGATATTTTATCTAATATTACGTACATATTAAATAATATATACCTATTAGACATATAATTGTATTCTGATTTTAAATTATTAGGTAGTTCTTCAGATCTTTCAAGCTTGAAGTGTATATGTTTAGATGATTTAAATATTTTATTGTATTTTCGAACTATTTAATATTTGAAGCATAAATTTAAAGTTTTTAGAATTGTATAAGTATATGCATAAACATAAATTACTTGTAAATAACAAAAAAAATTAAAATTGAAAATATTTAAAAAACATTTAATAAAAAATAGAAGCAAAACAAACAATTCATTAATAATAAAAACCAAACAAGTAATATAGTTGTTCAATCAAATAAAACAAACATTACAACGAAAATGTTTTATACAATCAAGTAAAAAACTAAGGAGCTTCATTGTTGTTGTCGTTAGCTGGTGGACCTTGCAAATGCATGTTCTCTATCATCTGTCGCATATACTCCGATTGTTCGGCTTGAGAGTTTGCAAATCACTCATTCCATTGATCTTGTCTATCATGCCACTGCACGTATTGACCATGCCACTAGTTTTATTCACCATGCCACTAGTAAAATCCATCTTAAAACTTGCAAAGTTCCAAAGACTTGCGCCCAAAGGGGGTAGCCGAGTTGGTTGAATATGGCATTCTTATAACCAAAAGGTCATGAGTTCGAGTCCCTCTACATACGCTTTCTCGGATGAGCCTGTGGCATTGGTTTGCAGGCTATCGCGTCAGACTGAGGATTTACCGTGTGCGCACTCATTGCACTCTGAGTAGCGGTTGCAGGTTCCCTACGAAAAAAAAAGGTCCAAAGACTTGCCCGCAAGGAGGTAGCCGAGTTGGTTGAGTATGGCATGCTCGTGATCAGAGGTCATGAGTTCGAGTCCCTCTACATACGCTTTCTCGGCTGAGTCTGTCACCTTGTTTGGTTTACCTTCTGGCGTTGGTTTGCAGGCTATCGCGTCAGACTGAGGGTTTACCCGCTGTGCACTCATTGCAATAGTTTGTCCAGAGTAGAGAGCTTCTTGTTCTGGATGACGAGGCAAGAGATAAAAAAGTGATGAGGAATGTTATATTTATTCCATACTAACCCGACCCACCCAACGAATGGCGTTGTACGTGTCCTCGAAGTTACTAAAGTGACCTATATAATTACGAGTTAGCTAAGTAAATATTTTATGATTTTTTAATATCTTATGATTTTTTTCTATAATCTAATCTTCGGTTTGATATATATATATATATATAAAGAAAACCTACCGATTTGTAGTGTTTAAAAAAGTTTTAAGTGAAACTATAAAATCATAAGATTTGGAACAAGATTTGGTATGATAATAATTTGAAAAATTCATGTTTGAAAATAAACTAAACTAAAATAAATATTTTTTATTCTTCAAAATACTAATTAGGGATGTCATACCCATCCCTCTATGAAATATGTTTGAAAATAAACTAAACTAAAATAAATATTTTTGATTCTTCAAAATACTAATTAGGATATGGGTCTATGTTATGTTTGAAAATAAACTAAACTAAAATAAATATTTTTGATTCTTCAAAATACTAATTAGGATATTATGTTTGAAAATAAACTAAACTAAAATAAATATTTTTTATTCTTATCAAGGATTCTATCAAGAAGGAGATGTTATTTTATTATTTTAGATCTAACTAATCCTATATAGTCCTAGTTGATGAGAATAGTCTTAGTTGATGAGAGTTACTTCGGAAACAAAAAAATAAAATTGAAATTTTAGTTATCTTATCAATTGTAAAAAAGGCCTCACTTCTAAAAGGCCTCAAACTAGTTGAGGTATGTTTTTACTTATATACCACTGATCCTTTCCATGTTTAACCGATGCGGGATGTGGGACTTTGCTTGCCAACTTGCCACCCTAACACTAACCCGTACCCGTCGGGTAGCAATATGTTTTTTCTGGGTTCGCATGTAAAAAAATATCAAATTTAATATTCAATTATATAAATGGTATTTTCAAAATATATAGTATCAAATGATGATCATCGAATATTTTATAATATATTATTAATTAAGATATGTTTTAGGTATATATTAGTAAATATTTTTTAATTTAATTAATAATATTATTATTAGACCGAAAAATAAAAATATTTTTAAAGGAGAAATTGAAAAATCAAATTCAATATTTAAATATCAAATGATATTTTTCAAAATATATACTGTAATCAATGATAAGTAGCAAATATTTTGTTTAAATGTCGAATGATATTTTGTTTACTTAAAAAACTTACCAAGTTATTTTTCAAAATATAATGACTAATCTCAGTTTTGCAGAGAAAAAGAACAAAATATTTTAAATTAAAAAATTGAAAAATCAAATTTAATGTTTAAATATAGAATAATATTTTTTCAAAATATATTTTATATATTAACAAATAATGAATTATTTTGGTATATATTATAATACAAATACTAGTATAGTAATTTTATTTTAAGTTTGATAAATAATATTAAATAATTGTTTTTATATAATATTAATTTAGTGGGTAACGGTATTATCCAGTGGGTCGGGTTGGATAAGCGTGAGAAATTTCTTAAACCCATAACCTATCCCAAATCCGACGGGTAATAAATTTTCAAACCCATGACATAATAAATTTTCAAACCCATGACCCCGTGGAATTTTTTTTAAATCCATAACCCATCTCATTGTATCGCCTCGGAAACCGCGAGCTCGGAAAAAATTGTCATCTCTAATACTAATAAACAAAATATCATCACTTTCTATTTTTAATTAACCCTCCTTTGATTAACCGTTAGAGTGTTATATTTAATTTAATAAGAGAGAAAAAATAATAATACAATATTTATTATTATAATTTATACGAAAAGAATTTGTTCCTTCAACAGGAACGAAGGTTCATCACTTTCTATTTTTAATTAACCCTCAGGAACGAAGGTTCATCACTTTCTATTTTTAATTAACCCTCCTTTGATTAACCGTTAGAGTGTTATATTTAATTTAATAAGAGAGAAAAAATAATAATACAATATTTATTATTATAATTTATACGAAAAGAATTTGTTCCTTCAACAGGAACGAAGGTTCAATACTTTAGACTTAAAACCTGGTATGTTATTAGTTACAAAACCTGGTATGTTATTAGTTACAAAATTGATATGATAGCACTATTTAATCTATTGACCGGGACTTACAGGTTAGTAGAAAACATGATTTAAAATTAACAGAGAAGGATTTTTGTGTGACCACGATAAAATACATAACGATAGGCTAAATGGTTATAAGTTATTAAAATTTTAAAATTTTAAAGATGTTTTTTTGAAAATTCGTGGTTTTTTTAAAAAAACTATTTTTTCAACCAAACATACATTTTTTTAAAAAAAAATTGAATAAATTTTATAACTGTTTACGGGTGAAGTATGTAACAACACAATCTCAAAATCTCTTATTCATAATTTTTAAAATATTTAAAGAACCAGTTTATCAATTCCAAAAAAGCATCTAAAAAAGCATCTTCTTGAATTGGATCGTTTCTTTGTGGATTCCTA
Source organism: Limnanthes douglasii subsp. nivea (assembly GCA_036936605.1). Taxonomy (NCBI): domain Eukaryota; kingdom Viridiplantae; phylum Streptophyta; class Magnoliopsida; order Brassicales; family Limnanthaceae; genus Limnanthes; species Limnanthes douglasii. The sequence goes on along the minus strand of JAUPFV010000005.1, from coordinate 103,982,972 downwards.
TACGAAGTTTTTGTAAATGGGTTTCCGGATATTCGTTTATCATTAGATCCAAGAAGAAGAGTTCTTCTCTTGAATATCATTCAAGAAAGTTTCGGATTGCCACAAATTTGCATTTGACCCACTTCTAAAAGGCCTCAAACTAGTTGAGGTATGTTCTTACTTATATACCACTGATCCTTTCCATGTTTAACCGATGTGGGATGTGGGACTTTGGTTGCCAACTTGCCACCCTAACACTAACCCATACCCGTCGGGTAGCAATATGTTTTTTCTGGGTTCGCATGTAAAAAAATATCAAATTTAATATTCAATTATATAAATGGTATTTTCAAAATATATGGTATCAAATGATGATTATCGAATATTTTATAATCTATTATTAATTAATATATGTTTTAGGTATATATTAGTAAATATTTTTTAATTTAATTAATAATATTATTATTAGACCGAAAAATAAAAATATTTTTAAAGGAGAAATTGAAAAATCAAATTCAATATTTAAATATCGAATGATATTTTTCAAAATATACTGTAATCAATGATAAGTAGCAAATATTTTGTTTAAATGTCGAATGATATTTTGTTTACTTAAAAAACTTACCATGTTATTTTTCAAAATATAATGACTAATCTCAGTTTTGCAGAGAAAAAGAACAAAATATTTTAAATTAAAAAATTGAAAAATCAAATTTAATGTTTAAATATAGAATAATATTTTTTCAAAATATATTTTATATATTAACAAATAATGAATTATTTTGGTATATATTATAATACAAATACTAGTATAGTAATTTTATTTTAAGTTTGATAAATAATATTAAATAATTGTTTTTATATAATATTAATAGCACTATTTAAATCCATAACCCATGACATAATAAATTTTCAAACCCATGACCCCGTGGATTTTTTTTTAAATCCATAACCCATCTCATTGTATCGCCTCGGAAACCGCGACTTCGGAAAAAATTGTCATCCCTAATACTAATAAACAAAATATCATCACTTTTTATTTTTAATTAACCTTCCTTTGATTAGCCGTTAGAGTGTTATATTTAATTTAATAAAAGAGAAAATAATAATACAATATCTATTATTATAATTTATACGAAAAGAATTTGTTGTTTTAACAGGAACGAAGGTTTAATACTTTAGACTTAAAACCTGGTATGCTTGATATGATAGCACTATTTAATCTATCGACGGGCACTTACAGGTTAGTAAAAAACATGATTTAAAATTAACAGAGAAGGATTTTTGTGTGACCACGATAAAATACATAACGATAGACTAAATGGTTATAAGTTATTAAAATTTGAAAATTTTAAAGATGTTATGTTGAAAATTCGTAGTTTTTTTTTAAAAACTATTTTTTCAACCAAACATACAATTTTTTTTTAAAATTTGAATAAATTTTATAATTGTTTACAGGTTAAGTATGTAACAACACAATCTCAAAATCTCTTATTCATAATTTTTAAAATATTTAAAGAACCAGTTTATCAATTTATTTTTGGTTGATTTAATCCAAAACTCACGATCCAATATGATTGATAAAAAAATAAGAAAACAATAAGTTTATCCAAATTTTAATTAAAAGTATATATAAATAATATGTATCTCAAATTTCCTAATTTTTTTAATAATTCTTTTTAATAATTAATTCTTAATTTTATTTTCTGTTTTAAAAAGATATTATAAAATACATAAATAATTTTTTTTTTGAAATTTCATTGTTAAATAGTTGTCTTTTTCATTTTTAATTTTAATTTTTAGTTGCGGAAGATTGAAATTAACATTTACAAATTCAAACTTTTTTTCTTAATTAAAATTAAATTTGTCAAAAGTTCGAACAATTCGTCTTAAATTTTATTAATATATACTTAACCTTTTGATATTTTATTATCGATTGAATTAAAATACTGAATTTAACAAAATATTTGTTGTGCTAAAAAAAACTTAAAAAATAAAATCTAACAATTAATGTTTAAATATTAAATATTTTTGTAGCATGAGTTTTAGTTTTGGATTATATTTTATTATCTAATAAACCAATAACTAATATAGAAAAGCTTACAAATGATAAATATATAAAATAGAGGAGAAAAAAAGTGACTAATAACTTTTATAGACAATAATAACGGTTCAATTACTGAGTAAATACACCATAATTATTGGTTTATTTATAATTTTATATTATATCTTAGCACTATTACTTAATTTAAAAAGAAGTTTGATTACAATTATCTGGTTCTTGTTGTAATATAATTTTTTGTTTATATGTGTATATATTTTTTGATAATTTTTTATTTATTTTTAAATTATGATATAAGCGTTAATTCGTGTTTATTATTTATTAAATATTTTAAAGAAGTTGGAACACCTTTCCCTTCGAGTTTTTTGAGCTTTTTCTGTAAAAGAGTTCTAAAAATAAATAAATTATGAGATTGAGAGAGATGTTCCACCTGGAATACGATAAAAAAAAAAGGTATGATATCATTGAGATTGTTGAAGATTTTTTTATCAACCTTCTTTGGTTAGTATATGCAAAGCTCCAAGAAATTTATTTTTTACCGATATTTCACATCTTTGCATAGATAAATATAATACTTATAACAAAGAAAAATGTTAGTCAGGAATAACATGTTAAGCTAATTACAAATAATAAGTCGTTTAAGCTTCATTATTACTATCATTACTGCACTTATAACTCAGTCATTAGGTTTTATATAGACCATATCCAATTTTTTTACAAATATAATGGTACTTAATCTATTAGGGACATGCGAATGATTGAAATAAATTTTCATTTTACACTTGAGAGTCCATTTGGTAAGCCAATCGGTTGCGTCGGTTTTTATTCTATATATGTGAGTTAGAGTCATATTAGAAGTCACCGGACTTCTAAACAAAACATGTATAAATCAAGGGTCAAAGCAGAATTAACATTAGAAAGAAGCTCAACAAGAATTTTGGAATCACATTTGATGCCAATCCTGTCAATGTTTAGGATTTTGCAAATTAAAGGGCCATCAAAGAGGGCTCCAACCTCAACCAGCTTAGGATTAGTTTCTCTATAAAGCCTATCATAGCCTTTAATTATGTTGCCATGACTAGACCAATCCCACTAGCCTCTCCATTAGACAAACAAGAGCCATCAAGATTAAGCTTATACTACCATGACTTGGGGAAGACCAGTTAAGAATGTTAACTTGTTTTAAAGGTAGTTAGATGGTTGAAGCAACCAAGAACTATAGCAACATGCTCATCATTAGACTAGTGAATATTTTTAAGAAGCATAGCTTGATCAAGATTAATGATCATGTCAACTTTAATAGTTATATTATCCCTTTGTTTTTGTGCTTGAGGTCATGTATCATTTCTTTACCAAGAAGAACATTATCTTGGATGTCCGTGTCAAGGAAAAAGTCACCATGAATATTATATATAATTTTAGGGAGAAGAATTTCAAGAATTATTGAGAAGTTTAGATAGAATTATGCTTAGGATATTGGGCTAATATGTTTAAACTCTTTCCATGAAGTAAGATTGTTAGACTTATGAATTGTGAAGAATAAGATTATTGACAACATTATGGATCTCCTCCACATTGGGATAGACATTAGGTTTCTATTATCATCCTCATTTACTAGGTTAGGAATTAAGTCTTGAAGAAAGTCCAAATTAACATTAGGAGGAATCTCAATAATGGAAGATTTAAAAAACATATCTTGTTCCCATCTTTTATCCAATTTGAGTGAGATTTTCGAAGCCAATAAGACTCTTCTTTGGGAAGAAGATGAAGATGTCATATCTTAGCTTTATCTAGGGTTCTTATCTTCAGGAGAGTTATAATTATGGTATTTAAGATCTAGAGAAATGATAGTATCTTTAGTTTCAGATATTGAATCCAAGATATTACAAAAACAAATTTTGTTCCCATCTATAATAGTGGATTTGAGCCTCTTTAATTTATGCCAAAAAATGTTAATCCTATTACCATTGACGTATTGATTCCAACTATGTTCTACAATGGATAGGAAATCACCACGTAAGGTCCATATATTTTGAAAACGAAATGCATGAGGAACAGGGAGGAGATCTAGACGGCGACGTGGAGGATTTGGTTTTAAGGGAAAGAGTGGAGCAAAGTCTATTAGGCATAGATATTTTATCGATATTGGAGGAGGGTTTTGCTTCGTTGAGCTTAACCGGGATGTTTTTGTTTGAACGACAGGAAGCAGAGCTTTTCTTCTGATATTTGAAAGTAGTGCGCGTCTCAACCATGGTTTCAGGGAGGCGATAGAAGCACTAAGAGAGAATGATGGTAAGAGAAGGATGGTGTAGGGTTAGGAAAAGATGAAGAGGTTGTTTATAGGGAGTTAATGAGTTCGAGAAGTCGATCGATTAGAGTCTGTTGTAGGGATTAGGACAAGGTAGTGTTATTATGTAAGGAACTAAAGAATATTAAGGAAGAGAGAGAGAGAGAGCATTAAGGGCCAATGATAACTATTGGAGGAAACAAATTATTAACTCTGTGGCTAATGAGAGAAATGCAGTTTAGGTCTCCCACTTCCAAGAAAAGAACTCCCTAATAAACTGCCTGAAAAAAAATGTAACTGCCAAGTTAGAGAGAAGTTATGAATGCAACAAGAAACCGTCGAATTCATAACTCCACTGTCACCACTGCAAGTCTGGAAACACGGCTGGTTGATCATAAGCGAGAAAGCATGGCTATAAGGATGATTCCGGCGAGGCCATAATCTACAATTTGAAGGAATGATGGTGAAGAGCATAGTCTAATCCCGATGGATTTTCTGACATAGGGAGAGTGGTGTTCTGTCAGAGGTTGACAAACTCTTCAGGAGTTGAATCCAAAAATTCATATACATGACGGACGGGAAATACATGTAGTCCCAGATCTTGTAATTTGAAGCAAAAACAAAGGCTATCATGCTTCTGTTTACTGGCAGAAGCGTTGGGGGGGGGGGGGGGGGGGCGAGTTGAACATGAAAGAGGACGAATGGCCTTGCATTGGCTGCCATATGGAGCAAGGTAGGAATCATGAAATCCAACAAAACCGCCGGTGTAAGTAGCTTCTGATTCATGATTGTGTGATTGGAGGATTAAAAACATAGTAAACTAAGATAGGATCAACCATTTTGAACCTTTCTTGATCTTAGATTACACAAATTGATAAAAAAACATGGAGAAAAACTCCTCATCAACAAGCATGAGAGCTTGTGATGAGGGGTTTGGTCTAAAAAAGGTGGACAACAAAGTGTTTTGTTTTGAAAATTCATAGTTTTTTGTTCGAAAAAGAATGCGAAAGGTTTTTCATATTTTGTTATACTCAAGTTTATTTATATTGACAATTAACTAATATATAAGCAATAAAATTCTTTTATTTATTTTGAAAAGTATTCATAAGGTAGGGTTTTCAGAATATATGTTATAAATTAAAACTATCCATAACTATTTGGAGGCAAAGTTTTTCAAAAACCACAAGCAATATAAATATATTTATAAACACAAAACATGTATAACTTGATAATTACTTATTTTTAAACTTGAAAAAAAAATATTGTTCAAATTATAACTCAAAATATATATATATATATATATATATATATATATATATATATATATATATATATATATATATATATATATATATATATATATATTCGAAGACAAGCAAAAATAAATCATTGATTGATATTTTTAGTCTTCTTTTGCTTTACCTTCTTATTTCCTAAATCAAATTACACAAGTACGAACTAAAAATCAATTGTTTTTTCACCACCAAATTACACGTAATTACGTAACTGGAATATAATTTTTTTTCCAGACTTATTTTGCAACCAAAGCACTACTTACACAATTTTTTCTTCTTATTTATGCAACTCATTTTGCACGTAATTTTGCAATTGAACACGCACCTAATGTGCACGTAATTTCACAATTGAACATAATTTCTTTTTACGCAAGTTATTTGCATGTAATGTTGAAACTGAACACAACTATATTTTCATAACCCAATTACATGTAATTTGTAACTGAAATATAGTTACTTTTTCAGACTTATTGTACAGCCCAATTAGACAGAATTATGTATCTAAAAATATTAAAAATAATATATTGAATTCGTATTGAATTCAATATTGCCTTTTGGTTCCCATCTAGGTATATTGAATTCGTATTGCCTAGTGGAACTCATTTTCTCCTCAAGACAAGCCCGATTGAGTAGATGGAAATGAATAATTAAATTTTCCAAAGTTTGATTATTAAGGATTAACATATTTGTAGTATAAAGCCATCTCGAGGCCGTGCATGTGTTAGCACTACCACCAAAATGTTTGGCACTTTTGCATCCTTAACGGATTGGATCCTCAATCAGATCTTTCGTTCCCACTTTCTGCGTGTCCTCCTCATATCTTCTCTCTTTCACCAGCATCTCCTTTATTCATATGCTACAATTACACTAAGATAATATCATTGTCTTCTTTCTTATCCTTAGTGTCAAATGTCTAAACGGCGGGCTTGACTCTGCGAGCCTGATATAAGATTTGCTAATGTAAATACAGAAAGTATTTTTCTTGTTTACTTTTCAATCATTGCACCAAACTCTCAATCTCAGTCGGTGATGGCAACCATACATGCTTCTTTCTTGGTATGCTTTTGATCGTATGAGATTTTGGTTGTTTATTTGGTGGAATTTCCATTTGAATCTCTTTGTCGACCACGTTTGACATTTTAGGGTTTAGATTGTTTTACTCTTGATAGAAACATCTTAGTTACTATTGATATAAGGTGGTTCATTCACATCTCCATCTTGAAGTATTATAAATTCTGTCATAACATCAATCATATCTAATAATATCTTAGAACCATTCATTTTCTAATTCATATTCTCACTTGGATTTTAGTTTATTCTAACGGTCTAAATCTTTCAAAAACTGATGTATCATCTTTTTATTTAGAATAACCCATATTTACCAATTACACCTCTTCGCTAACCTTTTCTCTCTCTTAGAAAATATTTGTTTGGTACTACCTCAATCAGAACTCAAAACCTCAAGCCTTCCATTTTATCTAAACATGTATGTACTATATACAGTCTGTTCATTATATTTGTTTTATGTTTCTTACACGTAATATTTACTAAGAAAATATTTAAATAAATTTTGTGTTTTTTTTTGGTTTATATCCTTTCAAAAGAAATTATTCAATACAATTATAGAGAGTTTTTCTATTTGCTTCTTTGTTTACTATACAGTTTTAATTTATTTTCTTGTCTTTTATTTTTAGATTTGATATGTTAGATTTGGTATCTTTTAAATTTGATAATTTTATCCAAATTCATAAATAGAATATAAAATTGATTTGACATTTGTAAACAATATATTAGAAATATATACAGATTTATTAGAATATAAAATTGATTTGACATTTGTAAACATAAATAAATTTAATTATCATTAATAAAATTAATTTTTTTTTGTTAAAAATATATTTTATGTTAGCTAGGTATTTTTAATGTTAATTCAATTTAATAAAAAATAGAGTAACCATATTATTTAATCTAATAATTATTAAATTAAAAATATTAATTTCTACTAAATTTTAGTAGAAAACAATAAAAATAAATAATCCTCAAATCCAATAAAATTATAAAATTTGATAATTATTTATTAATTAATTAATAAGTTTATAATCCGATAACTATTTTCTATAATAATCTTTTATAACTAAAACATATAATAAAATGACATAATATAAATTATTTATTATTTTTGCATATGATAAAATTTTGTGACAAGATATTATTATCGGAAAAAGTCATAATTTTACCCCACATAATAAGCTAGAGATATTTTAAAGTTTATCTTAATGAAGTTATTTAGAAAACAAATATCTTGTCACAAAACAAATCTCAATTTCTTGATTAAACATTTGTAATTTTATGGCAATAAATTTATTTTTTCTTACAATTTTTATCGTCGTAACAAATTTGGCGTATTTGATTTGAAATTTTATTGTCACTATATAAGGTTTGGGAGAATTTCCATTCAAATACCTTAGCCAAGATAAAATATTGAAATCGAGAAAGAAATATAATTTAATATGTCTTTTTATTCAAATGTGTGATAAATCTTCAAATAAAGATTTTGGTTAGTTTTATGGGGTTTACATAAAATATCTTACCAATCGCTTAACTACACGTGTTCCTAATCATTAACTTATACATCTCATTATGTTATAACCGCCTAACGAACTTTTGTAATCACCTTTCATATGATGACACAAGTAAATACATTTACATTCGTTTAACAAACTCTCAACATAATCGACTTATATTTGGCATATGACCCTCGTCATAACTCTCAATATAAGTTTCTTCATAAATTGGAGGACTTAGAGAAAATATAGAGACCTTATAGAAACAGGCTTAACTCTTCTAGCCCAAGCCAGCCTGCCCTACAAATACTGGGTACAAGCTTTTGAGACTGCTGTATATCTCATCAATAGACTACCTACACCTATTATGACTAATAAGTCTCCATATAAACTCATATTTCACAAAGAACCTAACTATCTAGTTTTGAAAACATTTGGGTGTGCTGGTTTTCCCTGCTTAAGGTCTTCTCAAACTCATAAAGTCCAGTTTTATTCTATAAAATATGTGTTCTTGGTCTGAATAACCTATAAAGCTTAGTGACAAATAATGTTTTTGGATTCCACCTTATATTTATTTAGGGGATCATGTTTTCTACCAACAAACTACTCATATAGTGTCTTAGTTGTTGCTTTTGGTATGAATTTTCTTTGCAAGATATGCTAAAAACTTATTTTTTCTCCCCATAGGAAAAGTAATAAGGATATATATTAGCGATCATACAGCTAACTTTTTTATAAAATGTTTAATTTCGTCGTTTAAATATACCATTCTGTGTATTTTTTATTATATTAGTTGATAATGGTGTAATTAGTCTAGCTCGAAGCAACGAGTTTCTAAATCTTATCTAAATATTTTAATATATAATTAGAGTAAGTCAAAGTTGTAATTAATTTCATATCTTTGTGGTTAGAGAAATATATTTATTTATCTCTTATATATGTGGGATATATTATATTTTGTAACACGGCCTATATATAAAGGTGCCCCTTTAATCAATAAACCTAACACATACCTTTCAATCTTTACCAACTCTTTTACTTGTCCATTTTTTTATATTACTCATTTTTCGTCAAGATTAAGCATAAGCACATTTATACTTATATTACTTCTCCACTTTTCCAATTTTGTAACGTCTTTTATTCTTTATATATGTAGCATATATTTATTTTTCAACACGACCTATAGACAAAGATCCATCTTTAATCAATAAACCTAACATACTTTATGATTTTTATCCATTGTTTTACTTCTCCACTCTTTGCATTACCTATTTTTCATCAATCTTAAGAATTAACTCCTCTATACTCATATCGATCTCCGGTTTGGATAGTTCTCGCGATACTAATTTATCGACATCAATTGGTAATGTGTGCGATAAATCGAGAATTTTAATTTTTATTATCGTCAAGACAAAAAAATTATTAAAATGTCGAACAAAGTTAAAAACAAGAATCTGATGTCAAGCGACACAGAAGAGATTGAGTATGTCTCACATTGATGATTAAAAACCTATGCGGTTTAAAAGTCAGCGACTGAATATGATTCTTCAGAATGACCAGCCGAGATCGAGGTGTCTGTCGAATTGCTAAAAAATAACATGTTAGAAACTCTTTCTTATACAACAAAGTTGCTAATATAGATTTGGAAAGACAAACGAGATGGCGATATAAGATATGGTACAGTCGGATACAACATTGCTTATCGGGAAAAGAGTAACAATCTGGAGGAGAAGTTGAGAAAAGAAAGGAGAAACCCTTTAAAATACCGTCATTTAACTAGTACAAAAAATGAAAGGCTATCACCCATTCTTAACTAAGTTAGTATTATAGACCAACAAATCATATTTAATCTCGGTCGCGAGTGTAGTTCAACTCCTAACAAACTGTCAAACATCAACTTGTACTCTTTTTAAATGATGTAGGTTTAGAATTAGAAAATATATTTTAGTCAAAATATTATTTTATTCAATCGGATATATAGTACTCTTTGTAAGCCTTTTTGGGATGGTGGATTGAACACAAGAAAACTTTGTGATATTCAAAAAACTTTCTCCCAAAAGTTTTGGTTTATTTTTAGGAAGAATGATAATGTGTGGGCTAACATCATGCATAATATATATAGCAACATTATTCACACTATATAAACTACTCATAATAAATCTTAATTCTCTTACGTGGAAAAGGCTTTCATGTATCAAACAAACTTACTCTTACCTAGAAAAGGCTTCCGGGTATCAAGCAAACTGCTGAAGGAAACATTAGATGACATTTGGGGAAATGAGATATCGACTTTTGGGCTGATAACTGTTATAATCATCATCCAATTCTAGACCACAACAACAATTGGCTCCTTGATGCCAATTTAAAGGAAACTATGATTCTCTGTTCACTTAAATCAACAATATTAATCGTATATTAGTTTCCTTGGACATCGCTAATGTTTTCTCTATAAAGCACGAGTCTTATGTTAAAAATTCAGGGTTCATAATAGGTTGCATATCGATTAGTAACACCATTAATAAACCTATGTACCTCAAGTGGAAGGCTCCAACTGAAAATCGAATTAAGATGAACAATGATGCGGCGTGTCTCGCGAATGGAGAATCCACCGGAGCTTTTATCTTCAGAGACAGCATTGGAGAAATAATTTATGGTTCAACCAACACATTTGGAAAATTAACTCCCTTTTTTGCTGAATCTAGAGATTTACTAGAAGGGCTTCTAATCTGTAAGAAAAATAATTGAAGTAAAGTTTACATAGAATCATAGTGTTTATTGTTGATTAATTGCTAGTGACAAATCTCCCTAGTACCTTAGTCCTTTACTCCATATTTGCAAGAATCTAACTACTTCGGATATGAGTATAAAACATATATCCAGAGTCCATAATTAAGCAGCCGATTGATTTGCTAAATGGACTCTAAGATGCAAGAAAAAACTCATTTTTTCTTAGTTTCAATTTCCAAATCAGTTGAACCATAGTTCTATTCGAAAGTTTGGGGATCAATTATATTAATTCAAATTCGGAATAATTTTGAATAAGGTTGTTTTGTAATGATGTTTTTAGTTTGTTAGTCTATTCAGATTAGCAAAACAAATGGTGGTATTTAAAGATGATGTGGATTTACCAAAAGATTTCTTTTGGAATAAATAGAGCTCCATGTTGGTTAATTGGGAGTCTTGAAGATAAGATTTGTTGAAGGCTTAAGAAATTGAAAATCTTAAAGAATTATGGTTCTTACTTTTGTATAGTTGTAAATTTGTTTTGATGGACTCTTTTTATACTTTGTCTCATTCTTAGGGGCTTAAATATATTTCAAATGTGTTGAGGCGAAGATTTGTACTCTCAAAATATTTAGTAATTAATTATTATTTTTAATTAAAAAAGCAAATATATAATATTTATTATTTTTCATTTAAAAAATATAATTAATAAAAGTATTTATTAATGATTAAAAACATAATATCAAATAAATAATAAAAATAATACCTTCAATAAGTTTAGGTTAATTATCCTCTAAACTAATATTTATTGTCAAACCCATATTTTAAATTTTATATATACCAAATCTGTATTTGATGTTTTATTTTAAGATTGTCAAGGGTTTAACGACTGTTATGAACCCAATAAATATATATTAATTATGTGAAGTAAATATTTAATTTAATTTAAACTTTTTTCAAACATATATTAACTGTAAATTATTATCATAACAATAATTGATTCATACAATATTTATTTAGCTAATTTTAGCACCTGGTTACATAATTATTTTCTAAATCTAACAATTATATGGTGAGAATAAAAATAAATATTATACAAAAGTTGAAAAACATAAAAAGAATAAATGGAGTTATAATTATAATATGGGAAATAACACACTAAGTACTTTTGTGCGAAACCTATTACTATCTAGTACTCAAAAATGGGTTAATGCTCACTTAATACCCATCTCAATAAAACAATCCATTTCAAGACCTAATTGTTTTTAATACCATAACTACGATTAACCTAGTATATAAGCCTTATTCTGAGAATTAATGTGTATTTTCACCAAATCATCAATTTCAAATTTTGAATTTTGAATTTTAAAAGAGCTTCCACTCTCCATCTGTCTTCTCTTACTTTTTTTTTTCTCTCCTCTTCTTCTGACAAACTTGAAACCCTGCCAACCAAACAAAATCAGTCTAAAGATGTCGACAAACCAAAACCCTAGAAATGAAAAGAAAAACTATTTTTTTTAATAATTACATACCTTGCAAGCAATCACAGTTCTCTGCTTCTTTACGAACAACATCAAGAACTGAATACCTCAGCTCAGCTCCCTCAGTGTAATTCCCTTTAGCCCAGCTATTTCCGGCGCCGGATTGACCGAAAACGAAGTTATCAGGCCTGAAGATCTGCCCGTTTTACACGACGGACCACCCATTTGCTTGCATCTCCAAAAAACTATAGCTACCAAAACAAATTCTAAATGGGCAATTCGTCTGAGCCTGCAGGTCGACCAGACTCCGGCAAAATCGATGATAGATATGGAACAACTAGTCGACTTCTTATACGAAGACCTACCACATCTGTTCGATGATCAAGGTATCGATCGGACGGCCTATGATGAGCTAGTGAGGTTCAGGGCCCCAATAACAAAGCATGATAGCATAAGTGGTTATCTCTTTAATATTTCTCTGTTAAAGAATGTATTCACTCCTCGATTTCAACTTCATTGGGCCAAGTAGGTCTGACTTCTAACTGTTAACTGTTAAGTTTTTGAAATGGCAATTTGAAATCATGTTTCTTGACCCAGAAACAAGAATAGAAAGACTCTATCTTGGTGTTTATTTAACATTGGAAGTAAGCTGTAACTGATTTTGGTTTCTAGACACGTCCGTATGACAAAAATACCAGGTAGACTATGGTAATGAAAGTCGCTCTTTTGTCGTGGAAGCCAGAGTTGATCTTTACAGGAACATCTATCATGAATGTCAACCCAAAGACTGGAACATTTTGCAGCTATTTGGTAGTTTCCGGCGCCGGATTGATAAAAAATGAAGTTATCATGCCTGAAGATCTGCCCTTACGGACCAGAGCGGAGACTGTCCATGGTTCCTGGCTCGAGATCCATAAGAACAGCTCGAGGACTCCGCAACCCCTTTTTAAGCTATATATATCAGTTCCAGATTATCGTACATATGTTTTTCTTTTCTTGACTGTATAATTAGTGTTATCACCCACGGTGATTGGAAAAGTAATTGTCCGGGTGAAATATGAGTTTTAGGGAGTTTTTTCTTGTGAGAGAATAACGAAATTGGTGTGCTTTGTACATTGACCTTCTGTTTTTTTCTTTCTGGTTTGGTCCCAAATTCTCCCTGTCCTTTGAAGTTTGAGGACTTGATGTCCTTTGTTCCTTTTGACTGTGTAAATTCTTTTGTAAACTTCTGCTTCAAATTTGATAATTGTTTATGTGTAATTCATAGTTTGTAAAGGAAGTAACGCAAAATTCGAGCTCCTGTTATTTTTTTTACCGCACAGTAGGAAAAGCTTTCAGTTCTTTAGTTATTATAGTTATGTTATTATCTTCATAACTACTTTTAAAAAAATGCAATATTGTGATTACATTGTTAGATATGCTATGATTACATTGCTAGATACTTGTTATATCATTTTGTAGTTGCATTGAAATTAAGTTTCTGATGCCACATTGCTAGATACAGTCTAATATCTCTGCGATTGTAAGTCTACAATGAGATTACTAGATACGTTTATATGAAGTTGATAGATACAACATGATAAGAGAGCAATTCGCCGATCTTAATAGAAAATGAGTCAATTGTAAATAGAAGGAGATGAATATGCTTATTAGTGTGTTTATTATTTATTAGAGGGTAATTTGTAAACAAAGTATTTTGTCAAGGACTAAAGGAGAAATAAAACAATACCACCAAAGACATAAACGGGTCCACCCTTCCCCACTATAAAAGGGAACCCATTATTCTTGGTAGGTGGGACAATTGAATATAATATTCTCTTTATACTTTCTCTCTAAAGAATATTGAGCCTTAGTCACATCAGGTCCAAGATCCAACGTTATTCTCTATTGTCATTTATTCTCTCATCATTGGCGCAGTATTTGAGAACACGTGGTACCAAAAAAGGAATCTTTTTCTTTGAAAATCGCAATCTGATCTTAAAGAATGAATGACGAAGCAGTCCGAGAGAGGGTCGGAAGAGAAGTGATCCGAGTCATTTCGCGGTCGATCCTTATCATGACTAGGAGACAGCTGCTGGAAGACATCCCGAAGCTAAATGCTGAAAATGAGTGGGCAATAGATGATAAAAGAGCGCGAGAAGGTAAAGGGAAAGAACCGGTCGTAGACAACCGCGACGAACGTTACCCAGCTATTGACCCTCGTATCGACGCCCGACCTGTTAGATATTATCGGGAGTCTCACCCGAAGGACAAACATAATGGAAGAGTAGAGCAGTACCCAAAAGATAACCGAGGGATCTCTGCTGATTATACTTCGGATAATTCGTCGGGGAAGAGAGTATCGGCGTAAGGAATGGCTAAACAAGCGCGCGCAGAAAAGCAATTCCCGACGGAATAGGGCGCCCCGTTCTGACTCTCCTAAGTTCAAGAAGGGTAGCTCTGAGAAAAGGACGACAGTGTCTTTCGAAAAAGAAGATATGCAAACGCCAGTGGCAACCATCGAACAGCCAGAACCAGGAGTACCGAGTCAGTAGCCAGTTCATTAACCCAGGAGATGAAGGTCTGTATGGGATTTAGACCGAGGGGCTTGGAGGCAGAGCGTTCGGATTCAGAATGAATTGGAGAGCTTCACCGTTGTCCGATGAAATATTATCAGGACATCTCCCGAAGAGGTTTGATATTTCCAAATTGGAGAAGTATGGCGGTAAGAGGGACCCAGATAATCATTTGGAAGCTTTCAAAACATTTATGTTGAGTTTCGATAATGACGATAAGCTATTGTGTCGGGTGTTTTTGATGACCTTCAGAGACCGGGCGTCAAAGTGGTATCAAAAACTTCGAGATGTTTTGGATTATGTTCAGTCAGCACTTTGTCGGAAGCAAGAGCTTCCGAGCCAACGGAGATACGATCATGAACTGTAAGTAGAGGCTAGGAGAGAGCCTCAGGGATTACACCAGGCATTTATTGATGCGAAGGCCGAGCTGGATCATTGCGAAGAGAACGTGGCACTAACAGCATACCGCTTAGGGTTGCTTCCAGGACCAATGAAGCAAGCGGTCACTAAAAAGCAAGCTTTTACTTTTTCCGCCCTTCTGGCTCAGGTGGAAAAGCAGATACTGCTAGAATAAATCGAGGCGTCTGAATTGGCTGCGCAAATTCAACAGAGCGCGCAAGCATCGGTCGTTATAAAACAAGGGGCTCAATCTAGCTATGCTCGGCAAGTCCAGCCAGTCAACACAATACTGCCGACCCAATCCTTACCAAACAAGCCTCTGGCTTCCCAGAGCCAAAAAGCGAAGCCGAAAAACCAAGTGGTCTCGCGACCCATGTCTAATAAGTAGATCCGACCTGCTGACTTCGCTGACTTGACATAATGCGTTTCTCCGATCTATGAAAAGACTAAGAAAAGCGGGATGTATCGGAGGCCTTTTCCCATACCGACGCCTCGAGAGCACAGGAAAAACCGATATTGTCGCTACCACGAAGACGTGGGACACGATACTAAGGATTTCATTGCCCTCAAAAAGGAGATACATATGCTGATAGAGCACGGAAACCTACTCGAGTATGTGAAAACGAAATCACAGCAGGGCACTGCTTCGAAATAAATCGTGACGATGCCGAACTCCGAGACAACCATGACAATTTTCGAAGTGACTGACCCTTTTGATGTCTCCATCGAGTATCTTGATCCGGATGTGAATCATAACCTCATCGGGGTCATCGAAGAGGAAGCTGCGGAAAGTAGCAGGAGCGTAAGAAACCTTTGTCAATTTTTTCGAATCATTTACTATTTTTGGGGGTGCTTTTATGGCAGGGATCACGCACTACTCCAGAAAGCGACATATTGTGAACCTGGCTACTCAGTTGGAAGCTCGGCCCTATCCCCATTCGAAAGCCATCCCTTCACCAATCCTGTATTTTGACGACGATGACATGAGAGACATAGCCAGCCCTCATGAAGACGTCGTCGTTATTGGGGCGGCCATTGCTGGGGAAGAGGTCCGACGCATCTTAGTAGACACCGATAGCTCAGCCAACATAATTTTTGCATCAACGTTCGCCAAGTTCAGGGCACCCCCGGTCATTACACATTCGGATCGAACTATTGTAAGGTTTACAGGTTCGGCAGCAGACGTGGTCGGTGAGTTTGAAGGTATTGTTTAGCTGGGCCGCGGACCATTCAAAACGGAGGTCACTGTTTTATTCGTCGTAGTAGACGCACCGGCTTCTCATAATGCGATATTTGGCAGATCGTGGCTGTCGCGAATTCACGCGGTATCGTCCACGATTGATCAATGTTTGAAGTACGTAGTCCGGAACAACATGGGGGTAGTGCGGAGCAGCCAGAAAGCGGCAAGAGAATGTTACCGAGCGACTTTAGGCCCAAAAAGGGATCAAGAGATGGAGCAAGCACGGGACTAGCAATTAGTGGGACTTCCCTTGGGGTCACTACCCGTCGATGATCCTAGAGAAGCTCCCAGGTTTTTAACCACCGACGAAGAGTGCGAAAAACACCAATTTACCGAAGGGAAAGTTTTGCAGATCGGAATCCAATTGTCATCGGTCTTCAAGAAACAGTTGTTATTATTGCTACAGGAGAATTTAGATTTATTTATGTGGTGTTCGAAGGACGTGACCGGAGTCCCAGAGAACCATGTGGTTCACAAGCTAACTATCAACAAGAACGGCAGACCCATTTCACAAAAGTGGTGGGCTTTTTCTACGGAAAAGGCAGAAATCATTCTGAAAAAAGTCGAAAGAATGCTCAGCGTCGGGCACATCAAAGAATCAAGTTACCCACTCTGGACGTCCTATCCTGTCCTGGTAAAAAAGAAGAACGGGAAGTGGAGGATGTGTGTGTACTTCACCGACCTTAATCAAGCATGGCCGAAGGATCCCTTCCCGATGCCGAGAATCGACCAGTTTGTGGTTTCCACATCCGGAAACCGATTACCCTCTTTTATGGACGCGTATGCAGGCTACGACCAAATCAAATTGCACCCAGCGGATCAGGAAAACACAACATTTATTACAGGCCGAGGCTTGTATTGCTATAAGGTTATGTCGTTCAGATTAAAAAACGTTGGAGCGACTTATCAAAGGTTGGTTAATAAGACCTTCGACTGCCAGATAGGGAGGAATATGGGAGTTTACATCGATGACATGTTAGTAAAGAGTGGCATAGACGAGGACCATCTCACGGATTTGAGGGAAACCTTTGATAATCTAAGGGGTATAAATCTAAATCTAAACCCGGAGAAATGCTCCTTTGGGGTAAGGTCGGGAAAGTTCCTGGGGTTTTTTGTCAGCGAAAAGGGAATCGAGGCAGACTCGATCCAATTACAGGCTCTTACCGACATGACACCACCTAAGAATATCAAGGAGGTCCAGATATTAACCGGGCCTCTCGCGGCCTTGGATCGATTTATCTCTCGCTCATCTGACAAGTGCGCTCCATTTTTTCAGGTTTTGAGCGCCAAGAATTTTGTTTGGACGCCGACGTGCAGCGCAGCCTTTTTAAGGATCAAAACTTATTTATCATCCCCGAACCTCCTAACAAAGCCCCTGACAGGGGAGACTCTTTTTTCTTTACATAGCGGTTTTAGATTTTGCAGTAAGTGCGGTTCTGATTAGCGAATCGGGAACGATCCTCAAAGCGGTATACTTTGTGAGCAAAAGCTTACTAGACGCGGAGACACGGTATTTGAAGTTGGAGAAAATGGCCCTTGCTTTGGTGACCGCGGAGCGAAAAATCCGGCTATATTTTCAGGCCCACCCCATTATCGTCCGAACTTCGTTTCCACTCAAGTACGTACTTTAGCGACCGGACATATCAGGAAGAATGTCTAAATAGTCGGTCGAGTTAGGCGATTTCGATATCAACTTTGAGCCGCGGACAGCTATCAAAGGCCAAGCTCTGGCTGAATATATAGTTGAATTCCATTCCGACCGCCTGGACCAAGACGCGTCGCCTGAAGAGGACAAACTAGATGAGTGGGTCATCCGAAGCGATGGTGGGTCGAACGTCAATAGATGCGGCGCGGGCGTACAGATAGTCACTCCAACAGGCATAAGTATGTATCAGGAAATCTGATTTGGGTTTCCCACTTCTAACAACGAAGCCGAATATGAAGCTGCCATGGCCGGTTTACGCCTAGAACAGGTATGTGGAGCTACGCATGTGCGTCTTGTTAGTGATTCTCATCCTTTAATCAATCAAGCCTTGGGAGCATCGGAAGCTAAGAAATAACATCTGTTTTAGTACTTAGCAGCATTACGAGTGTTAGCCGCGTCATTTGCCAAGGTAACATATGAGCATGTCCCAAGGACCGAAAATATGGTAGCCGATTCTCTAGCATCGGCTTCGTGTTCAAGCAGTTACCCCTGGATAACCGAACAAGAAAACCCGTCAATCATAGTTAGGAGAGAGCTGGATAATCGACCAGAAATCGCTTGTCAGGTGTCTTCGGTAACTATTTCAGATTGGCGTAGGGATATTATTGCTTTCCTGGCTGAAGGACTACTACCAGACGATAGTATTTCGGCTCGAAAGATACGAAACAAATCGCGGGGCTACGTTTTATTGGGGGACGTACTGTACAAAAAGTCATTTAGCAGGCCTTTACTGAGATGCTTGGGGGTAAATGAGTCACATATAATCGTATATGAGTTAACGACGGAGAGGGCGCGGCCCATTGCGGTTACAAAGCACTGATAAGAAGAATCTTTCTCGCCGGTTTCTATTGGCCAACGGTAACGGCTGATGCTCAGCAGATAGTAAAAACATGTGACACTTGCCAAAGATTCCCGAACGCGATAATCATGCCCGCGACCCCTTTAGAATCCATATCTGAAGGCTTACCTTTTGACAGATGGGGAATCGATCTCGTAGGGGCCTTACCGATGGCATCCGGTGGAAGACAGACGATCGTGGTGGCTATGGATTACTTTTACAAATGGGTGGAAGCCGAGCGATTATCGGCTACAAAGACTAAGAATGTCATCAGATTTATTTGGTCGAACATCTGCTGTAGGTTCGGGGTACCTCAGAAGCTCACCATGGATAACGGACCCCAGTTCGATAGCCATGAGATGAAATCTTTTTGTACGACCCATAGGATTAGGCAATGCTTTTCCGCCCCCTTCCATCCCCAAGAAAACGGGCAAGTCGAGGTTACGAACAGAACCATTTTGGACAGGCTCAAAAATAATTTAGAAGGGAAAGCTGGCAAGTGGCCGGATTACTCACAAGAAGTGTTGTTGGCTTACCAAACCACACCTCGAATGGCGACCAAAGAATCACCTTATGCTTTAGTTTATGGAATGGATGTCGTCACCCCAACAGAATCAATCTTTCTGTCTTTTAGGGTCGGTACTTACACGAAAATGAAAACGGTGACGCCAGACGATTAGCTCTAGAGCCGAGCTCAACTAAATTCTTTACACTATCAGACCTTGATGAGGAGTCGGTATGCGTCAAAAGTACGTCGATGAGAGTTCAAAGTCAAGGATAAGGTTTTAAGGAGATTTTTCCTGCATACCAAAGATAAGAGCCTCAGCAAGCTCGCCCTGAACTAGGAAGGACCATATACAGTAGTTGAACGGATTAAGAGTGGAACATACCGATTGCAGGACACGCACAGGCGTTTACTGAGACTCATATGGAACATTGAAGATTTGAAACTATACTTCTAGTAACTTTGTTCATTATTGTAATTTTTTCGCAACCATCGTTTATGTAAGAACCTATGGTCGGGGATGTACTCTTTCCTACCTCGGTGGTGCGAGAAGGTTTTAATGACGCATCCATGGCAACCGAACTTTTTTAATTCAAAATTTTGCCTTTATATCTCTGAAATCTTAAAAAGGAGTCCTTAAGCTGACGAGCTGACGGACAACTTATGACAATCTTAATTGATCAATAGAACCTTAAATAGTTTTTCAATGTTCAAATTGATCTACATCTTATATTCCCGACCCTATGGGGGAATTTTCAATTCAAATTGATCGACATAACCTTAAATTGTATTTCAGTGTTTAAAGTGATCTACATCTTATATTCCCGACCCTATGGGGGAATTTTCAATTTAAATTGATCGACGAACCTTCAATGGTTTTTCAGTGTTTAAACTGATCTAAATCTTATATTCGCGACCCTAGGGGGAATTTTCAATTTAAATTGATCGACGAAACCTTAAATGGGTTTTCAGTGTTTAAACTAATCTACATCCTATATTCCCGACCCTATGGGAAATTTTCAATTGACATTGATCAACATAATATTAAATGGCTATTCGGTATTCTACCAATCCACATTCTTTGTCCCCGACCAGCCAGGAAATTATAACAACCATGAGAAAAATAACGTCATGATTGTGGATATTAATTTACAAAAACAACGATTACAAAACACAGTTAAAAAAGGGTTCTATCGACCCAACAGTTACAAAACTTTAATACAAAAACATAGGAGATCAAGCATCCTCTTCCTCAGACTGGGTTTTGGTGTCATCCGTCTTGTCATCTTCACGAACCCCACCATCGGGGTGGTCGGCCTCAGGAACATCTAGCCACATTGACCCAAGAGGCAGGTCGGGGAAGCGATGATGAAAGTTCAGCACATAGGCAGGCTTGGCCTCGGCCATATCATTCTTCATCCACTTCTGGCACTGGTGAGCAAAAAGGGCATTAACAGCCTTCAGATCAGAGATTTCCTGACCCAATTTCCCAGTGCGGTCATCCCGGTCTTTTCTGACTCGCGTCAAGGTTTATTCGGCCGTTTCCAGCTTCTTTTCCAACAGCCTCTGAGCCGCCTTCCCTATCTTCACTTCATCTTCAAGTGCAGCAACCTTCCCCTCCGTGTTCTCTAGTTTATGGCTTAGCTCCGATGATCCCCGCTCCTTTATCGCCAAAGGAACGATCATATTGGACAGAGACATAGATAACCTATCTGTTATCCACAAGGGGAAAGTGTGCGGACTCCCCGGCATTGACAGTACCGGCAACTTAGTACCGACAACCCATCTGAACATTGCTAGATACATTTTAACAAATTTGATAGATACAACATCACAAGATTTCTAGATGGGTTGTAACAAAGTTGCTAGATACAACATGTGAACATTGCTAGATACAGTATAATGACTTTGATAGATTCAGCATCAAAACAATGGTAGATGGGTTGTAACGAGATTGATAGATACAGCCGCATATCATTGCTAGATACCTTATAACGATATTGCTAGATACAACCTATGAACATTGCTAGATACAGTATAACGACTTTGATAGATGCAGCATCATTTGTAATTGCATTGAAATTAAGTTTATGATGCCACATTGCTAGATACAGTGTAATACCTCTGCGATTGTAAGCTTACAATAAGATTGCTAGATACGTGTATATGAAGTTGCTAGATACAACATTTTCCAGACATGAATATTCCACTAACATGAAGTAAATGGACTTCATAATCAGCATTAAAACAGTGGTAGATCGGTTATAACGAGGTTGATAAATACAACCGCATATCATTGCTAGAAACCTTATAACGATATTGCTAGATAAAACATCTGAACATTGCTAGATACATTATAACAACTTTGATAGATACATCATCAAAATATTTCTAGATGGGTTGTAACGAGATTGCTAGATGCAGCATGTGAACATTGCTAGATACAATATAATGACTTTGATAGATTCAACATCAAAACAATGGTAGATGGGTTGTAACGAGGTTGATAGATACAGCCGCATATCATTGCTAGATACCTTATAACGATATTGCTAGATACAACATCTGAACATTGCTAGATACAGTATAACGGCTTTGATAGATGCAGCATCATTTGTACTTGCATTGAAATTAAGTTTATGATGCCACATTGCTAGATACAGTGTAATACCTCTGCGATTGTAAGCTTACAATAAGATTTCTAGATACGTGTATATGAAGTTGCTAGATACAGCATTTTCCAGACATGAACATTCCACTAACATGAAATACATGGACTTCATAATCAGCATCAAAACAGTGGTAGATCGGTTATAACGAGGTTGATAGATACAGCCGCATATTATTGCTAGACCTTATAACGATATTGCTATATACAACATCTGAACATTGCTAGATATATTATAACAACTTTGATTGATACATCATCAAAATATTTCTAGATGGGTTGTAATGAGGTTGCTAGATACAGCATGTGAACATTGCTAGATACAGTATAATGACTTTGGTAGATTCAGCATCAAAACAATGGTAGATGGGTTGTAACGAGGTTGATAGATACAGCCGCATATCATTGCTAGATACCTTATAACGATATTGCTAGATACAACTTCTGAACATTGCTAGATACAGTATAACGAATTTGATAGATGCAGCATCATTTGTAGTTGCATTGAAATTAAGTTTCTGATGCCACATTGCTAGATATAGTGTAATACCTCTGCGATTATAAGCTTACAATAAGATTGCTAGATACGTGTATATGAAGTTACTAGATACAGCATTTTCCAGACATGAACATTCCACTAACATGAAGTACATGGATGTCATAATCAGCATCAAAACAGTGGTAGATGGGTTATAACTAGGTTGATAGATACAACCGCATATCGTTGCTAGATACCTTATAACGATATTGCTAGATACAACATATGAAAATTGCTAGATACATTATAACGACTTTGATATATACATCATCAAAAGATTTCTAGATGGGTTGTAACGAGGTTGCTAGATACAGCATGTGAACATTGCTAGATACGCTATAACGACTTTGATAGATTCAACATCAAAACAATGGTAGATGGGTTGTAACGAGGTTGATAGATACAGCCGCATAAAATTGCTAGACATGTTATATAGACATTGCTAGATACGTTATAAGGAGATTGATAGATACAACAGTGTAACATTTCTAGACACGATATAAAGACATTGCTAGATACAGCAGTATAGGATTGCTAGCTAAGTTGAATTTATTCATAAAATAAAAATGACAGGATCTTCCTATAAACTTTAGAATAACATGACATTGGTAGAAATACTATAAAAATTGATAGTAATACTAAAGTTGGTAGAAATGACATTGGTAGAAATGATTTACATAACATTTTTGATATCCTTAACACAATCAAATATGTTGCAGTTCTTGACGGACAACAGCAGGTGGCTTTGCAGGGTCGGAAAACGATCGGGTTAGATCTTTCTTCCCTTTACCAATACCTATTGCTTCTATAAGAGGAGCCAACCCAACTGCAGCTTTCAATGTGAATATGTATTCTTCAACTTGCATTTTTTCCTTCTGAAAATGTCTTAGACACCTACATTCACAAATAATCATATTCATTTCCAAAACTGACAGTACTGACCTTCATTTGATTGTGCGTTGATAATGATATCAATATACTGTACAGGTAAATGACACAAATCGTAAACCCAATAAATTTCTATAGAGCGGAGGTACAAGCAAATTATACGATAACAACCCCTACAACAACAATCAACAAACGGGTATCACCAGTTAGTTACATTCACACACAGACAGTACGGAAGACGGTGAAAACAACGTACCTGCTCGACGGAGATGGAGGCGGAGGCGGTGGATGGTCGACGAAGGTCTAGACGATGGAATTATCGGTATTGGGTCGAAAGTTACGGTGGCCGGAACGGTTATGGTCGACGGTTGACTTCTAGATGTTTCGATTCAAAATCAACGTTTTGGTTCGCTCTCGTTTTATGTGTTTGTCTCTCCTCAAATTTAGGAATGTGAAAGTGGAGGGATTTGGAACCCAAAAGTCAGATTCAAAGGTGAAAAAAGTGGATTTCAACCAAAAAGCCTCCTTTTATACCCTAAAGGGTATTTTTGTCCAAAATATGGCTTTAGGTATTTTATGGAACTAGTCTAAAAGTGGATACCATTTTGGTATTTGAAAGTTGACTAGGTATTTATGGGTAGTTTCCTCTTATAATATTTATTTAGATTAATTCTAATATAATAGATAAAATATACTTTTTTTTAAATAAAATTTGATTTTTTTTATCTGAGGTAATAAGTCAATTTTATAAATATAAAATCAATGGTATCACGTTTCAAAATTTCCAGTATCCAATTTTATAACCGTTTTGATTGTATTAAGTAATAATTTTTAGTATTTATACATATGGATCGTAATTAAAATAATGACTAAAGCATGAACGAAGAAAATATGTATTTGTGCTCAAAAATATTCTACTAAAAACAAATTAAAACTTATTAAAATCTCATTTATCCATATTATTAAGAAAATGTATATGTTATATAAAATATTAAAATAATGACTATTATAAAATTAAAGAGTTTACAAAAATGTTTTTTTAAACAACTTCAATCTCCTATGTGATTTCATCTGCTTTCATTTGCAATCTCGCTCTCACCGTTATTTATATTTCGTGAAAAAGAGATTACACCATTTCACACCCTTTTTAAACAGATTTTGGAAACATGCAATTTTTATTTATTCCAAGAGCAAACCTTGAAGGAGTTCTTCGATAGCTATTCATTCAATTTTTTTTTGTTTCTAGTCATCTATGTCTCAGATTAAATTATATCGTCAGGACATGTGACAACGAACAATTTCAAGAAGAGCTTTTAGTGATCAAATAAGAAAAACGGCTTTGAAGAAGTTAAATAGAAGACACTTTTCTTTGGTTTATGTTTAGTTATTTTCCTTTGTTGTACCTAAGATATTTTAGTATGAAATGAAAGATTAACCCTTTCAAAAAACTTTGTTTTATGTGTTCTCCAAAATAAAATAAAATAAAAACACAAAATTTTTGTTTAACGCGTGCATCTAGAAGAATTAGAATGATTAAATCCTACATATAGATGATTCAGAAGGATTAGCATCCAAAATTATGTATTAGAACCACAATGTCTCATACGCTAAGATGTGATGATAGTTAGGCGAGTGTGGTGAGAGGCAGTGGGAGCGTGTATATACGAGCTCGTTGAGGTAGATTTTGCCCGAGGGAGAAATCCTTATCCTTTCAGTACTTGAAACAGTCGGATAAAAACTGCCAAGTATGGGCTATGCAGATGAAAATTCTCATGCGCACTCAGGGAGTTTAGGAAGCAGCGTCAACAGTTGAGACACAAAGAGAAAAACTTGCACTCATTGTACTCGACTAAGGATTGAATGAAGAGACACTATATCAAATTATGGATAAAGACACTCCAAAAGGAGTGTGTGATGCGTTAAAAGTGACTCACGTTGGAGCAAAACGTGATGTTAAAGTCAAAACTCAGGCATTAAAAAGAGAACTAGACAGATGAATATGGTTGAGAATGAATCCACTGATGAGTATACGAAAAAGGTGACCATGATAGTCGGTAAGATAAGGCCGCTTGGAGTAAATGTTGAGAACAACTATGTAATCAAAAAATACTTAGATCTGTGTCATAAAAATTCATGACAGTGGCCACGACTATTGAGGAGTTTAGTGACATCCCTTCCAAGTTTATAGAAGATATCATAAGTTCTTTAAAATCCTTTGAAGAGAAGATGAAAAAGTTTGAGAATAAGAAAGGTTTTAGGATTTACTATGATATGTATCACCCATGCTCAAGTACAGAACAAAATAAAAAGCATAAAAGAACACAAGATTTAACGTGGTTCGAAAATTTTCTACGTCTACGGGCTCTGCCATAGATATTTTTTTAATATGATAGAAAAAGGATTACATATTTTCATATTATTTTTTGTGTAGTCCGAGTAATCTATTTATAGGGAATAAATAAACTTACTAGACAATATCCTTAATGGGATCATATACACAAATATGTTAACGACATTATTCAACTCATACTTAACATGCAAACTACTTAACAAGCAACATGACAAACAATATTTATTGCCAAACAAATATGTTGAATGTTGAATGTGGAATATTATTTCTTCACCATCAACAAATCTTCCCCTTGAGGAGAATACCCTTTCTTCACTATCAACAAAGAAATTTCTATTCTTCTGACTCACCAAATGACCCTAAGGAATTCAGTTGATGATGCAAACACCAATACAGTTTAGGCAGTCTCTAAACTTTCGAACTCATACTGTACTGGTCATTATATTTTATGAATTATCGTGTGTATATTTTTTTTCACATAAACAATTATCTTTGATATTATATCACGAATAACATAACACCTGACATCTATATGCTTTGTAATCTTGTGGTACATCTGGTTCTCTGTAAGGTGTATGAACTTTGGTTGTCATAGAACACTTTTATAGTAATCTTCTTCAAGCCTATAACTACCACCAAACCTTGCAACCACATTGCCGCTTAACTGCTTCTTGTACCTCCATATACTTTGCCTCTCTTGTAGACAAAGATACAATAGCTTTCAATTGTTGTTTCCAAATGATCGCACTCTCATATAAAGTAAATACGTCTCCTATGAGAGATCTCCTTGTGTCCATATCACCTGCAAAATCAGAATAAATAAAAAACCAACCACCGATACTGCAATATCATTCAACGATCCACCAATATTAGTTTTGCTAAAACTGAAGCCAACGTTCACAATATTCTTAAGATACCAAAATATCTATTTCACTTCATGCCAGTGTTCTTTCTTAGGATATCTCATGTACCTACTAACTATACTAACTGCATGTGAAGTATCGAGACGTATGTATATCATAGCATACATTATACTACAAACTGCACTTGAATATGGAACCTTCAACATTTGTTCCAACTTAACATCGTCCTTGGCCGCTCCTACTGCAGACAACTTGAAATGAGCGGCAAATGGGATACTAACTGCCTTAACGTCAAGCATGTTGAGCCGTTGTAGAACTTTCTCAATGTAGCTTCATTGAGACAAGTGTAATGATCATACATTTATGTTCCTAATAATCTTCATACAAAGAATCTTATTTGCTTTACCCAGATCCTTCATATCAAACTTGGCACAAATTTGCTTCTTTATATGCAGAACGTGTGACATACTACAAGCACCAATAAGCATATCATTCACATATAAAAACAAATAAACATAATAATCAACTGACATCTTTTGATGATACACACCTGTTATATGGACTCCTCCTGAAACCTTTTGACACTATGAATGTATCCAAACGTTTGTACCATATGTTGAAAAACAACATTGGATATTGTCCACACATGTCAAGATTTTTAAAACTTTTTAAATAAAACACTCTAACATTTTCTTCACAAAATCAACCTAATGCTCATTTGGCCCTCTTCATAATTACTAATCTTGCCATGCATATGAATGAATTTAGATCAAATTTTGTATGCGTAGACATGGTGCCCATATGAATTAAAGTTCACAAAGTATTTTCATCAAATCCCTATGACTTATTCAATTCCTTACATATGGATCCTTTTTCACGAAATGATCAATTTGAATAGTTAGTTAGATGTTTTTATCGATTCGTACAGTTTTCTGAAAGTAGTCCACCAAAAGATCCAGTTGACCCTGAAGGTTATATTGTCAGCGTATATGAATGTATGCATAATATGTATGATAAGTATGCTGAAAGATATAGATTAAATACAACTACAAATGTAAGGAGTAGTAACAATAGGGGTAGAATAAGATTTTCTATTAACTATGTTCAAATGAAAATGTTACGAAGCAATGAATTTACAGAAACCCCTCAATCTGATAATGAGCTGTCTAGATATTTGAGCACTAGGTTTGATTTTACGAATTTTCCCGACCGTAGTATTGAAGATATCATAAGATGGCGGGGTACCAAAACCGAAGAGTATCCTATTATTTGCAGGTTTGTTAAAGAGATTTATGCAATACCTATCTCTAAAGTTGCAAGTGAGTGTGCTTTCAGCCAAGCGAGGTTGCAATACACGACTAAGAGAACAAGATTGACGGGCAAAGCACTTGGAGTGCTTGTGATAGTAAGGATTTGACAGCGGCGGATAAAAGGATGCAAGACAGAGAGTTTAGAGATGAAATGAATGTAGACGACATGTTCGAAGATTATCCGGATGATTATAGAGATACACCCGAACAAGAAATTATCGAAGAAAACGAAGCTGAAGGTGAATCAAGTGAGGACGAAGATTTTACTTACGAAGAAGACCTTGAAGAAGATGAATGATGTTTGTAATAGTTTTTACTATTTTGTATTTTAATTTGAAAATATATGTACAACTTCTGGCTAGCAAGAGTATAAAATGTGAACGACTACATAAATAAAAAAATCTATTTACCTTTTATTATAATAATAACAATTTTATTATGAAATACTTATAAAATCTTATTTTTGTTTAAAAATTAATAAGAAACACTTGCAATATTTATAACCAAATCACAATAGTAATCACAATAGAAATTCTATAATCAAAACAATTATATTCTAAATAATATATTTGTAATATGATTTTGATATGTTTGATTATATTTATATATTTAAGATATTTTATTTAATATTAGGTAGATATTAAATAAAATATATACATCTAATTATATTTTGATTATAAATTTCAATATTATTGAAAAACCTTTACGATTATAAAATTAATAATATGATTGTCGTATCATAAACAATATAATCGTAATATGATTTAGATATTGTTTAATTATATTTAGATATTAAAGATATTTTATCTACTATTATGTACATATTAAATAATATATACCTATTAGACATATAATTGTATTCTGATTTTAAATTATTAGGTAGTTCTTTAGATCTTTCAAGCTTGAAGTGTATATGTTTAGATGATTTAAATAGTTTATTGTATTTTCGAACTATTTAATATTTGAAGTATAAATTTAAAGTTTTTAGAATGGTATAAGTATATGTATAAACATAAATTACTTGTAAATAACAAAAAAAATTAAAATTGAAAGAGATTTAAATAACATTTAATAAAAAATAGAAGCAAAACAAACAATTCATTAATAATAAAAACCAAACAAGTAACATAGTTGTTCAATCAAATAAAAAAGAAAAACATTACAACGAAAATGCTTTATACAATCAAGTAAAAAACTAATAGGCTTCATTGTTGTTGTCGTTAGGTGGTGGACCTTGCAAATGTATGTTCTCCGTCATCTGTCGCATATACTCCGATTGTTCGGCTTGAGAGTTTTCAAATCACTCATTCCATTGATCTTGTCTATCATGCCACTGCACGTATTGACCATGCCACTAGTTTTATTCACCATGCCGCTGCTGCAGGTGACCTAGTTGATTATTCACTCCTCCCTACCACTGCTGTATCTGGCTAAGCTGGTTATTTACCCCCCCCCCTGCCACTACGTATATTGAGAATGCCACTCCGTATGTTGAGTATGTACCTAGTGGATATAATCCATCTGCTGCTCATGCGAATGCTTAACAAATTCGCGGTCGGAACGTCTTTCTCAGAACCACCATGAGCTGTTGGATCGAAAAGCGGCTCAATTTGTTTCTCAGAAGGTGGATTTGGCGGCCCGAGTTGAAAAACAACATTGGATATTGTCCACACATGTCAAGATTTTTAAAACTTTTTAAATAAAACACTCTAACCTTTTATTCACAAAATCAACCTAATGCTCATTTGGCCCTTTTCATAATTACTAATCTTGTCATGCATATGAATGAATATAGACCAAATTTTGTATGCGTAGACATGGTGCCCATATGAATTAAAGTTCACAAAGTATTTTCATCAAATCCCTATGACTTATTCAATTCCTTACATTTGGATCCTTTTTCACAAAAAGATCAATTTGAATGGCTAGTTAGATGTTTTTATCGATCCGTACAGTTTTCTGAAAGTAGTCCACCAGAAGATCCAGTTGACCCTGAAGGGTATATTGTCAACGTATATGAATGTATGCATAATATGTATGATAAGTATGTTGAAAGATATAGATTAAATACAACTACAAATGTAAGGAGTAGTAACAATAGGGGTAGAAGGAGATTTTCTATTAACTATGTTCAAATGAAAATATTACGAAGCAATGAATTTACAGAAACCCCTCAATCTAATAATGAGCTGTCTAGATATTTGAGCACTAGGTTTGATTTTACGAATTTTCCCGACCGTGGTATTGAAGATATCATAAGATGGCGGAGTACCAAAACTGAAGAGTATCATATTATTTACAGGTTTGTTAAAAAGATTTATGCAATACCTATCTCTACCGTATCATCCCTTTCTATTTTTAATTAACCTTCCTTTCATTAACTGTTACAGTATTATATTTAATTTAATAGGAGAGAAAAAAAAGTAATAAAATATTTATTATTATAATTTATACGAGAAGAATTTGTTCCTTAATTAGG
Source organism: Limnanthes douglasii subsp. nivea (assembly GCA_036936605.1). Taxonomy (NCBI): domain Eukaryota; kingdom Viridiplantae; phylum Streptophyta; class Magnoliopsida; order Brassicales; family Limnanthaceae; genus Limnanthes; species Limnanthes douglasii. Next base: position 103,952,242 of record JAUPFV010000005.1, on the reverse strand, counting down.
GAGGAAGGTTTAATACTTTAGACTTAAAACCTGGTATGCTATTAGCTACAAAATTGATATGATAGCTATTTAATCTATTCACGGTGACTTATAGGTTAGTAGGAAACATGATTCAAAATTGACGGAGTAGGATTTTTGTGTGACCACGATAAAATACATAACGATAGATTAAATGGTCCTAAGTTATTAGTTGGTTTGGCATCCTATGAGCATGACCACAACAAGACTTTAAAGTTGTTTTTTTTGAAAAGTCGTGGTGTTTTTTAAAAAATTATTTTTTCAACCAAACATACATTTGTGTATAATTTGAATAAATTTTATAACTGTTTACGGGTTAAGTGTAACAACACAATCTCAAACTCTCTTATCCATAATTTTTAAAATATTTAACGAACCATCAATTTATTTTTAGGTGATTGTATTTAAAACTCACGATCCAATATGATTGATAAAAAATAAGAAAACAATAAATTTATCCAAATATTAATTAAAAGTATATATAAATAATATGTATTTCAAATTTCCTCATATTTTTTCAATAATTCTTTTGAATAATTAATTCTTAATTTTATTTTATGTTTGAAAAATATATAATAAAATAAATAAATAAAATTATTTTAAAATTTCATTGTTAAATAGTTGTCTTTTTTATTTTTTATTTTAATTTTTAGTTGCGGAAGATTGGAATTAACATTTACAAATTCAAACTTTTTTCTTAATTAAAATTAATAAATTTGTCAAAAGTTCGAACAATTCGTCTTAAATTTTATTAATATATACTTAACCTTTTGATATTTTATTATCGACTTAATTAAAATACTTTTACCAAAATATTTGTTGTGCTAAAAAAAAAGAAACTTAAAAAATAAAATGTAACAATTAATTTTTAAATATTAAATATTTTGTAGCATGAGTTTTAATTTTGGAATATATTTTATTATTTAATAAACCAATAAATAATATAGAAAAACTCACAAATGATAAATACATAAAATAGAGGACAAAAGAAAAGTTACTAATAACTTTTATAAACAATAATAAGGGTTCAATTACTGAGTAAATACACCATAATTATTGGTTTATTTATATTTTATATTATATCTTAGCACTATTACTTAATTTAAAAAGATGTTCGACTACAATTATCTGGTTCCTGTTGTAATATAATTTTTTGTTTATACGTGCATATATTTTTTGATATTTATTTATTTATTTTTAGATTATGATATAAGCGTTAATTCGTGTTTATTGTTTATTAAATAGGTTAAATAAGTTGTAACACCTAATCAACTAATAGCTAGCATACGTAGAGACGAATTTGTTGACGCCATAATAAAGAAATTAAGGTTGATTTCATTACAAATCAAGGGAAAGACAGACCATTGAAAGATGCGCCATCCAAGAGGGTAGCCGAGTTGGTTGAGTAAGGCATGCTTGTGACCAAAAGTCATGAGTTCGAGTCCCTCTACATACACCTTCTCGGCTGAGCCTGTTACCTTGTGTGGTTTACCTTTAAAAGCCCCCAAGGGGGTAGCCGAGTTGGTTGAGTATGGCATTCTTATAACAAAAAGGTCATGAGTTCGAGTCCCTCTACATACGCTTTCTCGACTGAGCCTGTCACCTTGTGTGGTTTACCTTATGGCGTTGGTTTGCAGGCTATCGCGTCAGACTGAGGGTTTACCCTGTGCGCACTCATTGCACTCTGAGTAGCGGCTGCGGGTTCCCTCCGAAAAAAAAAATTGAAAGATGCGCCACCCGATTCAAATTGAACGGTCTGATGTTGAGCAAGAACATTTATCGAGCACTCGTCTATCAAGAATTCTATTCTTATATTCGATTGCCCTTTTGATTTTCACAACAATAAAATGTTTTGAAAAACGATTTCAAGAAATATTTTAGATTTTTTTGTAAAAGAGCGCTAAAAATGAATAAATTATGAGATTAAAAGGGATGTTCGAAGTAGAATACGATCGAGAAAAAGTAAGATATCGTTGATATTATTGAAGATTGTTGTTTTTATTAACCTTCTTTGGTTAGTATATGCAAAGCTCCATGAAATTTCATTTTTACAGATATCTCACATCTTTGCATAGATAAATATAATACTTATAACAAAGAAAAATGCTAGTGAGCAATAACATGCTAAGCTAATTACTAATAATAAGTCGTTTAAGCTTCATTATTACTATCATTACTGCACTGTGAGATATATTACTCAGTCATTAGGTTTTATATAGACCATATCCAATTTTTTTACAAATATAATGGTACTTCATGTATTAGGGACATGCGAATGATTGAAATCAATTTTCATTTTACACTTGAGAGTCCATTTGGTAAGCGAATCGGCTGCGTCGGTTTTTATTCTATATATGTGAGTTAGAGTCATATTAGAGGTCACCAGACTTCTAAACGAAACATGTATAAATCAAGGGTCAAAGCAGAATTAACATTAGAAAGAAGCTCAACAAGAATTTTGGAATCACATTCGATGCCAATCGTGTCAATGTTTAGGATTTTGCAAATTAATGGGCCATCAAAGAGGGCTCCAACCTCAACCACCTTAGGATTAGTTTCTCTATAAATCCTATCATAGCCTTTAATTATGTTTCCATGACTATCCCTCAACAAACCACTCCCACTAGCCTCTTCATTAGACAAACAAGAGCCATCAAGATTAAGCTTATACTACCATGAATTGGGGGAGACGAGTTAAGAATGTTGACTTGTTTTAAAGGTAGTTAGATGGTTGAAGCAACCAAGAACTATAGCAACATGATCTTCATTAGACTAGGGAATATTTTTAAGAAGCATAGCTTGATCAAGATTAATGATCATGTGGTTGATATAGTTAATAGATGAGTTAGCATTTTGAATGACTTTTGAACTTAGCTTTATTTTTGAATTTTCATATAGGCCAACTAATAAGATCATGAATGTTAGTTATTATATGAACATCATTCTTGGCAGACCAAAACCAACTACTCAATAGGTGAGGATAGGTCATATGCTTAACTATGTTAATGTTAAATAAGTTGGCATAATATTTCCATATATTCAAAGCATAATTACATTCAAGAGAGATATTTTTAATATTTTTCATTTGATGCACAAAATTGGCATTATAAACTAGAGTTAACAAGCATGTTGATGAAGTTTGAAGAGAAACCAAACAAAGATAAAATTCTAAGAATAAAGCTCTGAGACATTTTGTCGAAAGCTTGAGTCATGTCAACTTTAATAATTACATTATCCCTTTGTTTTTGTGCTTGAGATCAAATATCATTTCTTTACCAAATATCTTCTCTATCAAGGAAAAAGTCACCATGAATATTAGATATAATTTTAGGGAGAAGAATTTCTAGAATTATTGAGAAGTTTAGATAGATTTATGTTTAGGATAGTGCGCTAATAGGTTTAAACTCTTTCCATGAAGTAAGATTGTTAGACTTATGAATTATGAAGATTAAGATTATTAAAAACATTATGGATCTCCTCCACATTAGGGATGGACATTAGGTTTCTATTATCATCCTCATTTACTAGGTTAGGAATTAAGTCTTGAAGAAAGTCAATGGAGGATTTGAAATACATATCTTGTTCCCATCTTTTATCCAATTTTAGTGAGATTTTTGAAGCCAATAAGACTCTTCTTTGGGAAGAAGATGAAGATTTCATATCTTAGCTTTATCTAGGGTGTTCTTATCTTCAGGAGAGTTATAATTATGGTGTTTAAGATCTAGAGAAATGATAGTATCTTTAGTTTCAGATATTGAATCCAAGATATTACCAAAACAAATCTTGTTCATATCTATAATAGTAGATTTGAGCCTCTTTAATTTATGCCAAAAAAATTTACTCCTATTACCATTGATGTATTGATTCCAATTATGTTCTACAATGGACAGGAAATCACCACGTAGGGTCCATATATTTTGAAAGCGAAATGCATGAAGAGCAGGGAGGAGATCTAGACGGCGACGTGGAGGATTTGGTTTCAAGGGAAAGAGTGGAGCAAGGTCTATTAGGCATGGATATTTCATCGATATTGGAGGAGGGTTTTGCTTCGTTGAGTGTTGGAGATCATGGTGGCTCTAGGGTTTCTATTGAAGAGGTGAAGACTGAAGAAGAAGGGCTGATCGAAGACAACCCTAAACTCAGCTCTTCACTCAAGACCTAACTCTAAACGGTGGGTCTGTTTGTGTTTTGGAGTTGAACCGGGTCATTATTCTGGCCTTGCTCTTTATCAAGCTAAGTGAACTACTCAAGGCCCATGTCCATCAAGAAACAACTATGAGTGTTTATACTAGTGTTGTAACCAAACAAGAGTTAACTGATTATTAATCATGTAACCAAACAAAGTCCATTAATCACTAAAAACCTCACATGGGAATATTCCCAAGGTTGTTAGTGACTATGTTTGTATAAATACATCAGTGTTTTATGTTGTTGAATTTAAGGAAAATACATTACAAATTATTCAAATCTTTTTCTCCATCAATCTCACTTGGTATCAGAGCCAACTCTTAAGCCTTCAATGGCTACTCCAAATGATTCTCCATCACTTAGCTCAGACTCTATTGGGTCCATCTTCTCCAACAGCTCATCTTTCTCCTCAAAAAACCTGCACCTGCACCCAATTAGCAATGTTAATAACATTCGCTTAGATAGAAGCAACTATCTCCTATGGAAAACTGTTGTTTTACCTATGATAAAGGGTAATAAGCTATGGAGTTACATTACTGGAGAAAAGATCTGTCCTCCTAAGTTTGTGACAAATACTGAGGGCATAGTCATTGAGAATCCAGATTTTGAAGAGTGGGTTTCAAAGGACCAGCTGCTACTTGGTTGGCTCTACTCCACTATGAGCCCTGAGATAGCAGCTCAATTGATGGAAGAACAGTCAGCTAAAGGTCTTTGGGAGGCTGCTGGCAAGTTGTCTGGTTCACAGACTAGAGCAAGGGTTACTTACTATAAGGCTGAGTTTCAAAGAACTCGTAAAGGAGCCTCAACAATGTTTGATTATCTAAACAAGATAAAATTGATATATGACAATCTAATTCTAGCTGGTTGTCTAACGTCTATTGATAATTTGTTAACACAAGTTCTTGCAGGTCTTGATGCAGAGTATACACCTATTGTAGTCAGTCTAGCTGACAAGGAGAGACTAGGCTGGCTTGACTTACAAACAAGTCTGCTCACGTATGAAAGCAGACTTGAGCAACTCACTGGGTTACAAAACTCAGTTTCTAATATCAATATCTCTAGTGCAAATGTTACTCACACGAGTGACTCAAAACAACAGCTTACTAACTCTAATCAGAGAGGGTATTTTCATAATAACAGAGGTGCTAATCAGAGAGGATACAGAGGCAGATCTGGTTTCAATTCTAACTATGGAACTAGAGGAAGAAATAGTTTTTACAGGGGCAGAGGAGGAAGGTTCTCACAGAACAAACCAACCTGCCAAATTTGTAGCAGGTATGGTCACTCTGATGTTGTTTGCTACTACAGGGATGATCCCTCAGTTATGGGCTCTACATCTTCAGAACAAGCTAGGTCAGAAGGAGATCAGAATGCTCTAGTGGCAACACAAGACTCTACAGGTGAAGGGGTCTGGTATGCTGACAGTGGTGCTAGTCACCATGTCACAGATGACACAGAGGTCTGAGTACTCAGGTAACAAATCCATTCTTGTTGGTAGTGGTGAGAGACTTCCTATTTCTCACATTGGTCATTCTACCCTACATTATTTAACCAGAAAACCTATTTGCTTAAAAAAATTCTTCATGTCCCTAGGATTAACAAGAACTTATTGTCTGTTTTTCAACTAAGTAATCACAATAATGTTTTTGTGGAGTTTCATAAAGGTTTTTGTCTTGTGAACGACAAGGTAACAGGGAATATCCTGCTCAGAGGGAGGTCTGAAGATGGTCTCTACAAGATGGATATCTTTTCTAAGTCACAATCTGGTTCTAGTCTAGGTGTTCCTAGTGTTTTCTCTACTAGTGTTTCTCAGTCTGTGAAAGATGGATGGCATAGGAAGCTTGGCCATCCATCTCAAAATGTCTTAAATTCTTTTCTTAGGTCATGTAAGTTGAATTCTGTATTGAGCAATACAATCACCTTTTGTGAGGCTTGCCAGTTAGGCAAGTCTCACAGTCTACCATATTCTATCTCTAGTTCTCATGTTGCAAATGTACTTGACTTAATACATACTGATGTATGGGGCCCTGCTCCTATTCAATCTAGTGATGGATGTAAGTACTATGTACTGTTCTTAGATGACTTTTCTAGGTATACCTGGCTGTATCCTATCAGGGATAAGAGTCAAGTGTTTGAAACATTCAAAAGATTTAAAGTCCTAGTTGAAAATCAGTTTGAAAAATGCATCAAAGCTGTTCAAAGTGACTGGGGGTGAGTTTAGGCCTTTGCTTTCACTAACTAAATAAAGTTGGTTCTTACTACGTAGGTCTTGTCCACATACCTCAGCCCAGAATGGTATGGCTGAGAGAAAACATAGACATATTGTGGAATCTGGTCTAGCTCTTCTAGCTCAGGCTCACCTACCCTACAAGTACTGGGTTGAAGCATTTGAAACCAGTGTTTACTTGATAAACAGGCTTCCTACACCTATTCTTCATGATAAGTCTCCTTTTGAAACAGTTTTTCATAAAAAACCTAACTATCTAAGCCTAAAAACCTTTGGGTGTTCTTGTATTCCCTGCCTAAGACCCTACCAAACACATAAATTCCAGTTTCATTCTATCAAATGTGTCTTTCTTGGGTATAGTCAAAGTCACAAAGGCTATAAGTATCTTAGCTCTAATGGGATGGTGTTTGTCTCTAGAAACGTTGTGTTCAATGAAGATGATTTTCCCTTTTCTACTAGTTTCCTAAATACACGTCAAAATGAGTCAGTCTCTAGGTCTTCTGTTCATCTATGGTTACCAAGTTTTCCTACAGGGCTTGTGACAAGTGAAAAGGTATCCTCTGAGGAGCCTGACTCTGCAGCTCCAACTGAACAGCCTATATCTCTGTGCCCTGACCATTTGCAGCACCAGAGATCTACTCCAAGTCCTCTATCTGACTCTCCTAAAACAACCAATGTATCACACTCACAGTCTCTATCTACAGCCAATCAAACTAATCCAAACTTCACACAAATCATTAACAAATAGCCTTCACAGCCTACACCTACATTGACCATTGAACTACCCTTTCCTAATCCTAATCCTCCTGACTTTCTTCAAAAACTACAAAACACTCATACAATGCAAACTAGGCAGAAAAGTGGCATCTCTAAACCTAAACTTCCATATGTGGGGTCTCTTATTATTATAGATAAGAATGTGTTTGAACCTACTAGATTCTCTGAAGCTGTTGGGAATTCTAACTGGCAAAAGGCTATGGTGAGTGAATACAAAGCTCTCCTAGCTAACAACACATGGTCTCTAGTACTAGTGTCTGACTCATCTACTGTCATTGGCTGTAAGTGGGTCTATAAGATCAAATATGGTCTGGATGGGTCTATTCAGAGGTACAAAGCACGATTAGGGGCTAAGGGCTTTCATCAAAAACCTGGGGTTGACTTCTATGAAACTTTTAGTCCAGTTATTAAAGCTCTACTGTCAGGTTAATTCTTACTATTGCTGTATCCAAGGGATGGACAGTAAGGCAGCTTGACATCAATAATGCTTTTCTTAATGGAGTGTTACAAGAAACTGTGTACATGACACAGCCTCAGGGTTTTCTTGATCCTGCCTATCCTACACATGTTTGCAAACTACACAAAGCTATCTATGGCCTGAAGCAAGCTCCTAGAACTTGGTACTCCAAACTAAGGGATACACTTTTGAGTTGGGGTTTTTATAACTCAAAATCTGAGTGCTCTTTGTTCTTTTTGGTCTCCAAGACAACTGTTCTACTCATTCTGGTCTATGTAGATGATATTGTTGTGACTGGGAATGACACAGCCTGCTTAAATCAGTTCATTCACAATCTCAACTCTACTCTTTCTCTCAAGGATATGGGGCCACTCCATCTATTCCTTGTAATAGAAGTTCATCGTGACGAGAGAGGCTTCTACTTAACACAGCACAAGTACATAGAAAACTTAATGCTTGCACAAGGACTGTCTATGTGCAAGCCCTGTCCGTCCCCTATGGTAGCTGGTACTCAGCACTCCTCCCATGATGGCTCGCCTCTGGTTTGTACTACACAGTACAGAAGTCTGTTAGGTGCCTTACAATACCTGACTCACACTCGTCCTGATATAGCTTATGCCGTCAACAGTCTGAGCCAGCATCAACACAATCCCACATCTATACATTGGCAAAGTTTAAAGAGAGTGTTACGTTACCTTTCTGGAACTCGTTGGTTAGGTTTTCACATCAAGCCGTGTTATTAGCTACAGGTTCATGGGTACTCTGATGCGGATTAGGCTTCGTCTCCAGATGATCTTCGTAGCATTGGAGCGTACTGCGTCTTCCTCGGAGAAACTCTCATCTCCTGGTCATCAAAAAAACAAAATGTCGTAGCCAGATCCTCCACCGAGTCAGAATACCGTGCGTTAGCTAATCTATCAGTAGAATTGATCTGGTTGAAATCACTACTTACCGAAATTCGTATTCCTTTCATACCACCATCAGTCATGTGGTGCGATAACCTCGGGGCTAGCTCTCTTGTGTCCAATCCTGTTTTTCACACTCGCACCAAGCACATCGAACTCGATGTGCATTTTCTTCGAGATCAAGTACTCCAAGGGCTGGTTCAGATTTGGTATGTGCCCTCACATGATCAAATTGATGATTCTCTCACAAAAGTGCTTCCTTCCTCTCGGTTTCTTTATCTTCGTGACAAAGTTGGGCTTTCGGTGTTGCTGCTGCGTTTGAGGGGGGGTGTTGGAGATCATGGTGGCTCTAGGGTTCTATTGAAGAGGTGAAGACTGAAGAAGAAGGGCTGATCGAAGAAAACCCTAAACTCAGCTCTTCACTCAAGACCTAACTCTAAATGGTGGGTCTGTTTGTGTTTTGGAGTTGGACCGGGTCATTATTCTGGCCTTGCTCTTTATCGAGCTAAGTGAACTACTCAAGGCCCATGTCCATCAAGAAACAACTATGAGTGTTTATACTAGTGATGTAACCAAACAAGAGTTAACTGATTATTAATCATGTAACCAAACAAAGTCCATTACTCACTGACAACCTCACATGGGAATATTCCGAAGGTTGTTAGTGACTATGTTTGTATAAATACAGCAGTGTTTTATGCTGTTGAATTTAAGGAAAATACATTACAAATTATTTAAATCTTTTTCTCCTTCAATCTCACTTTGAGCTTAACCGGAATGTTTTTGTTTGAACGACAGGAAGCAGAGCTTTTCTTCTGATGTTTGAAAGTAGTGGCAATGTAGAAACACTAAGAGAGAAGGATGGTAAGTTCTAAGAGAGAAGGATGGTGTAGGGTTAGGAAAAGACGAAGAGGTTGTTTATAGGGAGTTGATGAGTTCGAGAAGTCGATCAGTTAGAGTCTGTTGTAGGGATTAGACAAGGTAGTGTTATCATGTAAGGAACTAGAGAACACTAATGAAGCGAGAGAGAGAGAGAGTGCATTAATGGCCAGTGATAACTATTGGAGGAAACAAAATATTATCGCTTTGGCTAATGAGAGAAACGGAGTTTAGGTCTCCCACTTCTAAGAAAAGAACTCCCTAATAAACTGCGGGAAAAAAATTTGTAACTGCCAAGTTAGAGAGAAGTTATGAATGCAACAAGAAACCGTCGAATTCATAACTCCACTGTCACGACTGCAAGTCTGGAAAGACGGCTGGTTGATCATAAGCGAGAAAGCATGGCTATAAGGATGATTCCGGCGAGGCCATAATCTGCAATTTGAAGGAATGATGGTGAAGAGCATAGTCTAATCCCGATGGCTTTTCCGACATAGGGAGAGTGGTGTTCCGTCAGAGGTTGGCAAACTCTTCAGGAGTTGACTCCAAAAAGTCATATACATGACGGACAGGAAACACATGTAGTCCCAGAACTTGTAATTCGAAGCAAAAACAAAGGCTATCATGCTTCTGTTTACTGGCAGAAGCGTTGGGGGGCGAGTTGAACATGAAAGAGGACGAATGGCCTTGCATTGGATGCCATATGGAGCAAGGTAGGAATCATGAAATCCAACAAAACCGACGGTGTAAGTAGCTTCTGATTCATGATTGTGTAATTGGAGGATTAAAAACATAGTGAACTAAGATAGGATCAACCATTTTGAACCTTTCTTGGTCTTAGATTACACAAATTGATAAAAAAACATGGAGAAAAACTCTTCATCAACAAGCATGAGAGCTTGTGATGAGGGATTAGGTCTAAAAAAGGTGGACAACAATGTGTTTTGTTTTGAAAATTCATAGTTTTTTGTTCGAAAAAGAATGCCGTTCTAGAAAGAGTTTATCTCTTTTGAGTCATATTTTGTTATACTCAAGTTTATTTATATTGACAATTAACTAACATATAAGCAATAAAATTATTTTTTTGTATTTTGAAAAGTATTCATAAGGTAGGTTTTTTAGAATATATGTTATAAATTAAAACTATCCATAACTATTTGGATGGGAAATTTTATCAAAAACCACAAGCAATATAAATATATTTATAAACACAAAACATGTATAACTTGATAATTACTTATTTTTAAACTTGAAAAAAATATATTGTTCAAATTATAACTCAAAAAATATATATATTCGAAGACAAGCAAAAAGAAATCATTGATTGATATTTTTAGTCTTCTTTTGCTTTCCCTTCTTATTTCCTAAATCAAATTACACAAGTACGAACTGAAACTCAATTGTTTTTTCACCACCAAATTACACGTAATTACGTAACTAAAATATAATTTTTTTATTTTGCAACCAAAGCACTACTTACACAATTTTTTTCTTCTTATTTATGCAACTCATTTTGCACGTAATTTTGCAATTGAACACAGTTTCGTGTTTGCAATGAAAGTCTTATTTACATAACTATTTCTTCATATTTACGCACCTAATGTGCACGTAATTTCACAATTGAACATAATTTCTTTTTACGCAAGTTATTTGCATGTAATGTTGAAACTGAACACAACTATATTTTCATAACCCAATTACATGTAATTTGTAACTGAAATATAATTACTTTTTCAGACTTATTGTACAACCCAATTAGACAAAATTATGCATCTAAAAATATTAAAAATAATATATTTCATAGCTGTAGTTTTGTTCGTCTTAAAAAACAAAACCAATGGTATAATCTGATATTATTTAGATGGTTTGAAAGATATAGAATTTAAAAAAACAAAAAAACAGGAAAGAAAAAAATGGTTAAGATGTATACTATTAACATAAAATCCAGGGGTGAAATATAATAAATAACTTCACACTATGAAGTTAACACAAAACTAATCGAGGAAGAAAGAAGTTCTCTTTTGCGTCCTTTGTTTTAGTTTTACCCTTTGGTTCCCATCTAGGTATATTGAATTCGTATTGCCTAGTGGAACTCATTTTCTCCTCAAGACAAGCCCGATCGCGTAGATGGAAATGAATAATTAAATTTTCCAAAGTTTGATTATTAAGGATAACATATTTGTAGTATAAAGCCATCTCGAGGCCGTGCATGTGTTAGCACTACCACCATAATGTTTGGCACTTTTGCATCCTTAACGGATTGGATCCTCAATCAGATTTTTCTTTCCTACTTTCCGCGTGTCTTCCTCATATCCTTCTCTCTTTCACCAGCATCTCCTTCATTCATATGCTACAATTACACTAAGATAATATCATTGTCTTCTTTCTTATCCTTAGTGTCAAATGTCTAAACGACGGGCTTGACTCTGCGAGCCTGATATAAGATTTGCTAATGTAAATACAGAAAGTATTTTCTTGTTTACTTTTCAATCATTGCACCAAACTCTCAATCTCAGTCGGTGATGGCAACCATACATGCTTCTTTCTTGGTATTCTTTTGATCGTACGAGACTTTGGTTGTTTATTTGGTGGAAGTTCCATTTCAATCTCTTTGTCGACCATGTTTGACATTTTAGGGTTTAGATTGTTTTACTCTTGATAGAAACATCTTAGTTACTATTGATATAAGGTGGTTCATTCACATCTCCATCTTAAACTATTATATATTCTGTCATAACATCAATCATATCTAATAATATCTTAGAACCATTCATTTTCTAATTCATATTCTGACGTGGATTTTAGTTTATTCTAACGGTCTAAATCTTTCAAAAACTGATGTATCATCTTTCTATTTAGAATAACTCATATTTACCAATTACACCTCTTCGCTAACCTTTTCTCTCTCTTAGAATATATTTGTTTGGTACTACCTCAATCAGAACTCAAAACCTCAAGCCTTCCATTTTATCTAAACATGTATGTACTATATACAGTCTGTTCATTATATTTGTTTTATGTTTCTTACACGTAATATTTACTAAGAAAATATTTAAATAAATTTTTTTTTTTTGGTTTACATCCTTTCAAAAGAAATTATTCGATACAATTATAGAGAGTTTTTCTATTTGCTTCTTTGTTTACTATAAAGTTTTAATTTATTTGCTTGTCTTTTATTTTTAGATTTGATATGTTAGATTTCATATCTTTTAAATTTGATAATTTTATACAAATTCATAAATAGAATATAAAATTGATCTCACATTTGTAAACAATATATTAGAAATATATACAGATTTATTAGAATATAAAATTGATTTGACAGTAAAAATATTTTTTATATTTTTTTGTTAAAAATATATTTTATGTTAGCTAGGTATTTTTAATATTAATTCAATTTTAAAAAAAATACAGTAACCATATTATTTAATCTAATAATTATTAAATTAAAAATATTAATTTCTACTAAATTTTAGTATAAAACAATAAAAATAAATAATCCTCAAATCCCATAAAATTTGATTATTATCTATTAATTAATTAGTAAGTTTGATAATCCCAAAACTATTTTCTATAATAATCTTTTATAACTAAAACATATAATAAAATTACATAATGTAAATTATTTATTATTTTTGCATATGATAAAATTTTGGGACAAGATATTATTATCGCAAAAAGTCATAATTTTACCCCACATAATAAGCTAGAGATATTTTAAAGTTTATCTTAATGAAGTTATTTAGAAAACAAATATCTTGTCACAAAACAAATCTCAATTTCTTTATTAAAATTTTGTAATTTTATCGCAATAAATTTATTTTTTCTTACAATTTTTATCGTCGTAACAAATTTGGCGTACTTGATTTGGAATTTTATTGTCACTATATAAGGTTTGGGAGACTTTCTATTCAAATACCTTAGCCAAGATAAAATATTGAAATCGAGAAAGAAATATAATTTAATATGTCTTTTTATTCAAATGTGTGATAAATCTTCAAATAAAGATTTTGGTTATTTTTATGGGGTTTACATAAAATATCTTACCAATCACTTAATTACACGTGTTCCTAATCATTAACTTATACATCTCATTATGTTATAACCGCCTAACGAACTTTTGTAATCACCTTTCATATGATGACACAAGTAAATACATTTACATTCGTTTAACAAACTCTCAACATACTCGACTTATATTTGGCATATGACCCTCGTCATAACTCTCAATACAAGTTTCTTCATAAATCTGAATATAGAATTCTTCATAATTATGAATTTGATCATCATCAAATGAACCTTTTCATATCACTAGTTATGACTCTGTCACGACTTCGTATAGCCGTCGTTTTTACACTAAATTTATCCATCACCATATGAACCCTTTCATATCCGTGGATATTACCATCATCATGACTCATCATAATTTTGAATTCAACCCTCGTTCTATAGACCATGACTTATCATTGAATGTAACCCTCTTCATATATATCAGATTGTGACTATCGTGATTACGTGCATCGTTTTCGTTTATTAGCTTTCCCACCGTGTCCAAATAAGGAATATATTCTACATGTGGAATATAACATTATTAGGACGCATCTCTAATCCTTGAAGCAATTATTTTTGAAAAACGTTCTTAAAAGGCAAAAATAAAATTGGACAAAGTAATTAAAATTGAAATAATTTGAGTATGTTAAAAAATTTGACACATACTTTGTTATTCTGCCACGTGTTATAAAGTGTACCTTAACATCAATCAAAATTTCTTAAACAATCTAAGAAACATTTATTTTCTAATTACTAATCTGGCGTAGAATGTAGTTTAATCTAACCATCCAAATACTCAAAAAACTGATTCATCATCTTTTTATTTAAACACATCTCATACATACCAATTAAACCTCATAAATAACAACTTCTCTCTCTAATTTTTTACAACCTTCATCAAAACTGCAAAACTCAAGCCCTCGATATTATCTTGACATGTAACTACTATATCGAATCTTTTTTATCTTTTTATGTTTCTTACTCTGATTGTTTACTAAGAGAATATTTACTGCTATAATTATTTTTTAAATTATTTTATTTTGGTAGTCATACTCATACCACTCAAATCTAATAATACTCCAACTTTATTATCTCACTAAATTTTTGATGCCTCTCCATTTTTCTATAAAAAATGGTTGGTAATAAGAGTAATCTACCAAGAATAAACCATCTCCAAAAATTATCATCAAACAAATCCCAATACACCTCGATCTTGACAAACTTCAAAAGGATGTGGTAGAAGATCAAATGTTTTTGCAATGTTTGTTTAGTAACCAAACTAAACCATATAAAATATATGTACGAGAAAGACCATCCATAATTTAGGTTTGAATACAACATCTTTGATTATATAACAACTCACTATCCTAATGTCGGCAACTTACCCCATCCTATTGAAGATGATGAAATATGTTTTTGCTCGCTCTATTTAAATGGTGTCTTCGATTACATTATCATTCTAAAATCGTTGATTTTTTCAAACACGTTCGAATGTGTTCAACTGGATGGCACATTCTATTGAATGTGTTTCTAAGTTCACAACTTTTAGACATACTTATACAACTTCAATTTTGAATTTTAAATGCCACAGTTGAAAAAATTTAAGACAATACTTTCTATTTTTTTACTTTAAAATACTCAACTCGAAATATAAATTTTATTTATGTATTACATTAGTAAACCTATCGAGGATTCTCAACATATCCACACTAAAAATGGGATCATCCTCCACAAAATAAAATCTAATGCATGATCAGAATTATGTTGTAGATTAGCCATTTGTAAATTGTATTATCACTCGTACGCTCGATCACATCTATCTTAATTCACATATTATTAGTCCACATTATATTTTTTATACTGACTTCATCTTCATTTTATTCGTGGAGGAAAACATCCTCAACATTCATATACAAGTCAAATATATATTTAATTTATAACATAATACATCATATTTTAAAAATAAATGTAGAATTTGATATGAGAGGATTACACAATTTTAATTTATATATGTTTTCAAATTAATAAAATGGATAAAACATTGTAGTTTATACTAATATTATCATTTACTTATGTTAAAAGAACACCATAGTTTGAATCCAATACCCAACTAACTAAGTAAATATTGCATTGCCACATCGATAAAATTATAGTTTTATAATAGTTAATTATATTGATAGATTTCATTAACAAAAGAATTTTAGTTAAGATCCAAAAATTATAATTTAAGATTATTGAAGTTAAAACCTCTCCAACAATAGAAAACATTACAAATAATAATATAAATTTATAAAATCTCACAATATCGTATCATTTTATTTTAAATTATTAACAAAATAATTGGATTGTAAGCTTTTGAAATATTTAAAATCTAAATTATTATATCGATCTAAAGATAATAAGTGTTTGAAATTTAATTTGTCTGAATTTATTTTTTCTCACATTTGTTTGAATATTGTTAAAAAAATTATTAATGTTCTGTACTTTTTTTATAATCGGTTTATAAATTATTGAACAAATAAACTAATAATTTATTAGATATTTGGTTTATATTTTATATTTTATTTTACAAGTAATGTAAATCTCGTAATGTTTTAGAAAAACAATTATTTAGAAAAAAAAAATTAAAACCAATTTCCTTATAATTAGTTATAATTAATCAAATATGTAACTTATATTTTAGGTGCTAATTTTGTAAATTTGTCAAATAAGTAAATAAAATATTAAATAACTTCCGTCCAAATAATTATTATTTAACTTTATAAAAGTTACATTGAACATAATAGAAACCCAAAAATTTCAAGATCTTAATTCCACGTAGATGACGTACAATCCGATTTAAACTTAAAAGAAATGAAACAATCTACAATCGGAATATGAAAGGGTAAAATATGATGTTTAAAAAGTGTATCTTGAGAAAATTTGGAAAAACAATAGCACAAAAGAATTATTGATTTTTTGAAGTGCATTAAAATATATGTTTTTTAAATTTAGACCCGAAAGGTTAGAATTAGTTAAAACAAATTAAATAAAAAATTTCATATTCCGACAAAACGTTCGTAGTCATATGAAATAATTGAACATATGATTTCACTCTTTCAAAACCCTAATAATACTTTAAAAATAATGTTATATTCGCGAAAAAAAAAATCTAAGACCCATAAGTTATAGAAATTTAGAGTGTATTAACGAAATCAAAAATCAACATGACCAAAACCATACATGGATCAATATGAAATATATAAATTCAATTCAAAACAAATTTGAACTAGCTAGAACTATATAAAATTAGTTTTTTAGTTTTTGTTTTCAATTTTAATGAAAATAAAATATTTAGCTTTTGATTTGAAAAAACTTATGAAATCAAATTTGTACTTGATGTTTTGGAAGGTATTATTTTTACACAGAGGCGACCACACGTTCGTTCCATAAATTGTTCAAGATTGCAACATTTCATCTTCCTTCCATGTAATTATTAGATGCATGACTTATTTGGTCCTTCGAAGCTCTTGTACTTATTAGATCCAAGTTGGTTCTTTTAAAATTTATTGTTCCAAAAAATATACAAACATAAGAAAAATGAACGACACCAAACTAAAAAATCAAAGCCCATAAGATTGGCTACATAGGCCTGACCATTAATAAGACTAAGATGATCGGTTATCTGACTATATCAAGCGTCAAAGCTCACTTATTCACACTAAAAAAATAAAAACTTATATGTCCACAATATGTCATACTATAAATGATTGTTGGACTTCAACTAAACTCTTAGACTTTAAGATACATGGATTTTAATGAAGTTAATATTATGGACCAAACAGGAGCTCGGTTTGTAGGGCAAAATTTTAGCTCTTTAGAGACACACAAGCATCAATTTATATTTTTTCTTCAAACGGTCTAGGTTTAGAATAAAAAATTATACATATCTTATTCAAGATTTCATTATAGCTTAAGTCGAACATATAATATGTATGAGAAAAACCATCAATATTTTAGGTTGAAATGAAACAGTTTTTATTATATAGTAACTTAGATTCCTAATGTTTGCTCCTATTGAACGTGTTATTCGACTACACTTTCATCATTACATCACTGATTTTTGAAAATACGTTTGAATATAGCCTACTTAACTGATTACAAATGAAAAACATGTATTACACAATGTTTTGGTAAGCTCAAAACTTTTAGACATACTTATACCTCTTTAATTTTTTTATTTTAAGCATTAAAATTGAAAAATAATTTTTGTGTATCTAACTGAGATTTGGAATCTCAAAATTATATTGATAAATTTGGTCAAATAAGGAGAATATAGATGCAAACATGTAAGATACGATACACTCAATTTAATTCTATCATATTCTATATTGTTTTTATTTTTCTAATTATTTTGGTTTACGATTTGGTGGAAGTTGCAATTCAATATCCTCGTGGACTAACATATCTGTGTTTATAACCACGTGTCACATCTAGGGTTTTTAATTTTTTTACTCTTGATAGAAGTTTGTCTTATTCAGTTCCCACTTACGTCGCTAATTGATGTGGTCTTTTTTAACCCTTAACTTAGCCAAAATAGATATCGATGCGTATGTAAATTAGATGTTTGCCTAAGAAAATAATAGGTTCAGAATTAGAGAGTTCGGTGAACAAGAAGATAATAGTAAAAAAATATTATGGGGGTAGTAGATCATATTGAATGAAGTTAGAACTTTATATATTATTCGTATTACAATAATATCTCCATCATATACTGGGATAGTAAATAATATTTCTATAACCACTAAGATATTCAGTTAAATATATTTTTAACTTTGTCCACATAGTTATTTACATCTTTAGATAAGATTTATGAATCGATTGATTTAGGCTTGACTAATTACACCCTTATAAATAATAATAATATTTAATAATAATAATAGTAATAATAAGAATAATAATAATTGATAAAGGTCTAATTGGTCTATCTCGAGCGGATCGACTTGTAATCTTACTGAAGCATGTAAATATCTATTTGGACTAAGTCAACTATACACTTAACCACATATCTTAGTAGTTAGAGAGATATCATATATTATCGTAACATATATATTTTTTGGATAGAACTTGTCAATAAAAGCATAATTTTATTAATTAGAAATAAAAATTACAGACCGGAGCGTTTCAAAAAGATCCTAAAAAATCGGACATGGTCGTTCTATATTTTCAACATACCGATATACAATAGAATATAATTACTTTGAGACACATTCACAAAGACTTCCTAAAATATAAAAATAATTTGACAGAACAACCCATTAATAGCTCGAGTCTAAAAAGAGATAGATATGTAAAATAAGGACATAACAACCCTAGAAGCAACAATAAAGTAGAGTGAGGAGAAGTCATGTTCTGATACTCCATAAACATTTGCTTGAAGTCAAAGTGAATCTCAACATCGGCATCACATGAACCGTTATGAATAACATGAATTATAGCCTCGAAATTGTATCAAATATGATTGCAAGGAACGTTAGCGAGTTTGAAAATATCCTAAACCCCACACATTATTCCATATACATATTTTTATCTTAATATCATAAACAAAGAAAATGAATGTTTTCTCACAGACTCTATGTTCCCATTTAATCAACAATCAACAAAGGTTATTAGTCTCTCTACCAATATGTCCAAATTGAGCCCCAAAACTAAGATCATGAATATAAAAGAATTCTTTCCTTAGAACCCAAAAATTGGAATGAGATTTCACAACATTAATCACAAGCTAAGAATCCTCCCCTATAAAATCAACCAAAGATAAAGAGTAAGCAATTTGTAACCTAAAAAGTAAAGCACAACAGTCACTCAAATAAAACATTTCTATTTCCGATAAACAAAGTAAAAACAACAACCTTGTCCCCATTCGCATCTCATAAAATTCCTCGAACATTATATTCTTCATTGTAACAACTTTATTGTCCTTCTAGAGGTCTAATCCATCGCACATGATTGAGCAATTGGTAGTTTAAAGGAAAACAAAATTCTCCTGGAGTGAAACTTAGAAGTATCAAACACCTTCATTCCATTACATTTATCAATCAACATCCTTCGTATTAAATTTATCACATGTTGATTTGTCCAAATGTTTCTCATATTATTCCTTTATGGATTCCTCTATTTCCAAATATGCCAATAAATAACCTTACGGAGAGAAGGATTCATAATAAAATGATGGTGTTGACTTTCGTTTTTGTAGCAATAAAATCTGAATATTTGTAAAATTGAAAAAAATATCGAGTGTTGTAGCCCTTAAGCAAACTAACCCTTAAAAGTATTAGAAAAGTCACTGTGGAAAAAAATGATCCAAAATCTCATGTTCGGGATTCTTACAATATACATATTTAGATGCAAGTGGAATTCCAAGTGAAATAATTTGATTATTCGTTGGGAATTTGGATGGAGAAACTTCCTAAAAAAACTTTAGGAGAAGGAATAGGCATCCATATTCTATTATACTTTAAGAAGGTTATAGGATTTCAAAGTTCAGCCTTACATGAAGACGTAGACAACTCCTCATGGGAACCCAAATTCCATATTAATGTAGCTAACGTTGATAGTTATAAACATCATAATTTAAAAGGCTTGGAATATGTGAGAGAACTTGGTGTAATTTAGCAAAATCACGTAAAACATATTTGACCAAAATATTTAAAAAATGATTGTCCTCTTCACATTTTAATTTATCAGACAACCATGGAGAATACCAAAATGATATCCCATCTTTCCCCAAATTCCAAGTCCAAAAATTTAGACACTTTATCAACATTATTAAGTATTATGAAGTTGTGTTTAGATACACTATAATACGATGCCTCATCCCATATTTCTAATTTACTTCTCATAAATTCAGCTTATAGACCTTGAACTTTCATGAATTTGGAAACCATTTTAAAATGCAAAACTTTCACTGTGTCAAACAAAGAAGTAATACCAAGTCCACCTTTTCTTTACGATTTGTCACTGTGGCCCATCATATCCAATTATGACTACTATTATCATACCTTCTGATAAAACTCTGCATCATTTTTTCAAGAGATTTCAAAACACTTTTGGGCACAGGATTAACCGAGAGAGTATGAATAGGGATTGAGGACAACCCAGGGTTGATGAGAACCATTTTACCAATAGTAGAAAGCATAAGAACAATCCAACCTTCCATACGAGCTTTAACATTTTCAGCACGAGGTTCAAAACATGAGATTTTAGCTTGACGTGTACCTCGTTATTCTGACATGTGTTATAAGTTTTTTCATAACATCAACCATAAATTCTAACATATTCAAAGAATTTTTTATTTTCTAATTACTAATTTGACATAGATTTTAGTTTAATCTAATGTTCCAAATTCTTAAAAACTGATCAATTATCATTTTATTTAGAAACAATCCATATTTACCAATTACACCTCCTCTTTATCTTATTCTCTCTCTAATTGGTTATCGTATTCCCTTAATCCAAAACCACAAAATTCAAGCTTTCGATTTTATCTTGAACATGTGTCTATTATATCGAATCTATTGTTTATTTTTTTAATTTCTTACTTTTAATGCTTACTAAGCCAATATATATTCTTATAAGTATTTAAATAAAATTATCTAAGTTTCATATCCATATTACTCAAATCTAATACTACTCCAACTTTATTATCGCATAATTTTTTCGATACCATTCCCTTTGTTAATGAAAAAATAGGTGATAATATGAGAACATACACCAATAAAAACATTATCCAGAAGTTAACACCAAAATAACCAATAGACCTTGATCTTAGCAAACTTCAAAAGGACGTGGTAGAAGATAAAATGTTTTTGCAATATTTTTTCAATAATATAACTAAACCATATAAATTTATGTATGAGAAAGACCATCAATATTTTAGGTTTAAATACAACATCTTTGATTATATAGTAAGTCACCATCCTAAATTTGGCAACTTACCCCATTATACTGAAGATGATGAAATATGTTTTTCGCCTAATCCATTTGATTGAGATATTGAATTACAGTGTCATCCTTACATTGCTAACTTTTTCGAACACGTTCGAATATGTCCTACTCAGCTAACAACTAGTAGATGGCGCGTGTTACTCATTGTATTGTTAAGTCCAAACCTTTCTTACAATATTTTATATTTTTCGACTTTAAAATACTCCACCTGAATTATCAATCCACCCTCTTCTTACCATAACTGGAAAAAACAATTATCTATCTAACCAAGATTTAGTAATTTAAAATTTTCATTGGTGAATTTGGTCAAATATGAAGAAGATAAATACAAAAAAATGTATCCGAATTATAGAACTGATTTTTAAAGTGTTTACTTAGCTAATATAACCACTTGGTTAAATAATTTTTTTTATTTGTAACCGTTGTATGATTAATATAAAAATGTGTCATATAAAAAAATATAGAAAATTAAAGGAGTTATAATTATATGTGTACTAGAACATGCAATATTTTTTTTTCGGATTTCTAATCTAACCTATTGAACCATGAAGTTAGTTAATTAATCTTGTAACTTATAGGATGCAGACATTCCTTGATCTTCAGATTCCTAACTTGTTGCAGAAGGTCTTTGTGATTTTTTAAGAGACGACAGTCAAAACCCGCAATTAATTCAAACAGAAAACCAATTTGTTTTTCTCAAAGTCTTTTTTCTCTTTGTATTTGAAACCATGTTTCTCTTAAAGTAAAATGATTCTTTGGAGGACTCTTGGAGCTCCACTTCAATTGCTCTCATCCCTAAAAAAGATACTCCCTCTGAGCCAGCCGATTTTAGACCCATAACGCTCTGTAATGTTAGTTACAAGATCATCTCCAAGATCTTAGTCAATAGTATTAAAGATTCCTTTCCTTATCTCATTGATAACTCTCAAACGGCTTTCGTGAAAGGAAGGAATATCTCAGATAATATACTTTTATCCCAATACCTATTGAATGGGTACAATTCCAACAATAGAGACAAAAAGGTTGCGCTAAAAATTGATATTAAGAAAGCCTTTGATAATGTCAGATGACATCTAATCCTTGACATTCTTGTAGCGATGAATTTCCCTGATAAAATGATCACTTGGATCATCAAGTGTATTTCTTCTCCTTCATATTCCATCAATATCAATCGAGATCCTCATGGAAACTTCAAAGGACGAAAATGCCTAAGGAAAGGAGATCCGCTCTCCCCTTTCCTCTTTGTTCTTGTCATGCAGGTTCTTTCCAGTATTCTTAAGGAGAAAAGTAAAAATCCGAACTTTCGGTTTCACTGGAAATGTCAAAAGCTCAAAATCATTAACCTTTGCTTTGCCGATGATCTGATGATTTTCTGTCATGGAAATGTAAATTCCCTACTTCTTATCAAAGAAACTCTAGATGAATTTTATTCTCTCTCTGGACAATAATTCAACTCTTCTAAGAGCCATATCTTCTTTTCCGGCATTAATGAGTCTCTCCGTTTTGACCTTAGCAATATCTTGGGATACCATGAAGGATCCCTCCCGGTTATATATTTGGGTGTGCCCCTTCTTACTAGTCGTCTCACCCACTCTGACTGTCGTCCCCTTCTCCATAAAATTACTTCACGACTTGAATCCTGGACCACAAAACACCTCTCTTATTCCGGAAGATTACAACTCATTAAGTCTGTATTATTCGCTGGTCATGTCTATTGGTCATCCCTTTTTATCATTCCCTCAAGGATTATTAAAGAATTGACTCAGTATCTCCGTCGTTTTCTTTGGTCCGGATCGGCTATGAAAATACCTGGGACCAAAGTAGCTTGGTCCACGGTTACGTTGCCCACATTAGAGGGCGGCCTTGGGATTCTTGACTTAAAAATCTGGAATCAGACGGTTGTCCTAAAAATCTTTGGTCGATCATCCGTAATAACTCCCACTCCATTTGGAGTGACTGGATTAAAATGGAAAAAATTAAAAATAATAATTTTTAGAACCTCCAGATGGGATCCTTCCGTTCCTAGATCTTGAGGAAAATTCTTCATCTCCTTCCTTTGACTTGTCAAATGTGCAGGGTGGAAATTAGAAATGGCACGAGTACCTCCTTTTGGTATGATCCATGGCTCATCCCCTCATTGATGGTATCCCATTATGGCGAAAGTATCATCAAGGCCTCTAGACTTGGGAAAAACCTCAGAGTATCGGATATCATCCTAAATGGGAGTTGGAATTGGCCATCCAATATCAGATCGGCGAATGCACGCAACCGTACCAATCTGTTGGAAATCCAATCTCTCATATCCTCTCTTCCCCCTCTGAATATCCTCTTCAATGATATTCCTTTCTGGAAAGCGAAAGAAGGATGGATTTCCTTCTCCATCAAGGACACCTACCACTCCATTCGTACGCCCAACCCTAAAGTAGGGTGGGCCGGGTTAGTCTGGAATAAATCCAATATTCCTCGTCAATCCTTCATTCTATGGCTCGCGATAAAGGGCAAGCTTGTCACCAAAGACAGGCTACTCAGTTGGGATTACAACATCTCATCTGAATGTGTTCTTTGCAACTCTAACAGTGAGACTATCCCTCATCTCATTTTTATTGTAGTTTCACTCAAAGTATTAGTATTAAGTTAGGTTTCCCCTTTGTCGTCTCCTGTTGGCAGTCTTGGGTTTACGAAGCGTCAAAGTGGTCTCAATCTCGAAACCATTCTATTTGGAGATCTTGCTTCACCACGGTAATTTACCACGTCTGGACGGAGAGAAACCGAAGAACCTTTGGTTCCCCTCCTGCCATCGCCTCTATGGTGTCTCAACGAATTTTCTCTGATCTCCGGTTTAGATTCCAAGGCACCAAGACTGAATGGTCATTCTAAATTATTATTCATTACTTTACTTTATATGCAAGGATTGATATGGTGAGAGCAGCTCGTGATCCGACACATCTTGATAGATAGGCCTTTGTGGATGATGTGGCTGATGATTACCAGATTGAGCAGTACTTTAGTCTACTTGTATTGGACGTTTTTCCTTTCCCACTACTAGGATCGGATTGGTTTTTTTTGTTATTTCCATTTCGCTCTAGACTCTTTAGTCAAATGTTGATGTAATCCTGGTATATGCCCCAGATCCTTGTATGATCCTCTTTTCAATTTATGTAATACTTTTAATACTAAAAAAAAATTCACCTTTATATAGAAAATTAAAGTGAGAAACGGTTCTTATCTTTTAATTTTATGTAACTTCCACACAGTTACTTGATAAATATCATACCTTATTAAATTGCCACTCTTAGCGACCATAATCAAGCATTATTATGTTTTACAAAATAACCCCAAAACTTTACGTTTTGCTTAAGTTATTTATTTCCGAATCCAATCGTTCGCAATATTCAGAATTGAACCCGATATCTATACAATTACATCCATGATACATATTTTATCTACTAATCCGTTCATTTCTTTATGATTACTTTTATTGGACTAATATTGACAATTGTCTGATACAACGATAAAACATGTGACGGTCCAACTCAATGGAGAAATATCAACAATTTCCCACTTGAATCATCATATGATATTATAGGATGCATCTACCTAATAAACGTTTTTAATTTCTATCATCACATAGATAACCTTAACAATCATGTAAATGACCATTAACGACATATGACTAAAGTCCTCATTAATGCGCTTCAACCGCAAATATATGGATGAGTAATCACGATATCACAACAATAAATTATATGGATCTATCATGGTACATAACATAAGAATAATATGATATGTAATCTTACATGTCTATTATTAATTGCTCCCACTTAATTTGAGGTCTTCTTACAACATAGTACAAATAATGGAAGATAAGAGCACACTGAATACTTAAATATATATATTTGCATTAATGACCTTGAGTTCGCGATTATCGTAATACAAACAAATTTAATAGCTTAATAGAAACTCCCATTGAAACTAGCAATCCTTTGAGTACACAACACCCATGCTAATGGTGTGTTCAATAAAATCGTTAGACATTAATACCTTCATAAGAGGATCTGCTAACATTGAGTTTGTCTTTATATGCTCCACACCGATTTGACCACTCTATAATCTCTCTTTAACAGACATGAACTTGATATCTACATGTATGGACTTAGGCAAGCTTCTGTTACTGTTTGAATATTGAATTACCGAATAGTTGTCACACTATAATCCAAGGGGTTTTTGTATCCCCTCTACGATTCGCAATCCCTTGATAAAATTTCAGAACCAAAGCACCTGATTGGATACCTCGAAACAAGCAACAAATTCCACATCCATAGTGGAATATGCAATGAGTGTTTGTTGAAAAACAAATTATGATATTGAAGCTCATGCTAAAAGGACTATAATGCCTTAGGTTGAACGACGAGAATCCTCACATCTAGTGAAATCAGAATAGGAATACCCTATGACCTTCAGTTTATCTGACTTCTTATATGTTAATCTATGATGTTTTGTTTGTTGAAAATACCGGAAACTCTTTTGACTGCTTTCCAGTGTTTCATCCACGTATTACTTAAGTATCTTCCTAACACACCTAACATAAAATCAATATATGGCCGTGTACAAACTGGAACATACATCAAACTTTAGACAACCGAAGTGTATGACATATTTTGCAATTCCTCAATCTCAAGTTTTGTCGTTGGGCATTTCTTAGGTTAAACTTTTCACCTTTCGATATATGGGTTTCATTTCCGTTGTTGTTAGACACACCATAACGTGGTAACATACTCTCAATATACGTATTTTGTGAGAAACTAAAAATACTATGGGATCGATTCTTATAAACTTGATTTCCTAACACAAAATATGGATCCATCACAAAGATCTTTCATATCGAATTTGTCCAACATAAATTTATTGGTCGTATGCAACAATTTATTATCGTTCGTGACCAACAACATGTCATCAACATATCGCACTACATATATAAATTTACTCCCACTAAACTTTTGATACACAAAATCCTCCACTAAATTTATCTCAAAGCCTAATTAGTTAATAAG
Organism: Limnanthes douglasii subsp. nivea; assembly: GCA_036936605.1. Taxonomy (NCBI): domain Eukaryota; kingdom Viridiplantae; phylum Streptophyta; class Magnoliopsida; order Brassicales; family Limnanthaceae; genus Limnanthes; species Limnanthes douglasii. Next base: position 103,925,704 of record JAUPFV010000005.1, on the reverse strand, counting down.
TTCAAGGGATTTGTGGTACCACTGTCGAGATGCTTGCTTGAGACCATAAATAGATTTATTTAGTTTGCACAACATCGACTTTGGATCAGCAAAGACGAAGTTTTCAGGTTGTAAGATATAGATTGTTTCCTCAATGTATCAATTAAAAAACGGTCTTTACATCTATTTGATGGAGCTCAAAGTCGAAGTGTGCAACTAATGTCCTGATTATCCGAAAATAATGATTTAATGAAACTGGAGAGGAGGTTTCGTTAAAGTCAATCCCTTCACGTTCAGTAAAACCCTTAGTTACAAGTTGTTCTTTATGGCTCTCCACATTACCATTATAATTCTGTTTGGTTTTAACATTTACAACCAATCGGCTTCTTTCCTCCAGGTAATGGAATAAGTTCCCATATTGCATTATCTTGCATTGATTTAAACTCTTTGTTCATTATTTTAATCCACAAATGAGACTCCGTTTTTTGTTGTAGCATAAAATTCCTGATGTTCATGAAGATACACTATAGAGTCTTAAGATATAGCGCTATTTCTTGGTCTAGTAGATCTACGCAAATTAATAATTTCTTCATTTTGAACTTGAAATTCTTGATGAGGTAGAGTTTATTCTTCTTAAAAAACATCATTTTTTTCCAATATGGACAACATCCACAGGTGGAAGATTAATACCATCTTGAGTTTTTTCATATGTTCTAACGAATCTGAGGTGATGATTGGCCTCTTAATTAAATACAATATCATCATCTCATACCAAACTATCGTTGTTATAAATTTTATGAATCTGTACTGGTTCTTCCTCAAAATAAATGTTTGTTATTAAAGTCTTCCCCAAAACTCTATACCCTCAAATAATTTTGATATACCATCTCAAATATATTATTGGTACAAGGATCATAAAACTTAAAACCCATACTATGTTGGGGATATCCGATGAAATAACTACTAACCAGTTTTGAGTCTAATTTCTTTTAATTCGGCTATAAGGCTTCACTGCAGTTGGAAATCCCCAAAACATGTAAATGTTATAAACTAGGTGTACACCAAGTCCAAAGTTCATATGGTGTCTTAGTAGCTTCTTTCGTCGTAATTTTGTTAAGAAGGTAGGTTGCACATTTTATTGCTTCTCCCTAGAGTGATATAGGTAATGCTGAATGACTAATCATACTTCTTACCATATCCTTCAACGTAGAGTTTCATCTCTTAGATATTCCATTCATGATGGGCTAACCGACCGTGAAAAATAGTGTATATTTAGATGTAAAAACATAATGCGACCACACAAACAGCACAACAAACAAAAAAATCATGTATTAAGTTACTATATGTCATGTATTTGTATAAACAAGGTATAACTAGTGGTGAAAACATAAGTCTTTCACACAAAGAACGAACTCAAGTCATTAACTATTGGATGTCATATATTTGCAAAAACAATACAAAATTAATTGTAAAAACATAATAGCAACACATATACAACATTAGAAACAATCAAATATTAAGTTATTATATGTCATGTAACTGGTTTTAAATATTCATTTTTAACCAAGTGCTTTCTTACCATCACATAATGGGAAATAATCCCATAATGTAGTGTATTATTTATTGCTTCGACCTGTGATGTAAGCTTTGAAGTCTTTACTGTAACATGGAAACTAATTGGATCGTCTCTCATGATCTTAAAAGATTCTTTATTTTCATACATAATTACCATAAAATTCTAAGATATAACACTTATTTTGTTGAGTTTGATCATCATGAACAAAATATCTAAGTGGACGAAGTAATATAAGATCATTCTGTTTCAAATTTTATTGAGATTGTTGAGTTTGATCATCATGAACAACATCAACCATTACTTTTTAAGCATGAAGCAGAACATCTGTTTGAGGCATTGAACTCTCTGCCATGTGATATATAACTAAAAAACTAACTTTAATATGTGTATTAGTGTGAGGGATTGAATAAATTACTTCTATTTTTTCTAAAAAATCATTATTGTTGTATGATTAGTTCCCTTCAAACTCAAAATTCTAAAAAAGTTCTATAATTTCCATCTCAAAACTTGAACGGTGTATATTGAGAATAAAAATGGTAACCTCATGAATGGTCTGAATAACCGATGAAGCTTAGTGAAAAATATTTGTTTTGGATTCCATCTTCTATTTATTTAGGGGATAATGGTTTCCTCAAACAAACTACTCATATGAGGTCTTACTTGTTGCTTTAGTATGAATTTTATTTAAAAGATATGCTAAACACTTAATTATTTCTCTATGTAGTAAAACTAGTAAGGATTTATGAGCGATCATATACCTAAGACTTTTATAAAATGTGTAATTTCATTGTTTAAATACACAATTTTTTGTATTTTTTATTATATAGCTGATAAGGGTGTAATTAGTCTAGCTCGAAGGAATCAGTTTATAAATCTTATCTAAACATGTAAATATTTATTTAGACTAAGTCAAAGATGTAATTAAATACATAACTTGGTCGTTGAGATATAACCTATTTTATTCTTTATATATGTGAGATATTTTTATTTTTCACCACACCCTATAGAAAATGGTGCACTTTTAATCAATAAACCTAACACATACGTTCCAATATTTATCCATTATTGTAATTCTCTAGTCTTTTACATTACTTATTTTTCATCAATCTTAAGTATTAGATCATATATACTCATATCGATCTCCGATTTGGATAGTCCTCGCGATTCAAATTTATCGACCTCGATTGAGAACGTCTACGATAAATCGAAATTTTAATTTTTATTATAGTCAAGAGAAAATAATTTAAAATTAAGATGTGAAACAAAGTTAAAAACATAAATGTTATATCAAGTGATATAAAAAAAGTTGAGTATGTCTCACACGGATCACCGGAAACCTATGTGGTTAAAAAGTTAGCGACTAAACAACAATCTTCAGAATCCCCAACCGAGATTGAGGTGTTTGTCGAATTACTAAAAACGAACAGGTTATAAATTCTTTATTACAAGATAAAGTTGTCAATAAAGGTTTGGAAATTAGAAAGATATGTTAATACAAGATATGGTATAATCGGATACAATATCGTTTACAGGGAAAAGAGTAAGAAACCGGAGAAGAAGTCCATAAAAGGAAAGGAGAAAACCTTTGAAAGACCGTCATTCGGCTGCTAGAAAACAATCAAAGGCTATCACTCATTTAGATGTAACGCGAATGATACACCTATGATTGAAAAGCCCAAAGGATCTGATGGTTGAGGAGAATGAAATCCTACGCAAACTCGTACACACATGTCGTATAACAGCACCCTCGCAGTATTCGTGCATATAATCATCTAATTGGTATATCAACATGTTAACGAGATTGTACCAACTAACCGAGTTATGAGAAACAAGATACCACAAAGTACAAAACTATTATGTAAGTTGAGCCAATAATCCCAAAAGAACTAGCATATAAGTACTAGCATGCTACGATATCGATATACCATCTCTAACACTAGAGTCGTTCACGAAAGGAACTACATATAAGTACGCCAATAATCCTAATCGTCATGATTAAACGAATAAACGATCGACCTAGGTTTCATTTCTCTATTCTTTTACATTTGGTATAACTAAAATGGTAAACAGTCTTAACCGTGTTTGAACTTTCTCAAAGCCCAATTGGGATAGTAAGTTTCAGTATGCTCTAAAGTGGTAATTAAACCACAATTTCAAGCTATATCACCTAGTGAGAAAAGATTGTGTATGAGACGGTAATGCTCAAAATTGACCTGCAAATAAAACATTACGAATAATAACACAAATAAAGTTTTTGAATAATTATCATCTACACTACAAAAGCAACAACCAAAAAGTAACAAAACTATATCAAACCTAGATATTTTATCATATTTTTATAAACCTAGAAGTATCGAAAATAATCTAACAGATATAATAATCCTCATGTATTAAACAAGTACTCATTATATTACTAATATGAAAAATATATACTAATCATCCTGTATTAGACAAAAACATTATACTTAATATATCTTAAACAATTAAATATTAGAAAAATGCAAAGCTTATATCACTCTGCCACAGATTGTTGAAAGTAATATTTCATTTCAATTTTGTCCAGGAATTGTAAAAATTGACGTACTTACATCCCATTGAACAATAACCGACGTGTGCTATTTGCAACTCGCACGCGTAACTGAATAAATTTAAAAAAAAAATCTCTCATCCTCAAGTCAAGAAGAGCGATACACTCTATAGTGTTTTGAAAGGAGCCGTCTCCATCGTGATGTTATCAATATTCCAATACACCAGTACAACAAGGATATCAATAAAACTTTAATATATCAATCAGAAATGAAATAAAATCCGAGATATGAAAGTGTAAACTTGTTTAAAAAATGTATTTTAAGCACATATGAAAAAAAATAACGATAATTGTTTTTTAGTTTTCTTGCTTGCATCCTAATAAATTTTAAAAAGTTCAAACCCAATGGGTTAGAATAATTTATAAAAACAAGCAATAAAGAATAGGTCTATCCCGACGCGAGAGTTTATAATCATATACCATAACTGAGCATATGATTCCACCACGTTAAAAGCTGAACAATATTGCAAAAATAATAGTGTTTGTGAAAAATAAACTTACAAGCCCTGATCTTAAAAAATTCGAAGTCACACAAAAAATAACCAGATTAAAGAAACTACGTGACCAAAAACCATACATGGAACAATATCAAACACATAAATACAATTCAAAACGGATTAAAATTCCTAAAAGCATCGAAAATCGTTCTTTTAGTTTCCGTTTGTCCGTTTTTAAAAACTATAATCCTCCGCAACAAAAAAATCATAAAAACTGCACGATAGATGCTAATTAAAACAGGATATTACTTTTCGATTCGAAAAGCCTTTACATAATTGCATTTTGATTTGGTGTTCTTGAATACTCTTTTTCTGTTGTGGAGACTATGGGGTTGGTCCATAAATTTTTTCTTCAGCTTACCTAAACAAAGTTAGTTTACCTAAAATTTGTTGTGCATGAAAATATACAAACGTATGGAACATAAAAACACAGACTCAAAAATCAACTCAAACGGAAGTTCATAAACCTAAAATTATCTATTTAAATTAAAATATTTCATTTAATTCTAAAAAAAATCAAACATATATTTTAGTTATGTTTAATATATTTAGAAATTACCAAAGCGTAGTTTCTGCCCGAAACACAACTTTATACATCCGAATTTGATATAAATTATATAAATCATTCATACAATATTTATTTAGGTAATTTTACCACCAGGTTACATAATATTTCTTAACATAAAATAAATATTATACAAAAATAAAATAAAACATAAAAAGAATAAATGGAATTATAATTATATTTTAATGACAAATAAATAATTGTTTCGATTAATTTTAATATAATGGATAAATTATATATTTTCTTTTCAAATAAAACTGGTTTTGTTTAATTAAGGTGATAAGTCAATTTCATAACGGTGAATGGTACATTTCAAAATGCGGAGTATACAACTTTATAACCGTTTTAATGGTAACATCTTAGTAGCCGAGTTGGTGGAGTGAGACACCTTCGTGACTAAAGGTCATGAGTTCGAATCCCTCTACAATTTTTTTTTGTTGTTCAAGTCGTCTTGTGTAGTTATCTTCTGGTGTTGGTTTACAGGATATTGCGTCAGATTGAGGGTTTACTTACTCGTTGAGTAACGGTTGCAGGTTCCCTAAAAAAAAGTAATATTTTTCGTTATATGTATGGAACGAAAAATGAGATGACACCATTTTACATCATTTTAAAATAGATTTTCCAAACCTGCATTTTTTATTTATTTCTAAAGCAACACTTCAATGAGTTCTGTAATGGCTAGTCCTTTAATTTGTTTGGTTTATAGCCATCTATGTAGGCTGGACATGTGATAACTAACAACTTCAAGAAGAGCTTTGATTAATCACTTAAGAAGAATTTGTTTGAAAAACTTAAATAGACGATAAATTTATTTGGTTTATGTTTCAATTATTTTACTTTGTTATACCTAAGATATTCTAGTATGGAATAAGATTAACCTTTTTAAGAAACTTAAGTTTATGTGTCTAAAATAAAAAAAATACACAAACTTTGTTTAACGAATACATCTAGAAGAATCAGAATGATTACATCTTACATTAGAAGATTCGGAAGGATTAACATCCAACATTTGGTATCAGTGCTACAATGTCGCATACACAAGAACGTGATAATAGTTACGCCAGTGTGGTGAGAGATAGTGAGAGCATGCATATAGGAGCTCTTGGAGGTATATTTTTCTCGAGGGAGAAATCCCAATCCTTCTAGTACCCGAAACAGTCTGATACGAACTACCAAGTATGGGCTATGCAAATGAAAATTCTCATGTTTACTCAGGGAGTTTGAGAAAACAGTGGCGTTAACGTCTAAGACATAAAGGGACAAAGTTGTACTCATTGTAATTTACCAATAACTGAATGAATATACACTATATAAAATTATTAATAAAAACACCGCAAGAGGAGTATGTGATGCGTTGAAAGCGACTCATATTGGAGCAAATCGTGTTGTTAAAGCCAAAACTCAGACGTTAAGAAGAGAACTAGACAGATAGACATGGCTGAGAATGAATCCATTGACGAGGACACCAAAAAGATGACCATGATAGTCGGTAAGATATGGTATCTTACAGTAAATGTTGAGAACAACTATGTTATAAAAAAATTGCTTAGATCGACAGCATCAAAATTCATGATAACTGGAGTATTGAATAGTTAGGTGGCATCCCTTCCAAGTATCTAGAAGGAATCATAGGCTCTTTAAATGGCTTTGAATAGAAGAAGAAAAAATTTGAGAATAAGAAAGGTGTTAGGATTTAATATGCAATGTATCACAAATGCTAAAGCATGAACAAAATAAAATGCATAAAAGAAAAATACACAAGATTTAACGTGGTTCGACAATTATCTACGTCCACCGGCTTCGCCAAAGAAAACTATTTCACTATGACAGAAAAAGGGTTATAGATTTTAAGATTACTTTTTGTGTAGTCATAGTAATCTTTTTATAAAGAATAAATAGACTTACTAGACAATTTCACTAATGCGATCATATACACAAAATTGTCCATAACACTAGACTCTACCAACACACACGGTACAGTTTCATGATATTATACTGTACCATCAAGCACGATACATTGTGAAGACATTATTCGACTCATAGTCAACTTGCAACTTACTTAACAAGCAACATGACAAAGAATGTATAGTGCCGAACAAATATGTTGAAAGTTGAATTTGGAATATTCTTTCTTCACTATCAACAAATCTTCCCCTTGAGCCGAATATCTTTTCTTCACTTTCAAAAATTAAACTTCTCTTCTCATGACTCACCAAATGACCTTAAGGCATTCAATTGATGCTGTGAACACCAACCCAGTTTATGCACTCCCTAAACTTTCGAACTGATACTGCATTGATCATTATATCTGCTGGATTATCATGTGTAGAAATTTTCTTCACATCAACAATTACCTTTCATATTATATCACGAATAAAATGATATCAGACATCTATGTGCTTTGTCTGCTTGTGGTACATATGATTCTTTGTAAGATTTATGGAACTTTTATTATCACAAAACACTTTTGTACTAATCATATCCATGCCCAAATCTGCCAGTAAATATTGCAACCATATTGCCTTTTTAATTGCTTCTTTTACTACCATAAATTATGCAACTGTTGTAGACAAAGCTATATTAGCTTGCAATTGTGCTTTCCAAATGATCGCACTCCAATCTGGAGTGAATACGTATCCTGCCAAAGATCTCACTTTTCACATATCACTTGCAAAATCAGAATCAACAAAACCAACCAATCAACCTGCAATATCATTCAACAATCCACAAATATTAGTCTTGTTAAAACTTAAGCCAATGTTCGCAGTATTCTTAAGATACCAAAAAATCAATTTAACTGTCTGCCATTGTTATTTCCCAAGAAATCCCATGTACCTACTAACTAAAATAACCGCATGTGAAATATCAGGATGTGTGTATATATAGCATAAATTATACTACCAACTGTACTTGAATATTGAACCTTCAAAATTTGTTCCAACTAAACATCGTTCTTGGTCGCTCCTACTGTAGACAACTTTAAATATGTGGCAAACGAGATGCTAATTGCCTTAACATCAAACATACTAAATCATTGTAAAACTTTATCAATGTCTCTTCTTTGAGACAATGTAATGATCCTACACTTCTGTTCCTGATAATCTCCATACCAAGAATCTTCTCTCCTCTAGCCATATCATTCATCTCAAACTCGGCACTAAGCTGCTTCTTGATATGCACAATGTGTGATATACTGCAAGCACTAATAAGCATATCATCAACATACAAAAGCAGGTAAACATAAAAATCATCGGACATCTTTTGAGGATACACACAACTGTCATATGGACGCCTCCTAAACCTTTTTACACTATGAATGTATCAAAACATTTGTACCATTGCCTAAGTGACTTTTCCAACAAACAAACCTTGTGCTCTATATTAGCTTCGATATATCCCTTTGGTTGTCTCATGTAGATTCGCTTCTCCAATTGACCATATAGAAACGCAGTCTTCACATCCAACTGCTCAAGTTTTAATTGTTGAAATATTACCATAGCTAACAAAAATCGAACTATGCTTCACCACTGGAGAAAACAGTTCATTAATGTTGATTCCTTACCTTTGAGTAAAACCCTTAACGACTAGTTTTACCTTAAATGGAGATACCTCAACCCCTAGATTATCTTCGTTATTCTTGAACACCCATTTGATTCATCACTACCTCCTGTCCTTTAGGCAAGTCAACAAGCTTCCATGTTTGATTCTTATGATGAGATTATAGCTACTAAGCTCGCTCTAGCTTCCTTATAGCTACTAAGTTCCTATATCTCAACTTCTTCTGGAACTGACAAAGTATATGCAACTAGATTCACATATCTTTTTGGATGTCTAATATCTCTTCTTTCTATGTCCAATGTTATGCTATATAGTTGTTGTTATAGTTCGGGCACATCATTGTCACTATCAGCCGATGCTGACGCTTCACCCCGTGATTTCGGATTCACCTTAGACACACTAGAATGATTGGACCTGCTATGAACTGATTCTACTTTAAGATCTATTTTTTTACTCACAACCATTCATGATTCGACCATTTCTCATACTTCCTTCTTACTATCTATCGAAGAAAACTCGTTAAAAGTCACGTCCCTACTGATGAGAAAATCAGGAGACTTCAGAGAGGTACACCATAACCTATATCGAGTACCCAAGGGTTTTGTCCACGGTCTGAACTCACAAACGATACATCTTATATACCATTATTTGCACTGTCATTGAAATTGTTCACACCTTCAAAAATGTTTGCTACATTTTCCTTTTGATTTCCTTTATTGCCATTGAGTTTCGGATAATCTCTCCAATAATTACCCGAACCGCATTCATAATAATTTGATTTATATACCTTTAATTTGGACATCCGGATATTATTTCTTAAAGAACTCGCTTTGCTTCCATACATAAGACCTTCCTCTTGAACCTGATTGTATGGCTGCAATTGTTTCAACTTCTTTGATTTCAACAAACCTTTGACATCTTCTAGCTATAACTTATCCTTATCATACATTGTGGTATATAAAACATTTTCATACAGATCTGGTAACGATCTCAAGGAAAACAAAGATTGATCATCATTCCCAACGTTGATATCAATGTTCTCCAAGTCCATTATAATTGATTTAAAATTATCGAAGTTTTTAGTTGTGTACATGCCTTCTTTTAATCTGAAATCGTAGAAGAGCTTTTGCGAGTATAATCGATATACAACTGATTTATCTAAGTAAATATCTCCTAGCTTCTTCTATGCGCATGAATCAGTCTTTTCAACACTAATCTAGCAAAGAATATTGTCCTTCACACTCATTAAAATCCAGCATAAAGCCCTTTCTTGAAGATCTTTCTTATCCTTTTCTTTCATCTCTTCTGGTAACTTATTCTTCACACCATTCCAAAAATCTTGCAATACAAATGAATATTTCAGCTTAATCTTCCATAATGCAAAGCTGGATCTCTCATCAAATTTTTGAATCATGGAATGTGTTGTTGTAGATGCCACCTAATTTCACCAAGGTCGTGATACCATTTTTTTAGGATTTAGTATGCAATGTACTATCAAGCACGATACACTGTAAAAAAACTATTCGACTCATACTCAACATGCAAAGTACTAAACAAGCAACATGATAAATAATGTATATTGGAAAACAAATATGTTGAATGTTGAGTGTGAAACAATCTTTCTTCAGTATAAACAAAAGGTGTTGCAAAAGTGTTGTTTGCAAAGAAAGACTTGCAAAACAATTATAAAAATAACTCGAGTAACAGAAGAAGAGGCCAAGCAAATGGAAGAGGACGAGACAGAGGTAATGGGCGAGGAAAAAATAATTTTAGGAAAAAAGATGACAGACAAAAGAGGAAATCCACCTTTGGCATAAAAATGTCAGCTTATACAACTTCAATAACTACCATTATTTTGTTGCAAATTGTAAGTACAAGAAAGACGAAAAATGACCATTTAATTCAATAAGTGGAGGATAAATCTACGTTTCTTGTAGCCGAGGCGTGTTCTTTAAAATTAGAAAAGAAAAGTTTGTTGATTAACAATGAAGAACATAACATGGAATCTAATGAAGGGTTACGACAGCTAAACTTCGTCAATACCGTTAAAAGAGAAGTGAGATATGGATATGGATGATAGAGTAACTATATAATTAAGGGAGAGAAATTTCATAGTAAATTATGTTGGTAGATCATGTGAGAACTAGCAACTTCAAGAAGAACTTTGAATGATGAGTTAAGAAACTTTGACACATGAAAAAATTGAAGAAGTTAAATAGAAGATTGTTTTATTCAGTTTATGTTTAGGTTATTTTTTTTCTTGTACCTAAGATATTCTATTATGAAATGAAAGCTTAACCCTTTCAAAAAACTTTGTTTTATTTATTCTCTAAAACCAAAAACAAAAAACACAAACTTTGTTTAATGCAATCCTACATTTATAAGCAAAATGAGTCAATCTCACATTTAGGAGAAACATAAGGATTAAAATTCAACTGTTTATTAAATATGCCAATGATATTTTTCCTTCTCCCATGATTGGTTTGGAATTCTTTAAGTATGTCTTCCCCTTATTGTTTCAAGGCTCCGCGGACTGGCATGGTATGCTTTACACTGATATTTTTTGAATCCTTTCAACTAGTTATTTTTCTGGTGAATTTATCTTTTCCATAACCCACTCATTTTCGGGTTGTACCATATGTTCTGCATGTTATGAAGAAAATAAATTTAAGAGAGTTTGTTTTCCAGAAGTTATGAATCCATTCAAGTTGAACAAATTAGATATCCTTAACGGAAACACAAAATTTACAGAGGCAGTCTTACAACTGCATATAATTTATAACGGAAACTAATAAAATATAACTGCATACATATAAATACGATACGAGATTATATTATGCCAACGAATCTACAATTTGTTCTTTTGTGTTGACATACGCAATATCAAAGATTCTCTGTTTCGGGAAATCACGCAAAAAGTGAATCTTGATATCAATGTGTTTACGTTTTCCATTGAAGATTGGGTTCTTTGCTAAAGCAATTGCAGACTTGTCATCAACTCGTAAACTAATATTTTCAAATTTAATTTTGCATAACTCTTCTAGCAACCTCTTTAGCCACATTTCTTGGCTACAATCTTCAGCTTTAAATGAAGACACAACTACTATCTTCAGTTTTTGTGAAGTCGAGCTAATCGGATCATTGCCCAGAAAAACAATAACCCAAAGGTACTTATCTGATTATCAATGTCTCCAACAAGATCAGTATTAGTATATCTAATCAACTCTGGATGTTGATGTTCCCTTTTAACATACTTTAAACCGAAATTGAGCGTACCATTTATAGATCGCAGAATTTGTTTGACAACACTCATATGTTTTATAGAGGGTTTTTCATGAAACGTCTAGCCACGCCAACAACAAGTGATATATCGGGTCTAGTATGGACTAATTATCTCAAACTCCTAATGCCACTGCGATACATTGTTGCATGTACGAATGGATTTCCACCAGTCTTGCTTAGCTTTAGACTTGAATCCATTGGTACACGACATGGTTTACAACTCAGCATTCCCATTTTCTCTAAAATCATTTCTGCATAACTTGTTTGGCTCAAAGTTATATGATCAGACCTCTGTTTGACCTCAATTCCCGCATAAAAACTTAATAAACCCAAATCTGTCATGTCAAACATTTCTTTCATCTTTCCTTTGAAACATCGCAGGTTCGCCAAGTTTGAGCCGATTATTACTAAATCATCCACATAAGCACCAACATTCTGCATATCACCTCCATTTCTTATTTTGTAAACGGCATGTTCGAAACTATATTTCTGGTACCCCAAATTTTGTAAACAAAAGTCTAGTTTTTCATTCCAAGCTCTTGGAGCTTGTTTCAAACCATATAATGCTTTTTTCAATCTTAGAACTTCATATTCTCTTCCTTTTCAGCAAACCCTAGTGGTTGCTTAACATAAACCAATCGTCGAATGCTGATTTCACGTCCATATGGTGTACTTGCCACCCTACAAATGCTGCTAGTGCCATAAGCAATCTAATAGTTTCTAATCGAGCAACTGGAGCAAAAACCTAGTCATAATCAATTCCATGTTCTTGAATGTAGCCTTTGACCACGAATCTTGCCTTATATTTAATAATTTCACCATCTGGATTCTTCTTCAACTTATAAACACATTTCAAACCTATCACTTTGTGTTTTGGTGGTAATTTTCTAAGCTCCTAGGTTCTATTTTTCTTAATCGCCTCAAGCTCCTCCACCATTGCCAACCTCCAATTTTTATTATTGAAGGATTCTTCTTGCGTCGTTGGTTCTTCAATAGACAGAAGGCTCATATCTGAATCTAACCTAATTTCATTAGTTTCATCATATAACTCTTGTAAAGACCGAAACTTTTTTGGTGGAGTTTCAACGTCCTCGTTGCTAGTCTCCTCGTCTGATTTTGTATCATCCCCATTTAATACACTTTGAGAAGAAATTGATGGTGATTCAAGATTCATAGATTCTACTTCTCCAGTTGAATATCTAATGAAGATACAGTGTCAGACCAGGTACATTTCTCAAGCTCTCGAAATACCGCATCTCGACTCATTAGGATTTTGATTGTTTTTGGATTCACAAATCTGTAGGCTTTTGAACCAAGTTCATAGCCATGAAAAACAAGTTTGTTGCTTCAATCATCAAGATTCTTCACATCATATTTCATATTTTTAACATAAGGTATACATCCAAAAATTTCAAAATGACTTACACTTGGTGTTTTTCCGAAGTAGACTTCATATGGTGTTATTCCACTTATAGCTCTTGTGGGACAACGATTAGAAGCTAGGTTGTTGTAACTGCAGCTTCTGCCCAAAATTCATATGGTATTTGTTTATCCTTCAACAAACACCTAATCATCTCGACAATGGTTTGATTTTTCTTCTCTACCACACCATTTTTTTATGGTGAATATGGTGTTCTCATTCGCCTTTTAATTACATAAAGTACACAAAATAATTTAAACTCTTAAGATCGAAATTCTCAGCCTCTGTATGTCCGTAACATTTTTATTTTCATTCCCTATTGCATCTCAACTTCTCCTTTGAACTTCTTAAATCCATTAAGTGCTTCATCTTTTGATTTCAGTGGTTTTATCCACATGTACCTGCTAAAATCATCAACAAACAAAATAAAATACTTGTTCCCTCCTTTGGTAATTGGTGAAATAAGACCACAAATAGCTGCATGGATTAGATCGAACAACGAACTTGCTCGATAGTGACTTTGTGTTGAAAAGCTTCCTCTGTGTTGTTTCCCAAGAATACATACATCATAATTCTGACCATCTTATTTAAACTCATAATCCATAGGCTAATTTATCTCGTCAAAGTTTTTGCAAGGCTTGAAAGTACAGATGCTCATAACAAGCATGCCACAAGTGAGAGTTTTCAGATTCGGTAGATATGAGACATTGTGAAATTGCTTGACTCATTTTCATTGCTGCTCGATGTATCTTGGCCACCCGATTGTAATCTGCATAAAAAACACTTAGAAATCCACCTTCAACAACAACGTTTCCTCCTAACTCATCTACTTGTCCTAAACTAATGATATTAGATTTTAATCCGGCTAGATAATAGACATTTTTCATGAGCAAGTTTTTCCCGGTTTTGCTTCAGAAGTTTGTCACTCCTCTTCCAAAAATATTGATCATAGAGCCATCTAAAAACTTCATTGTACCACTAATTGATTTATCTAAGTTTGTCAATAGGTTTCGGTCCCCGGTCATAGGATTTGAAGCGCTTGTGTTGTAGTACTACATAGATTCATCGACACTCCCTTTCGTTGGGATTGGTTCAGATTTATCTTTGGCAAATATCAATTTTTTCTCTCTAGCAAAAATACAATTGGTGTCCATAACCAACAACGTATCTTTCTCTTCTACTTCTCCTGTTAGATTCATTGTTTCCTCTTTTTCGGTTTGCAATCCCTAGCATAACGCTCAAAATTATTACAAGAATAACATCGTACCTTTCTGATATAAAAGTTCAAATTTCTCTGGATATGTCCGTCTCAATCAACAGATTTTGATATTCCAGAAGAAACGCTTCCTCTCCCATAGCCAAAGCCAACTCTGCCTCTTCCTTAACCGCTACATAGGGTCCCTCCAGAATATGTCGAGTTGAATCGTGACTCCCATACTGATTTTGTTAACAACACCTTTTCATCATGCTCTTCTTCTTCGTCAGCTTTAAGGCGTTCTTCATGGGATCTTAGTGTCACAACACCAATTCCCTTCGTTTGGTTAACCATTTTTTCCATTTTTATCGCATACTCCATTACGGTCTCATTCTTTTTTTTCATACCTTTGAATTCTCATCTAAACGCTTGTGCTCGCACCTCTTTGATCTCGTCTCCTCATTCATTCATTTTGCGCAGAGACTCCAACGCTTCTTGTGTTGTCTCGATGTAACCCAATTCCATCAATTGTCCTTTAGTCAATCCTTGAGAGAGAATTTCATAGGTGATTTGATCTTGACGGAGATCAAATGGTTTGTCGGGAAGCATAGCTTCCCAAACTCCATGTGCGCTCATGCATATCTTCATCTTTAATGTCCATCCTTGATAGTTTGTGTCACTGAGAATTAGATATGTAAGTGATAGATTTCCTTCTGTGACATTCTTCTTTCTGATTCTGTTGATTCAACACTACCCCGCTTCTCACCACACTTGCGTGACTATTGTTTTTCGACATTGGCTCTCATACCAAATGAAGAAAATAAATTTAAGAGAATTTGTTTTTTTTGAAAGTCTGAATCCATCCAAGTTGATCAAATTACATATATATATATATATATATATATAACGAAAACGCGGAATTTGTGGAGACAATTTTACAACTGCATATAATTTATAACGAAAACTAATAAAATATAAGTGCATACAAATAAATTAGATACGAGATTATATTAATTTTGACAACATGTTATGCACTAGGGTTATATATTCATGAAACCAGAACCACCAACGCCTACTCAAAGTATTCCGGCTGCGTCAAGATGCTTAGTGGGAGAACTTCCAATGACAAAGCACTTGGGGAGTCGAAGGTGACACCGTCTCAGGCGAAGTAGGCTAAGCTGAGTGAGATAGCGGCGAGCCTGTTTTCCATGAAAGACACTACCAAAGAGTTCTGCATCCTACTATCGTCAAATTCGGTTTCCCATGACCGACTCTACCCCTTGCACTATGCGATTCACTTGGAGCGCCCTCAGTAAGGCCATGCAATGAAGACGGTGTAAAAACGTTCTGTTATCTACAGACTATACTAGAGGATTGGTATGAAAGTCTTTACTGTCTATGAGTAAATCCAGTGTTGATGGCGTCTACAATACGACTTTGGTGTTAACTTCCACTGTATATTAGACTCGGTATACGAATTCAACTAAGCAGTGAAATCCGACAGTGTGAATGGGTTTACCTTACTGGAACTACATTATAGAGGATTGTTCGATGATGATCGAGTTGATTTCCTCTATTGTTTGGACGTCGTTGAAGGTTTCCCCCCTCCCCCAGTCATCTCGTCTTGGCCAACCGTCATGCTAGCGGCCTCCACCCAAACTGCTTCACAATATTGAAAATTCTTTAGTGTAACCATTCTAACCCTAATAGGTTTAGCTTTCTATTTTTGGGCTTCCTCCTTGACCCTTTTTAAGTAACTTATATTATTTTGAAACCTTTATTTGATTTTTTATCTATAGTTTTACATTGTACTTAATTTTCTGCCTTTACTACCAATCTTCTAAGTCTACCAGCAGATTTTCAGGTCTTTTGAGTTATTACTTCTCAGAAAAAATTAATGGAAGATTGGAAGGGAAAATGTTGGTTTGGATACTATTACCTTCTATCTAACTATTATATTTTTGTTTTTCCAAAGAAACTAAATTTTTTGAAAGAACAGGCCACAAATGAAGTCACCTCTCCTTTCATTGCCAACCGTACCGTGCCTGCCATAATGTCCATGTCTATGAGCAATGCACTGCTCAAACGTTAGTATGTTGACTGTATGTAGGTTTAGTTGTACCTCGTAATCTTAATAAAAATTTAAACATGAAACATGATCGATATGTCTAAAGAGACCCCATCAGACAAAAACATTTTCATGACTATGTTTTATCTAATAGTATAACTTTTATTTGCATGTTACAAACTAAATTTAGTATAGATAATATCGATAGAATTATGAGCACAATGCTCCCATATTGGTATAGGGAAAAAATCTCAGAGATAAACAGCAATGCAGATAATCTTAAGAGATAAACAAATATATATATTTATAGATATAAATAAGACGTGCGGAAATGTTAACTTTATTCCAAATATCAATATAATGGTCTGTTTTCTTATATAGAAAATACAGACAAACTGTTCGGTCTTATCTAAATAACTACTCTAATAACTGATATTAGACACGTCATAAACTAGACAATACGTATTCAAATCAACTAGTTTAGATTACTTCCAACATTCTCCCCTGTAAGCTAAACTCCAACCTGCAGGTTCTTCATGCCCAATAAATCTCCCATATTTTCGAACTTCACAGTGGTCATCGCTTTAGTTAAAAACGTCTGCACGCTGCTCCCATGTACTTATGTGCTTGACAATAATCTCCCCACGCTCTACACATTTGCGAATGAAATGATAGCGGATATCAATATGTTTACTTCTTCCATGGAAAACTGGATTTTTTGCCAAATCAGTCGCAAAACGATTGCCTATATATATCACGACTTGAGAGTGCTTTACATCGGTTATTTGACTAAGAAACTTGCTCAACCACACACCTTGACATGCTGCCGCTGTAGCAGCCATGAATTCAGCTTCGCATGATGACAACGCCACACACCACTACTTTTGTGAGACCCAAGTAATTAAACTGTCATTCAAGTAGAAAGCCATGCCACATGTGCTTTTTCTATCCTCAAGATTACTAGCTAGGTCGCTATCGGAGTAGTCGGACAATAAATATTTTCCAGACCCACTTGAATATACTAACCCAAAGTTGATAGTTCGTTTCACGTAACACAAGATACGTTTAACTGCATTCATATGAAATTCAGTAGGTCTTTCCAGGTACCTGCTAACTACACCAACAGAGTAAGCAATATTCGGACGAGTATGAACCAAATACCTCAACCTGCCAATTAAGCTCTTAAATTTCGTGGAGTTCACTGCCTTCCCCTTCTCATCTTTATCAATCTGTATTTTTGACTCCATAGGATACTTTACGACTTTGCACGACACCTTACCAGCTTTGTCAAGTAACTTCTTGGCATAACTTGCTTGTTTAAGGCTAATATATCCCTTCCCCTGACTGACTTCGATACCCAGATAGTAAGATAATCTCTCGAGAACACTCATCTCAAATTCTGCACTCATTTTCCTCTTAAACTTACTAATGTTTGCGACACTAGTCCTTGTGACCAATAAATCATCCACGTATACTGCAATAATCAGAACTTCATTACCTTCCCTCCTTGTATATACTGCATGTTCATATGGGCACTTAGTGAAGCCCAACCCTTCAAGACACTTACTTAACTTGGCATATCAAGCCCGTGGCGCATGCCTTAACCCATATTGAGCGTTCACCAACATATAGACAAAGTGTTCCTTACCCTTTTTTACAAAACCCTCAGGTTGACACACATAGAAAACTTCTTGTAACTCCCCGTTAAGAAATGTGGATTTTACATCCAAGTGATGCACTTCCCAGTCATTCTTGGCGGCAAGCGCTAACAGTAATCTTACCGTTTCTAAGAGACCAACTGGGGGAAAGATCTCTTCAAAGTCTATTCCCTATTGTTGAACATAGCCTTTTGCTAGAACTCTCGATTTGTGCTTGATAATATGTCCATCTGTATCCCTCTTTAGTTTGTAGACCCATTTTAGCCCTATGGCTTTATGCCCAGGTGATAGCTCTACCAATTTTCATGTATTGTTCTTTTCTATAGCAGCAATTTCACTTTTCATAGCTTCCACCCATGCAGGCTCTGTCATATCTTGTTCGTAATTATTAGGCTCGTCAAAACCCAGTAGAAAAAGCTCATCTTCTAACTCTACTTCAAGTGTTTCATCATAAATATCACTGAGTAGACAAAATTTTCTGGCTGTTCACTCCCACTACTCTCATTGCTACTGCTTGAGTTTGCAGAATGTTTGCCACTACTCAGGTCCTCATCATCTGTTTGAGGACCAGCTGTTTGTGATCCCATAGAATCAATGCTTTCATTCTTCGGTGTAACTAGTTCTTCTTTATCGGAACCATCAACCACATCTTCTGTACGTATGTCGAGCACAATGACGTTACCAGGGTGTACAAACCTTTCTTCTTGTTTTCTCCCATTCTCATCCTCGAGACTCGTCAAAGATGACGTCTCTGCTTATAAGAATTCGCCCATTGACTGGATCGTAAAGTCTACATGCCTTTGTGCTGGGCTCTCTACCCAAATACACTACTATTTTACTACGATCGTCAAGCTTCCGGGTGTGTAAACTAGGCACCTTCATGTGTGCTACACAACCAAATATTCGAATATGTCCAATATTTGGTTCATGTTCAGTCTATACCTCATATGGCGTCTTTCCTGATAAAGCTCGAGTAGGTAGGCGATTTAGTATGTAAACAGCATGACGAGCAGCTTTTCCCCAAAATCTAGAAGGTAGTTATTTTTCTTTCAAAAAACTGCGTATCATTGCTACTATTGTATATAGATAAATATTCACAACTAAGTACCACCTTATTTCCAGTTTCTGATAACTGACCAAGACTCAGTATATTATTTAGTAGAGTGGGAATATAATATACCTCTTTGAAGACCAGTTCCTCCTCGATTTTGCATTTGAACGTCACAGAGCCCTTTCCTTTGATTTCCACTGTAGAACCATCACTAAATCTAACACGCCCAAATACCCCTTTATACAATTCTTTAAACTTCGAGCGTTGTCCCGTCATGTGGTTACTAGTGCCATTGTCTAGATACCAAACGTTTGAATCATCTTTGTTACCGCCATCTTTGTTTAGTTTAAATAACACATTGTTCTCGTTCAATAATAACTCGTTGTCTTTATCTTCTCTGTCTTCTGCCAGGTTCCTCATCTTGTACTGCCATGTCTTCTGCCATCAGAAGTGCAGGTTCCTCATCTTGTACTGCCAAAATTACCTCTTGCTTTTGCTCTCTACGTGGCTTTCTACACTCAGCTGCGTAGGGCCTGCAAAAACTGCAATTCAAACATCTTATTTTAGTCATGTCGCGCACTGCACGTCCACCTTGGTAATTGACAGTACCTCGATTTCTCTGGTTATCGGTTCCTCCTCGATTTGTCCATTTCATCCACTCCTCTCTAGTGAATAAAAGCTTCCCCTCTTTGTCTTCTCGTTTATTCCATTCTTCATCCATCAGCATCAACTGACATCACATCTAGGTCTCCAAACTGTTCTATTGTTGATGTGATTTGTAAGAACTTGGAAGGTACTGCTCTCAGTAGTTTTTTCACGACAGAGGTCTCTTCAATTGTTTCTCCCAAGGAACGAATATTAGTCACAAACCTATTTAATATCATAAAGAAGTCGTCAATCATCTCTGTATCACTCATGTTTAGATTCTCAAACTTTTCTTTTAGTGTCTGCACTCTTACTCTCTTGACACGCTCTGCTCCTTAACACATTTTTTCCACTCGGTGTCCTTGCATCCTTCGCTGTTTTCTTTGTCTACCACCGATAGTAGAATTTCTTCAGGCATAGCTTGGAATGTTGCAGCCATCGCCACCTTATCTTTTTTTTCGTCAACCTTTGCATTTGGGTCAATAGGGTCAATTGCTCCCCAGATCCCATAAGCTTGCATGAAAACTCTCATCTTTAGTGACCAAGCCGTGTAATTACTCTTCGTTAACATTGGGTGGCTTAATCCCAGTGATCTTTCTTTGTTCTTGGTAGCCTTCATTGTGATTGTCTAGGCTCTGATACCAAATATAGGGGAAAAATCCCAGAGATAAATAACAATGCAGATAACCTTAACAGACAGACAAATATATATTTGTAGAGATAAACAAGAAGTGCGGAAATATTAACTTCATTCCAAATATCAATGGAAGGGTCTGTTTTCTTATATAGAAAATACAGACAAATTGTTCGGTCTTATCTAAATAACTACCCTAATAACTGATATTAGACACGTCATAAACTAGCCAATACGTATTCAAACCAACTAGTTTAGATTACTTCCAACAATTGGCACCATTAAATAAACCATGACGGTCACCCCTATGGTAGAGTTTGGATTGCATGGAATCATAGGATCTTTAAAGTGGTTATTCAAAGTTGTTCTCCCTAATATATGGATTGTATGCTTACTTACATTTCAAAAAAACCTCAAATTCTACCTCACAGACGTTTACGCCTTTAATAAGCCTTATAACCATCGACATCTATGACACAATATTGCGTGAGTTTATAGGTCTTGGTAAGACAGTCCCTAGGCAGTTATTGGCAATTTTAACATTATTAAAAGTCTCTTTACCGCTCGGGCTTATCTGACCTTTGTACGAGCTCCTTTACAAAATTTAGTGATTATTGTTACCTAAGTGGTCTTAGTGACCTTCACTCTTTTAGTTTCAAAGTTTTTTGGACTAATAAACATATTGAGAAACCGATCTTATCAAATTTTTGACTAGGCTCTTGTTAATGGCCATAGGATGATAAATTTCTAAACTAAATCGCCCACTTTGACCTTTCCCTGACATCACACCATACCTCAAACACTCTCCACCTTATCATACCATTTTATCCAAAAGATAAACCCTTTAAATACTTCAATATGTGGTAAATAACCCCAACTTTACCAACATGGTTGTAAAAAATTGGTTTCTCCTTTATTATGATGATCTCATAACCATCAAGAGCGTCAAGCTTTTGAGACTCAAATCTCCTCTTTCTGAGTTGATTCAAAGAACGTATAGCAATACTAATGACAGGGTTGATTGGACCCATGAAAATTTATTCCAATCCCAGATGTGCCTTACAAACGACCATACTGATCATTCCCTGATTGACGCCAAAATCCAAGCCTTATAAAACTACGTCTCCCTCAGTAGAGCAGAAATATTTCCTTATGAAATTATCCAGGAAAACGTGGCTACATTTAGGAGATCGTAACTCAAAAAATTTCCATAACAATATCAAATCTAAGAAAGAGGAAAATAAAATAATTGTTATTAATTATTCCAATGATGAATCTGTCACGAACCCAGAAGTGTTATTACTCATCACTAATCATTTCTTTAAAATATTAGGCTCTATAAGCCCGACCAACAGACCAGGTCTGTTTAGAGTTCTCATTACCACTATGCTTGGACCAAATTATAAGTCCAATATCACAAGGCCTATCATTGACCAAAAGATATAAAATGGGTTTTTTTTCTATCAATAGTAATAAACCCCCCAGCCTGATGGGTTTAACGCTAGTTTTCTTCAAAACAAGCTGGACCACTATTAACCATGATTTCTGCAAAAGCGGCAAAAAATTTCTTCTGCCATGGAAAAATGGACCACAACTTGAACAAAGAACACTAATTGGGATTATTCCAAAACTGATACCTCTTTCGATTTGCATCCAATTTTTTGTTGTAATGTTATTTATAAGGTTATCTCTAAAATTTTAGCCAGCATGATAAAAGATTCCCTTCTAGGTTTAGTTGACCCAACCGAAGTGCCTTCATCTTGGGTAGAAATATCTCGGATAATATCCTAGTTACCCAAGAGCTCTTACTTAGTTATAACAGCAACATGAATGGTCCAAGATGTGGTCTTAAGATTAAGCTAATGAAGGCTTTCGATGATATAAGAGAGAAAAAGAAAGCAGAATAAAATTTAATCGTTGTTAATCTGTTGCAACTGGACACATTTTCAAACTTGTTAAGTTTGTATAAAACATAAGCACACTACTATCGTTGTCTTTGTAACTTCCATCTCAAAGCATTTTTCAAGGCAATAACCACTCGCAAGGGAAGCCTCTTACTCCGACCAAAATATCTGGTTAATGGTGATTATCTCTAATTGCAGCTTAACACCATCAAATATGGATCAAGATGAACGTCATACAAAACTTTTGCATACAATATCTTTGTCATCACTCATTCAAATAAAACTTTCCACCTCAAGGAAAATAATATAGGTAAGGAAAATCAAAGTTCCCTTTAATTTAGACAACCAAACCATTATAGACAAGAATCTCATCCCCCTCCGAGTATTAAGAGATGAAGGTCAGCATCACCTCTCTTTTTTCCTTGTTACTACAGGTATTTAACAAGGCACCAACAACTCTTTGGTGACCAATATGTCTTTCAAACATTTTTCAATACGTGCAAAAAACCTAACAAGTTCTCCACGTAACATCATGAACGTTTCTCCATTTTTACTCATGACCTTTGAATTTACATAACAACCATTACCCAACCCATACAACACTTACTTCGACCACCTCATAGGAAATCTCCCGACCGAACCACCCAACATCACCCGAATACTTATATCTTGAGAGCCACCAACCACCACATTTTTACGTCCGTCGTAATTAATCCAACCTAAACCAATCCCTTGAGGCATTTTCTTATTAATTTAGTGATTTACCAACTCTAACTAAACAAACCTACTTAGACCAATTTTCACCCATTGACCCATCTGACATTATATCAAACCTAAACCTAACCCAATTTCTAAATCAAACTTATTGCAACTCCTTATTTTACCCGTATTCACCCAATCCTCTCTACACACCCCATTTATATCCTTCTTGAGGCTCCACCAGTCTTGACTACGAGACGTCTATATCAAGGTTGGGTCATTGTAGCTTATCTTAAGCCCAAATAAATATTAATGGTTTTCTCAAACTTTCATGATGGGTTATACCCGAACTCAAGATATGGATATTTTTGTAGAGGCTCTTTCAATCCAGATGTAGTAGATAACCGAGAAAAAACTAGTGTGCCAGAGATGGCCTTTTTCGGTAGCCGAAGGGGTCCAATAGCTCCCCTCAACAAGCCAAGAAGCCCATGAAGTGGAGTACGAGGTAATGTGGATCTTTCAAAAAATGGCTTCCCAAATAGAGGTAGAGTATGGAACGTTTATGATGATGTGCTCCAGTGATTATGGGCAGTTAGAGTAGAGAACTCATTCCAAAGGTTGCCAAGTCCCCATCCAATTAGTTTATCCCGGGTAGTAAGCTTGTTGTGGATGATCATCCAGGTCATGAAGGAGTTCCTGAGGATGAAACTGTTGGATAAACATTGAACTTGAACACGTGGTAATATCAGCTATTATGTTAGTTATTTAGATAAGATCAAACCGTTTGTTTGTTTCTTCTATATAAGAAACAAAAGTGTGTACATTGATCTTTGAAATGACAGTTACATCATTTCCATACTTGCTTTTCTGTATTTGCTGTTTTATCTTAGGGACCTTATCCCTACATTTGGTATCAGAGCTCGCATTTTCAAAATAATGGCAGGCAGTTGCAGTCAAGGAGTCTCAGTCCCGATTCAATATCCAATGTTAAGCGAAACGAACTACGACATATGGGCTGTCAAGATGAAGATAATCTCGCGTTGTCTAGAAGTATGATCAGTGATTGAAGGTGAAGACATAGACGATGTCAAAGATCAAGGGGCCAAAGCAGCCATTTCTCAAGAGAAGAAACAGACGGTAAGGCAGCCATTTCTCAAGCGGAGAAGCAGACAGCGGTGAATTAATGTAACAGAAAATCATAAAGTCATCCGTAAAGCAGATATTGATGATTTGAGCGAGTGGGATTTTCAATGAAATCCAAAATACGGGTCTTGGTTCTTCTCGTCAAGGATGCTTGATGGAATATTCATAATAATGACGAATATGTACGAAAAAAGAGGCTCTCCTTGTCGGATATCCTTTTTTCCCTGAAAGGTGTTGGTGGGCGTACCATTAATGGAAACAGTGAAAAAGGGGTGGTGATACATTGGATGCTCCAATTAATCATTGTGACTAGAAAGTCCATAACAAAGAGGATATCCAGAACAAGCCTCCAAAGAATGTTAACTAAAGTTTTCATGAGGCCAATCGTAAGGGCACACATGGGGCCCTTCCGGTTAGTCTGATAGTCATACATAAGGCCTTGAATGAGCATGATATTATCAGAAATCGAGCCGCCCAGGACAATGAATGTTTTAGGAATAGCAACGAAAGGGGTTGAGACATATAAAATAATGGGGGTGTCGCTTGAGGTATATGGGAGGTCAAAATGGGCGAAAGAGTTGGGGAAGGTATTGTCCCAAAGGCCGTTAACAAGGGCACGATCGATCCTAGAGGAGATAAAGTTATAGATCTGAAGATTGAACCAAGAGAATTGAAAACCTGGAGGATCTAAGATCATCAGGGCCACAAGTGTGGAAACAGTCGTTAAAAGTAGAGATAAAGTTATTCCAGCGGTTTTTAGAGTTTGAACGCTCAGAGGAGTTGCGAATTCCATTGAAATCACCAATGATAATCTAGGGGTTTAGGGCATTGGTTTGGGTAAGGGTGGCCAATTCATTACAAATAGGTTGACGAACAGATGGGTCATTGAAATTATAAACAATGTTAAGATTGAAAGTTAGGTTTCTAGCAGTCCAAGTAATACTACAGTCCATATTTTGGGGGGAAAGTGAAACCAAAGTTGATATTGCAAGCACTTGTGTTCCAAACAATCCAAATGCTACTGTCGTGGTTGCAGTTTTAGTTCGTTTGATATTGCCACCAAGGAAAAATAATATTCACAATAATGTTAATATTTTTTATGTTAACTTTGGTTTCGAGCAAACAAATCATATTGATACCATTGGTTAAAATAACATCACGGACATCCTTTTGACGAACGAGATCGTTGAAACCCCTCAAATTCCACCTAGAAAGTCACATTTAAATAAAGTAGTTTAAAAGGTTATAGGAGTTTGGAAACGTAACAAATACATTGTGGGGGTGTTCCATATATACTTGATCTAACCGGTGGAGCGGTCTTGCCGGTTTCTATTCGAGGCGAGGTGATTTTGTTAGATGATGGATTTTTTTTATGTCCAATCTAATTAGCGCCAGGGCTATTGCTGGAAATTACAATATTTTTTATCAAACCCAATTTTTCAGTCATGGGGCACATATTATCGTAGTTTGACAGGGGGCAGAGTCAATGTCAGTTGAATCAGAGATGGAAACCACTGGGGCTTCGATTATTGGTTCTGTTCCTAATCTTCTTTATAGGGGCTTCGCTTTGGAGGATTCCATTAAAAGTTAGCAAGTCGTTGCAACATGCCCAAACGAGATGCAGAGCGTACAAATGTTGGAGAAGCCTTGGAATTCCACCTAGATTATATGCTCCTTTCCGAGACAACTGATGGTAATGAATTTCAGAAAAGAAGTCGACGCTTGCATGATCATACAAACTCTTGTATAGTTGAGTCTCGTTCGGCTAGCAGTACGACTGTCAACATAAATCGGGGTTCTAAGGTAGCTTTCGAGAATGTTAAGCCCAATTTCGACCAAATTTCGAGGGGTATGCTATGAAATTATACCAATAATATAAGAAACTTGAGCGCGTCTTTCTCTAAAGTGTCCATTGGCTCCCATCTCTTAAGAAAAATGGAATGACTATTGAAAAACCATTGAGCCATTTCAAAGACTTGAGTGGCATTGTTGGTTGTTGTGTATTTCAATAACAAATATCTCGATGGTGTCGACTTGCATTCTTAGAGCCTGTAGTTTTCCCATACTTGGCTAGCAAGATACTGAACCTGGGTGGCGGCACGTTTTTTGTAGAAAAAAATTCCAAAATACATTATGCCCAATCATCCATGTATGCTAAGGCAACAGTTCGAAACACAATGATGCCATTGTCAACCTGTATCTCGTCATTTTTCTCGTTCATCATGATTTAGTAAGGGTCCGACGGTCGGGAGACGACGGTAGCCTTGGTTCTGATAACTCGACTATGCATCGAAATTGAGGCAAGTGCTAGATTGTGGATGTTAACTAGAGGTGCGGACGCCTTGAACAGCAAAGGTAGAATGGTGGACTACTTGTAATAGCGAGTTGTGGGGAAGGTACGAGGGGCTAACAAGGAGGACATCAAGGATTCAATACGAATACCCATAACATGCAGTTTTAGTCTTCATTTTGTATGGGGGTAGGGTTTGGATGTGCATCAATTTTCATGGGGACGGGGTCGGCAATAACCTGCATGGGGGGCTGGTTGTTAGCGACCACCAAATGAGGCTCGCTGTTCGAGACATTCAAAGGGGGCTGATAAGATGAAGTGGACGAAGAGGAATAATGTTTTGGCCCAGAGAAATCTAAGGCCTTGATAATCAAAGAGGTTATTAGTTTTTCTTTCTTTTAGCTTCCTTAAGTTTCTTATTAAGAAACACTTTACAATATTTATCAATTTCTTTTTTACTTCTAAGTAGGAGGAGTTGGTAAGCGACCTATATGTTTCTAGGTAGCAGTGTGATATTCAGAGTATAGATTGGTGTAGTCACACATGTTATTGGAACTGAAACCCATTTTGTAAAGATTGAATGGCCTCAATTACCTCAACTTCTTTCCGTTAGGGTTTCTTGTTTTGTTCCACTTGTGGTAAATTCTCTTTTAAATTATGTATAGGTTGAATTGGAAAATTGGATCCCTTGTTGCGAGTTTGGTCATGAAGAATATTAGGTTGAGATTTAGATTTAGTCAAATCAAGACTTATCTCTTCCTCGGGATGATTATAGAGTATTATAGATTTGATTTTGGGGACTATGATAATATAGCTAGATATTTTTGGTTTCTCATTTTCTATTGTGATTTTAGATTTAGAATGAATCTTCCTAAATCTAAATTCTTATGGCCAAGCTGGTTGCATATTGAGAAGTATGATGGAAGTTCTTTATAGTTTGTATCAAGCTAACAACCATCATTATTGCCAAATCCAGTCCACGCCTTATAGAGCAAGGTTTTAGTTATGTCCAATTATATCCATGCATAGCAAGATTTATGTTTGACCCAATTATTTCTAGGGATTCATGTTCTTAAGGGTTGTCATATGGCAGAGGCAATTTTCCAAATAATACCATCATTATATAGGTATCATGACATGTTTTAAATTGTAATTTATTACATGAGTTATGGGGCTTTCAAACTTTTGGTTAAATTTTGAAGTCCATTTGAACAATCTTATTGAGTAATGATCAATTGTTAAGATATTTTTGGAAAAAACTTTGCAAGAGTCTTGTTTAAGAGAAAATTCAATAAGTATATGCCCAATGTTCCAGCTAGATACATCTGCATTGCTTGCAAATTTAAGAGATTCCAATAACTTATTTACAATGTTGAGTTTAGCCATACCTTTTGAACTAAGTATAATTTGTAAAATCCAAAAATGTATGTTAGGTTAAACATGAATCGTTAATCACTTATTAAATCTACAAGAGAGAATAAATGATTAAATATAAACTAAAAAATAGATGGTAAATACAGATGAGATCAGATATTTTAGTTCTTGAGTGTTAACTTAATCTGATGGGCAGTTTGGACCATAACCACTATTGTAAACAAAACGAACACGACAAACGTAATAAATGGTGACTAAGATAAATGTTGGGTATTTCACACCTAATTACTAATGGGTCCTTAAACTTGACCCGACTCCACTATTCGACTTGATAGGCTCATGGGTCAATAATTAAGTATAAATACCCCAACCACTTTCGTTAATGAGGGTAGTCATAATTTATTACTATCACACAACTTAATTATCTCGCAACTCTCTATCTAAACATTAAATTCGCAAACCATTTTACAAAATTACCCTCACACTAAAATTAACCTCACCAATTTGGTGACCACAGTGAGACGACGACGGTGCCTGAATTTCACAATTCAAAACCAACAAAAAAAATAGTTTGGATGGATCTGAATGAGCCAAATGTTCCACCTCCTGATGTGGAAGTTGCAAGGGAAAACAATGAGTATATTATTATTTGTGATGTTTTCTATAGTTGGAGCGTCATTAACTTCAAGAATCTAAAATTATATTTTTGGACCTTGACTATAATTCTATTATTAATAAAATCTATCAATATAATTAACAATTAGAAAACCATAATTTTATCGATATATGGATGCAATATTTGCTTTTTAGTGGGGTATTGGATTCAAATTATTGCGTTCTTTTAACATAAATAAATGATATTATTCATATAAACTACGGTGTCGGTATAATGTTTATGCATTTTATTAATTTGAAAAACATATAAATTAAAATTAAAATTGTATCCATTTTTCCATATTAATATTTAAAATTATTTTTAAAACAAGGCCTTACAAATTAAAGATATATTTTACCTATGTATAAATGTTAAGGATGCCTTCTTCGTAGAACTTTCCAAAATATTATGATCATCCTCCACGAATAAAATGGAGTTGAAGTCAGCATACAAAAAATATGCACTCGATTAACATTTGTGAAGTAAGATAAATGTGATTGAGAGTATGAGTGATAATTTTATTAAATATCCATTCATACTCTCTCAATCCCATTCATCAATTTACGGATGGCTAATCTATAACATATTTATGGTCTTACACTCCATTTCATTTGTGGATATGTTGAGCATATCCACAAAACAATTTGGAAAATTATAGAAAACCCACGAATGGCACTTGACACTATCTGACACTATCAAACATCCTTATAAGTTAAGAAACCTTATACGACATGTATACTTATATTTTGGCACGAACGTAAGAAAACTACATAGCACAACTGAAGTCAAGAAGTTAGAAAATCAACTTGTTAGTAGTTTGGCACTATTTTCGTCAATAGATATTTAAATCACTGATTGACCCGTAGATACAACCATCTACATTTGACCTAGTTAAGGCTAGTCTAAAATTATATTATGTTGTGCTGATACGTCTATTATCAAGAAAAACACCATATATTTTTTCTTAGTTTTACTTTATGGGTGCCCATATCCGGTGTTAGTTGCCATAACACGATAAATTTTATACACGCAAGCCCCGTCATTATCATTTGTTTTTTTAAATGGATTACTCCTTTAATCTTTTATATGATTCGTTGTATAATATCAATTTTTAATATTGATTGGGTCTCCTTCGCACTTATGTTGAAGTTGTCTTATTCCATAGGTTTTTAATTTTCCCATTGGTAAACATAACGTTTTTTTACTAATTATATTACTCTTCTCCAAACTCTCTAATTCTGAACTACTATGTTCTTAAGTAAACATCTAATTTATTTACTCATTGATCTCTACTTTGGCTATGTTAGGCGATAAACAAATAACCACATCAATCGACGCTATCTGTAGAAACTCGATAAAAAATTTCTATATCAAGAGTAAAATAGTCTAAGATTTACGATGTCGAACATAATCGAAAACGTAAATCTGTGAGTCGAAATTGAAATAGAACTTACACCAAATCAACAAATAAATTCCCCTATGGTTGAAATCATACGAAGCGAGAAGGAGGCGGAGTTGCTATTACAAATGATGATTGAGCGTTTGGCCCAGCCCAACAACTGAGAAGTGAACAAGAAATATACTTTCTCCATATGCACGAGAAACTCCTATGTCAAGCTCATAAAGTCAAGTACTTCATTTGTGCATTGGATATAATTGATAAAAAAGTAGACGATAATGTTATCTCAGTGTTTTTGTAGCATAGGTATGAAAACGAAGTTGGTTAAAGCGAGAAGGATGTGTGAATAGCACGCGAAACAAATAAAGAAAGCTATAACCGAGGATTTAACGATAAGAGGGCAACATAATTACCATAGTAATAGAAGGAAGAAAATGACTCTCACATCCAACCATTTAAGGACATAAATGAGTAGGTCGGAATAAAAGGTGGAAACCAAGAAAAAAGATCTGATCATCCAATTCGTTATGGATGCGATATTGTCAACAACTGTAGGAGAAGTGCCAATACATGCACCGTTACGAGATGAATTTATACGTCGACCATATTATCTTGCATACTCAAACTATGTAAAATTTAATCATCCTTGTCAAACTATTCAAATAGGCATTCCTTGAAGAGAAAAAGGAGTGTCATAAGGATACCTACAATATCTTATAAAAATAACAACAATCAAATGTACATAAATAGATAAACGATGCTCTAGAACATCAACCTAAATACATACACCACAAGATTCTGATCACCTTCCACGAATAAAATGGAGATGAAGCTATGATAAAAAAAAAAACATGTGGTTGATTAACCATTAGTGAATTGAGATAAATGGGATTGAGAGTATGAGTGATATTTCATAATTTATGATAATATTTCACTTATATATCCACCTCTACTATCTCAATCATATTCATCAACGAACGGTTAAACTACAACATGTTTTTTTTTATCTTATACTGCATCTTTATCTTAATCGAGACTTGTTTATATCGATCTATAAAATAATTTAAAACATTAAAAACAGTAGAGAAGATGATAAAATTTAAGTGGAATGGATCATCTTTTACACGTTTGTATCCATATTCTCTTTACTTAACCAACCCCATCAATAAGATTTCTTGATTTTCAAATCTGAGTTACTCAGATAAAACTTGTTTTTTTAATTTTGACACTCAAAATGAAAAATTGAAGAGGCATAGGTATGTTCTAAAGTCTAGATTTAACAACATATTGGGTAGCACATGCCATTAGTTAGTTGTAAGTTGATTATGATATATTCGAACGTAGTTTGAAAAATCAATGATATAAGGATGAAAATATAATCAAAAACCCCATTCAAATGGAGCAAAGAAAAAACATATTTTATCATCTATTGTATGATGGGGTAAATTGCTAATTTTAAGACGGTGAGTTTCTGTATAATTAAAGATCTTGTATTCAAACCTAAAACATTGATATTCTTTCTTACACATATATTTATGTGTTTTTAGTTTTGTTACTAAAAAAATATTGAAAAAACATTTTATCGTCTGCCACATCCTTTTGAAGTATGCTAAGATTTAGTTTCATTGCGATTTCGGGAGGTAATAGAGTTGCGATAGTAGTAGATTTGAGCTATATGGCTATGAAACTTAGATAAATTTTAATGTAAATAGGTATGAAGTTAAATATTTAGTAA
Source organism: Limnanthes douglasii subsp. nivea (assembly GCA_036936605.1). NCBI lineage: Eukaryota > Viridiplantae > Streptophyta > Magnoliopsida > Brassicales > Limnanthaceae > Limnanthes > Limnanthes douglasii. The sequence continues at coordinate 103,893,790 of JAUPFV010000005.1, read as the reverse complement.
ACATTCAGAATGAGAAACATATAATTTATATACTATATATAACAAATACATGTTCGAGATAAAATCGAAGGCTTGAGTTTTTGAATTGTGATTAAGGTAGTACCAAAAAAATATTTTTAAGAGAGATAACATATTAAAAAGGAGGTGTGATTGGTAAATATGTGTTATTTCAAAATAAATAATGATATGCCAGTTTTTGAAAGATTTTGACTGTTAAATTATACTAAAATTTAGGTTAAAATAGAAAATAGAAAATGAATTGTTTTAAGATAGTATTGGAATTTACGATTGATGTTATGACAGAATTTATAATACGTTAAGATGAAGATCTGAATTAACCTCCGTATATCAAGAGTAATTAGATGTTTCAATTAAGAGTAAAAGAATCTAAAACCTAAAATGTCAAACGTTGTTGAAAATACAGCCGCCGAGGAGATTGAAATGGAACTTCCACCCAAATCAAGAACCAAAGTCCCATATGGTTAAAAGCATGCCAAGCAAGAAGCATGTATAGTTGTCATCACCGACTTAGAATAAGATTTTGGCGCAACAATTGAAAAGTAAACAAGAAAAATACTTTATGTATTTACATTAGCAACTCCTATATGAGGCTCGCAGACTTAAACTCGCCATTTAGACAATCAATACTTTGCATAAGAAAGAAAACAATGATGTTATCCCATTGTAATTACAACATAGGAATAAAGGAGATGATGGTGAAAGAGAGAAGGATATGAAAAAGACACGTGAAAGTGGTAAAGAAAACTCTGATTGAGGATCCATCCGTTAAGGATGCCAAAGTTCCAAACACTTTGGTGGTAGTACTCATACATGCACCGCCTCCATATGAATTTATACCCTTAATAATCAAACTTTAGACAATTTAATTATCATTTCCATCTACTCAATTGGCATGTCTTGAGGAGAAAATGAGCTTCACTTGGCAGTACGGATACAATATACCTAGATGAGAACAAAATGCTTTATAATGTTAACCTACATACGCTACACCAGATACCATAAAATCAAGAAAGAAAACCAAATGGTTAAACTAAAACAAAGGACGCAAAACAGAACTTCCTTCTTCCTCGATTAGTTTTGTGTTAAGTTCATAGTGTGAAAGTGTCAAGTATTGGTGATAAAAAAATTTCTTACTTTGGCATTATAAATATCACTAGTAAATCATAACATATTTTTTTTTGGTTTTTTTTATATCTTTCAAAGATCTCATTTGTCACTTATGATTTTTTTAATATGATTCATTGTATACTATGAATTTTTTATATTGACTAGATCTTCTTCAGGCTTGTGCTGAAGTTATCTTATTCCTTACCTTTTCGTTTTTCCACTCGTACGAATCGCATCATTTTGAGTATTTACGGCTTACTCATCTATTATGATTACAATTATACTTATAAAAGACCTCATCAAAAGATAAGTTATAACAGTCTTATCTTTTGTCTTTACAAATTTTACAATCTCGCTTCATCGCTTTTAACAAATCGTTTCGCATATTTTTTCAAGTTCTCTTCAATTCTATTTTTTGGAACGAATTATGTAATCCTCAGCCAATGGAAACACATTGGACCTCACAAAATAATTTATAAACGTTTTAGAAATTATCAAGTAATTTTTTTATGTAATCTCATGAGAGATCAAAGTTTTACGATAAACGCTCGACATTTAGATTCATCGTCTAATATTTCATTGTTAAATTATCGGACATGGTTCTCTAGGTTCCATGGTCTGTAACACTTCCTCATCAAATGAATATCATCATATGAATGTATCATGAGGGTGGAAATTACAATTAACATTTCAAGAAAGACAAGAGATAAAGAAGATAAAGAAAACACTAGGTCAGAACATTAAAGAAAAACAAAACTGATAAAAATAGATTATGTTGATTAAAATCTTGATATTAAGTGGTAATTGATAAAAATTACTTGGATGCCAAATAATAATAGATTATAATTCGGAGATATTAAAAAAATAGTAATTGGTAACCATTTTTTCTTGCTTGTTTTTTGTTTTTCTAAATTCTATATCTTTCAAACCATCTAAAAATATCAGATAATACCATTAGTTTTGTTTTTTTAAGACAAACAAAACTACATTTATAAAATACATTTAAAAAAAAAATAGTTGCATAATTATGTATAATTGGGTTGCACCATAAGCCTCGAAAAATAACTATAGTTCAATTACAAATTACGTGTGATTGGGTTATAAAAATACAGTTATGTTGACTTTCAAAATTACATGCAAATAACTTGCGTAAAAATCAATTATGTTCAAATTCAAAATTACGTGCACATTAGGTGCATAAATATGAAAAAATAGTTGCGTAAATAAGCATTTCATTGCGAAAACGAAACATGTTCAATTTCAAAATTACGTGCAAAATGAGTTGCATAAATAAATAAATAAAGAACTGTGAAAATAGTGATTTGGTTGCAAAATAAGTCTGGAAAAAAAATTATATTCGAGTTACATAATTATATGTAATTTGGTGGTGGAAAAAACAATTGCGTTTCAGTTCGTAATTAAGTGTAATTTTATTCAAAAAATAAGAAAGAAAAACAAAAAAAAAGATGAAAAATATCACTTAAGAATTTCTTTTTAGAATATATATATATATATATATATATTATTTCCTGTTATTATTTTTTGAGAGATATGTTGTTTTCAAAGTTAAAAATAAGTAATTATCAAGTTATACGTGTGATAATGGTGATTACCCTACCTCTTTCATAGTTATGAATACTTTTCAAAATAAATATAAAACAATATTGTTTATATTTTAGTTAATTTTCAATATAAATCAACATGAGTATAACAAAATATGACTTAAGAGAGATAAATTCTCTCTAGAATCACCATTTTTTCCGGAAAAAACATGAATTTTCAAAACAAAACACATTGTTTTCAACTTTTTTTCGACCAAATACCTCGTCACAAGCTCTCATGCTTGTTGATGAGGAGTTTTTTCTGATTTTTTTTTTCAATCTGTGTGATCTAAGATCAATAAAGGGTCAAAATAGTTCATCCTATCTTAGTTCACTCCGTTTTTACTCCTCCGATCAGACAATCATGAATCAGAAGCTACTTACACCGACGGTTTTACTGCATTTCATGATTTCTTCCTTGCTCCATATCGCAACCAATGCAAGGCGAGTCGTCCTCTTTCATTATTCTACATCGTATCCCTGAAACCATGACTGAGACGCGTACTGTTGGATAAATATTGAACTTGAACACGTGTTAATGTATTAGTTATTAAAGCAGTTAGTAAGATAAGATCAAACCGTTAGTTATTTGTCTATATAAGAGACAGTGTAATGATGTTTAATAAATTGAAATGACAGTTACATAAAAAAAAAGCATCAAGAAGGCACGCGTAGAGGTGCTAAAAGGCAACTGCATAAGATTACAGAGGTGGAAATTTCAGAGAAGCAGATGGTAAAAGAGATCTTCACGAACTCTTCGGATAAAGAGGAAGATCAGGTAGACACAAAGAAGATAGCAATCAAGTTCAATGTTAAGGGGGAGAATGTTAATTAAACATTGAACTTGAACACGTGTTAATGTATTAGTTATTAAAGCAGTTAGTAAGATAAGATCAAACCGTTAGTCATTTGTCTATGTAAGAGACAGCGTAATGATGTTTGATAAATTGAAATGACAGTTACATAAAAATAAAAAATAAACGGCAAAAAGAAGACGGTAAAAGAAGAGCCAACAAGATCTTCATGAACTCTTCGGATAAAGAGAAAGATCAGGCAGACGACGAAGAAGATAGCAGTCAAGTTCAATGTTAAGGGGGAGAATGTTGGATAAACATTGAACTTAAACACGTGTTAATATTAGTTATTATGTTAGTTATTTAGATAAGATCAAAATCTTAGTTATTTGTTTATATAAGAGACATTGTAATGATGTTTGATAAATGAAATGACAGTTACATAAAAAAGGTCCCTAAAATAAAACAGCAGATACAAAACCACAAGTATGGATTTAAACACGTGCTAATATTAGTTATTATGTTAGTTATTTAGATAAGATCAAACCGTTTGTTTGTATCTTCTATATAAGAAACAAAACTGTGTACATTGATCTTTGAAATGACAATTACATCATTTCCACACTTGTTGTTCTGTATCTGCTGTTTTATTTTAGGAACCTTTTCCTTACACGTACTACCTTCAAATCCCAGAAGAAAATTTGTTCTTCCGCCATTCAAGCAGAAAAATCACAGCTAAGTTCAACGAAGAAAAACTCTCCTCCAATACCGTTCACGTCCATTGTAGAACAGAACTGGAATAAAGACATTAATGGTAATAAGATTAACATCGTTTATCGTAAGTCAAAGAGGCCAAACCTACTCTTCTAGATTGGAACAAGACTAATTTTGGTAATATCTTCAATTCAATCTCTGAAACTAAAGATATTATCAATTCTCTAGAGCATAAATACCATAGTTATAACTCTCATAAAGATAAGAACACCTGATATAAAGCTAAAACATGACATCTTCATCTTCTTTCCAAAGAAGAGTCTTATTGGTTTAATTAATCTCACTCAAATTGGATAAAAGATGGAGATCGTAACACCAAAAACTATCATAGCTATGTCAATAGGATAAAGAGAAATAACATAATTAATAGTATATGTTCGCATAATTAATATAATCTTGTATCTCATTTATATGTATGCAGTTATATTTCCATTATGTATATGTAATTTGATCAACTTGAATGGATTCAAAATTTGAGGAAAACCAATTATCCTAAATTTATTTTCTTCATTTGGTATCAGAGCCAATGTCGAAAAATGATAGTTATGCAAGTGTGGTGAGAAGCGGTGGTAGCGTTGAATCAACAGAATCAGAAAGAAGAGTGTCACAGAAGGAAAGAATTCTATCACTTACGTATCCAATTCTCACTGATACAAACTATCAAGGATGGCCATTAAAGATGAAGAAATGCATGAGGGCTCATGGAGTTTGGGAAGCTGTGTTGCCCGACAAACCATTTGATCTCCGTTAAGATCAAATCGCGTATGGAATTATCTCTCAAGGATTGACTGAAGGCCAATTGGTGGAATTGGATGACATCGAGACATCACGAGAAGCGTGGGAGTCTCTTCGCAAAATGAATGAAGGAGCAGCCGAGGTCAAAAAGGTGCGAGCGCAAGTGTTTAGATGGGAATTTGAAGGTATGAAAATGAAAAAGAATGAGACAGTAGTGGAGCATGCGAGAAAAATGGCAACAGTGGTTAACCAAATGATGGCCCTTGGTGTTGCGATTAAGCCAGACTACGTGAACAAGAAATTGTTAAGACCAGTCTCGTCAAAGTTTACCCAAATTGTAGCGTCAATTGAACAATTTGGAGATGCGAAACAAAATTCTTTTGAAGATGTTGTTGGGCACTAAGAGCCTATGAAGGACGTCTTAAAAGTGATGAACAAGAAGAGCATGATGAAAAGATGTTGTTAACAAAAAGTAGAATGTGAGTCGCGATTCAACTCGACATATTCTGGAAGGATCTGAGGTAGCGGTCGAGGAAGATGAAGAGTTGGCTTTGGCTATGGGAGAGGGAGCTTTTTCTATAGAATATCAAAATCTGGTAACGAAGAAGGACATATCTAGAGAAATTCAAACTTTGATATCACAAAGGTATGATGTTATACTTGTCATAACTTTGGGCATTATGCTAGGGATTGCAAACCGAAGAAAGATGAAACAATAAATCTAACAGAAGAAGTATAAGAGAAAGATACATTGCTAGTCATGGAGACCAATTGTGTCTTTTCTAGAGAGAAAAAATTGATGCTGGCCAAAGATAAATCTGAAACAATGGCAACGAAAGGGAGTGATGATGAATCAATGTGGTACGACGACACAAGCGCTTCAAATCATATGACCGGGGACCGAAACCTATTGCCAAACTTAAATAAATGAATGAGTGGTAAAGTAAAGTTTTGCGATGGCTATGTTATCAATATATATGGAAGAGGAACCGCAAACTTCCCAAGCAAAACCGGGAAACATTTGTGCATGAAGAACGTCTATTATGAACTAGGATTAAAATCTAATATAATTAGTTTGGGATAAGTAGATGAGTCAGGAGGAAAAGTTGTTGTTGAATGTCGATTTCTAAGTTTTTTATGCAAATTACAAGCTGTTCGCCAAAATACCTCAAGCAGAAAATAGACTTTATGCATTGAAAATGAGTCAAGCAATTTCACAATGTCTCCTATCTACCGAATCTGAAAACTCTCGTCTGTGGCATGCTCGTTATTGGCATCTGCACTTTCAAGCCTTGCAAAAACTTGGACGAGATAAATTAGCCCATGGGTTACCTGAGTTTAAAGAAGATGGTCATAATTGTGATGTATGTGTTCTTGGGAAACAACACATAGGAAGCTTTCAATCACAAAGTGAGCAAGTTCATTGTTAGATCTAATACATGCATATATTTTTGGTCATATTTCACCAATTACCAAAGGAGGGAACAAGTATTTTATTTTGTTTGTTGATGATTTTAGCTGGTAAATGTGGCTAAAATCAGTACGAAATCAAAATATGAACCACTACTAGATTTAAGAAGTTCAAAGCAAAGATGGAGACGCAACTGGGAAAGAAAATAAAAATGTTATGGACAGACAGAGGAGAAGAATTTCAATCTCAAGAGTTTAAATTATTTTGTGAGCTTCATGGAATTCAAAGGCAAATGACAACACCATATTTACCACAACAAAATGGTGTGGTGGAAAGAAGAAATTAAACCATTGTCAAGATCATGAGATGTTTGTTGAAGGATAAACAAATACCGTATGAATTTTAGGCAGAAGTTACAGTTACAACAACATATCTTCTAAATTTTTGTCCCACGAGAGCTATAAGTGGAAGGACACCATATGAAGTATAATTCGGAAAAACACCAAGTGTAAGTCATTTTCGAATTTTTGGATGTATAGCTTATGTTAAAAATCTGAAATATAAAGTGAAGAAGCTTGATGATCGAAGCAACAAAGTTGTTTTTCTTGGTTATGAACCTGGTTCAAAAGCCTATAGATTTGTGAATCCAAAAATAGTGAAAATAATCGTGAGTCTAGATATGGTATTTCGAGAATCTAAGAAATGGAACTGGTCTGAAACTGTAGAATCCATGGAAATTCAACCCATTAACTCCATTTCCATTAGATATTCGACTGGAGAAGTGGAATCTATGAAAATTGAATCACAGTCAATTTTTTCTTAAAATGTATTAAATGGGGATGATACAATATCAGATGAGGAACCTAGCAACGACGACGATGTAACTCCACCAAAATTGTTTTGATCTTTACAAGAGTTAGATGATGAAAATAATGAATTGGGTTAGATTTAGATATGAGACTTCTGTCTATTGAAGAACCAACGACGCAAGAAGAATTTTCAACAATGAAAATTGGAGGTTGGTAATGGTTGAGGAGCTTGAGGCAATTAAGAAAAATAGAACATGGTAACTTAGAAAATTACCACCAGAACACAAAGCGATAGGTTTGAAATGGGTTTATAAGTTGAAGAATAATCCAAATGGTGAAATTATTAAATATAAGGCAAGACTCGTGGTCAAAGGCTACTTTCAAGAACATAGAATTATTATGACGAGGTTTTTGCTCTAGTTACTCGATTAGAAACTATTAGATTGCTTATGGCACTAGGAGCCCATGAAGGGTGGCAAGTACACCATATGGACTTGAAATCAGTGTTCTTGAATGGGGATCTAAAGGAATTGGTTTATGTTAAGAAACCACCAGGTTTTGCTGAGAAATGAAGAGAAGATGAAGTTCTGAGATTGAAGAAAGCATTATATGGTTTGAAACACGCTCCAAGAGCTTGGAATGAAAAACTAGTGTTTTGTTTAAAGAATTTGGGTTATGAGAATTGTAGTCTCGAACATGCAGTTCACAAAATAAAAAATGGAGGTGATATGCAGTATGTTGGTGTTTATGTGGATGATTTAGTAATAACCGGCTCAAACTTGGCGAACCTGAGAAGTTTCAAAGCAAAGATGAAAGAAATGTTTGACATTACAGATTTGGGTTTATTAAGTTTTTATGTGGGAATTGAGGTTAAATAAAGGTCTGATCATATGACTTTGAGCCAAACAAGTTATGCAGAAAGGATTTTTGAGAAAATAGGAATGCTGAGTTGTAAACCATGTCGTGTACCAATGGACTCAAGACTAAAGCTAAGCAAGATTGATGGAAATCCATCTGTTGATACAAAAATGTATCCCAATGTCATTGGGAGTTGGAGGTACTTAGTCCATACTAGACCTGATATATCATTTGTTGTTGGTGTGGCTAGCTGTTTCATGGAAAAAAACCCCTATAAAACATATGAGTGATGTCAAACAAATTCTTCGATATATAAAGGGTACACTAAATTTGGGTTTGAAGTATGTTAAAAGAGAACATCAACATTCATAGTTGATTGGGTATGCTGATAGTTATCTTGCTGGAGGCATTGATGATCGAAAAAGTACCTCTGGGGTTGTTTTGTTTCTGGGTAGTGATCTGATTAGTTAGACTTCACAAAAACAGAAGGTTGTAGCACTGTCTTCATGTGAAGCTGAATATGTTGCTGCTTCTGCAGGAGCTTGCCAAGCAATGTGGCTCAAGAGGTGGCTAGAAGAGTTATGAAAAAATAAATTTGAAAAAGTTAGTCTGCGATTTAATAACAAGTCTACAATTGCTTTAGCAAAGAACCCAGTCTTCTATGGAAAAAGTAAACACATAGATATCAAGATTCATTTTTTGCGTAATTTCCTGAAATAAGGAATCCTTGATATTGCGCCTGTGAACACAAAAGAACAAATTGCATATTTGTTTACCAAGCCATTGTCGTGTGACAGATTCGAGTTCTTAAGAGATGCAACTGGTGTTCAACTTGAAGCCTGAGTTACGAGATTAAGAGGGAGAAATGTTGGCATAATTAATATAATCTCGTATCTTATTTATATGTATGCAGTTATATTTTATTAGTTTCCATTATAAATTATGAGAAGTTGTAACTGCCTCCGTAAATTCTATTTTTCAATTATGTAAATGTAATTTGATCAACTTAAATGGATTCGAAATTTCAGGAAAACAAATTCTCTTAAATTTATTTTCTTCATTATCAATGTTCAGGGGACTTGAATATCTGATTTGAATATAATTACTGAATCTACTGAGATATATATCAAATCCTCCCGTATTGAGACTCCTCCTAATACTAATTTGGACTTTCCTTAAATCTTAATTCATAACCTAGTAAATGAGGATGATAATAGAAACCTGATGCTCATTGTAGAACATAACTGGAATCAAGACATCAATGGTAATAAGAGTAATATATTTTTAGCATAAGTGAAATTGGCTCAAACCTAATCTTATAAATCCATAATGTGGTCAATAATCTTAGCAATTCAACTGTTACTGGTGCAAAACCTCAACATTCGTTAAGCTTTCTGAAAATGATGATAATAATTTCTTACTCGGACAATAAAAATTGGAATTTGAATAAACTAAAAAAACCTTGTATCCCCTACGGAGATTAGAACTATGCAAAATCATAAAGTTGATAATCTGGTGGAGGACGCAATAATACGGTTGTTATCAAAAGATGGTTTATTTAAAACTAAGAAAATATGGTATCATTTTAAGGATAAGCAAAACTGTTCTAACCGATTCAAAAGGATCTAGAGCAACATTTGTCCAACACAAATTCTCTTTCATATGTTGGAGCACTATTAATGGTTTGGTCTCAATTGATAACACTCTCTAAAAAAGGCATTTAACTCTAGTTTTTAAATGAAAAATTTATGAATCTAATGAAAATATTAAAATATCTTTGTTGAATGTAATTATGCTTTGAATGTATGGAAGTATTATGCTAACTTATTTAATATTAACATAACTTAGCATATGACCTATCTTTACCTATTGAGGAGTTGGTTTTTGTTTGTCAAGAATGATGATCGTATAAGCACTAGTATTCATACTCTTATTATTTGGGCTATATGCGAATTCAAAAAGAAAGCTAAGTTCAAAAGTGTCATTCAAAATGTTAACTCAACTATAAAATATGTAAACCATACAATTATTAATCTTGATCAGACTATGTTTCTTAAAAATATTCACTAGTTTAATGATGAGCATGTTGCTATAGTTATTGGTTGCCTCAACCATCTAACTACCTCTAAAAACGTCAACATTCTTAACTGGTCTCGCAATCTTAATTCATAGAAAGAGTTTAAACCAATTAGCGCACTCGTCTAAACATAATTTTATCTGAACTTCTCAATAATTCTAGAAATTATTCTCCCTAAAATTATCTCGAATATTCATGGTAACTTTTTCCTTGACATAGACATTCAAGATAACATTCTTCTTGCTAAAGAAATGATACATGACATCAAGCACAAAAACAAAATGGATAATATAATGATTGAAATTGACATGACTAGAGCTTTCGATAAAATGTATCAGAGCTTTATTCTTAGAATTTTATCTTTGTTTGGTTTCTCTTCGAACTTGATCAACATGGTTGTTAGTATGATTAAAAAGATTATTTTGTCAATTCTAAGAAATAGAGAATCAAGAGGCTACTTCAAAACTATGAGAGGAATAAGACAAGAGGATCTATTGTCTTGTACCTTATTCATCATAGTTAAAGAGTAACTCATTCGAGGTCTTAACAAGCTCTTCCATGATAATAAATCAATGACTTAGAAGACCATAAGCCTATCATTGTCCCATGTCTGTCGTTTGTTGATGATCTCCTAATATTTACCAATGGCCTTTTTCCTCAATTGAGAATCTTTCCTCCTTCAATTAGCATTATCAAAATAGCTCGGGTCAATCTATCGACAAAGATAAGACCAAAGTAATTACTAAAGATAGTGTTAACCCTAATAGGAAAGTTATCTTTGAAATCTAGACTAGCTTTTCAATGAGTTAATTTCATATCACTTATTTAGGAGTCTCAATCACTTCCACTAATAAAATAATAAACTTGAGCCTATTATAACTAGAATGAGAAAGACAATTAATGAGTGGGATGAAAAATATTTGTCTTGCGTTGGTAAACTTACCCTCATTAACTCTGTCCTAATGGATTTACCATTAGATTGAATCCAAAACTGATATCTTTCTAAAACTATAATGCATAGGATTGAAATTATTTTTAACAACTTCTTGTGGAGATCCTTTTATGAAACTAGACCTATAAACTGGACTAAAGCGTCTAATTTAACTAAGCATTTTGAATTGGGGGGGGGGGGGTTCTTAATATCAGATATATTAAGGACTTGAGGACATTTTTTCTTCCAAGTTGTCGTTTAAATTTAGAACTCAAAAGTCTATATGGGTTAAATTTATGCCCAACAGCTACTTTAAATCTAATTAGTATCCATTACAAGTTAATGTTGTTAATCACCACTCTCTTACAATGAAAAAGTCTTATGTTAATAACACATATTCATGAGAATCACATCATCTAGAAGCTTGGCTAGGGGAATGTTGAATTTTGGCTTGACAACTAGTGCAAATCCTCCACATTCATTAAGCTTTCTGAAAATGATGACAATAGTTGGTTTAGAAAAGATCTGGTAAAATCATTTCTGATTAGGACAATGAAAATTGGAATTTGAGTAAACTAAGAAAACCTTGTAACCCCTACGAAGATTAGAAGTATGCAAAATCATAAAGTTGATTATCTGGTGGAGGACACAATAATACGCTTATTATCAACAACTATTTAAAAATAAGAAAACATTGTATCATTTAAGGCATAAGCACAACTGTTCTAACCTTTTCAAAAGGATCTGGAACAACATTTGTAAAAAAAATTCTCTTTCATATGATGGAGAACTATTAATGGTTTGATCTCAACTGATAACACTCTCTAAAAAAAGTATTCAACTCTAGTTTCTAAATTCCAATTTTGGTGAGTCTAATGAAAATATTAAAAATATCTATGTTGAATGTAATTATTCTTACTTATTTAACATTAACATAGCTCGGCATATGACCTATCCTCACCTATTGAGGAATGGGTTTTGGTTTGCCAAAAATGATGTTCATATATGAACTAGCATGCATGCTCTTATTAGTTGGGCTATATGGTAATTCAAAAATAAAGCTAAGTTCAAAAGTCATTCAAAATGCTACCTCAACTATTAACTATATTAACCACATGATCATTAATCTTGATCAGGCTATGCTTCTTCAAAACATTCACTAGTCTAATGATGAGCATGTTGCTATAGTTCTTGGTTGCTTCAACCATCTAACTACCTTGAAAAAAGTCAACATTCTTAACTTGTCTCCCCAAATTCATGGTAGGTTTAAACTTAATTTTGATGCCTCTTGTTTGTCTAATGGATAGGCTATTGGGAGTGGTTTGCTGAGGGATGGTCATGGAAACATAATTAAAGACTATGGTAGGTTTTATCGTAAAACTAATCCTATGGTGGCTGAGGATAAAGCCCTCTTGGATGGCCCCTTAATTTGCAAAAGCCTAAACATTGACAGGATTGATATCGAATCTGATTCCAAAATTCTTGTTGAACTTCTTACTATTGTTAAGTCTTCTTGGACCCTTGATCGAGACATGTTTTGTTTAGAAGTCTGATGACCTCTAATATGACTCTAACTCACATATATAGAGTAAAAAACGATGCAACTGATTGGCTTACCAAATGGACTCTTAAGTGTAAAATAAAAATTGATTTCAATCATTCGCATGTCCTTAATACATTAAGTACCATTATATTTTTAGAAAAAATGGATATGAGTTATATAAGACCTAATGAATGAGCTATATATCTTGCAATGTACTAATAATAGTAATAATGAAGCTTAAACTGCTTAATATCAGTAATTAGATTAGCAGGTTATTGCTGACTAGCATTTTTCTTTGTTATCAGTATGAAATTTGTTTATGCAAAGATGTCAGGTATCAGTAAAAAAGAAATTCCATGGAGCTTTGCATATACTGACCAAAGAAGGTTCATAAAAAAGAAATCTTCAGTAATCTCTAGATGGTATCTTACCTTTTCTTAGTTGTATTCTATCTAGAACCTCTCTCAATCTCATAATTTATTTTATTTAGCACTCTTCTGCATAAAGAGTTCAAAAATCTCTTCAAATCTTTTTTTCCAAACATGATTTGTTGTTATGAAAATTAAAAGGGAAATCAAATATAATAATATAATTCATGGTAGGCCAAGTGCTCCATAAATGTTTTTGGATCATGAGTTATGGATACAATCAACTAAAAAATAAATTGATAAACCGATTCGTTTTGATAAACCGATTCGTTATACATTTTAAAAATAATAAGTAAGAGATTTTGAGGTTGTGTTCTTATATACTTAACCCGTAAACAGTTATTAAATTTATTAAAATTTTACACAAATATATGTTTGGTTGGTTAACTAGTTTTTCGGAAAAAAACACGATAAAATCAGTTTTTGTGAATTGGAAGATAATTGTTAAATTTGATTTTATTTTTCCTAAATACAAAATATAAACAATAGGTAAATGTAAAATGTAAAAAAAATATAAAGTAAATTCAAAATATGAAATATAGGTTAAACGTTGTTTTGTCTAAATCCAAATTATAAAACAAGGATAAATGTAAAACCCGAAACAAGGGTTAAATAAAGTGGAAAATTTAAAATAAAATTAATTATTTAAATTTTAGTTTGTTTTTTACTTAATGGGAATGTGAAACATGGATAATGCAAAATGTAAAAAAAGATATTAAAAAACGTCCAAAATATGAAATTGCGCAAAAATGGGTAGATATAACAAAAATTGATTGGTCTGATAAAAATAAAAACAATTCTAAAAATATATATTCACAAATATATATATGCTACATTGATAGCTTTATTTCACCGAGAACAAAAGCTACATATTACTATTAGCCGGTTGTATATTATATTATTTTCTAGATTGAGTCAAATATCAATATGTGTATATTCCGATACTTAGAAAACATATGACTCAATAAGTAATATCTGAATTAGAATGCTAGTGTTTTGAAGATTCAAACATTTAGGGTGGCCATAAAGAAATTAGGCACTCATAAAATTATTATTAATAGTCAGCATTAAAACCAAAACTGGTTGATTAGTTATTATCCAGGATGCAATAAGTATGCCAAAACGCGTTTGCCACAATATATATAGTTGGTGAAACAATGCTCAAACCATACAATAAAAACCCATTCGTACTCTCTTAGTGTCATTCAGTTTCAGTTCACCCATGGACAATTATGATTTTACACGCATCTCCATCCTACTGGTCGAGGATGATGAGAGTTTATCGGAGAACTTCGCTGCTATGCTGAGGCATCCAGACCACTCTTACAGAGGTACAACATATTCTTTCATGCTTTTTATAAATAATTGTTATTGCTAGTTAGTAATTGTTAGAGGTAAGGCTACAATTTATTCAGATGCTCATTTATTTGATATATTTCTTAACAGTTACCATCGTCCGTAGAGCTTCAGATGCACTAGCAATGCTCAACGATGATTCTCATGAATTCCAACTTGTTATCGCCAATATAACAATGAAAGATATGGATATTCATGATTTTGCTGCTGAACTAAACAAGAGTCTGACCAAATTTTTAGGTAAATTTACCTTTCATTTAATTATGTTAGACTACATCTTCTATATATATACATGTTTTCAATTAATATCTTGTAACTGCTTTTAATAATATTTTTGTTTTTTGAATTTTATAATATTTAAATTTAAAAAGTCAAATACTTTATAATTTTTTATTTTGTTTTCAATTAAAATTAAACTTTTCAAAATATTTCAATCTTTTTTTCCAATGGATATTATCTTCACCCAAAAAACTAATAACAAACATGGATTAAAAAACAATTCTGTTTGATTATGCAGTAACATGTCCAACTAAAGATTACGAGCTGGTGGATGGATGCTATTTCTACATAGAGATGCCTATTTCTTTTCCGCAGCTTGGTTATCTATGGCAGCATGCCTATAGGCAGGAACGTCGAGCCAAAAAGACAACGAGGACTGCCATGACCCTCATTCGCTAGTTCAATCTTAATTACCATGAATGTTTTAATTTTAGTATTTTTAATAATAATATTAAATGTTTGGGTAATTGTTATATTTCATGAAATATTTAAGGGATTATTTGCTCTTTATACTTTTGTAGAGCAATTAAAGAATTTTCAAAATTCTTTTGGTTGTCTTTGGCGTATAAAATATATCATTTTTTATACATAACTTACAACAAAAATTAAAACACGATCTACAAAATATAAATAATATGACCTTACTTACTATTTCAACATTTATGGTATTAATGTTAATTTGCTAATACCAATTCGGTTATGGTAGTTTTTGTGTATTTTCTTTTTGTCAATTATCGTTATTATTCCAACATTAATAAGATTTTCAACTCTCATGAATTTGCTCTCATGAATAACAAATAAAATGTGTAAGATGCATTCTAAAATAATTAAATGAAATATGAACTTACATAAAAATCTTAGCTTAGCTTTTTTAACTCAGTAGCAAAATCGTGAATATCGATATCTTTTATTGTGATATTCTCGGTGTCAAGTTGGGATCCCTCAGAATTATTGTTAAACGTTTTCAGTGCATATCCAGCTCTTCGAACGATGGTAATTTGGTCCGAATAAATTCTAGCCTTACCTCTAACAGTTACTAACCAGCAATAAGAGTTATTAGGAAAACAATGAAAATATTAGGGTTTACCTCTGTAAGAATGTTGTGGATCCCTCAGCATAACAGCGAAGTTCTCCGCGAGGCTCTCGTCATCTTCTAATTAGGAAAACAATGAAAATGTTATGGTTTACCTCTATAAGAATGTTGTGGATGCCTCGTCATAATAGCGAAGTTTTCCGAGAGGCACTCGTCATCTTCTACCAATAGGATGGAGATGCAGGTAAATTCAAGTATTGGTCATGGATGAACTGAACGATATTACAGATGGGTTTTTATTGTATGCTATTGCTGGCAAATGCGTTTGACATACTTATTCTATTTTGGATAATAATTAATCAAGAAGATTTGATTTTAATACCGATTATTAATGACAATTTTATGAGTGTCTAATTTCTGTATTAGTACCCTAAAAGATTGAAACTTTAAAATAGTAGAATTCTGATAACTCATTACTTAATTCAGTTTTATTACTTAAACAGTTAGATAAATTTAAATCGATTATAATGTAATTGGAGAACATTGATATCAACATTAAGGATAATGATCAAGTTTTGTTTGTCTTGAGATCCTTACCAATTTTCTATGAAAACTTTGAGATACCATAATATATAGTAAGGATAAGTTATCGGTAGCAGATGTCAAAAGGGGCGTTGAAATCAAATTAGTTGAGACAGTTGCAGGCATACAATCGGTTGAAGGGGAAGGTCTTTTGACTAGGGGAAGAATTACAAGCAAAACGAGTTCTTTAATAATAAAGAAGAGAGGTCCAAATCAAAGGTATATAACTCAAACTGTTATGAATGTAGTGCGGGGTCATTATACAAGATATTTTCCGACACTGAATGGTAAGAACGGAAATCAAAAGGAAAATGTAGCAAACATTGTTGAAGGTGTGAACGATTTTCGTGACAGCGAAAAAAGTTGTATATGAGATGTATTTTTTGTAAGTTCAGCATGTGAGCAAAACCTTTGGGTACTCGATATAGGTTATGGTGTACCTTTCTAAGTCTCCAGGTTTTCAAATCAGTAAGGACGTAACTTTTAACCAGTTTGTTTCGAGAGACAATAAAAAAGAAGTAGGAGAAATGCTCGAATGAGGATTAGTTGTGAGTAAACAGGTGGAGATTGAAGTAGAATCGGTTCCTAGCAGATCCAATAATTCTAGTGGTTTTGAGGTGAATCCAGAATCACGAGGTGAAGCGTCAGCATCAGATGATAGTGATGATGATACGCCCGAACCAGAACCACAACCTCATAGCACAACACTGGACATAGACAGAATAAATAGTACATTTTTTAATATATATTCAGATCTCGCTGCATATGTTTTGTGAGTTGCAGAAGAAGTTGAGATGTACGAACCTAGTGGCTATATGGAAGCTATAACGAGTTACGAGGCAGATCAATGGGATGGTGCTACGAGGGAAGAGATTGAATCTCTTCATAAAAATCAAACATGGAAGCTTGTTGACTTGCCTAAAAGACAGAAGGTAGTAGGTAGCAAATGGGTGTTCAAGAAAAAGGAAGTTAATCCATGGGTTGAGGTATCTCGATTTAAGGAAAGACTGGTCGCTAAGAGTTTTACTCTAAGGGAATGAATCAACTTTAATGAAGTGTTTTCTCCATTGGTGAAGTATATTTTGATTCGATTTTTGTTAGCCATGGTAGTTTTGAAATATTTAGAACTTGAGCAGTTAGATCTGAAGATTACGTTTCCACGTGGTGAATTGGAGGAGGGAATCTACATGATACGACCAAAGAGATTTATCAAACCTAATATAGAGGACAAGGTTTATCTGTTGAACAAGTCATTGCATGGTTTGAAACAGTTACCCAAGTAATGGTACAAACGTTTTGATACATTCATAATGTCAACAGATTTCAGGATGAGTCTATATGACAGGTGTGTGTATCATCAAAAGATGTCAGTTGATTATTATGTTTATTTTTTTATATGTGGATGATATGCTTATTGGTCCCTGCACTATGTCACACATTGTGCATATAAAGAAGCAACTTTGTGCCAAGTTTGATATGAAGGATCTGGGTAAAGCAAACAAGATTCTTGGTATGGAGATTATTAGGAACATAAATATATGATCATTACACTTGTCTCAATAAAACTACATCGAGAAAGTTCTACAACGGTTCAATATTCTTGACGCTAAGGCAGTTAGCATCCCGTTTGTCACTCATTTAAAGTTTTCTGCATTAGGAGCGGCCAAGGACGATGTTGAGTTGGAACAAATGTTGAAGGTTCCATATTCAAGTGGAGCTGGTAGTATAATGTATGTTATTATATACACACGTCCTGATACTTAACATACGGTGAGTAAAGTTAGCAGGTACATGAGATATCCTAAGAAAGAACACTGGCAGGCAGTGAAGTAGATATTTTGGTATCTTAAGAATACTGTGAACGTTGGCTTAAGTTTTAACAAGACTAATATTGGTGGATTGTTGAAGGATATTGCAGGATCGTTGGTTGGTTTTTTATTTATTTTTATTTTATAGGTGATATGGATATAATGAGATCTCTGACAGGATATGTATTTACTTTATATGAGAGTGCGAGCATTTGGAAAGAAAAGTTCCAAGCTATTGTATATTTGTCTACAACAAGGCATAGTATATGCCGGTACAAGAAGTAGTTAAAGAAGCAATATGGTTGCAAGGTTAGGTGGCAATTATAGGCTTGAAAAACACTACTATAAAAGTGTTCTATGACAGTCAAAGTGCTATACACCTTACAGAAAACCAGATGTACCACAAGCGTACAAAGCATATAGATGTCAGGTGTCATGTTATTTGTGATATAATATCAAAGAGAATTGTTTATGTGAAGAAAATATCTACACACAATAACTCAACAGATATAATGACCAATGCAGTACGAGTTCAAAAGTTTAGAGAGTGCCTAAACTGTATTGGTGTTTGCATCATCAGCTGAATTCCTTAGGGTCATTTGGTAAGTCAGAAGAATATAAATTTATTTGTTGATAGTGAAGAAAGGGTATTCGCCTCAAGGGGAAGATTTGTTGATGGTGAAGAAAGAATATTCCACATTCAGCATTCAACATATAACTAATATTGTCTAGTAATTTAATTTATTCCATGTAAATAGATTACTAGGACTACACAAAAAATAATATGAAAATATGTAATCCTTTTTCTATCGTAGTAAAACAATTTTCTATGACGGAGCCCGTAGACGTAGATAATTTTCGAACCACGTTAAATCTTATGTTTTTTTATGCTTTTTATTTTATTTTGTACTTGAGCATGGGTCATACATATCATAGTATATACTAAAAACTTTCTTATTCTTAAAATTTTTCATCTTCTCTTCAAAGGCTTTTAAAGAGCCTATAATATCTTCTAGAGACTTGGAAAGGATGTCACCAAACTCCTCAATAGTCGTGGCCACTGTTATGAATTTTGATGATACAGATCTAAGTAATTGTTTGATGACATAGTTGTTCTCAACATTTACTCCAAGAGACTTTATCTTACCGACTATCATGGTCACCTTTTTGGTGTACTCATCAGTGGATTCATTATGAACCATCTTCATATGTCTAGTTCTCCTCTTCACACCTGAGTTTTGACTTAAACATCACGTTCTGCTCCAAGGTGAGTCACTTTTAACACATCACACACTTCTTTTGGAGTGTCTTTATCCATAATTTGATATAATCTTCTCTTCAAAGGCTTTTAAAGAGCCTATGATTTCTTCTAGAGACTTGGAAGAGATGTCACCAAACTCCTCAATAGTCGTGGCCACTGTCATGAATTTTGATGACACAGATCTAAGTAATTTTTTGATTACATAGTTGTTCTCAACATTTAATCCGATAGACTTTATCTTATTGACTATCATGGTCACCTTTTTGGTGTACTCATTAGTACATTCATTCTCAACCATGTTCCTATGTCTAGTTCTCTTCTTAACGCCTGAGTTTTGACTTTAACATCACGTTCTGCTCTAACGTGAGTTACTTTTAACGCATCACACATTCCTTTTGAAGTGTCTTTGTCCATAATTTGATATAGTGTCTCTTCATTGAATCCTTACTCGAGTACAATAAGTGCAAGTTTGTCTATTTGTCTGTCAATTGTTTATGCTACTTCTTCTCAAACTCCCTAAGTGCACATGAGAATTTTCATCTAGCATAGCCCATACTTGGCAATTTGTATGAGACTGTTTCGGGTACTGGAAGGATATGGATTTCTCCCTCTGGCAAAATCTACCTCAAGGAGCTCCTATATACATGCTCCCACTGCCTGTCACCATACTCGCGTAACTATCATCACGTATTAGTGTGTGCGACATTGTGGCTATGATACATAATTTTGGATGTTAATCCTTCTGAATCGTCTAAATGTAGGATTTAATCATTCTACTTCTTCTAGATGTATACGTTAAACAAAATTTGTGTGTTTTATTTTATTTTAGAGAACACATAAAACAAAGTTTTTTGAAAGGGCTAATCTTTCATTTCATACTAAAATATCTTAGGTAAAGCAAAGGAAAATAACTAAACATAAACCAAAGAAAAGTGTCTTCTATTTTACTTCTTCAAACCAGTTTTTCTTATCTATCTGATCATTGAAAGCCCTTCTTAAAGTTGCTAATTGTCACATGTCCTGACGATGTAATATAATCTAAGATAAACATGTCAAACTAGACATAGATGATTAAAAACCAAAATAATTGAAGGAGTAGCTATTGAAGAACTCATTCGATCTTTGCTCTGGAAATAAAAAACGTTTACAGGTTTCCAAAATCTATTTAAAAATGGTATGAAATGGTGTAATCTTATTTTCGCCAAATATAAATACCGGTGAGAGAGAGATTGCAAATGAAAGTAATGAAGTCACCTATGAAATTTTGAAATTGTTTTTAAAAAGACATTTTATTTTAAACTCTTTGATTTTATAATAGTCACTATTTTGATATTTCATATAACATATACATTTTCTTAATAATATGGATATATGGGATTCTAATAAGTTTTAATTTGTTTTCAGTAGAATATTTTTGAGAATAAATACATGTCTTCTTCGTTCATGATTTAGTCATTATTTTAATTACCATCCATATGTATGAATATGAAATACAATCAAAACGGTTATAAAATTGGATACTTGGCATTTTGAAACGTGACACCATTAATTTCACGTTTATGGAATTGACTTATTACCTCACTTAAAAAAAATCCAATTTTATTTGTATAGTTTTATTTGAAAAAGGTATAATTTATCTAAATAAATATTATAATTATGACTTCATTTATTCTTTTTATGTTTTTTTTTTACTTTTGTATAATATTTACTTTTATTCTGACCATGTAATTTCTAGATTTAAAAAAGAATTATGTAACCAGGTGGTAAAATTAGCTAAATAAATATTGCATGAATCATTTATATAATTTATTTCAAATTCGGATATTTAGACCTGTATTTTCAGAATTTACAACATTTCGTATGATAATAATTGACAACTAATATATGTTTGAAAAAAGTTTAAATTAAATTAAATATTCATTTTACATAGGTAATACAATATATATTTATTCGGTTCATAACCGTTGTTAAAACCTTAACAAATACAGATTTGGTATATATCAACCGAATTATTTCGGTTTTGTTTAAAATTTTTAAAAAAACCGACCGAACCGAACGAATCTCACCCCTATATAAAACTTAAAATGTGGGTTTGACAATAAATACTAGTTTAGAGGATAATTAACCTAAACTTATTGAAGGTATTATTTATATTATTTATTTAATATTATGCTCTTAAATCATTAATAAATTAATAGTGAGTAAATGAGTAAGGTACCATGAAGTGATTACGTATCATACCTGGTTCTGCTTCTTCAACCTTAACGAGCCAGTTTATTTTTGTGTTGACTTCTTCGAATCGATAAACATCTTAGTGATGAATTGAAAAAGTTAGAGAAATTAGGGTTAGTGTAAATTGGGGTAATTGGGGTGTTGGGTAAGTGGAAACGGGTTGGTCGGGTTATATTGCTATGGGCTAAGCTGAGTTATATAGGGTTTCAGGTTTGGTTAATTAAGTCAGGGTTCGACCCGGTCTGTTTGTTAAGTTAGGGCAAATGATAAATTTTTAGTTAAACGGTAAAAATTGAAGGTAAATGGTGAAGGTGATGTGGAAGCTGAGAAGGCTGCTGAGATGGAATGGGAAGAGCAATTTTGGAAAAACAATTGAGGGACCATTCTTGCAACAAAAACTGATACCACGTGTCAAGCTCACAGGCTTCACATGTGCTGGGACTAAAAATGCAAATTAAAAAAAGAATGGGGATGAGTTCTACGCATGATTGAAGGAAGGGGACCAAGTGAATACAAGTGATAAACATGAGGGACTACGGGTGCTTTTTAGCCTAAATATTGTATGAATCATTTATATAATTTATTTCAAATTCGGATATTTAGACCTGTATTTTCAGAATTTACAACATTTCGTATGATAATAATTGACAGCTAATATATGTTTGAAAAAAGTTTAAATTAAATTAAATATTCATTTTACATAGGTAATACAATATATATTTATTCGGTTCATAACAGTTGTTAAAACCTTAACAAATACATATTTGGTATATATAAAACTTAAAACGTGGGTTTGACAATAAATACTAGTTTAGAGGATAATTAACCTAAACTTATTGAAGGTATTATTGATATTATTTATTTAATATTATGTTTTTAAATCATTAATAAATTAATAGTTTTATTAATTATATTTTTTAAATGAAAAGTAATAAATACTATATATTTGATTTTTTTTAATTAAAAGAAAACTTTATTACTGAATATTTTGAGAGTACAAATCTTGGCGCCAAAACATTAAAAATATATTTAGTTAAATCCTAATTCATCAAAAGTAAGAACCCTAATAAGATTTTCAATTTCTTAAGCCTTTCAACAAATCTTATCTTCAACACTCCAAATTCATCAACAGGGAGCGCTATTTGTTCCAAAAGACATCTTTTGGTTAATCCAAAAATATTTGAGTAATATGGATATGAGTAGAGTATCTTCAAAAAGGGATATGAGTAGAGTATCCAAAAAGAAATCTTCAAAAAGGGAAGGGTATAAAAAACTTATGCGAGTAGTATTAGATTTAAGATAAAATCAAAAGCTTGATTTTTGGGGTTTGGATTAAGGCAATATGAAAACAAATTAGAGAGTGACTAGGGTAAAAAGGAAGTGTAATTGGTAAATACGGGTTGTTTCTAAATAAAATGATAATCGATCAATTTTTTAAGAATTTGGAACATTAGATTAAACTAGAATCTATGTCAGATTAGTAATTAGAGCATAAGCAATTCTTTGAATATGTCAGAATTTATGGTTGATGTTACGAAAAAACTTATAACACATGTCAGAATAACGAGGTACAAGCTAAAATCTCATATTTCGAACCTCGTGCTGAAACATTTAAAGCTCGTATGGAAGGTTGGATTGTTCATATGCATTCTAGTGTTGATAAAATGGTTCTTATCAACTTTGGGTTGTCCTCGATCCCTATTCATACTCTCTCGGTTAATCCTGTGCCCAAAAGTGTTTTGAAATCTCTTGAAAAAACGATGCAGAGTTTTTTCTGAAAGGTATGATAATAATAGTCATAATTGGATATGATGGGCCATAGTGACAAATCGTAAAGAAAAGATGGACTTGGTATTACTTCTTTGTTTGACACAGTGAAAGTTTTGTATTTTAATATAGTTTCCAAATTCATGAAAGTTCAAGGTCTATACGCTCAATTTATGAGAAGTAGACTAGAAATATGGGATGTGGCATCGTATTGGAGTGTATCTAAACACAACTTCATAATAATTAATCATGTTGATAAAGTGTCTAAGGTTTCGACTTGGAGGGTAAAGGTGGGATATCATTTTGGTATTCTCCAAGGTTGTCTGATAAATTAAAATCTGAAGAGGACAATCTTTTTTCAGTTGTTTTGGTCAAATATGTTTTACGTGACCCCGCTAAATTACACCAAGTTCTCTCATATATTCCAAGCCTTTTAAATGATGAAGTTTGTAATTATCAATGTTAACTTCGTCTAGATAGAGCAGATACGTTAATATGGATTTTGGGTTCCCATGATGAGTTTTTTTACGTCTTCATTTAAGGCTGAACTTTGAAATCCTATAATCTTTTTAGAGTATAGTAGAATATAGATGTGTATTCCTCCTCCTAAAGTTTTTTTTGGAAGTTTCTCCATTCCAAACTCCCAACGAATGATCAAATTATTTCACTTGGAATTCCACTTGCATCTAAATATGTATGTTGTAAGAATCTGGAACATGAGATTTTGGATCATTTTTTTTCCACAGTGACTTTGCTAATACTTTTGAGGGTTATTTTGCTTGTGGGCTACAACACTCGACATTTTCTCCAATTTTACAATTATTCAGATTTTATTGCAACAAAAATGAAAGTCAACACCATCCCTATGGTTATTTATTGGCATTTATGGAAATAGATAAATCAAGAAAAGAATAATATGAGAAACATTTGGACAAATCAACATGTGATAAATCTAACACGGATGATGTTGATTAATAATTTTAATGGAATGAAGGTGCATGATACTCCTAAGGTTCACTTTGGGAGAATCTTGCTTTCATTTAAGCTACCAATTTCTCAACCATGTGCGATGGCTTAGATCTCTATAAGGAAAATAAAGTTGTTACAATAGAGAATTTAATGTTGGAGGAATTTTACGTGATGCAAAAGGGGAAAAGGTTGTTGCTTTTACTTTGTTTATCGAAAATTAAGATGCTTTATTGGACTGAATGTTGTGTTTTACTGTTTAGGTTGCAAATTGATTACTCTTTATCTTTGGTTGTTGATTTTATAGGGGAGAATTCTTAGCTTGTGATTAATGTTGTGAAATCTCATTCCAAGTCTTGGGTTCTAAGGAATGAATAATTATATATTCATGATCTTAGTTTTGTGGCTCAATTTGGACATATTTGTAGAGAGTCCAATAATGTTGTTGATTGGTTGATTAAATGGGAACATAGAGTCCGTGAGGAAACGTTTATTTTCTCTATTTATGATATTTAGCTAAAAAGATGTATATGGAATAATTCGTGGGGTTGGGGATCTTTTCAAACTTGCTAACGTTCCTTGTAATCATATATGATACAATTTGGATGCTATAATTCATGTTATTCATAACAGTTGATGTGATGCCGATGTTGAGATTCACTTTAACTTCAAGCAGATGTTTATGGAGTATCAAAACATTACTTCTCCTCACTCTATTTTGTTGTTGCTTCTAGGATTGTTATGTCCTTATTTCACATATTTATCATTTTTTAACTCAAACTATTACTGGGTTGTTCTGTCGAATTATATTTATATTTTAGTAAGTCTATGAGAATATTGTCGAATTATATTTATATTCATACATTAATGATTAACCTATTTTCACCGATTCAATTTACGACCGAACTCATAATACGTTTAATATATTATACTTCGCTAAAATTTATATTTGGTCTAAAACGAGCTGCAAATATTTAGTTGGTTCTATTCCTACTAGTCTACCATGAAATTTATATTGTTTTATAAACATAATATGGTTGTTTTAAATAAAAATGTGATACAATCCGATAAAAAACTTTGGTTTTACACTTTATAATTTAAACTAAGTTGGTAACATGTTTCAAACGTTTAACAACATGTCTATAATCGAAATAAAAAAACAATATAGATATTTGTTTAACCTAAAAAAATAGACAGCAATGATATTTTGGTAATTGACTTTAGTATTTAAAAGACAATTGGGGGTGATAGTGTACCGGTCAAATAACCATCATTTTAAAAAAAAGTTACAAAAAAAAGTAGATTTCGTAAGCATTTAACATGGGTGATCAAATACTTACTCCATCTACCGTTTTTGTGTATACTATTGCAGCTCAAACTAGTTTATAAACCAACTAGTTCGTAAATAAACAAACGATGTGGGATAGATGGATGAAAGAACTATCAATTATATATATTTGTGTAAATTCACTTATAATACCCAATACATTAATGATTAACCTATTTTCACCGATTCAATTTACCACCGAACTCATAATACGTTTAATGTGTTATACTTCTCTAAAATATTCTCATAATAAGAAAATAATGAGTCTATTACATATTTAATTTTGATCTAAAACGAGCTGCAAATATTTAGTTGGGTCTATTTCTACTAGTCTACCATGAAATTTATATTGTTTTATAAACATAATATGGTTGTTGTAAATAAAAATGTGATACAATCCGATAAAAAACTTAAGTTTTACACGTTTAAGAACGTGTATAATCGAAATAAAAAAACAATATATATATATATTTATTTAACCTAAAAAAATAGATGACAATGATATTTTAGTAATTGACTTTAGTATTTAAAAGACAATTAGGGGTGATAGTGTGCCGGTAAAATAACCATCATTTTAAAAAATAAGTTACAAAAAAACTAAACTTCGTAAGTATTTAACATGGGTGGTTAAATCCTTACTCCATCTACCGTCTTTGTGTATACAATTGCAGCTCAAACTAATTTATAAACCAACTAGTTCGTAGATAAACAAACGATGTGAGATAGATGGATGAAAGAGCTATCAATTATAAATATATTTGTGTAAATTCACTTATAATACCCAATACATTAATGATTAACCTATTTTCACCGATTCAATTTACGACCGAACTCATAATACGTTTAATATGTGATACAATCCGATAAAAAACTTCGGTTTTACTCTGTATAATTTAAACTAAGTTGGTAACATGTTTCAAACGTTTAAGAACGTGTGTATAATCGAAATAAAAAAACAATATAGATATTTATTTAACCTAAAAAAATAGATAGCAATGATATTTTAGTAATTGACTTTAGTATTTAAAAGACAATTAGGGGTGATAGTGTGCCGGTCAAATAACCATCATTTAAAAAAAAAAAGTAGACTTCGTAAGCATTTAACATGGGTGATTAAATACTTACTCCATCTACCGTCTTTGTGAATACAATTGCAGCTCAAACTAGTTTATAAACCAACTAGTTCGTAAATAAACAAACGATGTGGGATAGATGGATGAAAGAGCTATCAATTATATATATTTGTGTAAATTCACTTATAATACCCAATACATTAATGATTAACCTATTTTCGTTGATTAAATTTACGACCGAACTCATAATACGTTTAATATGTGATACAATCCGATAAAAAACTTCGGTTTTACACTTTATAATTTAAACTAAGTTGGTAACATGTTTCAAACGTTTAAGAACGTGTCTATAATCGAAATAGAAAAACAATATAGATATTTATTTAACCTAAAAAAAATAGATAGCAGTGATATTTTGGTAATTGACTTTAGTATTTAAAAGACAATTGGGGGTGATAGTGTACCGGTCAAATAACCATCATTTTAAAAAAAAAGTTACAAAAAAGTAGATTTCTAAACATTTAACATGGGTGATCAAATCCTTACTCCATCTACCGTCTTTGTGTATACAATTGCAGCTCTAACTAGTTTATAAACCAACTAGTTCGTAAATAAACAAACGATGTGGGATTGATGGATGAAAGAGCTATCAATTATATATATTTGTGTAAATTCTCTTATAATACCCAATACATTAATGATTAACCTATTTTCACCGATTCAATTTACGACCGAACTCATAATACGTTTAATATTTGATACAATCCGATAAAAGACTTCGGTTTTACACTTCATAATTTAAACTAAGTTGGTAACATGTTTTGAAACGTTTAAGAACGTGTGTATAATCGAAGTAAAAAAACAATATAGATATTTATTTAACCTAAAAAAATAGATAGCAATGATATTTTAGTAATTGACTCTAGTATTTAAAAGACAATTGGGAGTGATAGTGTACCGGTAAAATAACCATCATTTTAAAAAAAAAGTTACAAAAAAAAGTAGATTTCGTAAGCATTTAACATGGGTGATCAAATACTTACTCCATCTACCGTCTTTGTGTATACTATTGCAGCTCAAACTAGTATATAAACCAACTAGTTCAAAAATAAACAAATGATGTGGGATAGATGGATGAAAGAGCTATCAATTATATATATTTGTGTAAATTCACTTATAATACCCAATACATTAATGATTAACCTATTTTCACGATTCAATTTACGACCGAACTCATAATACGTTTAATATGTGATACAATCCGATAAAAAACTTCGGTTTTACTCTTTATAATTTAAACTAAGTTGGTAACATGTTTCAAACGTTTAAGAACGCGTGTATAATCGAAATAAAAAAACAATATAGATATTTATTTAACCTAAAAAATAGATAGCAATGATATTTTAGTAATTGACTTTAGTATTTAAAAGACAATTAGGGGTGATAGTGTGCCGGTCAAATAACCATCATTTAAAAAAAAAGTAGACTTCGTAAG
Source organism: Limnanthes douglasii subsp. nivea (assembly GCA_036936605.1). Taxonomy (NCBI): domain Eukaryota; kingdom Viridiplantae; phylum Streptophyta; class Magnoliopsida; order Brassicales; family Limnanthaceae; genus Limnanthes; species Limnanthes douglasii. The sequence continues at coordinate 103,865,522 of JAUPFV010000005.1, read as the reverse complement.
TATTTAACATGGGTGATTAAATACTTACTCCATCTACCGTCTTTGTGAATACAATTGCAGCTCAAACTAGTTTATAAACCAACTAGTTCGTAAATAAACAAACGATGTGGGATAGATGGATGAAAGAGCTATCAATTAGATATATTTGTGTAAATTCATTTATAATACCCAATACATTAATGATTAACCTATTTTCGTTGATTAAATTTACGACCGAACTCATAATACGTTTAATATGTGATACAATCCGATAAAAAACTTCGGTTTTACACTTTATAATTTAAACTAAGTTGGTAACATGTTTCAAACGTTTAAGAACGTGTCTATAATCGAAATAAAAAAACAATATAGATATTTATTTAACCTAAAAAAATAGATAGCAATGATATTTTGGTAATTGACTTTAGTATTTAAAAGACAATTAGGGGTGATACAATCCGATAAAAAACTTTGGTTTTACACTTTATAATTTAAACTAAGTTGGTAATATGTTTCAAACGTTTAAGAACATGTCTATAATCGAAATAAAAAAACAATATAGATATTTGTTTAACCCAAAAAAATAGACAGCAATGATATTTTGGTAATTGACTTTAGTATTTAAAAGACAATTGGGGGTGATAGTGTACCGGTCAAATAACCATCATTTTAAAAAAAAGTTACAAAAAAAAGTAGATTTCGTAAGCATTTAACATGGGTGATCAACTACTTACTCAATCTACTATATTTGTGTAAATTCACTTATAATACCCAATACATTAATGATTAACCTATTTTCACCGATTCAATTTACCACCGAACACATAATACGTTTAATGTGTTATACTTCTCTAAAATATTCTCATAATAAGAAAATAATGAGTCTATTACATATTTAATTTTGATCTAAAACGAGCTGCAAATATTTAGTTGGGTCTATTTCTACTAGTCTACCATGAAATATATATTGTTTTATAAACACAATATGGTTGTTGTAAATAAAAATGTGATACAATCCGATAAAAAACTTAAATTTTACACGTTTAAGAACGTGTATAATCGAAATAAAAAAACAATATATATATATATATATAGATGACAATGATATTTTAGTAATTGACTTTAGTATTTAAAAGACAATTAGGGGTGATAGTGTGCCGGTAAAATAACCATCATTTTAAAAAATAAGTTACAAAAAAACTAAACTTCGTAAGTATTTAACATGGGTGGTTAAATCCTTACTCCATCTACCGTCTTTGTGTAAACAATTGCAGCTCAAACTAATTTATAAACCAACTAGTTCGTAGATAAACAAACGATGTGGGATAGATGGATGAAAGAGCTATCAATTATATATATTTGTGTAAATTCACTTATAATACCCAATACATTAATGATTAACCTATTTTCACAGATTCAATTTACGACCGAACTCATAATACGTTTAATATGTGATACAATCCGATAAAAAACTTCGGTTTTACTCTGTATAATTTAAACTAAGTTGGTAACATGTTTCAAACGTTTAAGAACGTGTGTATAATCGAAATAAAAAAACAATATAGATATTTATTTAACCTAAAAAAATAGATAGCAATGATATTTTAGTAATTGACTTTAGTATTTAAAAGACAATTAGGGGTGATAGTGTGCCGGTCAAATAACCATCATTTAAAAAAAAAGTAGACTTCGTAAGCATTTAACATGGGTGATTAAATACTTACTCCATCTACCGTCTTTGTGAATACAATTGCAGCTCAAACTAGTTTATAAACCAACTAGTTCGTAAATAAACAAACGATGTGGGATAGATGGATGAAAGAGCTATCAATTATATATATTTGTGTAAATTCACTTATAATACCCAATACATTAATGATTAACCTATTTTCGTTGATTAAATTTACGACCGAACTCATAATACGTTTAATGTGTGATACAATCCGATAAAAAACTTCGGTTTTACACTTTATAATTTAAACTAAGTTGGTAACATGTTTCAAACGTTTAAGAACATGTCTATAATCGAAATAGAAAAACAATATAGATATTTATTTAACCTAAAAAAATAGATAGCAGTGATATTTTGGTAATTGACTTTAGTATTTAAAAGACAATTGGGGGTGATAGTGTACCGGTCAAATAACCATCATTTTAAAAAAAAGTTACAAAAAAAGTAGATTTCGTAAGCATTGAACATGGGTGATCAAATCCTTACTCCATCTACCGTCTTTGTGTATACAATTGCAGCTCAAACTAGTTTATAAACCAACTAGTTCGTAAATAAACAAACGGTGTGGGATAGATGGATGAAAGAGCTATCAGTTATATATATTTGTGTAAATTCACTTATAATACCCAATACATTAATGATTAACCTATTTTCACCGATTCAATTTACGACCGAACTCATAATACGAATAATATTGATACAATCCGATAAAAAACTTCGGTTTTACACTTTATAATTTAAAGTAATTTGGTAACATGTTTCAAACATTTAAGAACATGTGTATAATCGAAATAAAAAAACAATATAGATATTTATTTAACCTAAAAAAATAGATAGCAATGATATTTTAGTAATTGACTTTATTATTTAAAAGACAATTTGGGGTGATAGTGTACCGGTCAAATAACCATCATTTTAAAAAAAAAGTTACAAAAAAAAGTAGATTTGGTAAGCATTTAACATGGGTGATCAAATACTTACTCCATCTACCGTCTTTGTGTATACTATTGCAGCTCAAACTAGTATATAAACCAACTAGTTCAAAAATAAACAAACAATGTGGGATAGATGGATGAAAGAACTATCAATTATATATATTTTTGTAAATTCACTTATAATACCCAATACATTAATGATTAACCTATTTTCACCGATTCAATTTACCACCAAACTCATAATACGTTTAATGTGTTATACTTCTCTAAAATATTCTCATAATAAGAAAATAATGAGTCTATTACATATTTAATTTTGATCTAAAACGAGCTGCAAATATTTAGTTGGGTCTATTTCTACTAGTCTACCATGAAATTTATATTGTTTTATAAACATAATATGGTTGTTGTAAATAAAAATGTGATACAATCCGATAAAAAACTTAAGTTTTACACGTTTAAGAACGTGTATAATCGAAATAGAAAAACAATATATATATATATATATATATATATATATATATATATTTATTTATTTATTTAACCTAAAAAAATAGATGACAATGATATTTTAGTAATTGACTTTAGTATTTAAAAGACAATTAGGGGTGATAGTGTGCCGGTAAAATAACCATCATTTAAAAAAATAAGGTACAAGAAAACTAAACTTCGTAAGTATTTAACATGGGTGGTTAAATCCTTACTCCATCTACCGTCTTTGTGTATACAATTGCAGCTCAAACTAATTTATAAACCAACTAGTTCGTAGATAAACAAACGATGTGGGATAGATGGATGAAAGAGCTATCAATTATATATATTTGTGTAAATTCACTTATAATACCCAATACATTAATGATTAACCTATTTTCACCGATTCAATTTACGACCGAACTCATAATACGTTTAATATGTGATACAATCCGATAAAAAACTTCGGTTTTACTCTGTATAATATAAACTAAGTTGGTAACATGTTTCAAACGTTTAAGAACGTGTGTATAATCGAAATAAAAAAAACAATATAGATATTTATTTAACCTAAAAAAATAGATAGCAATGATATTTTAGTAATTGACTTTAGTATTTAAAAGAAAATTATGGGTGATAGTGTGCCGGTCAAATAACCATCATTTAAAAAAAGTAGACTTCGTAAGCATTTAACATAGGTGATTAAATACTTACTCCATCTACCGTCTTTGTGAATACAATTGCAGCTCAAACTAGTTTATAAACCAACTAGTTCGTAAATAAAAAAAACGATGTGGGATAGATGGATGAAAGAGCTATCAATTATATATATTTGTGTAAATTCACTTATAATACCCAATACATTAATGATTAACCTATTTTCGTTGATTAAATTTACGACCGAACTCATAATACGTTTAATATGTGATACAATCCGATAAAAAACTTCGGTTTTACACTTTATAATTTAAACTAAGTTGGTAACATGTTTCAAACGTTTAAGAACGTGTCTATAATCGAAATAGAAAAACAATATAGATATTTATTTAACCTAAAAAAATAGATAGCAGTGATATTTTGGTAATTGACTTTAGTATTTAAAAGACAATTGGAGGTGATAGTGTACCGGTCAGATAACCATCATTTTAAAAAAAAAAGTTACAAAAAAAGTAGATTTCGTAAGCATTTAACATGGGTGATCAAATCCTTACTCCATCTACCGTCTTTGTGTATACAATTGCAGCTCAAACTAGTTTATAAACCAACTAGTTCGTAAATAAACAAACGATGTGGGATAGATGGATGAAAGAGCTATCAATTATATATATTTGTGTAAATTCACTTATAATACGCAATACATTAATGATTAACCTATTTTCACCGATTCAATTTACGACCGAACTCATAATACGTTTAATATGTGATACAATCCGATAAAAGACTTCGGTTTTACACTTCATAATTTAAACTAAGTTGGTAACATGTTTTGAAACGTTTAAGAACGTGTGTATAATCGAAGTAAAAAAACAATATAGATATTTATTTAACCTAAAAAATAGATAGCAATGATATTTTAGTAATTGACTCTAGTATTTAAAAGACAATTGGGAGTGATAGTGTACTGGTAAAATAACCATCATTTTAAAAAAAAGTTACAAAAAAAAGTAGATTTCGTAAGCATATAACATGGGTGATCAAATACTTACTCCATCTACCGTCTTTGTGTATACTATTGCAGCTCAAACTAGTATATAAACCAACTAGTTCAAAAATAAACAAATGATGTGGGATAGATGGATGAAAGAGCTATCAATTATATATATTTGTGTAAATTCACTTATAATACCCAATACATTAATGATTAACCTATTTTCACGATTCAATTTACGACCGAACTCATAATACGTTTAATATGTGATACAATCCGATAAAAAACTTTGGTTTTACTCTTTATAATTTAAACTAAGTTGGTAACATGTTTCAAACGTTTAAGAACGTGTGTATAATCGAAATAAAAAAACAATATAGATATTTATTTAACCTAAAAAATAGATAGCAATGATATTTTAGTAATTGACTTTAGTATTTAAAAGACAATTAGGGGTGATAGTGTGCCGGTCAAATAACCATCATTTAAAAAAAAAAGTAGACTTCGTAAGCATTTAACATGGGTGATTAAATACTTACTCCATCTACCGTCTTTGTGAATACAATTGCAGCTCAAACTAGTTTATAAACCAACTAGTTCGTAAATAAACAAACGATGTGGGATAGATGGATGAAAGAGCTATCAATTAGGTATATTTGTGTAAATTCATTTATAATACCCAATACATTAATGATTAACCTATTTTCGTTGATTAAATTTACGACCGAACTCATAATACGTTTAATATGTGATACAATCCGATAAAAAACTTCGGTTTTACACTTTATAATTTAAACTAAGTTGGTAACATGTTTCAAACGTTTAAGAACGTGTCTATAATCGAAATAAAAAAACAATATAGATATTTATTTAACCTAAAAAAATAGATAGCAATGATATTTTGGTAATTGACTTTAGTATTTAAAAGACAATTGGGGGTGATAGTGTACCGGTCTAATAACCATCATTTTAAAAAAAAGTTACAAAAAAAAAGTAGATTTCGTAAGCATTTAACATGGGTGATCAAATATTTACTCCATCTACCGTCTTTGTGTATACTATTGCAGCTCAAACTAGTATATAAACCAACTAGTTCAAAAATAAACAAACGATGTGGGATAGATGGATGAAAGAGCTATCAATTATATGTATTTGTGTAAATTCACTTATAATACCCAATACATTAATGATTAACCTATTTTCACCGATTCAATTTACGACCGAACTCATAATACGTTTAATATGTGATACAATCCGATAAAAAACTTCGGTTTTACTCTTTATAATTTAAACTAAGTTGGTAACATGTTTCAAACGTTTAAGAACGTGTGTATAATCGAAATAAAAAAACAATATAGATATTTATTTAACCTAAAAAAATAGATAGCAATGATATTTTAGTAATTGACTTTAGTATTTAAAAGACAATTGGGGGTGATACAATCCGATAAAAAACTTCGGTTTTACACTTTATAATTTAAACTAAGTTGGTAACATGTTTCAAACGTTTAAGAACGTGTCTATAATCGAAATAGAAAAACAATATACATATTTATTTAACCTAAAAAAATAGATAGCAGTGATATTTTGGTAATTGACTTTAGTATTTAAAAGACAATTGGGGGTGATAGTGTACCGGTCAAATAACCATCATTTTAAAAAAAAAGTTACAAAAAAAACTAGATTTCGTAAGCATTTAACATGGGTGATCAAATCCTTACTCCATCTACCGTCTTTGTGTATACAATTGCAGCTCTAACTAGTTTATAAACCAACTAGTTCGTAAATAAACAAACGGTGTGGGATAGATGGATGAAAGAGCTATCAATTATATATATTTGTGTAAATTCACTTATAATACCCAATACATTAATGATTAACCTATTTTCACAGATTCAATTTACGACCGAACTCATAATACGTTTAATATGTGATACAATCCGATAAAAAACTTCGGTTTTACTCTGTATAATTTAAACTAAGTTGGTAACATGTTTCAAACGTTTAAGAACATGTGTATAATCGAAATAAAAAAACAATATAGATATTTATTTAACCTAAAAAAATAGATAGCAATGATATTTTAGTAATTGACTTTATTATTTAAAAGACAATTTGGGGTGATAGTGTACCGGTCAAATAACCATCATTTAAAAAAAAAGTAGACTTCGTAAGCATTTAACATGGGTGATTAAATACTTACTCCATCTACCGTCTTTGTGAATACAATTGCAGCTCAAACTAGTTTATAAACCAACTAGTTCGTAAATAAACAAACTATGTGGGATAGATGGATGAAAGAGCTATCAATTATATATATTTGTGTAAATTCACTTATAATACCCAATACATTAATGATTAACCTATTTTCGTTGATTAAATTTACGACCGAACTCATAATACGTTTAATATGTGATACAATCCGATAAAAAACTTCGGTTTTACACTTTATAATTTAAACTAAGTTGGTAACATGTTTCAAACGTTTAAGAACGTGTCTATAATCGAAATAGAAAAACAATATACATATTTATTTAACCTAAAAAAATAGATAGCAGTGATATTTTGGTAATTGACTTTAATATTTAAAAGACAATTGGGGGTGATAGTGTACCGGTCAAATAACCATCATTTTAAAAAAAAAGTTACAAAAAAAACTAGATTTCGTAAGCATTTAACATGGGTGATCAAATCCTTACTCCATCTACCGTCTTTGTGTATACAATTGCAGCTCTAACTAGTTTATAAACCAACTAGTTCGTAAATAAACAAACGGTGTGGGATAGATGGATGAAAGAGCTATCAATTATATATATTTGTGTAAATTCACTTATAATACCCAATACATTAATGATTAACCTATTTTCACAGATTCAATTTACGACCGAACTCATAATACGTTTAATATGTGATACAATCCGATAAAAAACTTCGGTTTTACTCTGTATAATTTAAACTAAGTTGGTAACATGTTTCAAACGTTTAAGAACGTGTGTATAATCGAAATAAAAAAACAATATAGATATTTATTTAACCTAAAAAAATAGATAGCAATGATATTTTAGTAATTGACTTTAGTATTTAAAAGACAATTAGGGGTGATAGTGTGCCGGTCAAATAACCATCATTTAAAAAAAAAGTAGACTTCGTAAGCATTTAACATGGGTGATTAAATACTTACTCCATCTACCGTCTTTGTGAATACAATTGCAGCTCAAACTAGTTTATAAACCAACTAGTTCGTAAATAAACAAACTATGTGGGATAGATGGATGAAAGAGCTATCAATTATATATATTTGTGTAAATTCACTTATAATACCCAATACATTAATGATTAACCTATTTTCGTTGATTAAATTTAGGACCGAACTCATAATACGTTTAATATGTGATACAATCCGATAAAAAACTTCGGTTTTACACTTTATAATTTAAACTAAGTTGGTAACATGTTTCAAACGTTTAAGAACGTGTCTATAATCGAAATAGAAAAACAATATAGATATTTATTTAACCTAAAAAAATAGATAGCAGTGATATTTTGGTAATTGACTTTAGTATTTAAAAGACAATTGGGGGTGATAGTGTACCGGTCAAATAACCATCATTTTAAAAAAAAGTTACAAAAAATAGTAGATTTCGTAAGCATTTAACATGGGTGATCAAATCCTTACTCCATCTACCGTCTTTGTGTATACAATTGCAGCTCTAACTAGTTTATAAACCAACTAGTTTGTAAATAAACAAACGGTGTGGGATAGATGGATGAAAGAGCTATCAATTATATATATTTGTGTAAATTCACTTATAATACCCAATACATTAATGATTAACCTATTTTCACCGATTCAATTTACGACCGAACTCATAATACGTTTAATATGTGATACAATCCGATAAAAGACTTCGGTTTTACACTTCATAATTTAAACTAAGTTGGTAACATGTTTTGAAACGTTTAAGAACGTGTGTATAATCGAAGTAAAAAAACAATATAGATATTTATTTAACCTAAAAAAATAGATAGCAATGATATTTTAGTAATTGACTTTAGTATTTAAAAGACAATTAGGGGTGATAGTGTGCCGGTCAAATAACCATCATTTAAAAAAAAAGTAGACTTCGTAAGCATTTAACATGGGTGATTAAATACTTACTCCATCTACCGTCTTTGTGAATACAATTGCAGCTCAAACTAGTTTATAAACCAACTAGTTCGTAAATAAACAAACGATGTGGGATAGATGGATGAAAGAGCTATCAGTTATATATATTTGTGTAAATTCACTTATAATACCCAATACATTAATGATTAACCTATTTTCACCGATTCAATTTACGATCGAACTCATAATAAGAATAATATTGATACAATCCGATAAAAAACTTCGGTTTTACACTTTATAATTTAAAGTAATTTGGTAACATGTTTCAAACATTTAAGAACATGTGTATAATCGAAATAAAAAAAACAATATAGATATTTATTTAACCTAAAAAAATAGATAGCAATGATATTTTAGTAATTGACTTTATTATTTAAAAGACAATTTGGGGTGATAGTGTACCGGTCAAATAACCATCATTTTTAAAAAAAAGTTACAAAAAAAAGTAGATTTGGTAAGCATTTAACATGAGTGATCAAATACTTACTCCATCTACCGTTTTTATGTATACTATTGTAGCTCAAACTAGTTTATAAACCAACTAGTTCAAAAATAAACAAACGATGTGGGATAGATGGATGAAAGAGCTATCAGTTATATATATTTGTGTAAATTCACTTATAATACCCAATACATTAATGATTAACCTATTTTCACCGATTCAATTTACGACCGAACTCATAATAAGAATAATATTGATACAATCCGATAAAAAACTTCGGTTTTACACTTTATAATTTAAACTAATTTGGTAACATGTTTCAAACATTTAAGAACATGTGTATAATCGAAATAAAAAAACAATATAGATATTTATTTAACCTAAAAAAATAGATAGCAATGATATTTTAGTAATTGACTTTATTATTTAAAAGACAATTTGGGGTGATAGTGTACCGGTCAAATAACCATCATTTTAAAAAAAAAGTTACAAAAAAAAATAGATTTGGTAAGCATTTAACATGAGTGGTCAAATATTTACTCCATCTACCGTCTTTGTGTATACTATTGCAGCTCAAACTAGTATATAAACCAACTAGTTCAAAAATAAACAAACGATGTGGGATAGATGGATGAAAGAACTATCAATTATATATATTTGTGTAAATTCACTTATAATACCCAATACATTAATGATTAACCTATTTTCACCGATTCAATTTACCACCGAACTCATAATACGTTTAATGTGTTATACTTCTCTAAAATATTCTCATAATAAGAAAATAATGAGTCTATTACATATTTAATTTTGATCTAAAACGAGCTGCAAATATTTAGTTGGGTCTATTTCTACTAGTCTACCATGAAATTTATATTGTTTTATAAACATAATATGGTTGTTGTAAATAAAAATGTGATACAATCCGATAAAAAACTTAAGTTTTACACGTTTAAGAACGTGTATAATCGAAATAAAAAAACAATATATATATATATATTTATTTAACCTAAAAAAATAGATGACAATGATATTTTAGTAATTGACTTTAGTATTTAAAAGACAATTAGGGGTGATAGTGTGCCGGTAAAATAACCATCATTTTAAAAAATAAGTTACAAAAAAACTAAACTTCGTAAGTATTTAACATGGGTGGTTAAATCCTTACTCCATCTACCGTCTTTGTGTATACAATTGCAGCTCAAACTAATTTATAAACCAACTAGTTCGTAGATAAACAAACGATGTGAGATAGATGGATGAAAGAGCTATCAATTATAAATATATTTGTGTAAATTCACTTATAATACCCAATACATTAATGATTAACCTATTTTCACCGATTCAATTTACGACCGAACTCATAATACGTTTAATATGTGATACAATCCGATAAAAAACTTCGGTTTTACTCTGTATAATTTAAACTAAGTTGGTAACATGTTTCAAACGTTTAAGAACGTGTGTATAATCGAAATAAAAAAACAATATAGATATTTATTTAACCTAAAAAAATAGATAGCAATGATATTTTAGTAATTGACTTTAGTATTTAAAAGACAATTAGGGGTGATAGTGTGCCGGTCAAATAACCATCATTTAAAAAAAAAAGTAGACTTCGTAAGCATTTAACATGGGTGATTAAATACTTACTCCATCTACCGTCTTTGTGAATACAATTGCAGCTCAAACTAGTTTATAAACCAACTAGTTCGTAAATAAACAAACGATGTGGGATAGATGGATGAAAGAGCTATCAATTATATATATTTGTGTAAATTCACTTATAATACCCAATACATTAATGATTAACCTATTTTCGTTGATTAAATTTACGACCGAACTCATAATACGTTTAATATGTGATACAATCCGATAAAAAACTTCGGTTTTACACTTTATAATTTAAACTAAGTTGGTAACATGTTTCAAACGTTTAAGAACGTGTCTATAATCGAAATAGAAAAACAATATAGATATTTATTTAACCTAAAAAAATAGATAGCAGTGATATTTTGGTAATTGACTTTAGTATTTAAAAGACAATTGGGGGTGATAGTGTACCGGTCAAATAACCATCATTTTAAAAAAAAAGTTACAAAAAAGTAGATTTCTAAACATTTAACATGGGTGATCAAATCCTTACTCCATCTACCGTCTTTGTGTATACAATTGCAGCTCTAACTAGTTTATAAACCAACTAGTTCGTAAATAAACAAACGATGTGGGATTGATGGATGAAAGAGCTATCAATTATATATATTTGTGTAAATTCACTTATAATACCCAATACATTAATGATTAACCTATTTTCACCGATTCAATTTACGACCGAACTCATAATACGTTTAATATTTGATACAATCCGATAAAAGACTTCGGTTTTACACTTCATAATTTAAACTAAGTTGGTAACATGTTTTGAAACGTTTAAGAACGTGTGTATAATGGAAGTAAAAAAACAATATAGATATTTATTTAACCTAAAAAAATAGATAGCAATGATATTTTAGTAATTGACTCTAGTATTTAAAAGACAATTGGGAGTGATAGTGTACCGGTAAAATAACCATCATTTTAAAAAAAAGTTACAAAAAAAAGTAGATTTCGTAAGCATTTAACATGGGTGATCAAATACTTACACCATCTACCGTCTTTGTGTATACTATTGCAGCTCAAACTAGTATATAAACCAACTAGTTCAAAAATAAACAAATGATGTGGGATAGATGGATGAAAGAGCTATCAATTATATATATTTGTGTAAATTCACTTATAATACCCAATACATTAATGATTAACCTATTTTCACGATTCAATTTACGACCGAACTCATAATACGTTTAATATGTGATACAATCCGATAAAAAACTTCGGTTTTACTCTTTATAATTTAAACTAAGTTGGTAACATGTTTCAAACGTTTAAGAACGCGTGTATAATCGAAATAAAAAAACAATATAGATATTTATTTAACCTAAAAAATAGATAGCAATGATATTTTAGTAATTGACTTTAGTATTTAAAAGACAATTAGGGGTGATAGTGTGCCGGTCAAATAACCATCATTTAAAAAAAAAGTAGACTTCGTAAGTATTTAACATGGGTTATTAAATACTTACTCCATCTACCGTCTTTGTGAATACAATTGCAGCTCAAACTAGTTTATAAACCAACTAGTTCGTAAATAAACAAACGATGTGGGATAGATGGATGAAAGAGCTATCAATTAGATATATTTGTGTAAATTCATTTATAATACCCAATACATTAATGATTAACCTATTTTCGTTGATTAAATTTACGACCGAACTCATAATACGTTTAATATGTGATACAATCCGATAAAAAACTTCGGTTTTACACTTTATAATTTAAACTAAGTTGGTAACATGTTTCAAACGTTTAAGAACGTGTCTGTAATCGAAATAAAAAAACAATATAGATATTTATTTAACCTAAAAAAATAGATAGCAATGATATTTTGGTAATTGACTTTAGTATTTAAAAGACAATTAGGGGTGATACAATCCGATAAAAAACTTTGGTTTTACACTTTATAATTTAAACTAAGTTGGTAATATGTTTCAAACGTTTAAGAACATGTCTATAATCGAAATAAAAAAACAATATAGATATTTGTTTAACCCAAAAAAATAGACAGCAATGATATTTTGGTAATTGACTTTAGTATTTAAAAGACAATTGGGGGTGATAGTGTACCGGTCAAATAACCATCATTTTAAAAAAAAGTTACAAAAAAAAGTAGATTTCGTAAGCATTTAACATGGGTGATCAACTACTTACTCAATCTACCGTTTTTGTGTATACTATTGTAGCTCAAACTAGTTTATAAACCAACTAGTTCAAAAATAAACAAACGATGTGGGATAGATGGATGAAAGAACTATCAATTATATATATTTGTGTAAATTCACTTATAATACCCAATACATTAATGATTAACCTATTTTCACCGATTCAATTTACCACCGAACACATAATACGTTTAATGTGTTATACTTCTCTAAAATATTCTCATAATAAGAAAATAATGAGTCTATTACATATTTAATTTTGATCTAAAACGAGCTGCAAATATTTAGTTGGGTCTATTTCTACTAGTCTACCATGAAATATATATTGTTTTATAAACACAATATGGTTGTTGTAAATAAAAATGTGATACAATCCGATAAAAAACTTAAATTTTACACGTTTAAGAACGTGTATAATCGAAATAAAAAAACAATATATATATATATATATTTATTAAACCTCAAAAAAATAGATGACAATGATATTTTAGTAATTGACTTTAGTATTTAAAAGACAATTAGGGGTGATAGTGTGCCGGTAAAATAACCATCATTTTAAAAAATAAGTTACAAAAAAACTAAACTTCGTAAGTATTTAACATGGGTGGTTAAATCCTTACTCCATCTACCGTCTTTGTGTAAACAATTGCAGCTCAAACTAATTTATAAACCAACTAGTTCGTAGATAAACAAACGATGTGGGATAGATGGATGAAAGAGCTATCAATTATATATATTTGTGTAAATTCACTTATAATACCCAATACATTAATGATTAACCTATTTTCACAGATTCAATTTACGACCGAACTCATAATACGTTTAATATGTGATACAATCCGATAAAAAACTTCGGTTTTACTCTGTATAATTTAAACTAAGTTGGTAACATGTTTCAAACGTTTAAGAACGTGTGTATAATCGAAATAAAAAAACAATATAGATATTTATTTAACCTAAAAAAATAGATAGCAATGATATTTTAGTAATTGACTTTAGTATTTAAAAGACAATTAGGGGTGATAGTGTGCCGGTCAAATAACCATCATTTAAAAAAAAAGTAGACTTCGTAAGCATTTAACATGGGTGATTAAATACTTACTCCATCTACCGTCTTTGTGAATACAATTGCAGCTCAAACTAGTTTATAAACCAACTAGTTCGTAAATAAACAAACGATGTGGGATAGATGGATGAAAGAGCTATCAATTATATATATTTGTGTAAATTCACTTATAATACCCAATACATTAATGATTAACCTATTTTCGTTGATTAAATTTACGACCGAACTCATAATACGTTTAATGTGTGATACAATCCGATAAAAAACTTCGGTTTTACACTTTATAATTTAAACTAAGTTGGTAACATGTTTCAAACGTTTAAGAACATGTCTATAATCGAAATAGAAAAACAATATAGATATTTATTTAACCTAAAAAAATAGATAGCAGTGATATTTTGGTAATTGACTTTAGTATTTAAAAGACAATTGGGGGTGATAGTGTACCGGTCAAATAACCATCATTTTAAAAAAAAGTTACAAAAAAAGTAGATTTCGTAAGCATTTAACATGGGTGATCAAATCCTTACTCCATCTACCGTCTTTGTGTATACAATTGCAGCTCTAACTAGTTTATAAACCAACTAGTTCGTAAATAAACAAACGGTGTGGGATAGATGGATGAAAGAGCTATCAATTATATATATTTGTGTAAATTCACTTATAATACCCAATACATTAATGATTAACCTATTTTCACCGATTCAATTTACGACCGAACTCATAATACGTTTAATATGTGATACAATCCGATAAAAGACTTCGGTTTTACACTTCATAATTTAAACTAAGTTGGTAACATGTTTTGAAACGTTTAAGAACGTGTGTATAATCGAAGTAAAAAAACAATATAGATATTTATTTAACCTAAAAAAATAGATAGCAATGATATTTTAGTAATTGACTCTAGTATTTAAAAGACAATTGGGAGTGATAGTGTACCGGTAAAATAACCATCATTTTAAAAAAAAAGTTACAAAAAAGTAGATTTTGTAAGCATTTAACATGGGTGATCAAATACTTACTCCATCTACCGTCTTTGTGTATACTATTGCAGCTCAAACTAGTATATAAACCAACTAGTTCAAAAATAAACAAACGATGTGGGATAGATGGATGAAAGAGCTATCAATTATATATATTTGTGTAAATTCACTTATAATACCCAATACATTAATGATTAACCTATTTTCACCGATTCAATTTACGACCGAACTCATAATAAGTTTAATATGTGATACAATCCGATAAAAAACTTCGGTTTTACTCTTTATAATTTAAACTAAGTTGGTAACATGTTTCAAACGTTTAAGAACGTGTGTATAATCGAAATAAAAAAACAATATAGATATTTATTTAACCTAAAAAAATAGATAGCAATGATATTTTAGTAATTGACTTTAGTATTTAAAAGACAATTAGGGGTGATACAATCCGATAAAAAACTTTGGTTTTACACTTTATAATTTAAACTAAGTTGGTAACATGTTTCAAACGTTTAAGAACATGTCTATAATCGAAATAAAAAAACAATATAGATATTTGTTTAACCTAAAAAAATAGACAGCAATGATATTTTGGTAATTGACTTTAGTATTTAAAAGACAATTGGGGGTGATAGTGTACCGGTCAAATAACCATCATTTTAAAAAAAAGTTACAAAAAAAAGTAGATTTCATAAGCATTTAACATGGGTGATCAAATACTTACTCCATCTACCGTTTTTGTGTATACTATTGTAGCTCAAACTAGTTTATAAACCAACTAGTTCGTAGATAAACAAACGATGTGAGATAGATGGATGAAAGAGCTATCAATTATATATATTTGTGTAAATTCACTTATAATACCCAATACATTAATGATTAACCTATTTTCACCGATTCAATACACGACCGAACTCATAATAAGAATAATATTGATACAATCCGATAAAAAACTTCGGTTTTACACTTTATAATTTAAAGTAATTTGGTAACATGTTTCAAACATTTAAGAACATGTGTATAATCGAAATAAAAAAAACAATATAGATATTTATTTAACCTAAAAAAATAGATAGCAATGATATTTTAGTAATTGACTTTATTATTTAAAAGACAATTTGGGGTGATAGTGTACCGGTCAAATAACCATCATTTTAAAAAAAAAGTTACAAAAAAAGTAGATTTGGTAAGCATTTAACATGAGTGATCAAATACTTACTCCATCTACCGTCTTTGTGTATACTATTACAGCTCAAACTAGTATATAAACCAACAAGTTCAAAAATAAACAAATGATGTGGGATAGATGGATGAAAGAGCTATCAATTATATATATTTGTGTAAATTCACTTATAATACCCAATACATTAATGATTAACCTATTTTCACGATTCAATTTACGACCGAACTCATAATACGTTTAATATGTGATACAATCCGATAAAAAACTTCGGTTTTACTCTTTATATTTAAACTAAGTTGGTAACATGTTTCAAACGTTTAAGAACGTGTGTATAATCGAAATAAAAAAACAATATAGATATTTATTTAACCTAAAAAATAGATAGCAATGATATTTTAGTAATTGACTTTAGTATTTAAAAGACAATTAGGGGTGATAGTGTGCCGGTCAAATAACCATCATTTAAAAAAAAGTAGACTTCGTAAGTATTTAACATGGGTGATTAAATACTTACTCCATCTACCGTCTTTGTGAATACAATTGCAGCTCAAACTACTTTATAAACCAACTAGTTCGTAAATAAACAAACGATGTGGGATAGATGGATGAAAGAGCTATCAATTAGATATATTTGTGTAAATTCATTTATAATACCCAATACATTAATGATTAACCTATTTTCGTTGATTAAATTTACGACCGAACTCATAATACGTTTAATATGTGATACAATCCGATAAAAAACTTCGGTTTTACACTTTATAATTTAAACTAAGTTGGTAACATGTTTCAAACGTTTAAGAACGTGTCTATAATCGAAATAAAAAAACAATATAGATATTTATTTAACCTAAAAAAATAGATAGCAATGATATTTTGGTAATTGACTTTAGTATTTAAAAGACAATTAGGGGTGATACAATCCGATAAAAAACTTTGGTTTTACACTTTATAATTTAAACTAAGTTGGTAACATGTTTCAAACGTTTAAGAACATGTCTATAATCGAAATAAAAAAACAAGATAGATATTTGTTTAACCTAAAAAAATAGACAACAATGATATTTTGGTAATTGACTTTAGTATTTAAAAGACAATTGGGGGTGATAGTGTACCGGTCAAATAACCATCATTTTAAAAAAAAGTTACAAAAAAAAGTAGATTTCGTAAGCATTTAACATGGGTGATCAAATACTTACTCCATCTACCGTTTTTGTGTATACTATTGTAGCTCAAACTAGTTTATAAACCAACTAGTTCAAAAATAAACAAACGATGTGGGATAGATGGATGAAAGAGCTATCAGTTATATATATTTGTGTAAATTCACTTATAATACCCAATACATTAATGATTAACCTATTTTCACCGATTCAATTTACGACCGAACTCATAATACGAATAATATTGATACAATCCGATAAAAAACTTCGGTTTTACACTTTATAATTTAAAGTAATTTGGTGACATGTTTCAAACATTTAAGAACATGTGTATAATCGAAATAAAAAAACAATATAGATATTTATTTAACCTAAAAAAATAGATAGCAATGATATTTTAGTAATTGACTTTATTATTTAAAAGACAATTTGGGGTGATGGTGTACCGGTCAAATAACCATCATTTTAAAAAAAAAGTAGATTTGGTAAGCATTTAACATGAGTGATCAAATACTTACTCCATCTACCGTGTTTGTGTATACTATTGCAGCTCAAACTAGTATATAAACCAACTAGTTCAAAAATAAACAAACGATGTGGGATAGATGGATGAAAGAACTATCAATTATATATATTTGTGTAAATTCACTTATAATACCCAATACATTAATGATTAACCTATTTTCACCGATTCAATTTACAACCGAACTCATAATACGTTTAATATGTGATACAATCCGATAAAAAACTTAGGTTTTACTCTTTATAATTTAAACTAAGTTGGTAACATGTTTCAAACGTTTAAGAACGTGTGTATAATCGAAATAAAAAACAATATAGATATTTATTTAACCTAAAAAAATAGATAGCAATGATATTTTAGTAACTGACTTTAGTATTTAAAAGACAATTAGGGGTGATAGTGTGCCGGTCAAATAACCATCATTTAAAAAAAAGTAGACTTCGTTAGCATTTATCTTGGGTGATTAAATACTTACTCCATCTACCGTCTTTGTGAATACAATTGCAGCTCAAACTAGTTTATAAACCAACTAGTTCGTAAATAAACAAACGATGTGGGATAGATGGATGAAAGAGCTATCAATTATATATATTTGTGTAAATTCACTTATAATACCCAATACATTAATGATTAACCTATTTTCGTTGATTAAATTTACGACCGAACTCATAATACGTTTAATATGTGATACAATCCGATAAAAAACTTCGGTTTTACACTTTATAATTTAAACTAAGTTGGTAACATGTTTCAAACGTTTAAGAACGTGTCTATAATCGAAATAAAAAAACAATATAGATATTTATTTAACCTAAAAAAATAGATAGCAATGATATTTTAGTAATTGACTTTAGTATTTAAAAGACAATTAGGGGTGATAGTGTGCCGGTCAAATAACCATCATTTAAAAAAAAATTAGACTTCGTAAGCATTTAACATGGGTGATTAAATACTTACTCCATCTACCGTCTTTGTGAATACAATTGCAGCTCAAACTAGTTTATAAACCAACTAGTTCGTAAATAAACAAACGATGTGGGATAGATGGATGAAAGAGCTATCAATTATATATATTTGTGTAAATTCACTTATAATACCCAATACATTAATGATTAACCTATTTTCGTTGATTAAATTTACGACCGAACTCATAATACGTTTAATATGTGATACAATCCGATAAAAAACTTCGGTTTTACACTTTATAATTTAAACTAAGTTGGTAACATGTTTCAAACGTTTAAGAACGTGTCTATAATCGAAATAGAAAAACAATATAGATATTTATTTAACCTAAAAAAATAGATAGCAGTGATATTTTGGTAATTGACTTTAGTATTTAAAAGACAATTGGGGGTGATAGTGTACCGGTCAAATAACCATCATTTTAAAAAAAAAGTTACAAAAAAAGTAGATTTCGTAAGCATTTAACATGGGTGATCAAATCCTTACTCCATCTACCGTCTTTGTGTATACAATTGCAGCTCTAACTAGTTTATAAACCAACTAGTTCGTAAATAAACAAACGATGTGGGATAGATGGATGAAAGAGCTATCAATTATATATATATGTGTAAATTCACTTATAATACCCAATACATTAATGATTAACCTATTTTCACCGATTCAATTTACAACCAAACTCATAATACGTTTAATATGTGATACAATCCGATAAAAAACTTAGGTTTTACTCTTTATAATTTAAACTAAGTCGGTAACATGTTTCAAACGTTTAAGAACGTGTGTATAATCGAAAGAAAAAAACAATATAGATATTTATTTAACCTAAAAAATAGATAGCAATGATATTTTAGTAATTGACTTTAGTATTTAAAAGACAATTAGGGGTGATAGTGTGCCGGTCAAATAACCATCATTTAAAAAAAAGTAGACTTCGTAAGCATTTAACATGGGTGATTAAATACTTACTCCATCTACCGTCTTTGTGAATACAATTGCAGCTCAAACTAATTTATAAACCAACTAGTTCGTAAATAAACAAACGATGTGGGATAGATGGATGAAAGAGCTATCAATCATATATATTTGTGTAAATTCACTTATAATACCCAATACATTAATGATTAACCTATTTTCGTTGATTAAATTTACGACCGAACTCATAATACGTTTAATATGTGATACAATCCGATAAAAAACTTCGGTTTTACACTCTAAAATTTAAACTACGTTGGTAACATGTTTCAAACGTTTAAGAACGTGTCTATAATCGAAATAAAAAAACAATATAGATATTTATTTAACCTAAAAAAATAGATAGCAATGATATTTTAGTAATTGACTCTAGTATTTAAAAGACAATTTGGAGTGATAGTGTACCGGTCAAATAACCATCATTTTAAAAAAAGTTAAAAAAAAAGAGTAGATTTCGTAAGCATTTAACATGGGTGATCAAATACTTACCCCATCTACCGTCTTTGTGTATACTATTGTAGCTCAAACTAGTATATAAACCAACTAGTTCAAAAATAAACAAACGATGTGGGATAGATGGATGAAAGAGCTATCAATTATATATATTTGTGTAAATTCACTTATAATACCCAATACATTAATGATTAACCTATTTTCACCGATTCAATTTACAACCGAACTCATAATACGTTTAATATGTGATACAATCCGATAAAAAACTTAGGTTTTACTCTTTATAATTTAAACTAAGTTGGTAACATGTTTCAAACGTTTAAGAACGTGTGTATAATCGAAATAAAAAAACAATATAGATATTTATTTAACCTAAAAAAATAGATAGCAATGATATTTTAGTAACTGACTTTAGTATTTAAAAGACAATTAGGGGTGATAGTGTGCCGGTCAAATAACCATCATTTAAAAAAAAGTAGACTTCGTTAGCATTTATCTTGGGTGATTAAATACTTACTCCATCTACCGTCTTTGTGAATACAATTGCAGCTCAAACTAGTTTATAAACCAACTAGTTCGTAAATAAACAAACGATGTGGGATAGATGGATGAAAGAGCTATCAATTATATATATTTGTGTAAATTCACTTATAATACCCAATACATTAATGATTAACTTATTTTCGTTGATTAAATTTACGACCGAACTCATAATACGTTTAATATGTGATACAATCCGATAAAAAACTTCGGTTTTACACTTTATAATTTAAACTAAGTTGGTAACATGTTTCAAACGTTTAAGAACGTGTCTATAATCGAAATAAAAAAACAATATAGATATTTATTTAACCTAAAAAAATAGATAGCAATGATATTTTAGTAATTGACTTAAGTATTTAAAAGACAATTGGGAGTGATAGTGTACCGGTCAAATAACCATCATTTTAAAAAAAAAAGTTACAAAAAAAAGTAGATTTCGTAAGCATTAAACATGGGTGATCAAATACTTACTCCATCTACCGTCTTTGTGTATACTATTGCAGCTCAAACTAGTATATAAACCAACTAGTTCAAAAATAAACAAACGATGTGGGATAGATGGATGAAAGAGCTATCAATTATATATATTTGTGTAAATTCACTTATAATACCCAATACATTAATGATTAACCTATTTTCACCGATTCAATTTACGACCGAACTCATAATACGTTTAATATGTGATACAATCCGATAAAAAACTTCGGTTTTACTCTTTATAATTTAAACTAAGTTGGTAACATGTTTCAAACGTTTAAGAACGTGTGTATAATCGAAATAAAAAAACAATATAGATATTTATTTAACCTAAAAAAATAGATAGCAATGATATTTTAGTAATTGACTTTAGTATTTAAAAGACAATTAGGGGTGATAGTGTGCCGGTCAAATAACCATCATTTAAAAAAAAGTAGACTTCGTAAGCATTTAACATGGGTGATTAAATACTTACTCCATCTACCGTCTTTCTGAATACAATTGCAGCTCAAACTAGTTTATAAACCAACTAGTTCGTAAATAAACGAACGATGTGGGATAGATGGATGAAAGAGCTATCAATTATATATATTTGTGTAAATTCACTTATAATACCCAATACATTAATGATTAACCTATTTTCGTTGATTAAATTTACGACCGAACTCATAATACGTTTAATATGTGATACAATCCGATAAAAAACTTCGGTTTTACACTTTATAATTTAAACTACGTTGGTAACATGTTTCAAACGTTTAAGAACGTGTCTATAATCGAAATAAAAAAACAATATAGATATTTATTTAACCTAAAAAAATAGATAGCAATGATATTTTAGTAATTGACTCTAGTATTTAAAAGACAATTTGGAGTGATAGTGTACCGGTCAAATAACCATCATTTTAAAAAAAGTTTAAAAAAAAAGTAGATTTCGTAAGCATTTAACATGGGTGATCAAATACTTACCCCATCTACCGTCTTTGTGTATACTATTGCAGCTCAAACTAGTATATAAACCAACTAGTTCAAAAATAAACAAACGATGTGGGATAGATGGATGAAAGAGCTATCAATTATATATATTTGTGTAAATTCACTTATAATACCCAATACATTAATGATTAACCTATTTTCACCGATTCAATTTACAACCGAACTCATAATACGTTTAATATGTGATACAATCCGATAAAAAACTTAGGTTTTACTCTTTATAATTTAAACTAAGTTGGTAACATGTTTCAAACGTTTAAGAACGTGTGTATAATCGAAATAAAAAAACAATATAGATATTTATTTAACCTAAAAAAATAGATAGCAATGATATTTTAGTAACTGACTTTAGTATTTAAAAGACAATTAGGGGTGATAGTGTGCCGGTCAAATAACCATCATTTAAAAAAAAGTAGACTTCGTTAGCATTTATCTTGGGTGATTAAATACTTACTCCATCTACCGTCTTTGTGAATACAATTGCAGCTCAAACTAGTTTATAAACCAACTAGTTCGTAAATAAACAAACGATGTGGGATAGATGGATGAAAGAGCTATCAATTATATATATTTGTGTAAATTCACTTATAATACCCAATACATTAATGATTAACCTATTTGCGTTGATTAAATTTACGACCGAACTCATAATACGTTTAATATGTGATACAATCCGATAAAAAACTTCGGTTTTACACTTTATAATTTAAACTAAGTTGGTAACATGTTTCAAACGTTTAAGAACGTGTCTATAATCGAAATAAAAAAACAATATAGATATTTATTTAACCTAAAAAAATAGATAGCAATGATATTTTAGTAATTGACTTAAGTATTTAAAAGACAATTGGGAGTGATAGTGTACCGGTCAAATAACCATCATTTTAAAAAAAAAATTACAAAAAAAAGTAGATTTCGTAAGCATTTAACATGGGTGATCAAATACTTACTCCATCTACCGTCTTTGTGCATACTATTGCAGCTCAAACTAGTATATAAACCAACTAGTTCAAAAATAAACAAACGATGTGGGATAGATGGATGAAAGAGCTATCAATTATATATATTTGTGTAAATTCACTTATAATACCCAATACATTAATGATTAACCTATTTTCACCGATTCAATTTACGACCGAACTCATAATACGTTTAATATGTGATACAATCCGATAAAAAACTTCGATTTTACTATTTATAATTTAAACTAAGTTGGTAACATGTTACAAACGTTTAAGAACGTGTGTATAATCGAAATAAAAAAACAATATAGATATTTATTTAACCTAAAAAAATAGATAGCAATGATATTTTGGTAATTGACTTTAGTATTTAAAAGACAATTGGGGGTGATAGTGTACCGGTCAAATAACCATCATTTAAAATAAAAAGTTACCAAAAAATAGTAGATTTCGTAAGCATTTAACATGGGTGATCGAATACTTACTCCATCTACCGTCTTTGTGTATACTCTTGCAGCTCAAACTAGTATATAAACCAACTAGTTCAAAAATAAACAAACGATGTGGGATAGATGGATGAAAGAGCTATCAATTATATATATTTGTGTAAATTCACTTATAATACCCAATACATTAATGATTAACCTATTTTCACCGATTCAATTTACCACCGAACTCATAATACGTTTAATGTGTTATACTTCTCTAAAATATTCTCATAATAAGAAAATAATGAGTCTATTACATATTTAATTTTGATCTAAAACGAGCTGCAAATATTTAGTTGGGTCTATTTCTACTAGTCTACCATGAAATTTATATTGTTTTATAAACATAATATGGTTGTTTTAAATAAAAATGTGATACAATCCGATAAAAATCTTCAGTTTTACACTTTATAATTTAAACTAAGTTGGTAACATGTTTCAAACGTTTAAGAACGTGTGTATAATCGAAATAAAAAAACAATATATATATATATATAAATTTATTTAACCTAAAAAAATAGATGACAATGATATTTTAGTAATTGACTTTAGTATTTAAAAGACAATTAGGGGTGATAGTGTGCCGGTAAAATAACCATCATTTTAAAAAATAAGTTACAAAAAAGTAAACTTCGTAAGTATTTAACATGGGTGATTAAATCCTTACTCCATCTACCGTCTTTGTGTATACAATTGCAGCTCAAACTAATTTATAAACCAACTAGTTCGTAAATAAACAAACGACGTGGGATAGATGGATGAAAGAGCTATCAATTATATATATTTGTGTAAATTCACTTATAATACCCGATACATTAATGATTAACCTATTTTCACCGATTCAATTTACGACCGAACTCATAATACGTTTAATATGTGATACAATCCGATAAAAAACTTCGGTTTTACACTTTATAATTTAAACTACGTTGGTAACATGTTTCAAACGTTTAAGAACGTGTCTATAATCGAAATAAAAAAACAATATAGATATTTATTTAACCTAAAAAAATAGATAGCAATGATATTTTAGTAATTGACTCTAGTATTTAAAAGACAATTTGGAGTGATAGTGTACCGGTCAAATAACCATCATTTTAAAAAAAGTTAAAAAAAAAGTAGACTTCGTAAGCATTTAACATGGGTGATCAAATACTTACCCCATCTACCGTCTTTGTGTATACTATTGCAGCTCAAACTAGTATATAAACCAACTAGTTCAAAAATAAACAAACGATGTGGGATAGATGGATGAAAGAGCTATCAATTATATATATTTGTGTAAATTCACTTATAATACCCAATACATTAATGATTAACCTATTTTCACCGATTCAATTTACAACCGAACTCATAATACGTTTAATATGTGATACAATCCGATAAAAAACTTAGGTTTTACTCTTTATAATTTAAACTAAGTTGGTAACATGTTTCAAACGTTTAAGAACGTGTGTATAATCGAAATAAAAAAACAATATAGATATTTATTTAACCTAAAAAAATAGATAGCAATGATATTTTAGTAACTGACTTTAGTATTTAAAAGACAATTAGGGGTGATAGTGTGCCGGTCAAATAACCATCATTTAAAAAAAAGTAGACTTCGTTAGCATTTATCTTGGGTGATTAAATACTTACTCCATCTACCGTCTTTGTGAATACAATTGCAGCTCAAACTAGTTTATAAACCAACTAGTTCGTAAATAAACAAACGATGTGGGATAGATGGATGAAAGAGCTATCAATTATATATATTTGTGTAAATTCACTTATAATACCCAATACATTAATGATTAACCTATTTTCGTTGATTAAATTTACGACCGAACTCATAATACGTTTAATATGTGATACAATCCGATAAAAAACTTCGGTTTTACACTTTATAATTTAAACTAAGTTGGTAACATGTTTCAAACGTTTAAGAACGTGTCTATAATCGAAATAAAAAAACAATATAGATATTTATTTAACCTAAAAAAATAGATAGCAATGATATTTTAGTAATTGACTTAAGTATTTAAAAGACAATTGGGAGTGATAGTGTACCGGTCAAATAACCATCATTTAAAAAAAAAAGTTACAAAAAAAAGTAGATTTCGTAAGCATTTAACATGGGTGATCAAATACTTACTCCATCTACCGTCTTTGTGTATACTATTGCAGCTCAAACTAGTATATAAACCAACTAGTTCAAAAATAAACAAACGATGTGGGATAGATGGATGAAAGAGCTATCAATTATATATATTTGTGTAAATTCACTTATAATACCCAATACATTAATGATTAACCTATTTTCACCGATTCAATTTACAACCGAACTCATAATACGTTTAATATGTGATACAATCCGATAAAAAACTTAGGTTTTACTCTTTATAATTTAAACTAAGTTGGTAACATGTTTCAAACGTTTAAGAACGTGTGTATAATCGAAATAAAAAAACAATATAGATATTTATTTAACCTAAAAAAATAGATAGCAATGATATTTTAGTAACTGACTTTAGTATTTAAAAGACAATTAGGGGTGATAGTGTGCCGGTCAAATAACCATCATTTAAAAAAAAGTAGACTTCGTTAGCATTTATCTTGGGTGATTAAATACTTACTCCATCTACCGTCTTTGTGAATACAATTGCAGCTCAAACTAGTTTATAAACCAACTAGTTTGTAAATAAACAAATGATGTGGGATAGATGGATGAAAGAGCTATCAATTATATATATTTGTGTAAATTCACTTATAATACCCAATACATTAATGATTAACCTATTTTCGTTGATTAAATTTACGACCGAACTCATAATACGTTTAATATGTGATACAATCCGATAAAAAACTTCGGTTTTACACTTTATAATTTAAACTAAGTTGGTAACATGTTTCAAACGTTTAAGAACGTGTCTATAATCGAAATAAAAAAACAATATAGATATTTATTTAACCTAAAAAAATAGATAGCAATGATATTTTAGTAATTGACTTAAATATTTAAAAGACAATTGGGAGTGATAGTGTACCGGTCAAATAACCATCATTTTAAAAAAAAAAGTTACAAAAAAAAGTAGATTTCGTAAGCATTTAACATGGGTGATCAAATACTTACTCCATCTACCGTCTTTGTGTATACTATTGCAGCTCAAACTAGTATATAAACCAACTAGTTCAAAAATAAACAAATGATGTGGGATAGATGGATGAAAGAGCTATCAATTATATATATTTGTGTAAATTCACTTATAATACCCAATACATTAATGATTAACCTATTTTCACAGATTTAATTTACGACCGAACTCATAATACGTTTAATATGTGATACAATCCGATAAAAAACTTCGGTTTTACTCTTTATAATTTAAACTAAGTTGGTAACATGTTTCAAACGTTTAAGAACGTGTGTATAATCGAAATAAAAAAACAATATAGATATTTATTTAACCTAAAAAAATAGATAGCAATGATATTTTAGTAATTGACTTTAGTATTTAAAAGACAATTAGGGGTGATAGTGTGCCGGTCAAATAACCATCATTTAAAAAAAAGTAGACTTCGTAAGCATTTAACATGGGTGATTAAATACTTACTCCATCTACCGTCTTTCTGAATACAATTGCAGCTCAAACTAGTTTATAAACCAACTAGTTCGTAAATAAACGAACGATGTGGGATAGATGGATGAAAGAGCTATCAATTATATATATTTGTGTAAATTCACTTATAATACCCAATACATTAATGATTAACCTATTTTCGTTGATTAAATTTACGACCGAACTCATAATACGTTTAATATGTGATACAATCCGATAAAAAACTTCGGTTTTACACTTTATAATTTAAACTAAATTGGTAACATGTTTCAAACGTTTAAGAACGTGTCTATAATCGAAATAAAAAAAACAATATAGATATTTATTTAACCTAAAAAAATAGATAGCAATGATATTTTAGTAACTGACTTTAGTATTTAAAAGACAATTAGGGGTGATAGTGTGCCGGTCAAATAACCATCATTTAAAAAAAAGTAGACTTCGTTAGCATTTATCTTGGGTGATTAAATACTTACTCCATCTACCGTCTTTGTGAATACAATTGCAGCTCAAACTAGTTTATAAACCAACTAGTTCGTAAATAAACAAACGATGTGGGATAGATGGATGAAAGAGCTATCAATTATATATATTTGTGTAAATTCACTTATAATACCCAATACATTAATGATTAACCTATTTTCGTTGATTAAATTTACGACCGAACTCATAATACGTTTAATATGTGATACAATCCGATAAAAAACTTCGGTTTTACACTTTATAATTTAAACTAAGTTGGTAACATGTTTCAAACGTTTAAGAACGTGTCTATAATCGAAATAAAAAAACAATATAGATATTTATTTAACCTAAAAAAATAGATAGCAATGATATTTTAGTAATTGACTTAAGTATTTAAAAGACAATTGGGAGTGATAGTGTACCGGTCAAATAACCATCATTTAAAAAAAAAAGTTACAAAAAAAAGTAGATTTCGTAAGCATTTAACATGGGTGATCAAATACTTACTCCATCTACCGTCTTTGTGTATACTATTGCAGCTCAAACTAGTATATAAACCAACTAGTTCAAAAATAAACAAACGATGTGGGATAGATGGATGAAAGAGCTATCAATTATATATATTTGTGTAAATTCACTTATAATACCCAATACATTAATGATTAACCTATTTTCACCGATTCAATTTACAACCGAACTCATAATACGTTTAATATGTGATACAATCCGATAAAAAACTTAGGTTTTACTCTTTATAATTTAAACTAAGTTGGTAACATGTTTCAAACGTTTAAGAACGTGTGTATAATCGAAATAAAAAAACAATATAGATATTTATTTAACCTAAAAAAATAGATAGCAATGATATTTTAGTAACTGACTTTAGTATTTAAAAGACAATTAGGGGTGATAGTGTGCCGGTCAAATAACCATCATTTAAAAAAAAGTAGACTTCGTTAGCATTTATCTTGGGTGATTAAATACTTACTCCATCTACCGTCTTTGTGAATACAATTGCAGCTCAAACTAGTTTATAAACCAACTAGTTCGTAAATAAACAAATGATGTGGGATAGATGGATGAAAGAGCTATCAATTATATATATTTGTGTAAATTCACTTATAATACCCAATACATTAATGATTAACCTATTTTCGTTGATTAAATTTACGACCGAACTCATAATACGTTTAATATGTGATACAATCCGATAAAAAACTTCGGTTTTACACTTTATAATTTAAACTAAGTTGGTAACATGTTTCAAACGTTTAAGAACGTGTCTATAATCGAAATAAAAAAACAATATAGATATTTATTTAACCTAAAAAAATAGATAGCAATGATATTTTAGTAATTGACTTAAATATTTAAAAGACAATTGGGAGTGATAGTGTACCGGTCAAATAACCATCATTTTAAAAAAAAAAGTTACAAAAAAAAGTAGATTTCGTAAGCATTTAACATGGGTGATCAAATACTTACTCCATCTACCGTCTTTGTGTATACTATTGCAGCTCAAACTAGTATATAAACCAACTAGTTCAAAAATAAACAAATGATGTGGGATAGATGGATGAAAGAGCTATCAATTATATATATTTGTGTAAATTCACTTATAATACCCAATACATTAATGATTAACCTATTTTCACAGATTTAATTTACGACCAAACTCATAATACGTTTAATATGTGATACAATCCGATAAAAAACTTCGGTTTTACTCTTTATAATTTAAACTAAGTTGGTAACATGTTTCAAACGTTTAAGAACGTGTGTATAATCGAAATAAAAAAACAATATAGATATTTATTTAACCTAAAAAAATAGATAGCAATGATATTTTAGTAATTGACTTTAGTATTTAAAAGACAATTAGGGGTGATAGTGTGCCGGTCAAATAACCATCATTTAAAAAAAAGTAGACTTCGTAAGCATTTAACATGGGTGATTAAATACTTACTCCATCTACCGTCTTTCTGAATACAATTGCAGCTCAAACTAGTTTATAAACCAACTAGTTCGTAAATAAACGAACGATGTGGGATAGATGGATGAAAGAGCTATCAATTATATATATTTGTGTAAATTCACTTATAATACCCAATACATTAATGATTAACCTATTTTCGTTGATTAAATTTACGACCGAACTCATAATACGTTTAATATGTGATACAATCCGATAAAAAACTTCGGTTTTACACTTTATAATTTAAACTAAATTGGTAACATGTTTCAAACGTTTAAGAACGTGTCTATAATCGAAATAAAAAAAACAATATAGATATTTATTTAACCTAAAAAAATAGATAGCAATGATATTTTGGTAATTGACTTTAGTATTTAAAAGACAATTGGGGGTGATAGTGTACCGGTCAAATAACCATCATTTAAAAAAAAAGTTACAAAAAAAAAGTAGATTTCGTAAGCATTTAACATGGGTGATCAAATACTTACTACATCTACCGTCTTTGTGTATTCTCTTACAGCTCAAACTAGTATATAAACCAACTAGTTCAAAAATAAACAAACGATGTGGGATAGATGGATGAAAGAGCTATCAATTATATATATTTGTGTAAATTCACTTATAATACCCAATACATTAATGATTAACCTATTTTCACCGATTCAATTTACCACCGAACTCATAATACGTTTAATGTGTTATACTTCTCTCAAATATTCTCATAATAAGAAAATAATGAGTCTATTACATATTTAATTTTGATCTAAAACGAGCTGCAAATATTTAGTTGGGTCTATTTCTACTAGTCTACCATGAAATTTATATTGTTTTATAAACATAATATGGTTGTTGTAAATAAAAATGTGATACAATCCGATAAAAATCTTCAGTTTTACACTTTATAATTTAAACTAAGTTGGTAACATGTTTCAAACGTTTAAGAACGTGTGTATAATCGAAATAAAAAAACAATATATATATATATATAAATTTATTTAACCTAAAAAAATAGATGACAATGATATTTTAGTAATTGACTTTAGTATTTAAAAGACAATTAGGGGTGATAGTGTGCCGGTAAAATAACCATCATTTTAAAAAATAAGTTACAAAAAAGTAAACTTCGTAAGTATTTAACATGGGTGATTAAATCCTTACTCCATCTACCGTCTTTGTGTATACAATTGCAGCTCAAACTAATTTATAAACCAACTAGTTCGTAAATAAACAAACGACGTGGGATAGATGGATGAAAGAGCTATCAATTATATATATTTGTGTAAATTCACTTATAATACCCAATACATTAATGATTAACCTATTTTCACCGATTCAATTTACGACCGAACTCATAATACGTTTAATATGTGATACAATCCGATAAAAAACTTCGGTTTTACTCTTTATAATTTAAACTAAGTTGGTAACATGTTTCAAACGTTTAAGAACGTGTCTATAATCGAAATAAAAAAACAATATAGATATTTATTTAACCTAAAAAAATAGATAGCAATGATATTATAGTAATTGACTTAAGTATTTAAAAGACAATTGAGAGTGATAGTGTACCGGTCAAATAACCATCATTTTAAAAAAAAAGTTACAAAAAAAAGTAGATTTCGTAAGCATTTAACATGGGTGATCAAATACTTACTCCATCTACCGTCTTTGTGTATACTATTGCAGCTCAAACTAGTATATAAACCAACTAGTTCAAAAATAAACAAACGATGTGGGATAGATGGATGAAAGAGCTATCAATTATATATATTTGTGTAAATTCACTTATAATACCCAATACATTAATGATTAACCTATTTTCACCGATTCAATTTACGACCGAACTCATAATACGTTTAATATGTGATACAATCCGATAAAAAACTTCGGTTTTACTCTTTATAATTTAAACTAAGTTGGTAACATGTTTCAAACGTTTAAGAACGTGTGTATAATCGAAATAAAAAAACAATATAGATATTTATTTAACCTAAAAAAATAGATAGCAATGATATTTTAGTAATTGACTTTAGTATTTAAAAGACAATTAGGGGTGATAGTGTGCCGGACAAATAACCATCATTTAAAAAAAAGTAGACTTCGTAAGCATTTAACATGGGTGATTAAATACTTACTCCATCTACCGTCTTTCTGAATACAATTGCAGCTCAAACTAGTTTATAAACCAACTAGTTCGTAAATAAACAAACGATGTGGGATAGATGGATGAAAGAGCTATCAATTATATATATTTGTGTAAATTCACTTATAATACCCAATACATTAATGATTAACCTATTTTCGTTGATTAAATTTACGACCGAACTCATAATACGTTTAATATGTGATACAATCCGATAAAAAACTTCGGTTTTACACTTTATAATTTAAACTAAGTTGGTAACATGTTTCAAACGTTTAAGAACGTGTCTATAATCGAAATAAAAAAACAATATAGATATTTATTTAACCTAAAAAAAATAGATAGCAATGATATTTTAGTAATTGACTTAAGTATTTAAAAGACAATTGGGAGTGATAGTGTACCGGTCAAATAACCATCATTTTAAAAAAAAAGTTACAAAAAAAAAGTAGATTTCGTAAGTATTTAACATGGGTGATCAAATACTTACTCCATCTACCGTCTTTGTGTATACTATTGCAGCTCAAACTAGTATATAAACCAACTAGTTCAAAAATAAACAAACGATGTGGGATAGATGGATGAAAGAGCTATCAATTATATATATTTGTGTAAATTCACTTATAATACCCAATACATTAATGATTAACCTATTTTCACCGATTCAATTTACCACCGAACTCATAATACGTTTAATATGTGATACAATCCGATGAAAAACTTCGATTTTACTCTTTATAATTTAAACTAAGTTGGTAACATGTTTCAAACGTTTAAGAATGTGTCTATAATCGAAATAAAAAAACAATATAGATATTTATTTAACCTAAAAAAATAGATAGCAATGATATTTTAGTAATTGACTTTAGTATTTAAAAGACAATTGGGAGTGATAGTGTACCGGTCAAATAACCATCATTTTAAAAAAAAGTTACAAAAAAAGTAGATTTCGTAAGCATTTAACATGGGTGATTAAATACTTACTCCATCTACCGTCTTTGTGTTTAATATTGCAGCTCAAACTAGTATATAAACCAACTAGTTCAAAAATAAACAAACGATGTGGGATAGATGGATGAAAGAGGTGTCAATTATATATATTTGTGTAAATTCACTTATAATACCCAATACATTAATGATTAACCTATTTTCACCGATTCAATTTACGACCGAACTCATAATACGTTTAATATGTGATACAATCCGATAAAAAACTTCGGTTTTACTCTTTATAATTTAAACTAAGTTGGTAACATGTTTCAAACGTTTAAGAACGTGTGTATAATCGAAATAAAAAAACAATATAGATATTTATTTAACCTAAAAAAATAGATAGCAATGATATTTTAGTAATTGACTTTAGTATTTAAAAGACAATTAGGGATGATAGTGTGCCGGTCAAATAACCATCATTTAAGAAAAAAGTAGACTTCGTAAGCATTTAACATGGGTGATTAAATCCTTACTCCATCTACCGTCTTTGTGTATACAATTGCAGCTCAAACTAATTTATAAACCAACTAGTTCGTAAATAAACAAACGATGTGGCATAGATGGATGAAAGAGCTATCAATTATATATATTTGTGTAAATTCACTTATAATACCCAATACATTAATGATTAACCTATTTTCACCGATTCAATTTACGACCGAACTCATAATACGTTTAATATGTGATACAATCCGATAAAAAACTTCGGTTTTACTCTTTATAATTTAAACTAAGTTGGTAACATGTTTCAAACGTTTAAGAACGTGTGTATAATCGAAATAAAAAAAACAATATAGATATTTATTTAACCTAAAAAATAGATAGCAATGATATTTTAGTAATTGACTTTAGTATTTAAAAGACAATTAGGGGTGATAGTGTGCCGGCCAAATAACCATCATTTAAAAAAATGTAGACTTCGTAAGCATTTAACATGGGTGATTAAATACTTACTCCATCTACCGTCTTTGTGAATACAATTGCAGCTCAAACTAGTTTATAAATCAACTAGTTCGTAAATAAACAAACGATGTGGGATAGATGGATGAAAGAGCTATCAATTGTATATATTTGTGTAAATTCACTTATAATACCCAATACATTAATGATTAACCTATTTTCGTTGATTAAATTTACGACGGAACTCATAATACGTTTAATATGTGATACAATCCGATAAAAAACTTCGGTTTTACACTTTATAATTTAAACTAAGTTGGTAACATGTTTCAAACGTTTAAGAACGTGTCTATAATCGAAATAAAAAAACAATATAGATATTTATTTAACCTAAAAAATAGATAGCAATGATATTTTAGTAATTGACTTTAGTATTTAAAAGACAATTGGGAGTGATAGTGTACCGGTCAAATACCCATCATTTTAAAAAAAAGTTACAAAAAAAAGTAGATTTCGTAAGCATTTAACATGGGTGATCAAATACTTACTCCATCTACCGTCTTTGTGTATACAATTGCAGCTCAGACTAGTATATAAACCAACTAGTTCAAAAATAAACAAACGATGTGGGATAGATGGATGAAAGAGCTATCAAATATATATATTTGTGTAAATTCACTTATAATACCCAATACATTAATGATTAACCTATTTTCACCGATTCAATTTACGACCGAACTCATAATACGTTTAATATGTGATACAATCCGATAAAAAACTTCGGTTTTACTCTTTATAATTTAAACTAAGTTGGTAGCATGTTTGAAACGTTTAAGAACGTGTGTATAATCGAAATAAAAAAACAATATAGATATTTATTTAACCTAAAAAAAATAGATAGCAATGATATTTTAGTAATTGACTTTAGTATTTAAAAGACAATTAGGGGTGATAGTGTGTCGGTCAAATAACCATCATTTAAAAAAAAGTAGACTTCGTAAGCATTTAACATGGGTGATTAAATACTTACTCCATCTACCGTCTTTGTGAATACAATTGCAGCTCAAACTAGTTTATAAACCAACTAGTTCGTAAATAAACAAACGATGTGGGATAGATGGATGAAAGAGCTATCAATTATATATATATATATATATATATGTAAATTCACTTATAATACCCAATACATTAATGATTAACCTATTTTCGTTGATTAAATTTACGACCGAACTCATAATACGTTTAATATGTGATACAATCCGATAAAAAACTTCGGTTTTACACTTTATAATTTAAACTAAGTTGGTAACATGTTTCAAACGTTTAAGAACGTGTGTATAATCGAAATAAAAAAACAATATAGATATTTATTTAACCTAAAAAAATAGATAGCAATGATATTTTAGTAATTGACATTAGTATTTAAAAGACAATTGGGAGTGATAGTGTGCCGGTCAAATAACCATCATTTAAAAAAAAAAAGTTACAAAAAAAAGTAGATTTCGTAAGCATTTAACATGTGTGATCAAATACTTACTCCATCTACCGTTTTTGTGTATACTATTGCAGCTCAAACTAGTTTATAAACCAACTAGTTCGTAAATAAACAAACGATGTGGCATAGATGGATGAAAGAGCTATCAAGTATATATATTTGTGTAAATTCACTTATAATACCCAATACATTAATGATTAACCTATTTTCACCGATTCAATTTACGACCGAACTCATAATACGTTTAATATGTGATACAATCCGATAAAAAACTTCGGTTTTACACTTTATAATTTAAACTAAGTTGGTAACATGTTTCAAACGTTTAAGAACGTGTGTATAATCGAAATAAAAAAACAATATAGATATTTATTTAACCTAAAAAATAGATAGCAATGATATTTTAGTAATTGACTTTAGTATTTAAAAGACAATTAGGGGTGATAGTGTGCCGGTCAAATAACCATCATTTAAAAAAAAAAAGTAGACTTCGTAAGCATTTAACATGGGTGATTAAATACTTACTCCATCTACCGTCTTTGTGAATACAATTGCAGCTCAAACTAGTTTATAAACCAACTAGTTCGTAAATAAACAAACGATGTGGGATAGATGGATGAAAGAGCTATCAATTAGATATATTTGTGTAAATTCATTTATAATACCCAATACATTAATGATTAACCTATTTTCGTTGATTAAATTTACGACCGAACTCATAATACGATTAATATGTGATACAATCCGATAAAAAACTTCGGTTTTACACTTTATAATTTAAACTAAGTTGGTAACATGTTTCAAACGTTTAAGAACATGTCTATAATCGAAATATAAAAACAATATAGATATTTATTTAACCTAAAAAAATAGATAGCAATGATATTTTGGTAATTGACTTTAGTATTTAAAAGACAATTCGGGGTGATAGTGTACCGGTCAAATAACCATCATTTTAAAAAAAAAAATTACAAAAAAAAAGTAGATTTCGTAAGTATTTAACATGGGTGATCAAATACTTACTCCATCTACCGTCTTTGTGTATACTCTTGCAGCTCAAACTAGTATATAAACCAACTAGTTCAAAAATAAACAAACGATGTGGGATAGATGGATGAAAGAGCTATCAATTATATATATTTGTGTAAATTCACTTATAATACCCAATACATTAATGATTAACCTATTTTCACCGATTCAATTTACCACCGAACTCATAATACGTTTAATATGTGATACAATCCGATGAAAAACTTCGATTTTACTCTTTATAATTTAAACTAAGTTGGTAACATGTTTCAAACGTTTAAGAATGTGTCTATAATCGAAATAAAAAAACAATATAGATATTTATTTAACCTAAAAAAATAGATAGCAATGATATTTTTGTAATTGACTTTAGTATTTAAAAGACAATTGGGGGTGATAGTGTACCGGTCAAATAACCATCATTTTAAAAAAAAAGTTACAAAAAAAAGTAGATTTCGTAAGCATTTAATATGGGTGATCAAATACTTACTCCATCTACCGTATTTGTGTATACTCTTGCAGCTCAAACTAGTATATAAACCAACTAGTTCAAAAATAAACAAACGATGTGGGATAGAGGGATGAAAGAGCTATCAATTATATATATTTGTGTAAATTCACTTATAATACCCAATACATTAATGATTAACCTATTTTCACCGATTCAATTTACCACCGAACTCACAATACGTTTAATATGTTATACTTCTCTAAAATATTCTCATAATAAGAAAATAATGAGTCTATTACATATTTAATTTTGATCTAAAACGAGCTGCAAATATTTAGTTGGGTCTATTTCTACTAGTCTACCATGAAATTTATATTGTTTTATAAACATAATATGGCTGTTGTATATAAAAATGTGATACAATCCCGTAAAAAACTTCGGTTTTACACTTTATAATTTAAACTAAGTTGGTAACATGTTTCAAACGTTTAAGAACATGTGTATAATCGAAATAAAAAAACAATATAGATATTTATTTAACTTAAAAAAATAGATAACGATGATATTTTAGTAATTGGCTTTAGTATTTAAAAGAAAATTAGGGGTGATAGTGTGCCGGTAAAATTAGTAGGTCTGCCGCGTTGCAGGTATAACAGGCCAGTTTTGCAGGTTATCCAGTAGGTTACCCAACCGAAAACCCATATAGACACGGTTTACAAAGTATTTTATAATATTATTTAAAATTAATTTGTAACTGTTAACTGAGTCTAATTTCAATAATCGATATATGTACAATATAAACGAGTTAATTATGCTATTTATTGTATTTTAATTTAAATATTATATTATTTTAATAGAAATTCTATAATCAAAACAACTATATTCTAAATAATATATTTGTAATATGATTTTGATATGTTTGATTATATTTATATATTTAAGATATTTTATTTAATATTAGGTACATATTAAATAAAATGTATACATCTAATTATATTTTGATTATAAATTTCAATATTATTGCAAAACCTTTACGATTATAAAATTAATAATATGATTGTCGTATCGTAAACAATATAATCGTAATATGATTTAGATTTTGTTTGATTATATTTAGATATTAAAGATATTTTATCTAATATTACGTACATATTAAATAATATATACCTATTAGACATATAATTGTATTCTGATTTTAAATTATTAGGTAGTTCTTCAGATCTTTCAAGCTTGAAGTGTATATGTTTAGATGATTTAAATATTTTATTGTATTTTCGAACTATTTAATATTTGAAGCATAAATTTAAAGTTTTTAGAATTGTATAAGTATATGCATAAACATAAATTACTTGTAAATAACAAAAAAATTAAAATTGAAAATATTTAAAAAACATTTAATAAAAAATAGAAGCAAAACAAACAATTCATTAATAATAAAAACCAAACAAGTAATATAGTTGTTCAATCAAATAAAACAAACATTACAACGAAAATGTTTTATACAATCAAGTAAAAAACTAAGGAGCTTCATTGTTGTTGTCGTTAGCTGGTGGACCTTGCAAATGCATGTTCTCCATCATCTGTCGCATATACTCCGATTGTTCGGCTTGAGAGTTTGCAAATCACTCATTCCATCGATCTTGTCTATCATGCCACTGCACGTATTGACCATGCCACTAGTTTTATTCACCATGCCACTGCTCCAGGTGACCAAGTTGATCATTCACTCCTCCCTGCCACTGCTGTATCTGGCTAAGCTGGTTATTTACCCCCCTGCCACTGCGTATATTGAGAATGCCACTCCGTATGTTGAGTATGCACCCAGTGGATCTAATCCATCTGCTGCTCATGCGAATGCTCAACAAATTCGCGGTCGGAACGTCTTTCTCAGAACCACCATGAGCTGTTGGATCGAAAGACGGCTCAATTTGTTTCTCAGAAGGTGGATTTGGCGGTTTGGTAAGATTGTTCGCAGCCCATATATCATTCAACTCGGGCCTATGGTGACGTCATGCCTGCCATTTTGATATCAACTCTCCATCCCGAGTGTATATCTCCTGCAATTTCAAAGAGTTTCTACTTATAGCACTAGTTGGCCTAACCTTCATCAAAGTGTACATACTCACTTCAACTCCTTTCGAAACAAGCAAATGACTCACTATTATCCCATAAGGTAGTTTATCTGTCCCAGACCTCATAGCCATATTTCGAATCATCAAACTAGGTAAATTAATTCTTCCCTCATTTCGCACGATAAAAGCACTTAAAAATGTTTGAATATATGAAAGTTGCGGATCATTGTTACTAGGGGGAAGAAATAAAAGTTTTACCAATTTTAAAGCTAATTTCTCATTAGCATCCAAATTACTTCTTATGGCTCAAAAATTACTGTTATTTTTGGAGCATCCAAATACATATCCGCCCAAATTTTGGTTACACCTCATGGTGTTAACGAATTACAGACGCGAACCTCCCCTTTGTCGTGATGTTCGTAAGTCGCGCTATCTGATTCCTCCACCTCTTCATACACCAAATCTCTTCGACATTCGTTCTTCGTCTCGAGGATGATGAATCATCTCCTCCACTCTTCCAGGCTTGCTTTGATTTTCTCGAAAACATTCTGCTAAACGTGTAGAAAATATTTATGTTTGAAAATTATAAAGAAAATTTAGAGAGAGAATTTTAGGTAACTAGAGAGAGACTGATGGTGGTGTGAAGATAGTTTTTTTTTGAAATAACCGTTGGATGACGTCATCCATGCGGGCCATCCGGAAAATAGTCTGGATGGTCCGCATGGACCTAACACGTAACAGCTAGTTCCCAAACTAGCCGGTTATTTGTCCGGGGCATCCGGAGAATTGTCCGGGCCATCCGAACAATTTTTTTTTCTGAATTTTTGTTTTTTTTTTAATGGGTCTCCCCTATAAATAGTGGAGACCCCAAATCCAAACTCACAAACTCTCTAAATCCATTCTACATCTCTCTAAATCTCTTTACTTGTTCTAGATATTCTATAAAACTCGAATTTCTTATTTTACATATTGTAGTTCTACTTTCGGAATTGTTCGATTTG
Source organism: Limnanthes douglasii subsp. nivea (assembly GCA_036936605.1). Classification (NCBI taxonomy): domain Eukaryota; kingdom Viridiplantae; phylum Streptophyta; class Magnoliopsida; order Brassicales; family Limnanthaceae; genus Limnanthes; species Limnanthes douglasii. The sequence goes on along the minus strand of JAUPFV010000005.1, from coordinate 103,825,425 downwards.
TTTTCCCGTAAATTGTTTCTATTTGATAAAAAAACTTAAATAACGTTGGGATAACATTATAATAGCTCAATTAAGAGCTTCGTATAATTTATCAAGTTATTTACTTGTTGTAGTTATTTAAATTAGTTCTTTTAATTCTAATTTTATTAGTTGTTATTAGTTGGTATTAGTTGGTAATAGTCTAAATTTAGTTTTTATTATTTGCGATATTAATTAGTCGATTAGTATTTTATTGCATATTTAAAAAAAACGTTGTTTTAAGTTTTAAAATGTCTCTAAAACGTAGAAATACTAATGCTCACCCACCTGCTAATGTGGATCTCAATACCGATGATGATTTATGCAATTGGTAGTTTACAACCATTTACTTATGCGGATACTTGGAGATACGAAAATTGGATGCAAGGTGGGGTAAACCCACAAGAAAAATGCATTCCACGTAGCTCTTTGAGATCACTAGCCTTTAAATATTTTTTTTAAAAGAAAAAAATACATTATTCAAACTATGCTAACTTTGCCATGGAATGTTCCGATTACTAGTGACATAGCTACTTTTACTGATTTTGATATGACCCTTCATTGGATGGATCCCGAATAGGTACACCAAAGGAGAATTATATGGTTTGAACTATTGGTCAGCATAACGCACAATTAATTAAGGAAAGTATGGTTGAATGCACGAATATTTATGGTATTAAAAATAAATTACATCTATTTCGTTCGATAATGTATCTGCTAATTTAAATGCTATAGAATTGCTTAGACAAAATTGCAATCCTATTTTTCCTAAATTGTTTCAGACCAGATGTTTATACTACGTAGTTCAATTAGTTGCGAAAGATGGAATAAGGAGGGTTTTGGAAGACTATATTGCACCTATTAAAAATGAGATCCTATTTTGCACGACCTCCGCTGCTAAAAAAAGATCTTTTAAAATACTTGTTATTGAAAATGGGAAACAATATAAAAAACTTATATTAGATGTCTAAACTAGATGGAATTCTACTTATGCAATGCTTGCACGTGCTCATGTTTTTAAAGAAGAGATTATGACGCTTTATAATGCATCTTATCCTCATATAGTTATTGAAAAACAACATTGGATATTGTCCACACATGTCAAGATTTTTAAAACTTTTTAAATAAAACACTATAACCTTTTCTTCACAAAATCAACCTAATGCTCATTTGGCCCTTTTCATAATTACTAATCTTGCCATGCATATGAATGAATTTAGATCAAATTTTGTATGCGTAGACATGGTGCCCATATGAATTAAAGTTCACAAAGTATTTTCATCAAATCCCTATGACTTATTCAATTCCTTACATTTGGATCCTTTTTCACGAAAATATCAATTTGAATGGCTAGTTCGATGTTTTTATCGATCCGTACAGTTTTCTGAAAATAGTCCACCGGAAGATCCAATTGACCGTGAAGGGTATATTATCAGCGTATATGAATGTATGCATAATATGTATGATAAGTATGCTGAAAGATATAGATTAAATACAACTACAAATGTAAGGAGTAGTAACAATAGGGGTAGAAGGAGATTTTCTATTAACTATGTTCAAATGAAAATGTTACGAAGCAATGAATTTACAGAAACCCCTCAATCTGATAATGAGCTGTCTAGATATTTGAGCACTAGGTTTGATTTTACGAATTTTCCCAACCGTGGTATTGAAGATATCATAAGATGGCGGGGTACCAAAACTGAAGAGTATCCTATTATTTGCAGGTTTGTTAAAGAGATTTATGCAAAACCTATCTCTAAAGTTGCAAGTGAGTGTGCTTTCAGACAAGCAAGGTTGCAATACACGACTAAGAGAACAAGATTGACGGGCAAAGCACTTGGAGTGCTTGTGATAGTAAGGATTGGACAGCGGCGGATAAAAGGATGCAAGACAGAGAGCTTAGAGACGAAGTGAATGTAGACGATTATAGAGATACACCCGAACAAGAAAGTATCGAAGAAACGAAGCTGAAGGTGAATCAAGTGAGGACGAAGATTTTACTTACGAAGAAGACCTTGAAGAAGATGAATGATGTTTGTAATAGTTTTTACTATTTTGTATTTTAATTTGAAAATATATGTACAACTTCTGGCTATCAAGAGTATAAAATGTGAACGACTAAATAAACAAAAAAAACCTATTTACCTTCTATTATAATAATAACAATTTTATTATGAAATACTTATAAAATCTTATTTTTGTTTAAAAAATAATAAGAAACACTTGCAATATTTATAACCAAATCACAATAGTAATCAAAATATAATATTAAAAATATAACCATAAAATTGGTAATATTTTAACATGATAAGATATAGTTTTGGTTTATAACCTAATATCAACACTACTAATATTTAAAAATAAAACATAATAATAATAATACTCAAAATGTAATAATAATTTTATAATCATATACATTATCTCAATATTTTTAAAATATAACTTAAAATATGATTTTGGTTATAAAATAATTAAAACACTTATAATATTTGAACAGGTGCGTGTTGCATGTTTACTGGTTTGCGGTTCTGTCGGATTACTGCTTATTCAGGTCTAACGGATAAACAGATCTGCCGGATTGCTGTTCTGCCGGATTACAAATCTAACGGACAAAATTCGCGGATTACAACGCCGCGTTACTAACATTTTTCAAGTTTTTACCCACCTATACAAAACAGCAACTCTCATTCAGCCTTTAGCCGTCACTTTGACGTCTTTTTAAGCAACCTTCCATACTTATCTTTATTGTTTTCACTTCCCCTCAAACGAACCGAATCTGTCGCATGAAACAGAAAACGAATATGTGGGGGAGAGATTTAGTAGGCAAATCCACGATTTGGTCATGAGAAGAGAAAACACAGTTTCACTGTTATCATTAGTTTAATAAATTTATATAAACGGATAGTTATTTAATATTAGGGATAACTTATATACAAAAACACTCCAATAAAGTACTTTCAGAATAGATATACTATATGATTTTCAAATGTTTTAATCATTATTCTAGGTTCTAGTATTAATCAGCTTCAATATAAATAATAAAAAATATGTGTTAATAGCAAGATTATACAATTAAAACCGCCATAAGCTTTAATGCTGCGTATTAAAACGGATACTATTAATTGGACATCATATATAAAACTGAGTTATGACCATGGTAAGAAAATAATTCAAATTCTTTATATACATATTAAACGTACTAACTATTATATTAGAATCAACTTAAATAAAAAGAATTGTTTGACATTGCCATTAACTATTAATTTGTTTTATTTTACATAACATTCATTTATATTTTAATCATACAAATGTTATTAATAAACAGGAAAGTATAATCATGTTTAAGCTAAGTAAATATTTTATGATTTTTTTTCTATAATATAATTTCAATTTGGATAAATAAATATATATTTAGGAGAACCTACAATTTTATAGTTAAAAAAAACAATTAAATGCGACTAAATATCACAAAACTATTCTAATTTCTAACAAGGTCATATATATTTCAAACTTACTAACTATTATATTATAATTACTTTAAATAAAAGAATTACATTGTTCTAATTTTTTTAATAAAAACACTAAATTAAAGTAAAATCCATCTTAAAACTTGCAAAGTTCCAAAGACTTGCGTCCAAAGGGGGTAGCCGAGTTGGTTGAATATGGCATTCTTATAACCAAAAGGTCATGAGTTCGACTCCCTCTACATACGCTTTCTCGGATGAGCCTGTGGCATTGGTTTGCAGGCTATCGCGTCAGACTGAGGATTTACCGTGTGCGCACTCATTGCACTCTGAGTAGCGGCTGCAGGTTCCCTACGAAAAAAAAGTTCCAAAGACTTGCCCGCAAGGGGGTAGCCGAGTTGGTTGAGTATGGCATGCTCGTGATCAGAGGGCATGAGTTCGAGTCCCTCTACATACGCTTTCTCGGCTGAGTCTGTCACCTTGTTTGGTTTACCTTCTGGCGTTGGTTTGCAGGCTATCGCGTCAGACTGAGGGTCTCTCTACTCCTTGTTCTGGATGACGAGGCAAGAGATAAAAGAGTGATGAGGAATGTTATATTTATTCCATACTAACCCGACTCACCCAACGAATGGCGTTGTACGTGTCCTCGAAGTTACTAAAGTAACCTATATAATTACGAGTTAGCTAAGTAAATATTTTATGATTTTTTAATATCTTATGATTTTTTTCTATAATCTAATCTTCGGTTTGATATATATATATATATAAAAGAAAACCTACGGATTTGTAGTTTTTAAAAAAGTTTTAAGTGAAACTATAAAATCATAAGATTTGGAACAAGATTTGGTATGATAATAATTTGACAAATTCATGTTTGAAAATAAACTAAACTAAAATAAATATTTTTTATTCTTCAAAATACTAATTAGGGATGGCATACCCATCCCTCTATGAAATATGTTTGAAAATAAACTAAACTAAAATAAATATTTTTGATTCTTCAAAATACTAATTAGGATATGGGTCTATGTTATGTTTGAAAATAAACTAAACTAAAATAAATATTTTTTATTCTTATCAAGGATTCTATCAAGAAGGAGATGTTATTTTATTATTTTAGATCTAACTAATCCTATGAATTACTCCTAAAGGTTCACATCAGAATAATGCTAGTTGATGAGAATAGTCTTAGTTGATGAGAGTTACTTCGGAAACAAAAAAAATAAAATTGAAATTTTAGTTATCTTATCAATTGTAAAAAAGGCCTCACTTCTAAAAGGCCTCAAACTAGTTGAGGTATGTTCTTACTTATATACCACTGATCCTTTCCAAGTTTAACCGATGCGGGATGTGAGACTTTGCTTGCCCGTCGGGTAGCAATATGTTTTTTCTGGGTTCGCATGTAAAAAAATATCAAATTTAATATTCAATTATATAAATGGTATTTTCAAAATATATAGTATCAAATGACACGTGACGGACATGGCCGCTTGTTAACACATGGCTTAGGACTTTTTGGCTCTGATACCATGTCAAGAATATATAAGTGTGAATACTAGTATGATATTGTCCGCTTTGGGTCGGCTAGAGGACCCTCACGGCTTTGCTCTTGGTGTACTCCCAAAAGGCCTCATACTAGTTGAGAGTTTCATTCACTTATATATTGTATATTATTTTCAGTCCTAAGCGATGTGGGACAGCTGATCAAGTGAGGGAGCAAGTTTATTCTCTAACATTTTATAATCTATTATTAATTAATATATGTTTTAGGTATATATTAGTAAATATTTTTTAATTTAATTAATAATATTATTATTAGACCGAAAAATAAAAATATTTTTAAAGGAGAAATTGAAAAATCAAATTCAATATTTAAATATCGAATGATATTTTTCAAAATATACTGTAATCAATGATAAGTAGCAAATATTTTGTTTAAATGTCGAATGATATTTTGTTTACTTAAAAAACTTACCATGTTATTTTTCAAAATATAATGACTAATCTCAGTTTTGCAGAGAAAAAGAACAAAATATTTTAAATTAAAAAATTGAAAAATCAAATTTAATGTTTAAATATAGAATAATATTTTTTCAAAATATATTTTATATATTAACAAATAATGAATTATTTTGGTATATATTATAATACAAATACTAGTATAGTAATTTTATTTTAAGTTTGATAAATAATATTAAATAATTGTTTTTATATAATATTAATAGCACTATTTAAATCCATAACCCATGACATAATAAATTTTCAAACCCATGACCCCGTGGATTTTTTTTTAAATCCATAACCCATCTCATTGTATCGCCTCGGAAACCGCGACTTCGGAAAAAATTGTCATCCCTAATACTAATAAACAAAATATCATCACTTTCTATTTTTAATTAACCTTCCTTTGATTAACCGTTAGAGTGTTATATTTAATTTAATAAAAGAGAAAAAATAATAATACAATATCTATTATTATAATTTATACGAAAAGAATTTGTTGCTTTAACAGGAACGAAGGTTTAATACTTTAGACTTAAAACCTGGTATGCTATTAGTTACAAAATTGATATGATAGCACTATTTAATCTATCGACGGGGACTTACAGGTTAGTAGAAAACATGATTTAAAATTAACAGAGAAGGATTTTTGTGTGACCACGATAAAATACATAACGATAGGCTAAATGGTTATAAGTTATTAAAATTTGAAAATTTTAAAGATGTTTTTTTGAAAATTCGTGGTTTTTTTTTAAAACTATTTTTTCAACCAAACATACAATTTTTTTTTTAAATTTGAATAAATTTTATAACTGTTTACGGGTTAAGTATGTAACAACACAATCTCAAAATCTCTTATTCATAATTTTTAAAATATTTAAAGAACCAGTTTATCAATTTATTTTTGGTTGATTTAATCCAAAACTCACGATCCAATATGATTGATAAAAAAATAAGAAAACAATAAGTTTATCCAAATTTTAATTAAAAGTATATATAAATAATATGTATCTCAAATTTCCTAATTTTTTTAATAATTCTTTTTAATAATTCTTTTTAATAATTAATTCTTAATTTTATTTTATGTTTGAAAAAGATATTATAAAATACATAAATAATTTTTTTTTTGAAATTTCATTGTTAAATAGTTGTCTTTTTCATTTTTAATTTTAATTTTTAGTTGCGGAAGATTGAAATTAACATTTACAAATTCAAACTTTTTTTCTTAATTAAAATTAAATTTGTCAAAAGTTCGAACAATTCGTCTTAAATTTTATTAATATATACTTAACCTTTTGATATTTTATTATCGATTGAATTAAAATACTGAATTTAACAAAATATTTGTTGTGCTAAAAAAAAACTTAAAAAATAAAATCTAACCATTAATGTTTAAATATTAAATATTTTTGTAGCATGAGTTTTAGTTTTGGATTATATTTTATTATCTAATAAACCAATAACTAATATAGAAAAGCTCACAAATGATAAATATATAAAATAGAGGAGAAAAAAAGTGACTAATAACTTTTATAGACAATAATAACGGTTCAATTACTGAGTAAATACACCATAATTATTGGTTTATTTATATTTTATATTATATCTTAGCACTATTACTTAATTTAAAAAGATGTTTGATTACAATTATCTCGTTCCTGTTGTAATATAATTTTTTGTTTATATGTGTATATATTTTTTGATAATTTTTTATTTATTTTTAAATTATGATATAAGCGTTAATTCGTGTTTATTATTTATTAAATATTTTAAAAAAGTTGGAACACCTTTCCCTTCGAGTTTTTTGAGCTCTTTATGTAAAAGAGTTCTAAAAATAAATAAATTATGAGATTGAGAGAGATGTTCCACCTGGAATACGATAAAAAAAAAAGGTATGATATCATTGAGATTGTTGAAGATTTTTTTATCAACCTTCTTTGGTTAGTATATGCAAAGCTCCAAGAAATTTATTTTTTACCGATATTTCACATCTTTGCATAGATAAATATAATACTTATAACAAAGAAAAATGTTAGTCAGGAATAACATGTTAAGCTAATTACAAATAATAAGTCGTTTAAGCTTCATTATTACTATCATTACTGCACTTATAACTCAGTCATTAGGTTTTATATAGACCATATCCAATTTTTTTACACATATAATGGTACTTAATGTATTAGGGACATGCGAATGATTGAAATAAATTTTCATTTTACACTTGAGAGTCCATTTGGTAAGCCAATCGGTTGCGTCGGTTTTTATTCTATATATGTGAGTTAGAGTCATATTAGAAGTCACCGGACTTCTAAACAAAACATGTATAAATCAAGGGTCAAAGCAGAATTAACATTAGAAAGAAGCTCAACAAGAATTTTGGAATCACATTTGATGCCAATCCTGTCAATGTTTAGGATTTTGCAAATTAAAGGGCCATCAAAGAGGGCTCCAACCTCAACCAGCTTAGGATTAGTTTCTCTATAAAGCCTATCATAGCCTTTAATTATGTTGCCATGACTAGACCACTCCCACTAGCCTCTCCATTAGACAAACAAGAGCCATCAAGATTAAGCTTATACTACAATGACTTGGGGAAGACCAGTTAAGAATGTTGACTTGTTTTAAAGGTAGTTAGATGGTTGAAGCAACCAAGAACTATAGCAACATGCTCATCATTAGACTAGTGAATATTTTTAAAAGAAGCATAGCTTGATCATCAAGATTAATGGTCATGTCAACTTTAATAATTATATTATCCCTTTGTTTTTGTGCTTGAGGTCATGTATCATTTCTTTACCAAGAAGAACATTATCTTGGATGTCCGTGTCAAGGAAAAAGTCACCATGAATATTATATATAATTTTAGGGAGAAGAATTTCAAGAATTATTGAGAAGTTTAGATAGAATTATGATTAGGATATTGGGCTAATAGGTTTAAACTCTTTCCATGAAGTAAGATTGTTAGACTTATGAATTGTGAAGAATAAGATTATTGACAACATTATGGATCTCCTCCACATTGGGATAGACATTAGGTTTCTATTATCATCCTCATTTACTAGGTTAGGAATTAAGTCTTGAAGAAAGTCCAAATTAACATTAGGAGGAATCTCAATAATGGAAGATTTAAAAAACATATCTTGTTCCCATCTTTTATCCAATTTGAGTGAGATTTTCGAAGCCAATAAGACTCTTCTTTAGGAAGAAGATGAAGATGTCATATCTTAGCTTTATCTAGGGTTCTTATCTTCAGGAGAGTTATAATTATGGTATTTAAGATCTAGAGAAATGATAGTATCTTTAGTTTCAGATATTGAATCCAAGATATTACAAAAACAAATTTTGTTCCCATCTATAATAGTGGATTTGAGCCTCTTTAATTCATGCCAAAAAATGTTACTCCTATTACCATTGACGTATTGATTCCAACTATGTTCTACAATGGACAGGAAATCACCACGTAAGGTCCATATATTTTGAAAACGAAATGCATGAGGAACAGGGAGGAGATCTAGACGGCGACGTGGAGGATTTGGTTTCAAGGGAAAGAGTGGTGCAAAGTCTATTAGGCATAGATATTTCATCGATATTGGAGGAGGGTTTTGCTTCGTTGAGCTTAACCGGGATGTTTTTGTTTGAAGGACAGGAAGCAGAGCTTTTCTTCTGATATTTGAAAGTAGTGCGCGTCTCAACCATGGTTTCAGGGAGGCGATAGAAGCACTAAGAGAGAAGGATGGTAAGAGAAGGATGGTGTAGGGTTAGGAAAAGATGAAGAGGTTGTTTATAGGGAGTTAATGAGTTCGAGAAGTCGATCCATTAGAGTCTGTTGTAGGGATTAGGACAAGGTAGTGTTATTATGTAAGGAACTAAAGAATATTAAGGAAGAGAGAGAGAGAGAGCATTAAGGGCCAATGATAACTATTGGAGGAAACAAAATATTAACTCTTTGGCTAATGAGAGAAATGCAGTTTAGGTCTCCCACTTCCAAGAAAAGAACTCCCTAATAAACTGCCTGAAAAAAAATGTAACTGCCAAGTTAGAGAGAAGTTATGAATGCAACAAGAAACCGTCGAATTCATAACTCCACTGTCACCACTGCAAGTCTGGAAACACGGCTGGTTGATCATAAGCGAGAAAGCATGGGTATAAGGATGATTCCGGCGAGGCCATAATCTGCAATTTGAAGGAATGATGGTGAAGAGCATAGTCTAATCCCGATGGATTTTCCGACATAGGGAGAGTGGTGTTCTGTCAGAGGTTGACAAACTCTTCAGGAGTTGAATCCAAAAAGTCATATACATGACGATCGGGAAATACATGTAGTCCCAGAGCTTGTAATTTGAAGCAAAAACAAAGGCTATCATGCTTCTGTTTACTGGCAGAAGCGTTGGGGGGGGGGGGGGCGAGTTGAACATGAAAGAGGACGAATGGCCTTGCATTGGCTGCCATATGGAGCAAGGTAGGAATCATGAAATCCAACAAAACCCCCGGTGTAAGTAGCTTCTGATTCATGATTGTGTGATTGGAGGATTAAAAACATAGTGAACTAAGATAGGATCAACCATTTTGAACCTTTCTTGATCTTAGATTACACAAATTGATAAAAAAAAATGGAGAAAAACTCCTCATCAACAAGCATGAGAGCTTGTGATGAGGGGTTTGGTCTTAAAAAGGTGGACAACAAAGTGTTTTGTTTTGAAAATTCATAGTTTTTTGTTCGAAAAATAATGCGAAAGGTTTTTCATATTTTGTTATACTCAAGTTTATTTATATTGACAATTAACTAATATATAAGCAATAAAATTCTTTTTTTTATTTTGAAAAGTATTCATAAGGTAGGGTTTTCAGAATATATGTTATAAATTAAAACTATCCATAACTATTTGGAGGCAAAGTTTATCAAAAACCACAAGCAATATAAATATATTTATAAACACAAAACATGTATAACTTGATAATTACTTATTTTTAAACTTGAAAAAAATATATTGTTCAAATTATAACTAAAAAAAATAATATATATTCGAACACAAGCAAAAATAAATCATTGATTGATATTTTTAGTCTTCTTTTGCTTTACCTTCTTATTTCCTAAATCAAATTACACAAGTACGAACTAAAAATCAATTGTTTTTTCACCACCAAATTACACGTAATTACGTAACTGGAATATAATTTTTTTTCCAGACTTATTTTGCAACCAAAGCACTACTTACACAATTTTTTCTTCTTATTTATGCAACTCATTTTGCACGTAATTTTGCAATTGAACACGCACCTAATGTGCACGTAATTTCACAATTGAACATAATTTCTTTTTACGCAAGTTATTTGCATGTAATGTTGAAACTGAACACAACTATATTTTCATAACCCAATTACATGTAATTTCTAACTGAAATATAGTTACTTTTTCAGACTTATTGTACAGCCCAATTAGACAGAATTATGTATCTAAAAATATTAAAAATAATATATTGAATTCGTATTGAATTCAATATTGCCTTTTGGTTCCCATCTAGGTATATTGAATTCGTATTGCCTAGTGGAACTCATTTTCTCCTCAAGACAAGCCCGATTGAGTAGATGGAAATGAATAATTAAATTTTCCAAAGTTTGATTATTAAGGATTAACATATTTGTAGTATAAAGCCATCTCGAGGCCGTGCATGTGTTAGCACTACCACCAAAATGTTTGGCACTTTTGCATCCTTAACAGATTGGATCCTCAATCAGATCTTTCGTTCCCACTTTCCGCGTGTCCTCCTCATATCTTCTCTCTTTCACCAGCATCTCCTTTATTCATATGCTACAATTACACTAAGATAATATCATTGTCTTCTTTCTTATCCTTAGTGTCAAATGTCTAAACGGCGGGCTTGACTCTGCGAGCCTGATATAAGATTTGCTAATGTAAATACAGAAAGTATTTTTCTTGTTTACTTTTCAATCATTGCACCAAACTCTCAATCTGAGTCGGTGATGGCAACCATACATGCTTCTTTCTTGGTATGCTTTTGATCGTATGAGATTTTGGTTGTTTATTTGGTGGAATTTCCATTTCAATCTCTTTGTCGACCACGTTTGACATTTTAGGGTTTAGATTGTTTTACTCTTGATAGAAACATCTTAGTTACTATTGATATAAGGTGGTTCATTCACATCTCCATCTTGAAGTATTATAAATTCTGTCATAACATCAATCATATCTAATAATATCTTAGAACCATTCATTTTCTAATTCATATTCTCACTTGGATTTTAGTTTATTCAAACGGTCTAAATCTTTCAAAAACTGATGTATCATCTTTTTATTTAGAATAACCCATATTAACCAATTACACCTCTTCGCTAACCTTTTCTCTCTCTTAGAAAATATTTGTTTGGTACTACCTCAATCAGAACTCAAAACCTCAAGCCTTCCATTTTATCTTAACATGTATGTACTATATACAGTCTGTTCATTATATTTGTTTTATGTTTCTTACACGTAATATTTACTAAGAAAATATTTAAATAAATTTTGTGTTTTTTTGGTTTATATCCTTTCAAAAGAAATTATTCAATACAATTATAGAGAGTTTTTCTATTTGCTTCTTTGTTTACTATACAGTTTTAATTTATTTTCTTGTCTTTTATTTTTAGATTTGATATGTTAGATTTGGTATCTTTTAAATTTGATAATTTTATCCAAATTCATAAATAGAATATAAAATTGATTTGACATTTGTAAACAATATATTAGAAATATATACAGATTTATTAGAATATAAAATTGATTTGACATTTGTAAACATAAATAAATTTAATTATCATTAATAAAATTAATTTTTTTTTTTTAAAAATATATTTTATGTTAGCTAGGTATTTTTAATGTTAATTCAATTTAATAAAAAATAGAGTAACCATATTATTTAATCTAATAATTATTAAATTAAAAATATTAATTTCTACTAAATTTTAGTATAAAACAATAAAAATAAATAATCCTCAAATCCCATAAAATTATAAAATTTGATAATTATTTATTAATTAATTAATTAATAAGTTTGATAATCCGATAACTATTTTCTATAATAATCTTTTATAACTAAAACATATAATAAAATGACATAATATAAATTATTTATTATTTTTGCATATGATAAAATTTTGTGACAAGATATTATTATCGGAAAAAGTCATAATTTTACCCGACATAATAAGCTAGAGATATTTTAAAGTTTATCTTAATGAAGTTATTTAGAAAACAAATATCTTGTCACAAAACAAATCTCAATTTCTTGATTAAACAATTGTAATTTTATCGCAATAAATTTATTTTTTCTTACAATTTTTATCGTCGTAACAAATTTGGCGTATTTGATTTGAAATTTTATTGTCACTATATAAGGTTTGGGAGAATTTCCATTCAAATACCTTAGCCAAGATAAAATATTGAAATCGAGAAAGAAATATAATTCAATATGTCTTTTTATTCAAATGTGTGATAAATCTTCAAATAAAGATTTTGGTTAGTTTTATGGGGTTTACATAAAATATCTTACCAATCGCTTAACTACACGTGTTCCTAATCATTAACTTATACATCTCATTATGTTATAACCGCCTAACGAACTTTTGTAATCACCTTTCATATGATGACACAAGTAAATACATTTACATTCGTTTAACAAACTCTCAACATAATCGACTTATATTTGGCATATGACCCTCGTCATAACTCTCAATACAAGTTTCTTCATAAATTGGAGGACTTAGAGAAAATATAGAGACCTTATAGAAACAGGCTTAACTCTTCTAGCCCAAGCCAGCCTGCCCTACAAATACTGGGTACAAGCTTTTGAGACTGCTGTATATCTCATCAATAGACTACCTACACCTATTATGACTAATAAGTCTCCATATGAACTCATATTTCACAAAGAACCTAACTATCTAGTTTTGAAAACATTTGGGTGTGCTGGTTTTCCCTGCTTAAGGTATTCTCAAACTCATAAAGTCCAGTTTTATTCTATAAAATATGTGTTCTTGGTCTGAATAACCTATAAAGCTTAGTGACAAATAATGTTTTTGGATTCCACCTTATATTTATTTAGGGGATCATGTTTTCTACCAACAAACTACTCATATAGTGTCTTAGTTGTTGCTTTTGGTATGAATTTTCTTTGCAAGATATGCTAAAAACTTATTTTTTCTCCCCATAGGAAAAGTAATAAGGATATATATTAGCGATCATACAGCTAACTTTTTTATAAAATGTTTAATTTCGTCGTTTAAATATACCATTGTGTGTATTTTTTATTATATTAGTTGATAATGGTGTAATTAGTCTAGCTCGAAGCAACGAGTTTCTAAATCATATCTAAATATTTTAATATATAATTAGAGTAAGTCAAAGTTGTAATTAATTTCATATCTTTGTGGTTAGAGAAATATCTTTATTTATCTCTTATATATGTGGGATATATTATATTTTGTAACACGGCCTATATATAAAGGTGCCCCTTTAATCAATAAACCTAACACATACCTTTCAATCTTTACCAACTCTTTTACTTGTCCATTTTTTTATATTACTCATTTTTCGTCAAGATTAAGCATAAGCACATTTATACTTATATTACTTCTCCACTTTTCCAATTTTGTAACATCTTTTATTCTTTATATATGTAGCATATATTTATTTTTCAACACGACCTATAGACAAAGGTCCATCTTTAATCAATAAACCTAACATACTTTATGATTTTTATCCATTGTTTTACTTCTCCACTCTTTACATTACCTATTTTTCATCAATCTTAAGAATTAACTCCTCTATACTCATATCGATCTCCGGTTTGGATAGTTCTTGCGATACTAATTTATCGACATCAATTGGTAATGTGTGCGATAAATCGAGAATTTTAATTTTTATTATCGTCAAGACAAAAAAATTATTAAAATGTCGAACAAAGTTAAAAACACGAATCTGATGTCAAGCGACACAGAAGAGATTGATTATGTCTCACATTGATGATTAAAAACCTATGCGGTTTAAAAGTCAGCGACTGAATATGATTCTTCAGAATGACCAGCCGAGATCGAGGTGTCTGTCGAATTGCTAAAAAATAACATGTTAGAAACTCTTTCTTATACAAAAAAGTTGCTAATATAGATTTGGAAAGACAAACGAGATGGCGATATAAGATATGGTACAGTCGGATACAACATTGCTTATCGGGAAAAGAGTAACAATCTGGAGGAGAAGTTGAGAAAAGAAAGGAGAAACCCTTTAAAAGACCGTCATTTAACTAGTACAAAAAATGAAAGGCTATCACCCATTCTTAACTAAGTTAGTATTATAGACCAACAAATCATAATTTAATCTCGGTCGCGAGTGTAGTTCAACTCCTAACAAACTGTCAAACATCAACTTGTACTCTTTTTAAATGATGTAGGTTTAGAATTAGAAAATATATTTTAGTCAAAATATTATTTTATTCAATCGGATATATAATACTCTTTGTAAGCCTTTTTGGGATGGTGGATTGAACACAAGAAAACTTTGTGATATTCAAAAAACTTTCTCCCAAAAGTTTTGGTTTATTTTTAGGAAGAATGATAATGTGTGGGCTAACATCATGCATAATATATATAGCAACATTATTCACACTATATAAACTACTCATAATAAATCTTAATTCTCTTACCTGGAAAAGGCTTTCATGTATCAAACAAACTTACTCTTACCTAGAAAAGGCTTCCGGGTATCAAGCAAACTGCTGAAGGAAACATTAGATGACATTTGGGGAAATGAGATATCGACTTTTGGGCTGATGACTGTTATAATCATCATCCAATTCTAGACCACAACAACAATTGGCTCATTGATGCCAATTTAAAGGAAACTATGATTCTCTGTTCACTTAAATCAACAATATTAATCGTATATTAGTTTCCTTGGACATCGCTAATGTTTTCTCTATAAAGCACGAGTCTTATGTTAAAAATTCAGGGTTCATAATAGGTTGCATATCGATTAGTAACACCATTAATAAACCTATGTACCTCAAGTGGAAGGCTCCAACTGAAAATCGAATTAAGATGAACATTGATGCGGCGTGTCTCGGGAATGGAGAATCCACCGGAGCTTTTATCTTCAGAGACAGCATTGGAGAAATAATTTATGGTTCAACCAACACATTTGGAAAATTAACTCCCTTTTTTGCTGAATCTAGAGATTTACTAGAAGGGCTTCTAATCTGTAAGAAAAATAATTGAAGTAAAGTTTACATAGAATCATAGTGTTTATGGTTGATTAATTGCTAGTGACAAATCTCCCTAGTACCTTAGTCCTTTACTCCATATTTGCAAGAATCTAATTACTTCGGATATGAGTATAAAACATATATCCAGAGTCCATAATTAAGCAGCCGATTGATTTGCTAAATGGACTCTATGATGCAAGAAAAAACTCATTTTTTCTCAGTTTCAATTTCCAAATCAGTTGAACCATAGTTCTATTCGAAAGTTTGGGGATCGATTATATTAATTCAAATTCGGAATAATTTTGAATGAGGTTGTTTTGTAATGATGTTTTTAGTTTGTTAGTCTATTCAGATTAGCAAAACAAATGGTGGTATTTAAAGATGATGTGGATTTACCAAAAGATTTCTTTTGGAATAAATAGAGCTCGATGTTGGTTAATTGGGAGTCTTGAAGATAAGATTTGTTGAAGGCTTAAGAAATTGAAAATCTTAAAGAAATATGGTTCTTACTTTTGTATAGTTGTAAATTTGTTTTGATGGGACTCTTTTTATACTTTGTCTCATTCTTAGGGGCTTAAATATATTTCAAATGTGTTGAGACGAAGATTTGTACTCTCAAAATATTTAGTAATTAATTATTATTTTTAATTAAAAAAGCAAATATATAATATTTATTATTTTTCATTTAAAAAATATAATTAATAAAAGTATTTATTAATGATTAAAAACATAATATCAAATAAATAATAAAAATAATACCTTCAATAAGTTTAGGTTAATTATCCTCTAAACTAATATTTATTGTCAAACCCATATTTTAAATTTTATATATAACAAATCTGTATTTGATGTTTTATTTTAAGATTGTCAAGGGTTTAACGACTGTTATGAACCCAATAAATATATATTAATTATGTGAAGTAAATATTTAATTTAATTTAAACTTTTTTGAAACATATATTAACTGTCAATTATTATCATGACAATAATTGATTCATACAATATTTATTTAGCTAATTTTAGCACCTGGTTACATTATTATTTTCTAAATCTAACAATTATATGGTGAGAATAAAAATAAATATTATACAAAAGTTGAAAAACATAAAAAAAATAAATGGAGTTATAATTATAATATGGGAAATAACACACTAAGTACTTTTGTGCAAAACCTATTACTATCTAGTACTCAAAAATGGTTTAATGCTCACTTAATACCCATCTCAATAAAACAATTCCCTTTCAAGACCTAATTGTTTTTAATACCATAACTACGATTAACCTAGTATATAAGCCTTATTGTGAGAATTAATGTGTATTTTCACCAAATCATCAATTTCAAATTTTGAATTTTGAATTTTAAAAGAGCTTCCACTCTCCATCTGTCTTCTCTTACTTTTTTTTCTCTCTCCTCTTCTTCTGACAAACTTGAAACCCTGCCAACCAAACAAAATCAGTCTAAAGATGTCGACCAACCAAAACCCTAGAAATGAAAAGAAAAACTATTTTTTTTAATAATTACATACCTTGCAAGTAATCACAGTTCTCTGCTTCTTTACGAACAACATCAAGAACTGAATACCTCAGCTCAGCTCCCTCAGTGTAATGACCTTTAGCCCAGCTATTTCCGGCGCCGGATTGACCGAAAACGAAGTTATCAGGCCTGAAGATCTGCCCGTTTTACACGACGGACCACCCATTTGCTTGCATCTCAAAAAACTATAGCTACCAAAACAAATTCTAAATGGGCAATTCGTCTGAGCCTGCAGGTCGACCAGACTCCGGCAAAATCGACGATAGATATGGAACAACTAGTCGACTTCTTATACGAAGACCTACCACATCTGTTCGATGATCAAGGTATCGATCGGACGGCCTATGATGAGCTAGTGAGGTTCAGGGCCCCAATAACAAATCATGATATCATAAGTGGTTATCTCTTTAATATTTCTCTGTTAAAGAATGTATTCACTCCTCGATTTCAACTTCATTGGGCCAAGTAGGTCTGACTTCTAACTGTTAGCTGTTAAGTTTTTGAAATGGCAATTTGAAATCATGTTTCTTGACCCAGAAACAAGAATAGAAAGACTCTATCTTGGTGTTTATTGAACATTGGAAGTAAGCTGTAACTGATTTTGGTTTCTAGACATGTCCGTATGACAAAAATACCAGGTAGACTATGGTAATGAAAGTCGCTCTTTTGTCGTGGAAGCCAGAGTTGATCTTTACAGGAACATCTATCATGAATGTCAACCCAGAGACTGGAACATTTTGCAGCTATTTGGTAGTTTCCGGCGCCGGATTGATCAAAAATGAAGTTATCATGCCTGAAGATCTGCCCGTACGGACCAGAGCGGAGACTGTCCATGGTTCCTGGCTCGAGATCCATAAGAACAGCTCGAGGACTCTGCAACCCCTTTTTAAGCTATGTATATCAGTTCCAGATTATCGTACATATGTTTTTCTTTTCTTGACTGTATAATCAGTGTTATCACCCACGGTGATTGGAAAAGTAATTGTCCGGGTGAAATATGAGTTTTAGGGAGTTTTTTCTTGTGAGAGAATAACGAAATTGGTGTGCTTTGTACATTGACCTTCTGTTTTTTTCTTTCTGGTTTGGTCCCAAATTCTCCCTGTCCTTTGAAGTTTGAGGACTTGATGTCATTTGTTCCTTTTGACTGTGTAAATTCTTTTGTAAACTTCTGCTTCAAATTTGATAATTGTTTATGTCTAATTCATAGTTTGTAAAGGAAGTAACGCAAAATTCGAGCTCCTGTTATTTTTTTTACCGCACAGTAGGAAAAGCTTTCAGTTCTTTAGTTATTATAGTTATGTTATTATCTTCATAACTACTTTTAAAAAAATGCAATATTGTGATTACATTGTTAGATATGCTATGATTACATTGCTAGATACTTGTTATATCATTTTGTAGTTGCATTGAAATTAAGTTTCTGATGCCACATTGCTAGATACAGTGTAATACCTCTGCGATTGTAAGCTTACAATAAGATTGCTAGATACGTGTATATGAAGTTGCTAGATACAACATTTTCCAGACATGAACATTCCACTAACATGAAATACATGGACTTCATAATCAGCATCAAAACAGTGGTAGATCGGTTATAACGAGGTTGATAGATACAGCCGCATATTATTGCTAGACCTTATAACGATATTGCTATATACAACATCTGAACATTGCTAGATACATTATAACAACTTTGATTGATACATCATCAAAATATTTCTAGATGGGTTGTAATGAGGTTGCTAGATACGGCATGTGAACATTGCTAGATACAGTATAATGACTTTGGTAGATTCAGCATCAAAACAATGTTAGATGGGTTGTAACGAGGTTGATAGATACAGCCGCATATCATTGCTAGATACCTTATAACGATATTGCTAGATACAACTTCTGAACATTGCTAGATACAGTATAACGAATTTGATAGATGCAGCATCATTTGTAGTTGCATTGAAATTAAGTTTCTGATGCCACATTGCTAGATATAGTGTAATACCTCTGCGATTATAAGCTTACAATAAGATTGCTAGATACGTGTATATGAAGTTACTAGATACAACATTTTCAAGACATGAACATTCCACTAACATGAAGTACATGGACGTCATAATCAACATCAAAACAGTGGTAGATGGGTTATAACTAGGTTGATAGATACAACCGCATATCATTGCTAGATACCTTATAACGATATTGCTAGATACAACATATGAAAATTGCTAGATACATTATAACGACTTTGATATATACAGCATCAAAAGATTTCTAGATGGGTTGTAACGAGGTTGCTAGATACAGCATATGAACATTGCTAGATACGCTATAACGACTTTGATAGATTCAACATCAAAACAATGGTAGATGGGTTGTAACGAGGTTGATAGATACAGCCGCATAAAATTGCTAGACATGTTATATAGACATTGCTAGATACGTTATAAGGAGATTGATAGATACAACAGTGTAACATTTCTAGACACGATATAAAGACATTGCTAGATACAGCAGTATAGGATTGCTAGCTAAGTTGAATTTATTCATACAATAAAAATGACAGGATCTTCCTATAAACTTTAGAATAACATGACATTGGTAGAAATACTATAAAAATTGATAGTAATACTAAAGTTGGTAGAAATGACATTGGTAGAAATGATTTACATAACATTTTTGATATCCTTAACACAATCAGATATGTTGCAGTTCTTGACGGACAACAGCAGGTGGCTTTGCAGGGTCGGAAAACGATCGGGTTAGATCTTTCTTCCCTTTACCAATACCTACTGCTTCTATAAGAGGAGCCAACCCAACTGCAGCTTTCAATGTGAATATGTATTCTTCAACTTGCATTTTTTCCTTCTGAAAATGTCTTAGACACCTACATTCACAAATAATCATATTCATTTCCAAAACTGACAGTACTGACCTTCATTTGATTGTGCGTTGATAATGATATCAATATACTGTACAGGTAAATGACACAAATTGTAAACCCAATAAATTTCTATAGAGCGGAGGTACAAGCAAATTATACGATAACAACCCCTACAACAACAATCAACAAACGGGTATCACCAGTTAGTTACATTCACACACAGACAGTACGGAAGACGGTGAAAACAACGTACCTGCTCGACGGAGATGGAGGCGGAGGCGGTGGATGGTCGACGAAGGTCTAGACGATGGAATTATCGGTATTGGGTCGAAAGTTACGGTGGCCGGAACGGTTACGGTCGACGGTTGACTTCTAGATGTTTCGATTCAAAATCAACGTTTTGGTTCGCTCTCGTTTTATGTGTTTGTCTCTCCTCAAATTTAGGAATGTGAAAGTGGAGGGATTTGGAACCCAAAAGTCAGATTCAAAGGTGAAAAAAGTGGATTTCAACCAAAAAGCCTCCTTTTATACCCTAAAGGGTATTTTTGTCCAAAATATGGCTTTAGGTATTTTATGGAACTAGTCTAAAAGTGGATACCATTTTGGTATTTGAAAGTTGACTAGGTATTTATGGGTAGTTTCCTCTTATAATATTTATTTAGATTAATTCTAATATAATAGATAAAATATACTTTTTTAAAAATAAAATTTGATTTTTTTTATGTGAGGTAATAAGTCAATTTTATAAATATAAAATTAATGGTATCACGTTTCAAAATTTCCAGTATCCAATTTTATAACCGTTTTGATTGTATTAAGTAATAATTTTTAGTATTTATACATATGGATCGTAATTAAAATAATGACTAAAGCATGAACGAAGAAAATATGTATTTGTGCTCAAAAATATTCTACTAAAAACAAATTAAAACTTATTAAAATCTCATTTATCCATATTATTAAGAAAATGTATATGTTATATAAAATATTAAAATAATGACTATTATAAAATTAAAGAGTTTACAAAAATGTTTTTTTAAACAACTTCAATCTCCTATGTGATTTCATCTGCTTTCATTTGCAATCTCGCTCTCACCGTTATTTATATTTCGTGAAAAAGAGATTACACCATTTCACACCCTTTTTAAACAGATTTTGGAAACATGCAATTTTTATTTATTCCAAGAGCAAACCTTGAAGGAGTTCTTCAATAGCTATTCATTCAATTTTTTTTTTGTTTCTAGTCATCTATGTCTCAGATTAAATTATATCGTCAGGGCATGTGACAACGAACAATTTCAAGAAGAGCTTTTAGTGATCAAATAAGAAAAACGGCTTTGAAGAAGTTAAATAGAAGACACTTTTCTTTGGTTTATGTTTAGTTATTTTCCTTTGCTGTACCTAAGATATTTTAGTATGAAATGAAAGATTAACCCTTTCAAAAAACTTTGTTTTATGTGTTCTCCAAAATAAAATAAAATAAAAACACACAATTTTTGTTTAACGCGTGCATCTACAAGAATTAGAATGATTAAATCCTACATATAGATGATTCAGAAGGATTAGCATCCAAAATTATGTATTAGAACCACAATGTCTCATACGCTAAGATGTGATGATAGTTAGGCGAGTGTGGTGAGAGGCAGTGGGAGCGTGTATATACGAGCTCGTTGAGGTAGATTTTGCCCGAGGGAGAAATCCTTATCCTTTCAGTACTTGAAACAGTCGGATAAAAACTGCCAAGTATGGGTTATGCAGATGAAAATTCTCATGCGCACTCAGGGAGTTTAGGAAGCAGCGTCAACGGTTGAGACACAAAGAGAAAAACTTGCACTCATTGTACTCGACTAAGGATTGAATGAAGAGACACTATATCAAATTATGGATAAAGACACTCCAAAAGGAGTGTGTGATGCGTTAAAAGTGACTCACGTTGGAGCAAAACGTGATGTTAAAGTCAAAACTCAAGCATTAAAAAGAGAACTAGACAGATGAACATGGTTGAGAATGAATCCACTGATGAGTATACGAAAAAGGTGACCATGATAGTCGGTAAGATAAGGCCGCTTGGAGTAAATGTTGAGAACAACTATGTAATCAAAAAAATACTTAGATCTGTGTCATAAAAATTCATGACAGTGGCCACGACTATTGAGGAGTTTAGTGACATCCCTTCCAAGTTTATAGAAGATATCATAAGTTCTTTAAAATCCTTTGAAGAGAAGATGAAAAAGTTTGAGAATAAGAAAGGTTTTAGGATTTACTATGATATGTATCACCCATGCTCAAGTACAGAACAAAATAAAAAGCATAAAAGAACACAAGATTTAACGTGGTTCGAAAATTTTCTACGTCTACGGGCTCTGTCATAGATATTTTTTTAATATGATAGAAAAAGGATTACATATTTTCATATTATTTTTTGTGTAGTCCGAGTAATCTATTTATAGGGAATAAATAAACTTACTAGACAATATCCTTAATGGGATCATATACACAAATATGTTAACGACATTATTCAACTCATACTTAACATGCAAACTACTTAACAAGCAACATGACAAACAATATTTATTGCCAAACAAATATGTTGAATGTTGAATGTGGAATATTATTTCTTCACCATCAACAAATCTTCCCCTTGAGGAGAATACCCTTTCTTCACTATCAACAAAGAAATTTCTATTCTTCTGACTCACCAAATGACCCTAAGGAATTCAGTTGATGATGCAAACACCAATACAGTTTAGGCAGTCTCTAAACTTTCGAACTCATACTGTATTGGTCATTATATTTTATAAATTATCGTGTGTATATTTTTTTTTCACATAAACAATTATCTTTGATATTATATCACGAATAACATGACACCTGACATCTATATGCTTTGTAATCTTGTGGTACATCTGGTTCTCTGTAAGGTGTATGAACTTTGGTTGTCATAGAACACTTTTATAGTAATCTTCTTCAAGCCTATAACTACCACCAAACCTTGCAACCACATTGCCGCTTAACTGCTTCTTGTACCTCCATATACTTTGCCTCTGTTGTAGACAAAGATACAATAGCTTTCAATTGTTGTTTCCAAATGATCGCACTCTCATATAAAGTAAATACGTCTCCTATGAGAGATCTCCTTGTATCCATATCACCTGCAAAATCAGAATAAATAAAAAACCAACCACCGATACTGCAATATCATTCAACGATCCACCAATATTAGTTTTGCTAAAACTGAAGCCAACGTTCACAATATTCTTAAGATACCAAAATATCTATTTCACTTCATGCCAGTGTTCTTTCTTAGGATATCTCATGTACCTACTAACTATACTAACCGCATGTGAAGTATCGAGACGTATGTATATCATAGCATACATTATACTGCAAACTGCACTTGAATATGGAACCTTTAACATTTGTTCCAACTTAACATCGTCCTTGGCCGCTCCTACTGCAGACAACTTGAAATGAGCGGCAAATGGGATACTAACTGCCTTAACGTCAAGCATGTTGAGCCGTTGTAGAACTTTCTCAATGTAGCTTCATTGAGACAAGTGTAATGATCATACATTTATGTTCCTAATAATCTTCATACAAAGAATCTTATTTGCTTTACCCAGATCCTTCATATCAAACTTGGCACAAATTTGCTTCTTTAAATGCATAACGTGTGACATACTACAAGCACCAATAAGCATATCATTCACATATAAAAACAAATAAACATAATAATCAACTGACATCTTTTGATGATACACACCTGTTATATGGACTCCTCCTGAAACCTTTTGACACTATGAATGTATCCAAACGTTTGTACCATATGTTGAAAAACAACATTGGATATTGTCCACACATGTCAAGATTTTTAAAACTTTTTAAATAAAACACTCTAACATTTTCTTCACAAAATCAACCTAATGCTCATTTGGCCCTCTTCATAATTACTAATCTTGCCATGCATATGAATGAATTTAGATCAAATTTTGTATGCGTAGACATGGTGCCCATATGAATTAAAGTTCACAAAGTATTTTAATCAAATCCCTATGACTTATTCAATTCCTTACATTTGGATCCTTTTTCACGAAAAGATCAATTTGAATAGTTAGTTAGATGTTTTTATCGATTCGTACAGTTTTCTGAAAGTAGTCCACCGAAAGATCCAGTTGACCCTGAAGGGTATATTGTCAGCGTATATGAATGTATGCATAATATGTATGATAAGTATGCTGAAAGATATAGATTAAATACAACTACAAATGTAAGGAGTAGTAACAATAGGGGTAGAAGAAGATTTTATATTAACTATGTTCAAATGAAAATGTTACGAAGCAATGAATTTACAGAAACCCCTCAATCTGATAATGAGCTGTCTAGATATTTGAGCACTAGGTTTGATTTTACGAATTTTCCCGACCGTAGTATTGAAGATATCATAAGATGGCGGGGTACCAAAACCGAAGAGTATCCTATTATTTGCAGGTTTGTTAAAGAGATTTATGCAATACCTATCTCTAAAGTTGCAAGTGAGTGTGCTTTCAGCCAAGCGAGGTTGCAATACACGACTAAGAGAACAAGATTGACGGGCAAAGCACTTGGAGTGCTTGTGATAGTAAGGATTTGACAGCGGCGGATAAAAGGATGCAAGACAGAGAGTTTAGAGACGAAATGAATGTAGACGACATGTTCGAAGATTATCCGGATGATTATAGAGATACACCCGAACAAGAAATTATCGAAGAAAACGAAGCTGAAGGTGAATCAAGTGAGGACGAAGATTTTACTTACGAAGAAGACCTTGAAGAAGATGAATGATGTTTGTAATGGTTTTTACTATTTTGTATTTTAATTTGAAAATATATGTACAACTTCTGGCTAGCAAGAGTATAAAATGTGAACGACTACATAAATAAAAAAATCTATTTACCTTTTATTATAATAATAACAATTTTATTATGAAATACTTATAAAATCTTATTTTTGTTTAAAAATTAATAAGAAACACTTGCAATATTTATAACCAAATCACAATAGTAATCACAATAGAAATTCTATAATCAAAACAATTATATTCTAAATAATATATTTGTAATATGATTTTGATATGTTTGATTATATTTATATATTTAAGATATTTTATTTAATATTAGGTAGATATTAAATAAAATATATACATCTAATTATATTTTGATTATAAATTTCAATATTATTGAAAAACCTTTACGATTATAAAATTAATAATATGATTGTCGTATCATAAACAAGATAATCGTAATATGATTTAGATATTGTTTGATTATATTTAGATATTAAAGATATTTTATCTACTATTATGTACATATTAAATAATATATACATATTAGACATATAATTGTATTCTGATTTTAAATTATTAGGTAGTTCTTTAGATCTTTCAAGCTTGAAGTGTATATGTTTAGATGATTTAAATAGTTTATTGTATTTTCGAACTATTTAATATTTGAAGTATAAATTTAAAGTTTTTAGAATGGTATAAGTATATGTATAAACATAAATTACTTGTAAATAACAAAAAAAATTAAAATTGAAAGAGATTTAAATAACATTTAATAAAAAATAGAAGCAAAACAAACAATTCATTAATAATAAAAACCAAACAAGTAACATAGTTGTTCAATCAAATAAAAAAGAAAAACATTACAACGAAAATGCTTTATACAATCAAGTAAAAAACTAATAGGCTTCATTGTTGTTGTCGTTAGGTGGTGGACCTTGCAAATGTATGTTCTCCGTCATCTGTCGCATATACTCCGATTGTTCGGCTTGAGAGTTTTCAAATCACTCATTCCATTGATCTTGTCTATCATGCCACTGCACGTATTGACCATGCCACTAGTTTTATTCACCATGCCGCTGCTGCAGGTGACCTAGTTGATTATTCACTCCTCCCTACCACTACTGTATCTGGCTAAGCTGGTTATTTACCCCCCCCCCCTGCCACTGCGTATATTGAGAATGCCACTCCGTATGTTGAGTATGTACCTAGTGGATATAATCCATCTGCTGCTCATGCGAATGCTTAACAAATTCGCGGTCGGAACGTCTTTCTCAGAACCACCATGAGCTGTTGGATCGAAAGGCGGCTCAATTTATTTCTCAGAAGGTGGATTTGGCGGTTTGGTAAGATTGTTCGCAACCCATATATCATTCAACTCAGGCCTATGGTGACGTCATGCCTGCCATTTTGATATCAACTCTCAATCCCGAGTATATATCTCCTGCAATTTCAAAGAGTTTCTACTTATAGCACTAGTTGGCCTAACCTTCATCGGAGTGTACATACTCAATTCAACTCCTTTCGAAACAAGCAAATAACTCACTATCATCCCATAAGGTATTTTATCTGTCCCAGACCTCATAGCCATATTTCGAATCATCAAACTAGGTAAATTAATTCTTCCCTCATTTCGCACGATAGAAGCACTTAAAAATGTTTGAATATATGAAACCTGCGAATCATTGTTACTAGGGGGAAGAAATAAAATATTTACCAATTTCAAAGCTAATTTCCCATTAGCATCCAAATTACTTCTTATGGTTCAAAATTTACCGTTATTTTTTTAGCCTCCAAACCACAACTGAGAAGCTCTACTGCTTTGTCGTAGGACATAAGCCAATCAGCAGCCCAGCCCGAACGAGGATAAGTGATGGAAGGTAGTTTTTGACCGGTATATGTATCATCGGTTAGAACGAAAAACAATTCTTCAAAATTAGTTTTAAAAAAACTATAGGCATCGCCATCAATTAAACAACTCATTCCTACACCTCTACCATCTGGATCATTCTCAATTAAACGTGCGATGACATAAAACTTGCGTACTAATTCGATATACCATTCACAATTAAATCTAGCAATTGTCATCCAACCTAGGCCATTATTAGGTTCAAGAAGTCTGAAAGTTTTTGCATACCTTCAACTTGGATCAGTTCATCGTAATCCAAATACATACCCGCCCAAATTTTGGTTACACCTCGTCGTGCTAACGAATTACAGACGCGAACATCCCCTTTGCCGTGATGTTCGTAAGTTGCGCTATCTGATTCTTCCACCTCTTCATACCCCAAATCTCTTCGACATTCGTTCTTCGTCTCAAGGATGATGAATCATCTCCTCCACTCTTCCGGGCTTGCTTTGATTTTCTCGAAAAAATTCTACTAAATGTGTATAAAATTTTTATGTTTGAAAATTATATAGAAAATTTAGAGAGAGAATTTTAGGTAACTAGAAAGAGACTAATGGTGGTGTGAAGATAGTTTTTGTTTTTGAAATAACCGTTGGATGACGTCATCCATCCGGGCCATCCGGACAATAGTCTGGATGGTCCGCATGGACCTAACACGTAACAGCTAGTTACCAAACGAGCCGTTGATTTGTCCGGGGCATCCGGAGAATTGTCCGGGCCATCCGGACAATTTTTTTTCCTGAATTTTTGAATTTTTTAAATGGGTCTCCCCTATAAATAGTGAAGACCCCAAATCCAAACTCACAAACTATCTAAATGCACTCTACATCTCTCTAAATCTCTTTACTTGTTCTAGATATTCTATAAAACTTGAATTTCTTATTTTACATATTGTAGTTCTACTTTCGGAATTGTTCGATTTTTTTTCCCGCAAATTGTTTCTATTTGATAAAAACACTTAAATAACGTTGGGATAACATTATAATAGCTCAATTAAGAGCTTCGTATAATTTATCAAGTTATTTACTTGTTGTAGTTATTTAAATTAGTTCTTTTAATTCTAATTTTATTAGTTGTTATTAGTTGGTATTAGTTGGTAATAGTCTAAATTTAGTTTTTATTATTTGCGATATTAATTAGTTTCGATTAGTATTTTATTGCATATTTAAAAAAAAACGTTGTTTTAAGTTTTAAAATGTCTCTAAAACGTAGAAATACTAATGCTCACCCACCTGCTAATGTGAATCTCAATACCGATGATGATGTATGCAATTGGTAGTTTACAACCATTTACTTATGCGGATACTTGGAGATACGAAAATTGGATGCAAGGTGGGGTAAACCCACAAGAAAAATGCATTCCACGTAGCTCTTTGCGATCACTAGCCTTGAAATATTTTTTAAAAAGAAAAAAATACATTATTCAAACTATGCTAACTTTGCCATGGAATGTTCTGATTACTAGTGACATAGCTACTTTTACTGATTTTGATATGACCCTTCATTGGATGGATCCCGAATAGGTACTCCAAAGGAGAATTATATGGTTTGAATCTATTGGTCAGCATAACGCACAATTAATTAAGGAGAGTATGGTTGAATGCACGAATATCTATGGTATTAAAAATAAATTACATCTATTTCGTTCGATAATGTATCTACTAATTTAAATGCTATAAAATTGCTTAGACAAAATTGCAATCCTATTTTTCCTAAATTGTTTCAGACCAGATGTTTATGCTACGTAGTTCAATTAGTTGCGAAAGATGGAATAATGAGGGTTTTGGAAGACTATATTGCTCCTATTAAAAATGAGATCCTATTTTGCACGACCTCCGCTGCTAAAAAAAGAGCTTTTAAAATACTTGTTATTGAAAATGGGAAACAATATAAGAAACTTATATTAGATGTCTAAACTAGATGGAATTCTACTTATGCAATGCTTGCACGTGCTCATGTTTTTAAAGAATAGATTATGACGCTTTATAATGCATCTTATCCTCATATAGTTATTGAAAAACAACATTGGATATTGTCCACACATGTCAAGATTTTTAAAACTTTTTAAATAAAACACTCTAACCTTTTATTCACAAAATCAACCTAATGCTCATTTGGCCCTTTTCATAATTACTAATCTTGTCATGCATATGAATGAATATAGACCAAATTTTGTATGCGTAGACATGGTGCCCATATGAATTAAAGTTCACAAAGTATTTTCATCAAATCCCTATGACTTATTCAATTCCTTACATTTGGATCCTTTTTCACAAAAAGATCAATTTGAATGGCTAGTTAGATGTTTTTATCGATCCGTACAGTTTTCTGAAAGTAGTCCACCAGAAGATCCAGTTGACCCTGAAGGGTATATTGTCAACGTATATGAATGTATGCATAATATGTATGATAAGTATGTTGAAAGATATAGATTAAATACAACTACAAATGTAAGGAGTAGTAACAATAGGGGTAGAATGAGATTTTCTATTAACTATGTTCAAATGAAAATATTACGAAGCAATGAATTTACAGAAACCCCTCAATCTGATAATGAGCTGTCTAGATATTTGAGCACTAGGTTTGATTTTACGAATTTTCCCGACCGTGGTATTGAAGATATCATAAGATGGCGGAATACCAAAACTGAAGAGTATCATATTATTTGCATTATTTGCAGGTTTGTTAAAAAGATTTATGCAATACCTATCTCTACCGTATCATCCCTTTCTATTTTTAATGAACCTTCCTTTCATTAACTGTTACAGTATTATATTTAATTTAATAGGAGAGAAAAAAAAGTAATAAAATATTTATTATTATAATTTATACGAAAAGAATTTGTTCCTTAATTACGGAGGAAGGTTTAATACTTTAGACTTAAAACCTGGTATGCTATTAGCTACAAAATTGATATGATAGCTATTTAATCTATTGACGGTGACTTATAGGTTAGTAGGAAACATGATTCAAAATTGACGGAGAAGGATTTTTGTGTGACCACGATAAAATACATAACGATAGATTAAATGGTCCTAAGTTATTAGTTGGTTTGGCATCCTATGAGCATGGCCACAACAAGACTTTAAAGTTGTTTTTTTTGAAAAGTCGTGGTGTTTTTTAAAAAATTATTTTTTCAACCAAACATACATTTGTGTATAATTTGAATAAATTTTATAACTGTTTACGGGTTAAGTGTAACAACACAATCTCAAACTCTCTTATCCATAATTTTTAAAATATTTAACGAACCATCAATTTATTTTTAGGTGATTGTATTTAAAACTCACGATCCAATATGATTGATAAAAAATAAGAAAACAATAAGTTTATCCAAATATTAATTAAAAGTATATATAAATAATATGTATTTCAAATTTCTTCATATTTTTTCAATAATTCTTTTAAATAATTAATTCTTAATTTTATTTTATGTTTGAAAAAGATATAATAAAATAAATAAATAAAATTATTTTAAAATTTCATTGTTAAATAGTTGTCTTTTTTATTTTTTATTTTAATTTTTAGTTGCGGAAGATTGGAATTAACATTTACAAATTCAAACTTTTTTCTTAATTAAAATTAATAAATTTGTCAAAAGTTCGAACAATTCGTCTTAAATTTTATTAATATATACTTAACCTTTTGATATTTTATTATCGACTTAATTAAAATACTTTTACCAAAATATTTGTTGTGCTAAAAAAAAGAAACTTAAAAAATAAAATGTAACAATTAATTTTTAAATATTAAATATTTTGTAGCATGAGTTTTAATTTTGGATTATATTTTATTATTTAATAAACCAATAACTAATATAGAAAAGCTCACAAATGATAAATACATAAAATAGAGGACAAAAGAAAAGTTACTAATAACTTTTATAAACAATAATAAGGGTTCAATTACTGAGTAAATACACCATAATTATTGGTTTATTTATATTTTATATTATATCTTAGCACTATTATTTAATTTAAAAAGATGTTCGACTACAATTATCTGGTTCCTGTGGTAATATAATTTTTTGTTTATACGTGCATATATTTTTTGATATTTATTTATTTATTTTTAGATTATGATATAAGCGTTAATTCGTGTTTATTGTTTATTAAATAGGTTAAATAAGTTGTAACACCTAATCAACTAATAACTAGCATACGTAGAGACGAATTTGTTGACGCCATAATAAAGATAAGGTTGATTTCATTTCATTACAAATAAGGGAAAGACAGACCATTGAAAGATGCGCCATCCAAGGGGGTAGCCGAGTTGGTTGAGTAAGGCATGTTTGTGACCAAAAGTCATGAGTTCGAGTCCCTCTACATACACCTTCTCGGCTGAGCCTGTCACCTTGTGTGGTTTACCTTTAAAAGCCCCCAAGGGGGTAGCCGAGTTGGTTGAGTATGGCATTCTTATAACAAAAAGGTCATGAGTTCGAGTCCCTCTACATACGCTTTCTCGACTGAGCCTGTCATCTTGTGTGCTTTACCTTCTGGCGTTGGTTTGCAGGCTATCGCGTCAGACTGAGGGTTTACCCTGTGCGCACTCATTGCACTCTGAGTAGCGGCTGCGGGTTCCCTCCGGAAAAAAAAATTGAAAGATGCGCCACCCGATTCAAATTGAACGGTCTGATGTTGAGCAAGAACATTTATCGAGCACTCGTCTATCAAGAATTCTATTCTTATATTCGATTGCCCTTTTGATTTTCACAACAATAAAATGTTTTGAAAAACGATTTCAAGAAATATTTTAGATTTTTTTGTAAAAGAGCGCTAAAAATGAATAAATTATGAGATTAAAAGGGATGTTCGAAGTAGAATACGATCGAGAAAAAGTAAGATATCGTTGATATTACTGAAGATTGTTGTTTTTATTAACCTTCTTTGGTTAGTATATGCAAAGCTCCATGAAATTTCATTTTTACAGATATCTCACATCTTTGCATAGATAAATATAATACTTATAACAAAGAAAAATGCTAGTGAGCAATAACATGCTAAGCTAATTACTAATAATAAGTCGTTTAAGCTTCATTATTACTATCATTACTGCACTGTGAGATATATTACTCAGTCATTAGGTTTTATATAGACCATATCCATTTTTTTTACAAATATAATGGTACTTCATGTATTAGGGACATGCGAATGATTGAAATCAATTTTCATTTTACACTTGAGAGTCCATTTGGTAAGCGAATCGGTTGCGTCGGTTTTTATTCTATATATGTGAGTTAGAGTCATATTAGAGGTCACCAGACTTCTAAACGAAACATGTATAAATCAAGGGTCAAAGCAGAATTAACATTAGAAAGAAGCTCAACAAGAATTTTGGAATCACATTCGATGCCAATCGTGTCAATGTTTAGGATTTTGCAAATTAATGGGCCATCAAAGAGGGCTCCAACCTCAACCACCTTAGGATTAGTTTCTCTATAAATCCTATCATAGCCTTTAATTATGTTTCCATGACTATCCCTCAACAAACCACTCCCACTAGCCTCTTCATTAGACAAACAAGAGCCATCAAGATTAAGCTTATACTACCATGAATTGGGGGAGACGAGTTAAGAATGTTGACTTGTTTTAAAGGTAGTTAGATGGTTGAAGCAACCAATAACTATAGCAACATGATCATCATTAGACTAGTGAATATTTTTAAGAAGCATAGCTTGATCAAGATTAATGATCATGTGGTTGATATAGTTAATAGATGAGTTAGCATTTTGAATGACTTTTGAACTTAGCTTTATTTTTGAATATTCATATAGGCCAACTAATAAGATCATGAATGTTAGTTATTATATGAACATCATTCTTGGCAGACCAAAACCAACTACTCAATAGGTGAGGATAGGTCATATGCTTAACTATGTTAATGTTAAATAAGTTGGCATAATATTTCCATATATTCAAAGCATAATTACATTCAAGAGAGATATTTTTAATATTTTTCATTTGATGCACAAAATTGGCATTATAAACTAGAGTTAACAACCATGTTGATGAAGTTTGAAGAGAAACCAAACAAAGATAAAATTCTAAGAATAAAGCTCTGAGACATTTTGTCGAAAGCTTGAGTCATGTCAACTTTAATAATTACATTATCCCTTTGTTTTTGTGCTTGAGATCATATATCATTTCTTTACCAAATATCTTCTCTATCAAGGAAAAAGTCACCATGAATATTAGATATAATTTTAGGGAGAAGAATTTCTAGAATTATTGAGAAGTTTAGATAGAATTATGTTTAGGATAGTGCGCTAATAGGTTTAAACTCTTTCCATGAAGTAAGATTGTTAGACTTATGAATTATGAAGATTAAGATTATTAAAAACATTATGGATCTCCTCCACATTAGGGATGGACATTAGGTTTCTATTATCATCCTCATTTACTAGGTTAGGAATTAAGTCTTGAAGAAAGTCAATGGAGGATTTGAAATACATATCTTGTTCCCATCTTTTATCCAATTTGAGTGAGATTTTTGAAGCCAATAAGACTCTTCTTTGGGAAGAAGATGAAGATGTCATATCTTAGCTTTATCTAGGGTGTTCTTATCTTCAGGAGAGTTATAATTATGGTGTTTAAGATCTAGAGAAATGATAGTATCTTTAGTTTCAGATATTGAATCCAAGATATTACCAAAACAAATCTTGTTCATATCTATAATAGTAGATTTGAGCCTCTTTAATTTATGCCAAAAAAATTTACTCCTATTACCATTGATGTATTGATTCCAATTATGTTCTACAATGGACAGGAAATCACCACGTAGGGTCCATATATTTTGAAAGCGAAATGCATGAAGAGCAGGGAGGAGATCTAGACGGCGACGTGGAGGATTTGGTTTCAAGGGAAAGAGTGGAGCAAGGTCTATTAGGCATGGATATTTCATCGATATTGGAGGAGGGTTTTGCTTCGTTGAGTGTTGGAGATCATGGTGGCTCTAGGGTTTCTATTGAAGAGGTGAAGACTGAAGAAGAAGGGCTGATCGAAGACAACCCTAAACTCAGCTCTTCACTCAAGACCTAACTCTAAACGGTGGGTCTGTTTGTGTTTTGGAGTTGAACCGGGTCATTATTCTGGCCTTGCTCTTTATCAAGCTAAGTGAACTACTCAAGGCCCATGTCCATCAAGAAACAACTATGAGTGTTTATACTAGTGTTGTAACCAAACAAGAGTTAACTGATTATTAATCATGTAACCAAACAAAGTCCATTAATCACTAAAAACCTCACATGGGAATATTCCCAAGGTTGTTAGTGACTATGTTTGTATAAATACATCAGTGTTTTATGTTGTTGAATTTAAGGAAAATACATTATAAATTATTCAAATCTTTTTCTCCATCAATCTCACTTGGTATCAGAGCCAACTCTTAAGCCTTCAATGGCTACTCCAAATGATTCGCCATCACTTAGCTCAGACTCTATTGGGTCCATCTTCTCCAACAGCTCATCTTTCTCCTCAAAAAACCTGCACCTGCACCCAATTAGCAATGTTAATAACATTCGCTTAGATAGAAGCAACTATCTCCTATGGAAAACTGTTGTTTTTCCTATGATAAAGGGTAATAAGCTATGGAGTTACATTACTGGAGAAAAGATCTGTCCTCCTAAGTTTGTGACAAATACTGAGGGCATAGTCATTGAGAATCCAGATTTTGAAGAGTGGGTTTCAAAGGACCAGCTGCTACTTGGTTGGCTCTACTCCACTATGAGCCCTGAGATAGCAGCTCAATTGATGGAAGAACAGTCAGCTAAAGGTCTTTGGGAGGCTGCTGGCAAGTTGTCTGGTTCACAGACTAGAGCAAGGGTTACTTACTATAAGGCTGAGTTTCAAAGAACTCGTAAAGGAGCCTCAACAATGTTTGATTATCTAAACAAGATGAAATTGATATATGACAATCTAATTCTAGCTGGTTGTCTAACGTCTATTGATAATTTGTTAACACAAGTTCTTGCAGGTCTTGATGCAAAGTATACACCTATTGTAGTCAGTCTAGCTGACAAGGAGAGACTAGGCTGGCTTGACTTACAAACAAGTCTGCTCACGTATGAAAGCAGACTTGAGCAACTCACCTGGTTACAAAACTCAGTTTCTAATATCAATATCTCTAGTGCAAATGTTACTCACACGAGTGACTCAAAACAACAGCTTACTAACTCTAATCAGAGAGGGTATTTTCATAATAACAGAGGTGCTAATCATAGAGGATACAGAGGCAGATCTGGTTTCAATTCTAACTATGGAACTAGAGGAAGAAATTGTTTTTACAGGGGCAGAGGAGGAAGGTTCTCACAGAACAAACCAACCTGCAAAATTTGTAGCAGGTATGGTCACTCTGATGTTGTATTCTACTACAGGGATGATCCCTCAGTTATGGGCTCTACATCTTCAGAACAAGCTAGATCAGAAGGAGATCAGAATGCTCTAGTGGCAACACAAGACTCTACAGGTGAAGGGGTCTGGTATGCTGATAGTGGTGCTAGTCACCATGTCACAGATGACACAGAGGTCTGAGTACTCAGGTAACAAATCCATTCTTGTTGGTAGTGGTGAGAGACTTCCTATTTCTCACATTGGTCATTCTACCCTACATTATTTAACCAGAAAACCTATTTGCTTAAAAAACATTCTTCATGTCCCTAGGATTAACAAGAACTTATTGTCTGTTTTTCAACTAACTAATCACAATAATGTTTTTGTGGAGTTTCATAAAGGTTTTTGTCTTGTGAAGGACAAGGTAACAGGGAATATCCTGCTCAGAGGGAGGTCTGAAGATGGTCTCTACAAGATGGATATCTTTTCTAAGTCACAATCTGGTTCTAGTCTAGGTGTTCCTAGTGTTTTCTCTACTAGTGTTTCTCAGTCTGTCAAAGATGGATGGCATAGGAAGCTTGGCCATCCATCTCAAAATGTCTTAAATTCTTTTCTTAGGTCATGTAAGTTGAATTCTGTATTGAGCAATACAATCACCTTTTGTGAGGCTTGCCAGTTAGGCAAGTCTCACAGTCTACCATATTCTATCTCTAGTTCTCATGTTACAAATGTACTTGACTTAATACATACTGATGTATGGGGCCCTGCTCCTATTCAATCTAGTGATGGATGTAAGTACTATGTACTGTTCTTAGATGACTTTTCTAGGTATACCTAGCTGTATCCTATCAGGGATAAGAGTCAAGTGTTTGAAACATTCAAAAGATTTAAAGTCCTAGTTGAAAATCAGTTTGAAAGATGCATCAAAGCTGTTCAAAGTGACTGGGGGTGAGTTTAGGCCTTTGCTTTCACTAACTAAAGAAAGTTGGTTCTTACTACGTAGGTCTTGTCCACATACCTCAGCCCAGAATGGTATGGCTGAGAGAAAACACAGACATATTGTGGAATCTGGTCTAACTCTTCTAGCTCAGGCTCACCTACCCTACAAGTACTGGGTTGAAGCATTTGAAACCAGTGTTTACTTGATAAACAGGCTTCCTACACCTATTCTTCATGATAAGTCTCCTTTTGAAACACTTTTTCATAAAAAACCTAACTATCTAAGCCTAAAAACCTTTGGGTGTTCTTGTTTTCCCTGCCTAAGACCCTACCAAACACATAAATTCCAGTTTCATTCTATCAAATGTGTCTTTCTTGGGTATAGTCAAAGTCACAAAGGCTATAAGTATCTTAGCTCTAATGGGATGGTGTTTGTCTCTAGAAACGTTGTGTTCAATGAAGATGATTTTCCCTTTTCTACTAGTTTCCTAAATACACGTCAAAATGAGTCAGTCTCTAGGTCTTCTGTTCATCTATGGTTACCAAGTTTTCCTACAGGGCTTGTGACAAGTGAAAAGGTATCCTCTGAGGAGCCTGACTCTGCAGCTCCAACTGAACAGCCTATATCTCTGTGCCCTGACCATTTGCAGCACCAGAGATCTACTCCAAGTCCTCTATCTGACTCTCCTAAAACAACCAATGTATCACACTCACAGTCTCTATCTACAACCAATCAAACTAATCCAAACTTCACACAAATCATTTACAAATAGCCTTCACAGCCTTCACATAATACCGTGCGTTAGCTAATCTAATTGATCTGGTTGAAATCACTACTTACCAAAATTCGGATTCCTTTCATTCCACCATCAGTCATGTGGTGCGATAACCTCGGGGCTAGCTCTCTTGCGTCCAATCCTGTTTTTCACGCTCGCACCAAGCACATCGAACTCGATGTGCATTTTCTTCGAGATCAAGTACTCCAAGGGCTGGTTCAGATTTGGTATGTGCCCTCACTTGATCAAATTGATGATTCTCTCACAAAAGTGCTTCCTTCCTCTCGGTTTCTTTATCTTCGTGACAAAGTTGGGCTTTCGGTGTTGCCGCTGCGTTTGAGGGGGGGTGTTAGAGATCATGGTGGCTCTAGGGTTTCTATTGAAGAGGTGAAGACTGAAGAAGAAGGGCTGATCGAAGAAAACCGTAAACTCAGCTCTTCACTCAAGACCTAACTCTAAATGGTGGGTCTGTTTGTGTTTTGGAGTTGGACCGGGTCATTATTCTGGCCTTGCTCTTTATCGAGCTAAGTGAACTACTCAAGGCCCATGTCCATCAAGAAACAACTATGAGTGTTTATACTAGTGTTGTAACCAAACAAGAGTTAACTGATTATTAATCATGTAACCAAACAAAGTCCATTACTCACTGACAACCTCACATGGGAATATTCCGAAGGTTGTTAGTGACTATGTTTGTATAAATACAGCAGTGTTTTATGCTGTTGAATTTAAGGAAAATACATTACAAATTATTCAAATCTTTTTCTCCTTCAATCTCACTTTGAGCTTAACCGGAATGTTTTTGTTTGAACGACAGGAAGCAGAGCTTTTCTTCTGATGTTTGAAAGTAGTGGCGATGTAGAAGCACTAAGAGAGAAAGATGGTAAGTTCTAAGAGAGAAGGATGGTGTAGGGTTAGGAAAAGACGAAGAGGTTGTTTATAGGGAGTTGATGAGTTCGAGAAGTCGATCAGTTAGAGTCTGTTGTAGGGATTAGACAAGGTAGTGTTATTATGTAAGGAACTAGAGAACATTAATGAAGCGAGAGAGAGAGAGTGCATTAATGGCCAGTGATAACTATTGGAGGAAACAAAATATTATCTCTTTGGCTAATGAGAGAAACGGAGTTTAGGTCTCCCACTTCTAAGAAAAGAACTCCCTAATAAACTGCGGGAAAAAAATTTGTAACTGCCAAGTTAGAGAGAAGTTATGAATGCAACAAGAAACCGTCGAATTCATAACTCCACTGTCACGACTGCAAGTCTGGAAAGACGGCTGGTTGATCATAAGCGAGAAAGCATGGCTATAAGGATGATTCCGGCGAGGCCATAATCTGCAATTTGAAGGAATGATGGTGAAGAGCATAGTCTAATCCCGATGGCTTTTCCGACATAGGGAGAGTGGTGTTCCGTCAGAGGTTGGCAAACTCTTCAGGAGTTGAATCCAAAAAGTCATATACATGACGGACAGGAAACACATGTAGTCCCAGAACTTGTAATTCGAAGCAAAAACAAAGGCTATCATGCTTCTTTTTACTGGCAGAAGCGTTGGGGGGCGAGTTGAACATGAAAGAGGACGAATGGCCTTGCATTGGATTCCATATGGAGCAAGGTAGGAATCATGAAATCCAACAAAACCGCCGGTGTAAGTAGCTTCTGATTCATGATTGTGTAATTGGAGGATTAAAAACATAGTGAACTAAGATAGGATCAACCATTTTGAACCTTTCTTGGTCTTAGATTACACAAATTGATAAAAAAACATGTAGAAAAACTCTTCATCAACAAGCATGAGAGCTTGTGATGAGGGATTAGGTCTAAAAAAGGTGGACAACAATGTGTTTTGTTTTGAAAATTCATAGTTTTTTGTTCGAAAAAGAATGCCGTTCTAGAAAGAGTTTATCTCTTTTGAGTCATATTTTGTTATACTCAAGTTTATTTATATTGTTCAAATTATAACTCAAAAAAAAATATATATTCGAAGACAAGCAAAAAGAAATCATTGATTGATATTTTTAGTCTTCTTTTGCTTTCCCTTCTTATTTCCTAAATCAAATTACACAAGTACGAACTGAAACTCAATTGTTTTTTCACCACCAAATTACACGTAATTACGTAACTGGAATATAATTTTTTTATTTTGCAACCAAAGCACTACTTACACAATTTTTTTCTTCTTATTTATGCAACTCATTTTGCACGTAATTTTGCAATTGAACACAGTTTCGTGTTTGCAATGAAAGTCTTATTTACATAACTATTTCTTCATATTTACGCACCTAATGTGCACGTAATTTCACAATTGAACATAATTTCTTTTTACGCAAGTTATTTGCATGTAATGTTGAAACTGAACACAACTATATTTTCATAACCCAATTACATGTAATTTGTAACTGAAATATAATTACTTTTTCAGACTTATTGTACAACCCAATTAGACAAAATTATGCATCTAAAAATATTAAAAATAATATATTTTATAGATGTAGTTTTGTTCGTCTTAAAAAACAAAACCAATGGTATAATCTGATATTATTTAGATGGTTTGAAAGATATAGAATTTAAAAAAACAAAAAAACAGGAAAGAAAAAAATGGTTAAGATGTATACTATTAACATAAAATCCAGGGGTGAAATATAATAAATAACTTCACACTATGAAGTTAACACAAAACTAATCGAGGAAGAAAGAAGTTCTGTTTTGCGTCCTTTGTTTTAGTTTTACCCTTTGGTTCCCATCTAGGTATATTGAATTCGTATTGCCTAGTGGAACTCATTTTCTCCTCAAGACAAGCCTGATCGCGTAGATGGAAATGAATAATTAAATTTTCCAAAGTTTGATTATTAAGGATAACATATTTGTAGTATAAAGCCATCTCGAGGCCGTGCATGTGTTAGCACTACCACCATAATGTTTGCCACTTTTGCATCCTTAACGGATTGGATCCTCAATCAGATTTTTCTTTCCTACTTTCCGCGTGTCTTCCTCATATCCTTCTCTCTTTCACCAGCATCTCCTTCATTCATATGCTACAATTAAACTAAGATAATATCATTGTCTTCTTTCTTATCCTTAGTGTCAAATGTCTAAACGACGGGCTTGACTCTGCGAGCCTGATATAAGATTTGCTAATGTAAATACAGAAAGTATTTTTCTTGTTTACTTTTCAATCATTGCACCAAACTCTCAATCTCAGTCGGTGATGGCAACCATACATGCTTCTTTCTTGGTATGCTTTTGATCGTACGAGACTTTAGTTGTTTATTTGGTGGAAGTTCAATTTCAATGTCTTTGTCGACCATGTTTGACATTTTAGGGTTTAGATTGTTTTACTCTTGATAGAAACATCTTAGTTACTATTGATATAAGGTGGTTCATTCACATCTCCATCTTAAAGTATTATATATTCCGTCATAACATCAATCATATCTAATAATATCTTAGAACCATTGATTTTCTAATTCATATTCTGACGTGGATTTTAGTTTATTCTAACGGTCTAAATCTTTCAAAAACTGATGTATCATCTTTCTATTTAGAATAACTCATATTTACCAATTACACCTCTTCGCTAACCTTTTCTCTCTCTTAGAATATATTTGTTTGGTACTACCTCAATCAGAACTCAAAACCTCAAGCCTTCCATTTTATCTAAACATGTATGTACTATATACAGTCTGTTCATTATATTTGTTTTATGTTTCTTACACGTAATGTTTACTAAGAAAATATTTAAATAAATTTTGTGTTTTTTTTGGTTTACATCCTTTCAAAAGAAATTATTCGATACAATTATAGGGAGTTTTTCTATTTGCTTCTTTGTTTACTATAAATTAATGGGCCATCAAAGAGGGCTCCAACCTCAACCACCTTATGATTAGTTTCTCTATAAATCCTATCATAGCCTTTAATTATGTTTCCATGACTATCCCTCAACAAACCACTCCCACTAGCCTCTTCATTAGACAAACAAGAGCCATCAAGATTAAGCTTATACTACCATGAATCGGGGGAGACGAGTTAAGAATGTTGACTTGTTTTAAAGGTAGTTAGATGGTTGAAGCAACCAAGAACTATAGCAACATGATCATCATTAGACTAGTGAATATTTTTAAGAAGCATAGCTTGATCAAGATTAATGATCATGTGGTGGATATAGTTAATAGATGAGTTAGCATTTTGAATGACTTTTGAACTTAGCTTTATTTTTGAATTTTCATATCGGCCAACTAATAAGATCATGAATGTTAGTTATTATATGAACATCATTCTTGGCAGACCAAAACCAACTACTCAATAGGTGAGGATAGGTCATATGCTTAACTATGTTAATGTTAAATAAGTTGGCATAATATTTCCATATATTCAAAGCATAATTACATTCAAGAGAGATATTTTTAATATTTTTCATTTGATGCACAAAATTGGCATTATAAACTAGAGTTAACAACCATGTTGATGAAGTTTGAAGAGAAACCAAACAAAGATAAAATTCTAAGAATAAAGCTCTGAGACATTTTGTCGAAAGCTTGAGTCATGTCAACTTTAATAATTACATTATCCCTTTGTTTTTGTGCTTGAGATCATATATCATTTCTTTACCAAATATCTTCTCTATCAAGGAAAAAGTCACAATGAATATTAGATATAATTTTAGGGAGAAGAATTTCTAGAATTATTGAGAAGTTTAGATAGAATTATGTTTAGGATAGTGCGCTAATAGGTTTAAACTATTTCCATGAAGTAAGATTGTTAGACTTATGAATTATGAAGATTAAGATTATTAAAAACATTATGGATCTCCTCCACATTAGGGATGGACATTAGGTTTCTATTATCATCCTCATTTACTAGGTTAGGAATTAAGTCTTGAAGAAAGTCAATGGAGGATTTGAAATACATATCTTGTTCCCATCTTTTATCCAATTTGAGTGAGATTTTTGAAGCCAATAAGACTCTTCTTTGGGAAGAAGATGAAGATGTCATATCTTAGCTTTATCTAGGGTGTTCTTATATTCAGGAGAGTTATAATTATGGTGTTTAAGATCTAGAGAAATGATAGTATCTTTAGTTTCAGATATTGAATCCAAGATATTACCAAAACAAATCTTGTTCCTATCTATAATAGTAGATTTGAGCCTCTTTAATTTATGCCAAAAACATTTACTCCTATTACCATTGATTTATTGATTCCAATTATGTTCTACAATGGACAGGAAATCACCACGTAGGGTCCATATATTTTGAAAGCGAAATGCATGAAGAGCATGAAGGAGATCTAGACGGCGACGGGGAGGATTTGGTTTCAAGGGAAAGAGTGGAGCAAGGTCTATTAGGCATGGATATTTCATCGATATTGGAGGAGGGTTTTGCTTCATTGAGTGTTGGAGATCATGGTGGCTCTAGGTTTTCTATTGAAGAGGTGAAGACTAAAGAAGAAGGGCTGATCGAAGACAACCCTAAACTCAGCTCTTCACTCAAGACCTTACTCTAAACGGTGGGTCTGTTTGTGTTTTGGAGTTGAACCGGGTCATTATTCTGGCCTTGCTCTTTATCAAGCTAAGTGAACTACTCAAGGCCCATGTCCATCAAGAAACAACTATGAGTGTTTATACTAGTGTTGTAACCAAACAAGAGTTAACTGATTATTAATCATGTAACCAAACAAAGTCCATTAATCACTAAAAACCTCACATGGGAATATTCCCAAGGTTGTTAGTGACTATGTTTGTATAAATACAGCAGTGTTTTATGTTGTTGAATTTAAGGAAAATACATTACAAATTATTCAAATCTTTTTCTCCATCAATCTCACTTGGTATCAGAGCCAACTCTTAAGCCTTCAATGGCTACTCCAAATGATTCTCCATCACTTAGCTCAGACTCTATTGGGTCCATCTTCTCCAACAGCTCATCTTTCTCCTCAAAAAACCTGCACCTGCACCCAATTAGTAATGTTAATAACATTCGCTTAGATAGAAGCAACTATCTCCTATGGAAAACTGTTATTTTTCCTATGATAAAGGGTAATAAGCTATGGAGTTACATTACTAGAGAAAAGATCTGTCCTCCTAAGTTTGTGACAAATACTGAGGGCATAGTCATTGAGAATCCAGATTTTGAAGAGTGGGTTTCAAAGGACCAGCTGCTACTTGGTTGGCTCTACTCCACTATGAGCCCTGAGATAGCAGCTCAATTGATGGAAGAACAGTCAGCTAAAGGTCTTTGGGAGGCTGCTGGCAAGTTGTCTGGTTCACAGACTACAGCAAGGGTTACTTACTATAAGGCTGAGTTTCAAAGAACTCGTAAAGGAGCCTCAACAATGTTTGATTATCTAAACAAGATGAAATTGATATATGACAATCTAATTCTAGCTGGTTGTCTAACGTCTATTGATAATTTGTTAACACAAGTTCTTGCAGGTCTTGATGCAAAGTATACACCTATTGTAGTCAGTCTAGCTGACAAGGAGAGAGTAGGCTGGCTTGACTTACAAACAAGTCTGCTCACGTATGAAAGCAGACTTGAGCAACTCACTGGGTTACAAAACTCAGTTTCTAATATCAATATCTCTAGTGCAAATGTTACTCACAGGAGTGACTCAAAACAACAGCTTACTAACTCTAATCAGAGAGGGTATTTTCATAATAACAGAGGTGCTAATCAGAGAGGATACAGAGGCAGATCTGGTTTCAATTCTAACTATGGCACTAGAGGAAGAAATAATTTTTACAGGGGCAGAGGAGGAAGGTTCTGACAGAACAAACCAACCTGCCAAATTTGTAGCAAGTATGGTCACTCTGATGTTGTTTGCTACTACAGGGATGATCCCTCAGTTATGGGCTCTACATCTTCAGAAC
Source organism: Limnanthes douglasii subsp. nivea (assembly GCA_036936605.1). Taxonomy (NCBI): domain Eukaryota; kingdom Viridiplantae; phylum Streptophyta; class Magnoliopsida; order Brassicales; family Limnanthaceae; genus Limnanthes; species Limnanthes douglasii. The sequence continues at coordinate 103,781,644 of JAUPFV010000005.1, read as the reverse complement.
AAGCTAGATCAGAAGGAGATCAGAATGCTCTAGTGGCAACACAAGACTCTACAGGTGAAGGGGTCTGGTATGCTGACAGTGGTGATAGTCACCATGTCACAGGGAGCACTAGTCAAATGACACAGAGGTCTGAGTACTCAGGTAACAAATCCATTCTTGTTGGTAGTGGTGAGAGACTTCCTATTTCTCACATTGGTCATTCTACCCTACATTATTTAACCAGAAAACCTATTTGCTTAAAAAACATTCTTCATGTCCGTAGGATTAACAAGAACTTATTGTCTGTTTTTCAACTAACTAATCACAATAATGTTTTTGTGGAGTTTCATAAAGGTTTTTGTCTTGTGAAGGACAAGGTAACAGGGAATATCCTGCTCAGAGGGAGGTCTGAAGATGGTCTCTACAAGATGGATATATTTTTTAAGTCACAATCTGGTTCTAGTCTATGTGTTCCTAGTGTTTTCTCTACTAGTGTTTCTCAGTCTGTCAAAGATGGATGGCATAGGAAGCTTGGCCATCCATCTCAAAATGTCTTAAATTCTTTTCTTAGGTCATGTAAGTTGAATTCTGTATTGAGCAATACAATCACCTTTTGTGAGGCTTGCCAGTTAGGCAAGTCTCACAGTCTACCATATTCTATCTCTAGTTCTCATGTTGCAAATGTACTTGACTTAATACATACTGATGTATGGGGCCCTGCTCCTATTCAATCTAGTGATGGATGTAAGTACTATGTACTGTTATTAGATGACTTTTCTAGGTATACCTGGCTGTATCCTATCGAGGATAAGAGTCAAATGTTTGAAACATTCAAAAGATTTAAAGTCCTAGTTGAAAATCAGTTTGAAAGATGCATCAAAGCTGTTCAAAGTGACTGGGGGGTGAGTTTAGGCCTTTGCTTTCACTAACTAAAGAAAGTTTGTTCTTACTACGTAGGTCTTGTCCACATACCTCAGCCCAGAATGGTATGGCTGAGAGAAAACACAGACATATTGTGGAATCTGGTCTAACTCTTCTAGCTCAGGCTCACCTACCCTACAAGTACTGGGTTGAAGCATTTGAAACCAGTGTTTACTTGATAAACAGGCTTCCTACACCTATTCTTCATGATAAGTCTCCTTTTGAAACACTTTTTCATAAAAAACCTAACTATCTAAGCCTAAAAACCTTTGGGTGTTCTTGTTTTCCCTGCCTAAGACCCTACCAAACACATAAATTCCAGTTTCATTCTATCAAATGTGTCTTTCTTGGGTATAGTCAAAGTCACAAAGGCTATAAGTGTCTTAGCTCTAATGGAATGGTGTTTGTCTCTAGAAACGTTGTGTTCAATGAAGATAATTTTCCCTTTTCTACTAGTTTCCTAAATACACGTCAAAATGAGTCAGTCTCTAGGTCTTTTGTTCATCTATGGTTACCAAGTTTTCCTACAAGGCTTGTGACAAGTGAAAAGGTATCCTCTGAGGAGCCTGACTCTGCAGCTCCAACTGAACAGCCTATATCTCTGTGCCCTGACCATTTGCAGCACCAGAGATCTACTCCAAGTCCTCTATCTGACTCTCCTAAAACAACCAATGTATCACACTCACAGTCTCTATCTACAGCCAATCAAACTAATCCAAACTTCACACAAGTCATTAACAAATAGCCTTCACAGCCTACACCTACATTGACCATTGAACTACCCTTTCCTAATCCTAATCCTCCTGACTTTCTTCAAAAACTACAAAACACTCATACAATGCAAACTAGGCAGAAAAGTGGCATCTCTAAACCTAAACTTCCATATGTGGGGTCTCTTATTACTATAGATAAGAATGTGTTTGAACCTACTAGATTCTCTGAAGCTGTTGGGAATTCTAACTGGCAAAAGGCTATGGTGAGTGAATACAAAGCTCTCCTAGCTAACAACACATGGTCTCTAGTACTAGTGTCTGATTCATCTACTGTCATTGGCTGTAAGTGGGTCTATAAGATCAAATATGGTCTGGATGGGTCTATTCAGAGGTACAAAGCACGATTAGTGGCTAAGGGCTTTCATCAAAAACCTGGGGTTGACTTCTATGAAACTTTTAGTCCAGTTATTAAAGCTCTACTGTCAGGTTAATTCTTACTATTGCTGTATCCAAGGGATGGACAGTAAGGCAGCTTGACATCAATAATGCTTTTCTTAATGGAGTGTTACAAGAAACTGTGTACATGACACAGCCTCAGGGTTTTGTTGATCCTGCCTATCCTACACATGTTTGCAAACTACACAAAGCTATCTATGGCCTGAAGCAAGCTCCTAGAACTTGGTACTCCAAACTAAGGGATACACTTTTGAGTTGGGGTTTTTATAACTCAAAATCTGAGTGCTCTTTGTTCTTTTTGGTCTCCAAGACAACTGTTCTACTCATTCTGGTCTATGTAGATGATATTGTTGTGACTGGGAATGACACAGCCTGCTTAAATCAGTTCATTCACAATCTCAACTCTACTCTTTCTCTCAAGGATATGGGGCCACTCCATCTATTCCTTGTAATAGAAGTTCATCGTGACGAGAGAGGCTTCTACTTAACACAGCACAAGTACATAGAAAACTTAATGCTTGCACAAGGACTGTCTATGTGCAAGCCCTGTCTGTCCCCTATGGTAGCTGGTACTCAGCACTCCTCCCATGATGGCTCGCCTCTGGTTTGTACTACACAGTACAGAAGTCTGTTAGGTGCCTTACAATACCTGACTCACACTCGTCCTGATATAGCTTATACCGTCAACAGTCTGAGCCAGCATCAACACAATCCCACATCTATACATTGGCAAAGTTTAAAGAGAGTGTTACGTTACCTTTTTGGAACTCGTTGGTTAGGTCTTCACATCAAGCCGTGTTATTAGCTACAGCTTCATGGGTACTCTGATGCGGATTAGGCTTCGTCTCCAGATGATCTTCGTAGCATTGGAGCGTACTGCGTCTTCCTCGGAGAAACTCTCATCTCCTGGTCATCAAAAAAACAAAATGTCGTGGCCAGATCCTCCACCGAGTCAGAATACCGTGCGTTACCTAATGTATCAGTAGAATTGATCTGGTTGAAATCACTACTTTCCGAAATTCGGATTCCTTTCATTCCACCATCAGTCATGTGGTGTGATAACCTCGGGGCTAGCTCTCTTGCGTCCAATCCTGTTTTTCACGCTCGCACCAAGCACATCGAACTCGATGTGCATTTTCTTCAAGATCAAGTACTCCAAGGGCTGGTTCAGATTTGGTATGTGCCCTCACTTGATCAAATTGATGATTCTCTCACAAAAGTGCTTCATTCCTCTCGTTTTCTTTATCTTCGTGACAAAGTTGGGCTTTCGGTGTTGCCGCTGCGTTTGAGGGGGGTGTTGGAGATCACGGTGGCTCTAGGGTTTCTATTGAAGAGGTGAAGACTGAAGAAGAAGGGCTGATCGAAGAAAACCCTAAACTCAGCTCTTCACTCAAGACCTAACTCTAAATGGTGGGTCTGTTTGTGTTTTGGAGTTGGACCGGGTCATTATTCTGGCCTTGCTCTTTAGCAAGCTAAGTGAACTACTCAAGGCCCATGTCCATCAAGAAACAACTATGAGTGTTTATACTAGTGCTGTAACCAAACAAGAGTTAACTGATTATTAATCATGTAACCAAACAAAGTCCATTACTCACTGACAACCTCACATGGGAATATTCCGAAGGTTGTTAGTGACTATTTTTGTATAAATACAGCAGTGTTTTATGCTGTTGAATTTAAGGAAAATACATTACAAATTATTCAAATCTTTTTCTCCTTCAATCTCACTTTGAGCTTAACCGGAATGTTTTTGTTTGAACGACAGGAAGCAGAGCTTTTCTTCTGATGTTTGAAAGTAGTGGCGATGTAGAAGCACTAAGAGAGAAAGATGGTAAGTTCTAAGAGAGAAGGATGGTGTAGGGTTAGGAAAAGACGAAGAGGTTGTTTATAGGGAGTTGATGAGTTCGAGAAGTCGATCAGTTAGAGTCTGTTGTAGGGATTAGACAAGGTAGTGTTATTATGTAAGGAACTAGAGAACATTAATGAAGCGAGAGAGAGAGTGCATTAATGGCCAGTGATAACTATTGGAGGAAACAAAATATTATCTCTTTGGCTAATGAGAGAAACGGAGTTTAGGTCTCCCACTTCTAAGAAAAGAACTCCCTAATAAACTGCGGGAAAAAAATTTGTAACTGCCAAGTTAGAGAGAAGTTATGAATGCAACAAGAAACCGTCGAATTCATAACTCCACTGTCACGACTGCAAGTCTGGAAAGACGGCTGGTTGATCATAAGCGAGAAAGCATGGCTATAAGGATGATTCCGGCGAGGCCATAATCTGCAATTTGAAGGAATGATGGTGAAGAGCATAGTCTAATCCCGATGGCTTTTCCGACATAGGGAGAGTGGTGTTCCGTCAGAGGTTGGCAAACTCTTCAGGAGTTGAATCCAAAAAGTCATATACATGACGGACAGGAAACACATGTAGTCCCAAAACTTGTAATTCGAAGCAAAAACAAAGGCTATCATGCTTCTTTTTACTGGCAGAAGCGTTGGGGGGCGAGTTGAACATGAAAGAGGACGAATGGCCTTGCATTGGATTCCATATGGAGCAAGGTAGGAATCATGAAATCCAACAAAACCGCCGGTGTAAGTAGCTTCTGATTCATGATTGTGCAATTGGAGGATTAAAAACATAGTGAACTAAGATAGGATCAACCATTTTGAACCTTTCTTGGTCTTAGATTACACAAATTGATAAAAAAACATGGAGAAAAACTCTTCATCAACAAGCATGAGAGCTTGTGATGAGGGATTAGGTCTAAAAAAGGTGGACAACAATGTGTTTTGTTTTGAAAATTCATAGTTTTTTGTTCGAAAAAGAATGCCGTTCTAGAAAGAGTTTATCTCTTTTGAGTCATATTTTGTTATACTCAAGTTTATTTATATTGACAATTAACTAACATATAAGCAAAAAAAATTATTTTTTTGTATTTTGAAAAGTATTCATAAGGTAGGTTTTTTAGAATATATGTTATAAATTAAAACTATCCATAACTATTTGGATGGCAAAGTTTATCAAAAACCACAAGCAATATAAATATATTTATAAACACAAAACATGTATAACTTGATAACTACTTATTTTTAAACTTGAAAAAAATATATTGTTCAAATTATAACTCAAAAAAATATATATATTCGAAGACAAGCAAAAAGAAATCATTGATTGATATTTTTAGTCTTCTTTTGCTTTCCCTTCTTATTTCCTAAATCAAATTACACAAGTACGAACTGAAACTCAATTATTTTTTCACCACCAAATTACACGTAATTACGTAACTGGAATATAATTTTTTTATTTTGCAACCAAAGCACTACTTACACAATTTTTTTCTTCTTATTTATGCAACTCATTTTGCACGTAATTTTGCAATTGAACACAGTTTCGTGTTTGCAATGAAAGTCTTATTTACATAACTATTTCTTCATATTTACGTACCTAATGTGCACGTAATTTCACAATTGAACATAATTTCTTTTTACGCAAGTTATTTGCATGTAATGTTGAAACTGAACACAACTATATTTTCATAACCCAATTACATGTAATTTGTAACTGAAATATAATTACTTTTTCAGACTTATTGTACAACCCAATTAGACAAAATTATGCATCTAAAAATATTAAAAATAATATATTTTATAGCTGTAGTTTTGTTCGTCTTAAAAAACAAAACCAATGGTATAATCTGATATTATTTAGATGGTTTGAAAGATATAGAATTTAAAAAAACAAAAAAACAGGAAAGAAAAGAATGGTTAAGATGTATACTATTAACATAAAATCCAGGGGTGAAATATAATAAATAACTTCACACTATGAAGTTAACACAAAACTAATCGAGGAAGAAAGAAGTTCTCTTTTGCGTCCTTTGTTTTAGTTTTACCCTTTGGTTCCCATCTAGGTATATTGAATTCGTATTGCCTAGTGGAACTCATTTTCTCCTCAAGACAAGCCCGATCGCGTAGATGGAAATGAATAATTAAATTTTCCAAAGTTTGATTATTAAGGATAACATATTTGTAGTATAAAGCCATCTCGAGGCCGTGCATGTGTTAGCACTACCACCATAATGTTTCGCACTTTTGCATCCTTAACGGATTGGATCCTCAATCAGATTTTTCTTTCCTACTTTCCGCGTGTCTTCCTCATATCCTTCTCTCTTTCACCAGCATCTCCTTCATTCATATGCTACAATTACACTAAGATAATATCATTGTCTTCTTTCTTATCCTTAGTTTCAAATGTCTAAACGACGGGCTTGACTCTGCGAGCCTGATATAAGATTTGCTAATGTAAATACAGAAAGTATTTTCTTGTTTACTTTTCAATCATTGCACCAAACTCTCAATCTCAGTCGGTGATGGCAACCATACATGCTTCTTTCTTGGTATTCTTTTGATCGTACGAGACTTTGGTTGTTTATTTGGTGGAAGTTCCATTTCAATCTCTTTGTCGACCATGTTTGACATTTTAGGGTTTAGATTGTTTTACTCTTGATAGAAACATCTTAGTTACTATTGATATAAGGTGGTTCATTCACATCTCCATCTTAAAGTATTATATATTCTGTCATAACATCAATCATATCTAATAATATCTTAGAACCATTCATTTTCTAATTCATATTCTGACGTGGATTTTAGTTTATTCTAACGGTCTAAATCTTTCAAAAACTGATGTATCATCTTTCTATTTAGAATAACTCATATTTACCAATTACACCTCTTCGCTAACCTTTTCTCTCTCTTAGAATATATTTGTTTGGTACTACCTCAATCAGAACTCAAAACCTCAAGCCTTCCATTTTATCTAAACATGTATGTACTATATACAGTCAGTTCATTATATTTGTTTTATGTTTCTTACACGTAATATTTACTAAGAAAATATTTAAATAAATTTTGTGTTTTTTTTGGTTTACATCCTTTCAAAAGAAATTATTCGATACAATTATAGAGAGTTTTTCTATTTGCTTCTTTGTTTACTATAAAGTTTTAATTTTTTGCTTGTCTTTTATTTTTAGATTTGATATGTTAGATTTCATATCTTTTAAATTTGATAATTTTATACAAATTCATAAATAGAATATAAAATTGATCTCACATTTGTAAACAATATATTAGAAATATATACAGATTTATTAGAATATAAAATTGATTTGACAGTAAAATTATTTTTTATATTTTTTTGTTAAAAATATATTTTATGTTAGCTAGGTATTTTTAATATTAATTCAATTTTAAAAAAATACAGTAACCATATTATTTAATCTAATAATTATTAAATTAAAAATATTAATTTCTACTAAATTTTATTATAAAACAATAAAAATAAATAATCCTCAAATCCCATAAAATTTGATTATTATCTATTAATTAATTAGTAAGTTTGATAATCCCAAAACTATTTTCTATAATAATCTTTTATAACTAAAACATATAATAAAATTACATAATGTAAATTATTTATTATTTTTGCATATGATAAAATTTTGGGACAAGATATTATTATCGCAAAAAGTCATAATTTTACCCCACATAATAAGCTAGAGATATTTTAAAGTTTATCTTAATGAAGTTATTTAGAAAACAAATATCTTGTCACAAAACAAATCTCAATTTCTTTATTAAAATTTTGTAATTTTATCGCAATAAATTTATTTTTTCTTACAATTTTTATCGTCGTAACAAATTTGGCGTACTTGATTTGGAATTTTATTGTCACTGTATAAGGTTTGGGAGACTTTCTATTCAAATACCTTAGCCAAGATAAAATATTGAAATCGAGAAAGAAATATAATTTAATATGTCTTTTTATTCAAATGTGTGATAAATCTTCATATAAAGATTTTGGTTATTTTTATGGGGTTTACATAAAATATCTTACCAATCACTTAATTACACGTGTTCCTAATCATTAACTTATACATCTCATTATGTTATAACCGCCTAACGAACTTTTGTAATCACCTTTCATATGATGACACAAGTAAATACATTTACATTCGTTTAACAAACTCTCAACATACTCGACTTATATTTGGCATATAACCCTCGTCATAACTCTCAATACAAGTTTCTTCTTAAATCTGAATATAGAATTCTTCATAATTATGAATTTGATCATCATCAAATGAACCTTTTCATATCACTAGTTATGACTCTGTCACGACTTCGTATAGCCGTCGTTTTTACACTAAATTTATCCATCACCATATGAACCCTTTCATATCTGTGGATATTACCATCATCATGACTCATCATAATTTTGAATTCAACCCTCGTTCTATAGACCATGCCTTATCATTGAATGTAACCCTCTTCATATATATCAGATTGTAACTATCGTGATTACGTGCATCGTTTTCGTTTATTAGCTTTCCCACCGTGTCCAAATAAGGAATATATTCTACATGTGGAATATAACATTATTAGGACACATCTCTAATCCTTGAAGCAATTATTTTTGAAAAAAGTTCTTAAAAGGCAAAAATAAAATTGGACAAAGTAATTAAAATTGAAATAATTTGAGTATGTTAAAAAATTTGACACATACTTTGTTATTCTGCCACGTGTTATAAAGTCTACCTTAACATCAATCAAAATTTCTTAAACAATCTAAGAAACATTTATTTTCTAATTACTAATCTGGCGTAGAATGTAGTTTAATCTAACCATCCAAATACTCAAAAAACTGATTCATCATCTTTTTATTTAAACACATCTCATACATACCAATTAAACCTCATAAATAACAACTTCTCTCTCTAATTTTTTACAACCTTCATCAAAACTGCAAAACTCAAGCCCTCGATTTTATCTTGACATGTAACTACTATATCGAATATTTTTTATCTTTTTATGTTTCTTACTCTGATTGTTTACTAAGAGAATATTTACTGCTATAATTATTTTTTAAATTATTTTATTTTGGTAGTCATACTCATACCACTCAAATCTAATAATACTCCAACTTTATTATCTCACTAAATTTTTGATGCCTCTCAATTTTTCTATAAAAAAATGGTTGGTAATAAGAGTAACCCACCAAGAATAAACCATCTCCAAAAATTATCATCAAACAAATCCCAATACACCTCGATCTTGACAAACTTCAAAAGGATGTGGTAGAAGATCAAATGTTTTTGCAATGTTTGTTTAGTAACCAAACTAAACCATATAAAATATATGTACGAGAAAAACCATCCATAATTTAGGTTTGAATACAACATCTTTGATTATATAACAACTCAACATCCTAATGTCGGCAACTTACCCCATCCTATTGAAGATGATGAAATATGTTTTTGCTCGCTCTATTTAAATGGTGTCTTCGATTACATTATCATTCTAAAATCGTTGATTTTTTCAAACACGTTCGAATGTGTTCAACTGGATGGCACATTCTATTGAATGTGTTTCTAAGTTCACAACTTTTAGGCATACTTATACAACTTCAATTTTAAATTTTAAATGCCACAGTTGAAAAACTTTAAGACAATACTTTCTATTTTTTTTTACTTTAAAATACTCAACTCGAAATATAAATTTTATTTATGTATTACATTAGTAAACCTATCGAGGATTCTCAACATATCCACACTAAAAATGGGATCATCCTCCACAAAATAAAATCTAATGTATGATCAGAATTATGTTGTAGATTAGCCATTTGTAAATTGTATTATCACCCGTACACTCGATCACATCTATCTTAATTCACATATTATTAATCCACATTATATTTTTTATACTGACTTCATCTTCATTTTATTCGTGGAGGAAAACATCCTCAACATTCATATACAAGTCAAATATATATTTAATTTATAACATAATACATCATATTTTAAAAATAAATGTAGAATTTGATATGAGAGGATTACACAATTTTAATTTATATATGTTTTCAAATTAATAAAATGGATAAAACATTGTAGTTTATACTAATATTATCATTTACTTACGTTAAAAGAACACGATAGTTTGAATCCAATACCCAACTAACTAAGTAAATATTGCATTGCCACATCGATAAAATTATAGTTTTATAATAGTTAATTATATTGATAGATTTCATTAACAAAAGAATTTTAGTTAAGATCCAAAAATTATAATTTAAGATTATTGAAGTTAAAACCTCTCCAACAATAGAAAACATTACAAATAATAATATAAATTTATAAAATCTCACAATATCGTATCATTTTATTTTAAATTATTAACAAAATAATTGGATTGTAAGCTTTTGAAATATTTAAAATCTAAATTATTATATCGATCTAAAGATAATAAGTGTTTGAAATTTAATTTGTCTGAATTTATTTTTTCTCACATTTGTTTGAATATTGTTAAAAAAATTATTAATGTTCTGTACTTTTTTTATAATCGGTTTATAAATTATTGAACAAATAACCTAATAATTTATTAAATATTTGGTTTATATTTTATATTTTATTTTACAAGTAATGTAAATCTCGTAATGTTTTAGAAAAACAATTATTTAGAAAAAAAAATTAAAACCAATTTCCTTATAATTAGTTATAATTAATCAAATATGTAACTTATATTTTAGGTGCTAATTTTGTAAATTTGTCAAATAAGTAAATAAAATATTAAATAACTTCCGTCCAAATAATTATTATTTAACTTTATAAAAGTTACATTGAACATAATGGAAACCCAAAAATTTCAAGATCTTAATTCCACGTAGATGACGTACAATCCGATTTAAACTTAAAAGAAATGAAACAATCTACAATCGGAATATGAAAGGGTAAAATATGATGTTTAAAAAGTGTATCTTGAGAAAATTTGGAAAAACAATAGCACAAAAGGATTATTGATTTTTTGAAGTGCATTAAAATATATGTTTTTAAATTTAGACCCGAAAGGTTAGAATTAGTTAAAACAAATTAAATAAAAAATTTCATATTCCGACAAAACGTTCGTAGTCATATGAAATAATTGAACATATGATTTCACTCTTTCAAAACCCTAACAATACTTTAAAAATAATGTTATATTCGCGAAAAAACAAATCTAAGACCCATAAGTTATAGAAATTTAGAGTGTATTAACGAAATCAAAAATCAACATGACCAAAACCATACATGGATCAATATAAAATATATAAATTCAATTCAAAACAAATTTGAACTAGCTAGAACTATATAAAATTAGTTTTTTAGTTTTTGTTTTCAATTTTAATGAAAATAAAATATTTAGCTTTTGATTTGAAAAAACTTATGAAATCAAATTTGTACTTGATGTTTTGGAAGGTTTTATTTTTACACAGAGGCGACCACACGTTCGTTCCATAAATTGTTCAAGATTGCAACATTTCATCTTCCTTCGATGTAATTATTAGATGCATGACTTATTTGGTCCTTCGAAGCTCTCGTACTTATTAGATCCAAGTTGGTTCTTTTAAAATTTATTGTTCCCAAAAATATACAAACATAAGAAAAATAAACGACACCAAACTAAAAAATCAAAGCCCATAAGATTGGCTACATAGGCCTGACCATTAATAAGACTAAGATGATCGGTTATCTGACTATATCAAGCGTCAAAGCTCACTTATTCACACTAAAAAAATCAAAACTTATATGTCCACAATATGTCATACTATAAATGATGATTGTTGGACTTCAACTAAACTCTTAGACTTTAAGATACATGGATTTTAATGAAGTTAATATTATGGACCAAACAACCATAATTGGAGCTCGGTCTGTAGGGCAAAATTTTAGCTCTTTAGAGACAGACAAGCATCAATTTATATTTTTTCTTCAAACGGTCTAGGTTTAGAATAAAAAATTATACATATCTTATTCAAGATTTCATTATAGCTTAAGTCGAACATATAATATGTATGAGAAAAACCATCAATATTTTAGGTTGAAATGAAACAGTTTTTATTATATAGTAACTTAGATTCCTAATGTTTGCTCCTATTGAACGTGTTATTCGACTACACTTTCATCATTACATCACTGATTTTTGAAAATACGTTTGAATATAGCCTACTTAACTGATTACAAATGAAAAACATGTATTACACAATGTTTTGGTAAGTTCAAAACTTTTAGACATACTTATACCTCTTTAATTTTTTTATTTTAAGCATTAAAATGGAAAAATAATTTTTGTGTATCTAACTGAGATTTGGAATCTCGAAATTATATTGATAAATTTGGTCAAATAAGGAGAATATAGATGCAAACATGTAAGATACGATACACTCAATTTAATTCTATCATATTCTATGTTGTTTTTATTTTTCTAATTATTTTGTAAATCGAGGCATAAAAAAATCACATTGTATGACGATGCGATTAATGTTCTCTAGAAACACGACGCTATGAGTTTTTTAAATAGTTATTGAATAATAGAATAAGAAAAAAAAACTATTAAATGGTACAACAATTATAAAAGATATTAAAAATATAAACAAATATAAATTTTGTAGTAAAAATAAATTAAGATTTTGTTTTTACGCTATAAAATTTGAAGTAAATTTTATATTTTACCATGAGTTTTATTCATGATACGAGAATAGGATAATTAATTATATATTTTGGTTTCCATCTTTTATTCTGACCTATTCGTTTCCATCTTTAAATAGCTCGACGTTAGAGTTTTTTTTTCATTTTGTTTCTATGGAAATTTTGCTGCCTCTGACCCATATCGTTTGATCCTCAGTCATAGTTATCTTTATCTCTTTTACATGTCTTGCAATAACAGTAATATAACAGCATCTCCTTCTTTCTTTATTTTTCTCTCGATTGTCCAAACGACGGACTTGACACTATTAGTCTGAGGTCAGAGTTTCTCTTGTAAATGCAAATAGTATATTTCTTATTCACTTTTCATTTGTTGAGCTAAACTCTCAATATCATTTGGTGATGGCAAATCCATCTCCTTCTTTCTTGAGATGATTTCGACCACAAGGGAATTTGGTTTACGATTTGGTGGAAGGGTAAAAATGGAATTAAAAGTCGAAGGACTATCTGTGGAACGCAATCCATTTAACTATAGTGACACGTGGCAGCATTACAGCAAAAACCACGCGCGGGGACTGAATTTATAGATTTTTGATAGACGAGGGACCCTCAACCGTGATTTTTTTGTCGAGAGACTAAATGACACAAAACGTGATAGTCGAGGGACGAAGCAGCGATTTAAGCCTCCTCGTGGACTAACATATCTGTGTTTATAACCACGTGTCACATCTAGGGTTTTTAATTTTTTTACTCTTGATAGAAGTTTGTCTTATTCAGTTCCCACTTACGTCGCTAATTGATGTGGTCTTTTTTAACCCTTAACTTATCCAAAATAGATATCGATGCGTATGTAAATTAGATGTTTGCCTAAGAAAATAATAGGTTCAGAATTACAGAGTTCGGTGAACAAGAAGATAATAGTAAAAAAATATTATGGGGGTAGTAGGTCATATTGAATTAAGTTAGAACTTTATATATTATTCGTATTACAATAATATCTCCATCATATACTGGGGTAGTAAATAATATTTCTATAACCACTAAGATATTCAGTTAAATATATTTTTAACTTTGTCCACATAGTTATTTACATCTTTAGATAAGATTTATGAATCGATTGATTTAGGCTTGACTAATTACACCCTTATAAATAATAATAATATTTAATAATAATAAAAGTAATAATAAGAATAATAATAATTGATAAAGGTCTAATTGGTCTATCTCGAGCGGATCGACTTGTAATCTTACTGAAGCATGTAAATATCTATTTGGACTAAGTCAACTATACACTTAACCACATATCTTAGTAGTTAGAGAGATATCATATATTATCGTAACATATATATTTTTTGGATAGAACTTGTCAATAAAAGTATAATTTTATTAATTAGAAATAAAAATTACAGACCGGAGCATTTCAAAAAGATCCTAAAAAATCGGACATGGTCGTTCTATATTTTCAACATACCGATATACAATAGAATATAATTACTTTGAGACACATTCACAAAGACTTCCTAAAATATAAAAATAATTTGACAGAACAACCCATTAATAGCTCGAGTCTAAAAAGGGATAGATATGTAAAATAATGACATAACAACCCTAGAAGCAACAATAAAGTAGAGTGAGGAGAAGTCATGTTCTGATACTCCATAAACATTTGCTTGAAGTCAAAGTGAATCTCAAAGGAACGTTATGAACCGTTATGAATAACATGAATTATAGCCTCCAAATTGTATCAAATATGATTGCAAGGAACGTTAGCGAGTTTGAAAATATCCTAAACCCCACACATTATTTCATATACATATTTTTAGCTTAATATCATAAACAAAGAAAATGAATGTTTTCTCACAGACTCTATGTTCCCATTTAATCAACAATCAACAAAGGTTATTAGTCTCTCTACCAATATGTCCAAATTGAGCCCCAAAACTAAGATCATGAATATAAAAGAATTCTTTCCTTAGAACCCAAAAATTGGAATGAGATTTCACAACATTAATCACAAGCTAAGAATCCTCCCCTATAAAATCAACCAAAGATAAAGAGTAAGCAATTTGTAACCTAAAAAGTAAAGCACAACATTCACTCAAATAAAACATTTCTATTTCCGATAAACAAAGTAAAAACAACAACCTTGTCCCCATTTGCATCTCATAAAATTCCTCCAACATTATATTCTTCATTGTAACAACTTTATTGTCCTTCTAGAGGTCTAATCCATCGCACATGATTGAGCAATTGGTAGTTTAAAGGAAAACAAAATTCTCCTGGAGTGAAACTTAGAAGTATCAAACACCTTCATTCCATTACATTTATCAATCAACATCCTTCGTATTAAATTTATCACATGTTGATTTGTCCAAATGTTTCTCATATTATTCCTTTATGGATTCCTCTATTTCTAAACATGCCAATAAATAACCTTACGGAGAGAAGGATTCATAATAAAATGATGGTGTTGACTTTCGTTTTTGTTGCAATAAAATCTGAATATTTGTAAAATTGAAAAAAATATCGAGTGTTGTAGCCCTTAAGCAAACTAACCCTTAAAAGTATTAGAAAAGTCACTGTGGAAAAAAATGATCCAAAATCTCATGTTCGGGATTCTTACAATATACATATTTAGATGCAAGTGGAATTCCAAGTGAAATAATTTGATTATTCGTTGGGAATTTGGATGGAGAAACTTCCTAAAAAAACTTTAGGAGAAGGAATAGGCATCCATATTCTATTATACTTTAAGAAGGTTATAGGATTTCAAAGTTCAGCCTTACATGAAGACGTAGACAACTCCTCATGGGAACCCAAATTCCATATTAATGTAGCTAACGTTGATAGTTATAAACATCATAATTTAAAAGGCTTGGAATATGTGAGAGAACTTGGTGTAATTTAGCAAAATCACGTAAAACATATTTGACCAAAATATTTAAAAAATGATCACATTTTAATTTATCAGACAACCATGGAAAATACCAAAATGATATCCCATCTTTCCCCAAATTCCAAGTCCAAAAATTTAGACACTTTATCAACATTATTAAGTATTATGAAGTTGTGTTTAGATACACTATAATACGATGCCACATCCCATATTTCTAATTTACTTCTCATAAATTCAGCTTATAGACCTTGAACTTTCATGAATTTGGAAACCATTTTAAAATGCAAAACTTTCACTGTGTCAAACAAAGAAGTAATACCAAGTCCACCTTTTCTTTACGATTTTTCACTGTGGCCCATCATATCCAATTATGACTACTATTATCATACCTTCTGATAAAACTCTGCATCATTTTTTCAAGAGATTTCAAAACACTTTTGGGCACAGGATTAACCGAGAGAGTATAAATAGGGATTGAGGACAACCCAGGGTTGATGAGAACCATTTTACCAATAGTAGAAAACATAAGAACAATCCAACCTTCCATACGAGCTTTAACATTTTCAGCACGAGGTTCAAAACATGAGATTTTAGCTTGACGTGTACCTCGTTATTCTGACATGTGTTAGAAGTTTTTTCATAACATCAACCATAAATTCTAACATATTCAAAGAATTTTTTATTTTCTAATTACTAATTTGACATAGATTTTAATTTAATCTAATGTTCCAAATTCTTAAAAACTGATCAATTATCATTTTATTTAGAAACAATCCATATTTACCAATTACACCTCCTCTTTATCTTATTCTCTCTCTAATTTGTTATCGTATTCCCTTAATCCAAAACCACAAAATTCAAGCTTTCGATTTTATCTTGAACATGTGTCTATTATATCGAATCTATTGTTTATTTTTTTTTAATTTCTTACTTTTAATGCTTACTAAGCCAATATATATTCTTATAAGTATTTAAATAAAATTATCTAAGTTTCATATCCATATTACTCAAATCTAATACTACTCCAACTTTATTATCGCATAATTTTTTCGATACCATTCCCTTTGTTAATGAAAAAATAGGTGATAATATGAGAACATACACCAATAAAAACATTATCCAGAAGTTAACACCAAAATAACCAATAGACCTTGATCTTAGCAAACTTCAAAAGGACGTGGTAGAAGATAAAATGTTTTTGCAATATTTTTTCAATAATAAAACTAAACCATATAAATTTATGTATGAGAAAGACCATCAATATTTTAGGTTTAAATACAACATCTTTGATTATATAGTAAGTCACCATCCTAAATTTGGCAACTTACCCCATTATACTGAAGATGATGAAATATGTTTTTCGCCTAATCCATTTGATTGAGATATTGAATTACAGTGTCATCCTTACATTGCTAACTTTTTCGAACACGTTCGAGTATGTCCTACTCAGCTAACAACTAGTAGATGGCGCGTGTTACTCATTGTATTGTTAAGTCCAAACCTTTCTTACAATATTTTATATTTTTCGACTTTAAAATACTCCACCTGAATTATCAATTCACCCTCTTCTTACCATAACTGGAAAAAACAATTATCTATCTAACCAAGATTTAGTAATTTAAAATTTTCATTGGTGAATTTGGTCAAATAGGAAGAAGATAAATACAAAAAAATGTATCCGAATTATAGAACTGATTTTTAAAGTGTTTATTTAGCTAATATAACCACTTGGATAAATAATTTTTTTTATTTGTAACCGTTGTATGATTAATATAAAAATGTGTCATATAAAAAAATATAGAAAATTAAAGGAGTTATAATTATATGTGTACTAGAACATGCAATATATTTTTTTCGGATTTCTAATCTAACCTATTGAACCATGAAGTTAGTTAATTAATCTTGTAACTTATAGGATGCAGACATTCCTTGATCTTCAGATTCCTAACTTGTTGCAGAAGGTCTTTGTGATTTTTTAAGAGACGACAGTCAAAACCCGCAATTAATTCAAACAGAAAACCAATTTGTTTTTCTCAAAGTCTTTTTTTCTCTTTGTATTTGAAACCATGTTTCTCTTAAAGTAAAATGATTCTTTAGAGGACTCTTGGAGCTCCACTTCAATTGCTCTCATCCCTAAAAAAGATACTCCCTCTGAGCCAGCCGATTTTAGATCCATAGCGCTCTGTAATGTTAGTTACAAGATCATCTCCAAGATCTTAGTCAATAGTATTAAAGATTCCTTTCCTTATCTCATTGATAACTCTCAAACGGCTTTCGTGAAAGGAAGGAATATCTCAGATAATATACTTTTATCCCAATACCTATTGAATGGGTACAATTCCAACAATAGAGACAAAAAGGTTGCGCTAAAAATTGATATTAAGAAAGCCTTTGATAATGTCAGATGACATCTAATCCTTGACATTCTTGTAGCGATGAATTTCCCTGATAAAATAATCACTTGGATCATCAAGTGTATTTCTTCTCCTTCATATTCCATCAATATCAATCGAGATCCTCATGGAAACTTCAAAGGACAAAAAATGCCTAAGGAAAGGAGATCCGCTCTCCCCTTTCCTCTTTGTTCTTGTCATGCAGGTTCTTTCCAGTATTCTTAAGGAGAAAAGTAAAAATCCGAACTTTCGGTTTCACTAGAAATGTCAAAAGCTCAAAATCATTAACCTTTGCTTTGCCGATGATCTGATGATTTTCTGTCATGGAGATGTAAATTCCCTACTTCTTATCAAAGAAACTCTAGATGAATTTTATTCTCTCTCTGGACAATAATTCAACTCTTCTAAGAGCCATATCTTCTTTTCCGGCATTAATGAGTCTCTCCGTTTTGACCTTAGCAATATCTTGGGATACCATGAAGGATCCCTCCCGGTTATATATTTGGGTGTGCCCCTTCTTACTAGTCGTCTCACCCACTCTGACTGCCGTCCCCTTCTCCATAAAATTACTTCACGACTTGAATCCTGGACCACAAAACACCTCTCTTATTCCGGAAGATTACAACTCATTAAGTCTGTATTATTCGCTGGTCATGTCTATTGGTCATCCCTTTTTATCATTCCCTCAAGGATTATTAAAGAATTGACTCAGTATCTCCGTCGTTTTCTTTGGTCCGGATCGGCTATGAAAATACATGGGACCAAAGTAGCTTGGTCCACGGTTACGTTGCCCACATTAGAGGGCGGCCTTGGGATTCTTGACTGAAAAATCTGGAATCAGGCGGTTGTCCTAAAAATCTTTGGTCGATCATCCGTAATAACTCCCACTCCATTTGGAGTGACTGGATTAAAATGGAAAAAATTAAAAATAATAATTTTTAGAACCTCCAGATGGGATCCTTCCGTTCCTAGATCTTGAGGAAAATTCTTCATCTCCTTCCTTTGACTTGTCAAATGTGCAGGGTGGAAATTAGAAATGGCACGAGTACCTCCTTTTGGTATGATCCATGGCTCTTCCCCTCATTGATGGTATCCCATTATGGCGAAAGTATCATCAAGGCCTCTAGACTTGGGAAAAACCTCAGAGTATCGGATATCATCCTAAATGGGAGTTGGAATTGGCCATCCAATATCAGATCGGCGAATGCACGCAACCGTACCAATCTGTTGGAAATCCAATCTCTCAAATTCTCTCTTCCCCCTCTGAATATCCTCTTCAATGATATTCCTTTCTGGAAAGCGAAAGAAGGATGGATTTCCTTCTCCATCAACGACACCTACCACTCCATTCGTACGCCCAACCCTAAAGTAGGGTGGGCCGGGTTAGTCTGGAATAAATCCAATATTCCTCGTCAATCCTTCATTCTATGGCTCGCGATAAAGGGCAAGCTTGTCACCAAAGACAGGCTACTCAGTTGGGATTACAACATCTCATCTGAATGTGCTCTTTGCAACTCTAACAGTGAGACTATCCCTCATCTCATTTTTATTGTAGTTTCACTCAGAGTATTAGTATTAAGTTAGGTTTCCCCTTTGTCGTCTCCTGTTGGCAGTCTTGGGTTTACGAAGCGTCAAAGTGGTCTCAATCTCGAAACCATTATATTTGGAGATCTTGCTTCACCACGGTAATTTACCACGTCTGGACGGAGAGAAACCGAAGAATCTTTGGTTCCCCTCCTGCCATCGCCTCTATGGTGTCTCAACGAATTTTCTCTGATCTCCGGTTTAGATTCCAAGGCACCAAGACTGAATGGTCATTCTAAATTATTATTCATTACTTTACTTTATATGCAGGGATTGATATGGTGAGAGCAGCTCGTGATCCGACATATCTTGATAGATAGGCCTTTCTGGATGCTGTGGCTGATGATTACCAGATTGAGCAGTACTTTAGTCTACTTGTATTGGACGTTTTTCCTTTCCCACTACTAGGATCGGATCGGGTTTTTTTGTTATTTCCATTTCGCTCTAGACTCTTTAGTCAAATGTTGATGTAATCCTGGTATATGCCCCAGATCCTTGTATGATCCTCTTTTCAATTTATGTAATACTTTTTAATACCAAAAAAAAATTCACCTTTATATAGAAAATTAAAGTGAGAAACGGTTCTTATCTTTTAATTTTATGTAACTTCCACACAGTTACTTGATAAATATCATACCTTATTAAATTGCCACTCTTAGGGACCATAATCAAGCATTATTCTGTTTTACAAAATAACCCCAAAACTTTACGTTTTGCTTAAGTTATTTATTTCCAAATCCAATCGTTCGCAGTATTCAGAATTGAACCCGATATCTATACAATTACATCCATGATACATATTTTATCTACTAATCCGTTCATTTCTTTATGATTACTTTTATTGGACTAATATTGACAATTGTCTGATACAACGATAAAACATGTGACGGTCCAATTCAATGGAGAAATATCAACAATTTCCCACTTGAATCATCATATGATATTATAGGATGCATCTACCTAATAAACGTTTTTAATTTCTATCATCACATAGATAACCTTAACAATCATGTAAATGACCATTAACGACATATGACTAAAGTCCTCATTAATGCGCTTCAACAGCAAATATATGGATGAGTAATCACGATATCACAACAATATATTATATGGATCTATCATGGTACATAACATAAGAATAATATGATATGTAATCTTACATATCTATTATTAATTGCTCCCACTTAATTTGAGGTCTTCTTACAACATAGTACAAATAATCGAAGATAAGAGCACACTGAATACTTAAATATATATATATATATTTGCATTAATGACCTTGAGTTCGCGATTATCGTAATACAAACAAATTTAATAGCTTAATAGAAACTCCCATTGAAACTAGCAATCCTTTGAGTACACAACACCCATGCTAATGGTGTGTTCAATAAAATTGTTAGACATTAATACCTTCATAAGAGGATCTGCTAACATTGAGTTTGTCCTTATATGCTCGACACCGATTTGACCACTCTATAATCTCTCTTTAACAGACATGAACTTGATATCTACATGTATGGACTTAGGCAAGCTTCTGTTACTGTTTGAATATTGAATTACCAAATAGTTGTCACACTATAATCCAAGGGGTTTTTGTATCCCCTCTACGATTCGCAATCCCTTGATAAAATTTCAGAACCAAAGCACCTGATTGGATACCTCGAAACAAGCAACAAATTCCACATCCATAGTGGAATATGCAATGAGTGTTTGTTGAAAAACAAATTATGATATTGAAGCTCATGCTAAAAGGACTATAATGCCTTAGGTTGAACGACGAGAATCCTCACATCTAGTGAAATCAGAATAGGAATACCCTATGACCTTCAGTTTATCTGACTTCTTATATGTTAATCTATGATGTTTTGTTTGTTGAAAATACCGGAAACTCTTTTGACTGCTTTCCAGTGTTTCATCCACGTATTACTTAAGTATCTTCCTAACACACCTAACATAAAATCAATATATGGCCGTGTACAAACTGGAACATACATCAAACTTTAGACAACCGAAGTGTATGACATATTTTGCAATTCCTCAATCTCAAGTTTTGTCGTTGGGCATTTTTTAGGTTAAACTTTTCACCTTTTGATATATGGATTTCATTTCCGTTGTTGTTAGACACACCATAACGTGGTAACATACTCTCAATATACGTATTTTGTGAGAAACTAAAAATACTATGGGATCGATTCTTATGAACTTGATTTCCTAACATAAAATATGGATCCATCACAAAGATCTTTCATATCGAATTTGTCCAACATAAATTTATTGGTCGTATGCAACAATTTATTATCGTTCGTGACCAACAACATGTCATCAACATATCACACTACATATATAAATTTACTCCCACTAAACTTTTGATACACAAAATCCTCCACTAAATTTATCTCAAAGCCTAATTAGTTAATAAGTTCAAGGGATTTGTGGTACCACTGTCGAGATGCTTGCTTGAGACCATAAATAGATTTATTTAGTTTGCACAACATCGACTTTGGATCAGCAAAGACGAAGTTTTCAGGTTGTAAGATATAGATTGTTTCCTCAATGTATCAATTAAAAAACGGTCTTTACATCTATTTGATGGAGCTCAAAGTCGAAGTGTGCAACTAATGTCATGATTATCCGAAAATAATGATTTAATGAAACTGGAGAGGAGGTTTCGTTAAAGTCAATCCCT
The DNA here is from genome assembly GCA_036936605.1 of Limnanthes douglasii subsp. nivea. Classification (NCBI taxonomy): domain Eukaryota; kingdom Viridiplantae; phylum Streptophyta; class Magnoliopsida; order Brassicales; family Limnanthaceae; genus Limnanthes; species Limnanthes douglasii. The sequence goes on along the minus strand of JAUPFV010000005.1, from coordinate 103,759,503 downwards.
TCACGTTCAGTAAAACCCTTAGTTACAAGTGGTTCTTTATGGCTCTCCACATTACCCTTATAATTCTGTTTGGTTTTAACATTTACAACCAATCGACTTCTTTCCTCCAGGTAATGGAATAAGTTCCCATATTGCATTATCTTGCATTGATTTAAACTCTTTGTTCATTATTTTAATCCACAAATGAGACTCCGTTTTTTGTTGTAGCATAAAATTCCTCATGTTCATGAAGATACACTATAGAGTCTTAAGATATAGCGCTATTTCTTGGTCTAGTAGATCTACGCAAATTAATAATTTCTTCATTTTGAACTTGAAATTCTTGATGAGGTAGAGTTTATTCTTCTTAAAAAACTTCATTTTTTTCCAATATGAACAACATCCACAGATGGAAGATTAATACCATCTTGAGTTTTTTCATATGTTCTAACGAATCTGAGGTGATGATTGGCCTCTTAATTAAATACAATATCATCATCTCATACCAAACTATCGTTGTTATAACTTTTATGAATCTGTACTGGTTCTTCCTCAAAATAAATGTTTGTTATTAAAGTCTTCCCCAAAACTCTATACCCTCAAATAATTTTGATATACCATCTCAAATATATTATTGGTAGAATGATCATAAAACTTAAAACCCATACTATGTTGGGGATATTCGATGAAATAACTACTAACCAGTTTTGAGTCTAATTTCTTTTAATTCGGCTATAAGGCTTCACTTCAGTTGGAAATCCCCAAAACATGTAAATGTTATAAACTAGGTGTACGCCAAGTCCAAAGTTCATATGGTGTCTTAGTAGCTTCTTTCGTCGTAATTTTATTAAGAAGGTAGGTTGCACATTTATTGCTTCTCCCTAGAGTGATATAGGTAATGCTGAATGACTAATCATACTTCTTACCATATCCTTCAACGTAGAGTTTCATCTCTTAGATATTCCATTCATGATGGGCTAACCGACCGTGAAAAATAGTGTATATTTAGATGTAAAAACATAATGCGACCACACAAACAGCACAACAAACAAAAAAATCATGTATTAAGTTACTATATGTCATGTATTTGTATAAACAAGGTATAACTAGTGGTGAAAACATAAGTCTTTCACACAAAGAACGAACTCAAGTCATTAACTATTGGATGTCATATATTTGCAAAAACAATACAAAATTAATTGTAAAAACATAATAGTAACACATATACAACATTAGAAACAATCAAATATTAAGTTACTATATGTCATGTAACTGGTTTTAAATATTCATTTTTAACCAAGTGCTTTCTTACCATCACATAATGGGAAATAATCCCATAATGTAGTGTATTATTTATTGCTTCGACCTGTGATGTAAGCTTTGAAGTCTTTACTGTAACATGGAAACTAATTGGATCGTCTCTCATGATCTTAAAAGATTCTTTATTTTCATACATAATTACCATAAAATTCTAAGATATAACACTTATTTTGTTGAGTTTGATCATCATGAACAAAATATCTAAGTGAACCAAGTAATATAAGATCATTTTGTTTCAAATTTTATTGAGATTGTTGAGTTTGATCATCATGAACAACATCAACCATTACTTTTTAAGCATGAAGCAGAACATCTGTTTGAGGCATTGAACTCTCTGCCATGTGATATATAACTAAAAAACTAACTTTAATATGTGTATTAGTGTGAGGGATTGAATAAATTACTTCTATTTTTTCTAAAAAGTCATTATTGTTGTATGATTAGTTCCCTTCAAACTCAAAATTCTAAAAAAGTTCTATAATTTCCATCTCAAAACTTGAACGGTGTATATTGAGAATAAAAATGGTAACCTCATGAATGGTCTGAATAACCGATGAAGCTTAGTGAAAAATATTTGTTTTGGATTCCATCTTCTATTTATTTAGGGGATAATGGTTTCCTCAAACAATCTACTCATATGAGGTCTTACTTGTTGCTTTAGTATGAATTTTATTTAAAAGATATGCTAAACACTTAATTATTTCTCTATGTAGTAAAACTAGTAAGGATTTATGAGCGATCATATACCTAAGACTTTTATAAAATGTGTAATTTCATTGTTTAAATACACAATTTTTTGTATTTTTTATTATATAGCTGATAAGGGTGTAATTAGTCTAGCTCGAAGGAATCGGTTTATAAATCTTATCTAAACATGTAAATATTTATTTAGACTAAGTCAAAGATGTAATTAAATACATAACTTGGTCGTTAGAGATATAACCTATTTTATTCTTTATATATGTGAGATATTTTTATTTTTCACCACACCCTATAGAAAATGGTGCACTTTTAATCAATAAACCTAACACATACGTTCCAATATTTATCCATTATTGTAATTCTCTAGTCTTTTACATTACTTATTTTTCATCAATCTTAAGTATTAGATCATATATACTCATATTGATCTCCGGTTTGGATAGTCCTCGCGATTCAAATTTATCGACCTCGATTGAGAACGTATGCGATAAATCGAAATTTTAATTTTTATTATAGTCAAGAGAAAATAATTTAAAATTAAGATGTGAAACAAAGTTAAAAACATAAATGTTATATCAAGTGATATAAAAAAAGTTGAGTATGTCTCACACGGATCACCGGAAACCTATGTGGTTAAAAAGTTAGCGACTAAACAACAATCTTCAGAATCCCCAACCGAGATTGAGGTGTTTGTCGAATTACTAAAAACGAACAGGTTATATTATAAATTCTTTATTACAAGATAAAGTTGTCAATAAAGGTTTGGAAATTAGAAAGATATGTTAATACAAGATATGGTATAATCGGATACAATATCGTTTACAGGGAAAAGAGTAAGAAACCGGAGAAGAAGTCCATAAAAGGAAAGGAGAAAACCTTTGAAAGACCGTCATTCGGCTGCTAGAAAACAATCAAAGGCTATCACTCATTTAGATGTGACGCGAATGATACACCTATGATTGAAAAGCCCAAAGGATCTGATGGTTGAGGAGAATGAAATCCTACGCAAACTCGTACACACATGTCGTATAACAGCACCCTCGCAGTATTCGTGCATATAATCATCTAATTGGTATATCAACATGTTAACGAGATTGTACCAACTAACCGAGTTATGAGAAACAAGATACCACAAAGTACAAAACTATTATGTAAGTTGAGCCAATAATCCCAAAAGAACTAGCATATAAGTACTAGCATGCTACGATATCGATATACCATCTCTAACACTAGAGTCGTTCACGAAAGGAACTACATATAAGTACGCCAATAATCCTAATCGTCATGATTAAACGAATAAACGATCGACCTAGGTTTCATTTCACTATTCTTTTACATTTGGTATAACTAAAATGGTAAACAGTCTTAACCGTGTTTGAACTTTCTCAAAGCCCAATTGGGATAGTAAGTTTCAGTATGCTCTAAAGTGGTAATTAAACCACAATTTCAAGCTATATCATCTAGTGAGAAAAGATTGTGTATGAGACGGTAATGCTCAAAATTGACCTGCAAATAAAACATTACGAATAATAACACAAATAAAGTTTTTGAATAATTATCATCTACACTACAAAAGCAACAACCAAAAAGTAACAAAATTATATCAAACCTAGATATTTTATCATATTTTTATAAACCTAGAAGTATCGAAAATAATCTAACAGATATAATAATCATCATGTATTAAACAAGTACTCATTATATTACTAATATGAAAAATATATACTAATCATCCTGTATTAGACAAAAACATTATACTTAATATATCTTAAACAATTAAATATTAGAAAAATGCAAAGCTTATATCACTCTGCCACAGATTGTTGAAAGTAATATTTCATTTCAATTTTGTCCAGGAATCGTAAAAATTGACGCACTTACATCCCATTGAACAATAACCGACGTGTGCTATTTGCAACTCGCACGCGTAACTGAATAAATTAAAAAAAAATCTCTCATCCTCATGTCAAGAAGAGCGATACACTCTATAGTGTTTTGAAAGGAGCCGTCTCCATCGTGATGTTATCAATATTCCAATACACCAGTACAACAAGGATATCAATAAAACTTTAATATATCAATCAGAAATGAAATAAAATCCGAGATATGAAAGTGTAAACTTGTTTAAAAAATGTATTTTAAGCACATATGAAAAAAAATAACGATAATTGCCTTTTTAATTGCTTCTTTTACTACCATAAATTATGCAAGTGTTGTAGACAAAGCTATATTAGCTTGCAATTGTGCTTTCCAAACGATCGCACTCCAATCTGGAGTGAATACGTATCCTGCCAGAGATCTCACTTTTCACATATCACTTGCAAAATCAGAATCAACAAAACCAACCAATCAACCTGCAATATCATTCAACAATCCACAAATATTAGTCTTGTTAAAACTTAAGCCAATGTTCGCAGTATTCTTAAGATACAAAAAAATCAATTTAACTGTCTGACATTGTTATTTCCCAAGAAATCCCATGTACCTACTAACTAAAATAACCGCATGTGAAATATCAGGATGTGTGTATATATAGCATAAATTATACTACCAACTGTACTTGAATATTGAACCTTCAAAATTTGTTCCAACTAAACATCGTTCTTGGTCGCTCCTACTGTAGACAACTTTAAATATGTGGCAAACGAGATGCTAATTGCCTTAACATCAAACATACTAAATCATTGTAAAACTTTATCAATGTCTCTTCTTTGAGACAATGTAATGATCCTACACTTCTGTTCCTGATAATCTCCATACCAAGAATCTTCTCTCCTCTAGCCATATCATTCATCTCAAACTCGGCACTAAGCTGCTTCTTGATATGCACAATGTGTGATATACTGCAAGCACTAATAAGCATATCATCAACATACAAAAGCAGGTAAACATAAAAATCATCGGACATCTTTTGATGATACACACAACTGTCATATGGACGCCTCCTAAACCTTTTTACACTATGAATGTATCAAAACATTTGTACCATTGCCTAAGTGACTTTTCCAACAAACAAACCTTGTGCTCTATATTAGCTTCGATATATCCCTTTGGTTGTCTCATGTAGATTCGCTTCTCCAATTGACCATATAGAAACGCAGTCTTCACATCCAACTGCTCAAGTTTTAATTTTTGAAATATTACCATAGCTAACAAAAATCGAACTATGCTTCACCACTGGAGAAAACAGTTCATTAATGTTGATTCCTTACCTTTGAGTAAAACCCTTAACGACTAGTTTTACCTTAAATGGAGATACCTCAACCCCTAGATTATCTTCGTTATTCTTGAACACCCATTTGATTCATCACTACCTCCTGTCCTTTAGGCAAGTCAACAAGCTTCCATGTTTGATTCTTATGATGAGATTATAGCTACTAAGCTCGCTCTAGCTTCCTTATAGCTACTAAGTTCCTATATCTCAACTTCTTCTGGAACTGACAAAGTATATGCAACTAGATTCACATATCTTTTTGGATGTCTAATATCTCTTCTTTCTATGTCCAATGTTATGCTATATAGTTGTTGTTCTGGTTCGGGCACATCATTGTCACTATCAGCCGATGCTGACGCTTCACCCCGTGATTTCGGATTCACCTTAGACACACTAGAATGATTGGACCTGCTATGAACTGATTCTACTTTAAGATCTATTTTTTTACTCACAACCATTCATGATTCGACCATTTCTCATACTTCCTTCTTACTATCTATCGAAGAAAACTCGTTAAAAGTTACGTCCCTACTGATGAGAAAATCAGGAGACTTCGGAGAGGTACACCATAACCTATATCGAGTACCCAAGGGTTTTGTCCACGGTCTGAACTCACAAACGATACATCTTATATACCATTATTTGCACTGTCATTGAAATTGTTCACACCTTCAACAATGTTTGCTACATTTTCCTTTTGATTTCCTTTATTGCCATTGAGTTTCGGATAATCTCTCCAATAATTACCCGAACCGCATTCATAATAATTTGATTTATATACCTTTAATTTGGACATCCGGATATTATTTCTTAAAGAACTCGCTTTGCTTCCATACATCAGACCTTCCTCTTGAACCTGATTGTATGGCTGCAATTGTTTCAACTTCTTTGATTTCAACAAACCTTTGACATCTTCTAGCTATAACTTATCCTTATCATACATTGTGGTATATAAAACATTTTCATACAGATCTGGTAACGATCTTAAGGAAAACAAAGATTGATCATCATCCCCAACGTTGATATCAATGTTCTCCAAGTCCATTATAATTGATTTAAAATTATCGAAGTTTTTAGTTGTGTAGATGCCTTCTTTTAATCTGAAATCGTAGAAGAGCTTTTGCGAGTATAATCGATATACAAATGATTTATCTAAGTAAATATCTCCTAGCTTCTTCTATGCGCATGAATCAGTCTTTTCAACACTAATCTAGCAAAGAATATTGTCCTTCACACTCATTAAAATCCAGCATAAAGCCCTTTCTTGAAGATCTTTCTTATCCTTTTCTTTCATCTCTTCTGGTAACTTATTCTTCACACCATTCCAAAAATCTTGCAATACAAATGAATATTTCGGCTTAATCTTCCATAATGCAAAGCTGGATCTCTCATCAAATTTTTGAATCATGGAATGTGTTGTTGTAGATGCCACCTAATTTCACCAAGGTTGTGATACCAATTTTTTAGAATTTAGTATGCAATGTACTATCAAGCACGATACACTGTAAAAAAACTATTCGACTCATACTCAACATGCAAAGTACTAAACAAGCAACATGATAAATAATGTATATTGGAAAACAAATATGTTGAATGTTGAGTGTGAAACAATCTTTCTTCAGTATAAACAAAAGGTGTTGCAAAAGTGTTGTTTGCAAAGAAAGACTTGCAAAACAATTATAAAAATAACTCGAGTAACAGAAGAAGAGGCCAAGCAAATGGAAGAGGACGAGACAGAGGTAATGGGCGAGGAAAAAATAATTTTAGGAAAAAAGATGACAGACAAAAGAGGAAATCCACCTTTGGCATAAAAATGTCAGCTTATACAACTTCAATAACTACCGTTATTTTGTTGCAAATTGTAAGTACAAGAAAGACGAAAAATGACCATTTAATTCAATAAGTGGAGGATAAATCTACGGTTCTTGTAGCGGAGGCGTGTTCTTTAAAATTAGAAAAGAAAAGTTTGTTGATTAACAATGAAGAACATAACATGGAATCTAATGAAGGGTTACGACAGCTAAACTTCGTCAATACCGTTAAAAGAGAAGTGAGATATGGATATGTATGATAGAGTAACTATATAATTAAGGGAGAGAAATTTCATAGTAAATTATGTTGGTAGATCATGTGAGAACTAGCAACTTCAAGAAGAACTTTGAATGATGAGTTAAGAAACTTTGACACATGAAAAAATTGAAGAAGTTAAATAGAAGATTGTTTTATTCAGTTTATGTTTAGGTTATTTTTTTTCTTGTACCTAAGATATTCTATTATGAAATGAAAGCTTAACCCTTTCAAAAAACTTTGTTTTATTTATTCTCTAAAACCAAAAACAAAAAACACAAACTTTGTTTAATGCAATCCTACATTTATAAGCAAAATGAGTCAATCTCACATTTAGGAGAAACATAAGGATTAAAATTCAACTGTTTATTAAATATGCCAATGATATTTTTCCTTCTCCCATGATTGGTTTGGAATTCTTTAAGTATGTCTTCCCCTTGTTGTTTCAAGGCTCCGCGGACTGGCATGGTATGCTTTACACTGATATTTTTTGAATCCTTTCAACTAGTTATTTTTCTGGTGAATTTATCTTTTCCATAACCCACTCATTTTCGGGTTGTACCATATGTTCTGCATGTTATGAAGAAAATAAATTTAAGAGAGTTTGTTTTCCAGAAGTTATGAATCCATTCAAGTTGAACAAATTAGATATCCTTAACGGAAACACGAAATTTACGGAGGCAGTCTTACAACTGCATATAATTTATAACGGAAACTAATAAAATATAACTGCATACATATAAATACGATACGAGATTATATTATGCCAACATTTCTCCCTCCTAATCTCGTAACTCAGGCTTCAAGTTGAAGACATCCGTTACATCCCTTAAGAACTCGAAGCTGTCACGCGAGAATGGCTTGATGAACGAATCTACAATTTGTTCTTTTGTGTTGACATACGCAATATCAAAGATTCTCTGTTTCAGGAAATCACGCAAAAAGTGAATCTTGATATCAATGTGTTTACGTTTTCCATTGAAGATTGGGTTCTTTGCTAAAGCAATTGCAGACTTGTCATCAACTCGTAAACTAATATTTTCAAATTTAATTTTGCATAACTCTTCTAGCAACCTCTTTAGCCACATTTCTTGGCTACAATCTTCAGCTTTAAATGAAGACACAACTACTATCTTCAGTTTTTGTGAAGTCGAGCTAATCGGATCATTGCCCAGAAAAACAATAACCCAAAGGTACTTATCTGATTATCAATGTCTCCAGCAAGATCAGTACTAGCATATCTAATCAACTCTGGATGTTAATGTTCCCTTTTAACATACTTTAAACCGAAATTGAGCGTACCATTTATAGATCGCAGAATTTGTTTGACAACACTCATATGTTTTATAGAGGGTTTTTCATGAAACGTCTAGCCACGCCAACAACAAGTGATATATCGGGTCTAGTATGGACTAATTATCTCAAACTCCTAATGCAACTGCGATACATTGTTGCATGTACGAATGGATTTCCACTAGTCTTGTTTAGCATTAGACTTGAATCCATTGGTACACGACATGGTTTACAACTCAGCATTCCCATTTTCTCTAAAATCATTTCTGCATAACTTGTTTGGCTCAAAGTTATATGATCAGACCTCTGTTTGACCTCAATTCCCGCATAAAAACTTAATAAACCCAAATCTGTCATGTCAAACATTTCTTTCATCTTTCCTTTGAAACATCGCAGGTTCGCCAAGGTTGAGCCGATTATTACTAAATCATCCACATAAGCACCAACATTCGGCATATCACCTCCATTTCTTATTTTGTAAACGGCATGTTCGAAACTATATTTCTGATACCCCAAATTTTGTAAACAAATGTCTAGTTTTTCATTCCAAGCTCTTGGAGCTTGTTTCAAACCATATAATGCTTTTTTCAATCTTAGAACTTCATATTCTCTTCCTTTTCAGCAAACCCTAGTGGTTGCTTAACATAAACCAATCGTCGAATGCTGATTTCACGTCCATATGGTGTACTTGCCACCCTACAAATGCTGCTAGTGCCATAAGCAATCTAATAGTTTCTAATCGAGCAACTGGAGCAAAAACCTCGTCATAATCAATTCCATGTTCTTGAATGTAGCCTTTGACCACGAATCTTGCCTTATACTTAATAATTTCACCATCTGGATTCTTCTTCAACTTATAAACACATTTCAGACCTATCACTTTGTGTTTTGGTGGTAATTTTCTAAGCTCCTAGGTTCTATTTTTCTTAATCGCCTCAAGCTCCTCCACCATTGCCAACCTCCAATTTTCATTGTTGAAGGATTCTTCTTGCGTCGTTGGTTCTTCAATAGACAGAAGGCTCATATCTGAATCTAACCTAATTTCATTAGTTTCATCATATAACTCTTGTAAAGACCGAAACTTTTTTGGTGGAGTTTCAACGTCCTCGTTGCTAGTCTCCTCGTCTGATTTTGTATCATCCCCATTTAATACACTTTGAGAAGAAATTGATGGTGATTCAAGATTCATAGATTCTACTTCTCCAGTTGAATATCTAATGAAGATACAGTGTCAGACCAGGTACATTTCTCAAGCTCTCGAAATACCGCATCTCGACTCATTAGGATTTTGATTGTTTTTGGATTCACAAATCTGTAGGCTTTTGAACCAAGTTCATAGCCATGAAAAACAAGTTTGTTGCTTCAATCATCAAGATTCTTCACATCATATTTCATATTCTTAACATAAGGTATACATCCAAAAATTTCAAAATGACTTACACTTGGTGTTTTTCCGAAGTAGACTTCATATGGTGTTATTCCACTTATAGCTCTTGTGGGACAACGATTAGAAGCTAGGTTGTTGTAACTGCAGCTTCTGCCCAAAATTCATATGGTATTTGTTTATCCTTCAACAAACACCTAATCATCTCGACAATGGTTTGATTTTTCTTCTCTACCACACCATTTTGTTATGGTGAATATGGTGTTGTCATTCGCCTTTTAATTACATAAAGTACACAAAATAATTTAAACTCTTAAGATCGAAATTCTCAGCCTCTGTCTGTCCGTAACATTTTTATTTTCATTCCCTATTGCATCTCAACTTCTCCTTTGAACTTCTTAAATCCATTAAGTGCTTCATCTTTTGATTTCAGTGGTTTTATCCACATGTACCTGCTAAAATCATCAACAAACAAAATAAAATACTTGTTCCCTCCTTTGGTAATTGGTGAAATAAGACCACAAATAGCTGCATGGATTAGATCGAACAACGAACTTGCTCGATAGTGACTTTGTGTTGAAAAGCTTCCTCTGTGTTGTTTCCCAAGAATACATACATCATAATTCTGACCATCTTATTTAAACTCATAATCCATAGGCTAATTTATCTCGTCAAAGTTTTTGCAAGGCTTGAAAGTACAGATGCTCATAACAAGCATGCCACAAGTGAGAGTTTTCAGATTCGGTAGATATGAGACATTGTGAAATTGCTTGACTCATTTTCATTGCTGCTCGATGTATCTTGGCCACCCGATTGTAATCTGCATAAAAAACACTTAGAAATCCACCTTCAACAACAACGTTTCCTCCTAACTCATCTACTTGTCCTAAACTAATGATATTAGATTTGAATCCGGCTAGATAATAGACATTTTTCATGAGCAAGTTTTTCCCGGTTTTGCTTCAGAAGTTTGTCACTCCTCTTCCAAAAATATTGATCATCGAGCCATCTAAAAACTTCATTGTACCACTAATTGATTTATCTAAGTTTGTCAATAGGTTTCGGTCCCCGGTCATAGGATTTGAAGTGCTTGTGTTGTAGTACTACATAGATTCATCGACACTCCCTTTCGTTGGGATTGGTTCAGATTGATCTTTGGCAAATATCAATTTTTTCTCTCTAGCAAAAATACAATTGGTGTCCATAACCAACAACGTATCTTTCTCTTCTACTTCTCCTGTTAGATTCATTGTTTCCTCTTTTTCGGTTTGCAATCCCTAGCATAACGCTCAAAATTATTACAAGAATAACATCGTACCTTTCTGATATAAAAGTTCAAATTTCTCTGGATATGTCCGTCTCAATCAACAGATTTTGATATTCCAGAAGAAACGCTTCCTCTCCCATAGCCAAAGCCAACTCTGCCTCTTCCTTAACCGCTACATAGGGTCCCTCCAGAATATGTCGAGTTGAATCGTGACTCCCATACTGATTTTGTTAACAACACCTTTTCATCATGCTCTTCTTCTTCGTCAGCTTTAAGGCGTTCTTCATGGGATCTTAGTGTCACAACACCAATTCCCTTCGTTTGGTTAACCATTTTTTCCATTTTTATCGCATACTCAATTACGGTCTCATTCTTTTTTTTCATACCTTTGAATTCTCATCTAAACGCTTGTGCTCGCACCTCTTTGATCTCGTCTCCTCATTCATTCATTTTGCGCAGAGACTCCAACGCTTCTTGTGTTGTCTCGATGTAACCCAATTCCATCAATTGTCCTTTAGTCAATCCTTGAGAGAGAATTTCATAGGTGATTTGATCTTGACGGAGATCAAATGGTTTGTCGGGAAGCATAGCTTCCCAAACTCCATGTGCGCTCATGCATATCTTCATCTTTAATGTCCATCTTGATAGTTTGTGTCACTGAGAATTGGATATGTAAGTGATAGATTTCCTTCTGTGACATTCTTCTTTCTGATTCTGTTGATTCAACACTACCCCCGCTTCTCACCACACTTGCGTGACTATTGTTTTTTGACATTGGCTCTCATACCAAATGAAGAAAATAAATTTAAGAGAATTTGTTTTTTTTGAAAGTCTGAATCCATCCAAGTTGATCAAATTACATATATATATATATATATATATATATATATATATATATAACGAAAACGCGGAATTTGTGGAGACAATTTTACAACTGCATATAATTTATAACGAAAACTAATAAAATATAACTGCATACAAATAAATTAGATACGAGATTATATTAATTTTTACAACATGTTATGCACTAGGGTTATATATTCATGAAACCAGAACCACCAACGCCTACTCAAAGTATTCCGGCTGCGTCAAGATGCTTAGTGGGAGAACTTCCAATGACAAAGCACTTGGGGAGTCGAAGGTGACACCGTCTCAGGCGAAGTAGGCTAAGCTGAGTGAGATAGCGGCGAGCCTGTTTTCCATGAAAGACACTACCAAAGAGTTCTGCATCCTACTATCGTCAAATTCGGTTTCCCATGACCGACTCTACCCCTTGCACTATGCGATTCACTTGGAGCGCCCTCAGTAAGGCCATGCAATGAAGACGGTGTAAAAACGTTCTGTTATCTACAGACTATACTAGAGGATTGGTATGAAAGTCTCTACTGTCTATGAGTAAATCCAGTGTTGATGGCGTCTACAATACGACTTTGGTGTTAACTTCCACTGTATATTAGACTCGGTATACGAATTCAACTAAGCAGTGAAATCCGACAGTGTGAATGGGTTTACCTTACTGGAACTACATTATAGAGGATTGTTCGATGATGATCGAGTTGATTTCCTCTATTGTTTGGACGTCGTTGAAGGTTTCCCCCCTCCCCCAGTCATCTCGTCTTGGCCAACCGTCATGCTAGCGGCCTCCACCCAAACTGCTTCACAATATTGAAAATTCTTTAGTGTAACCATTCTAACCCTAATAGGTTTAGCTTTCTATTTTTGGGCTTCCTCCTTGACCCTTTTTAAGTAACTTATATTATTTTGAAACCTTTATTTGATTTTTTATCTATAGTTTTACATTGTACTTAATTTTCTGCCTTTACTACCAATCTTCTAAGTCTACCAGCAGATTTTCAGGTCTTTTGAGTTATTACTTCTCAGAAAAAATTAATGGAAGATTGGAAGGGAAAATGTTGGTTTGGATACTATTACCTTCAATCTAACTATTATATTTTTGTTTTTCCAAAGATACTAAATTTTTTGAAAGAACAGGCCACAAATGAAGTCCCCTCTCCTTTCATTGCCAACCGTACCGTGCCTGCCATAATGTCCATGTCTATGAGCAATGCACTGCTCAAACGTTAGTATGTTGACTGTATGTAGGTTTAGTTGTACCTCGTAATCTTAATAAAAATTTAAACATGAAACATGATCGATATGTCTAAAGAGACCCCATCAGACAAAAACATTTTCATGACTATGTTTTATCTAATAGTATAACTTTTATTTGCATGTTACAAACTAAATTTAGTATAGATAATATCGATAGAATTATGAGCACAATGCTCCCATATTGGTATAGGAAAAAAATCTCAGAGATAAACAGCAATGCAGATAATCTTAAGAGATAAACAAATATATATATTTATAGATATAAATAAGACGTGCGGAAATGTTAACTTTATTCCAAATATCAATATAATGGTCTGTTTTCTTATATAGAAAATACAGACAAACTGTTCGGTCTTATCTAAATAACTACTCTAATAACTGATATTAGACACGTCATAAACTAGACAATACGTATTCAAATCAACTAGTTTAGATTACTTCCAACATTCTCCCCTGTAAGCTAAACTCCAACCTGCAGGTTCTTCATGCCCAATAAATCTCCCATATTTTCGAACTTCACAGTGGTCATCGCTTTAGTTAAAACGTCTGCACGCTTCTCCCATGTACTTATGTGCTTGACAATAATCTCCCCCCGCTCTACACATTTGCGAATGAAATGATAGCGGATATCAATATGTTTACTTCTTCCATGGAAAACTGGATTTTTTGCCAAATCAGTCGCAAAACGATTGCCTATATATATCACGACTTGAGAGTGCTTTACATCGGTTATTTGACTAAGAAACTTGCTCAACCACACACCTTGACATGCTGCCGCTGTAGCAGCCATGACTTCAGCTTCGCATGATGACAACGCCACACACCACTGCTTTTGTGAGACCCAAGTAATTAAACTGTCATTCAAGTAGAAAGCCATGCCACATGTGCTTTTTCTATCCTCAAGATTACTAGCTAGGTCGCTATCGGAGTAGTCGGACAATAAATATTTTCCAGACCCACTTGAATATACTAACCCAAAGTTGATAGTTCGTTTCACGTAACACAAGATACGTTTAACTGCATTCATATGAAATTCAGTAGGTCTTTCCATGTACCTGCTAACTACACCAACAGAGTAAGCAATATCCGGACGAGTATGAACCAAATACCTCAACCCGCCAATTAAGCTCTTAAATTTCGTGGAGTTCACTGCCTTCCCCTTCTCATCTTTATCAATCTGTATTTTTGACTCCATAGGATACTTTACGACTTTGCACGACCCCTTACCAGCTTTGTCAAGTAACTTCTTGGCATAACTTGCTTGTTTAAGGCTAATATATCCCTTCCCCTGACTGACTTCGATACCCAGCTAGTAAGATAATCTCTCGAGAACACTCATCTCAAATTCTGCACTCATTTTCCTCTTAAACTTACTAATGTTTGCGACACTAGTCCTTGTGACCAATAAATCATCCACGTATACTGCAATAATCAGAACTTCATTACCTTCCCTCCTTGTATATACTGCATGTTCATATGGGCACTTAGTGAAGCCCAACCCTTCAAGACACTTACTTAACTTGGCATATCAAGCCCGTGGCGCATGCCTTAACCCATATGGAGCGTTCACCAACATATAGACAAAGTGTTCCTTACCCTTTTTTACAAAACCCTCAGGTTGACACACATAGAAAACTTCTTGTAACTCCCCGTTAAGAAATGTGGATTTTACATCCAAGTGATGCACTTCCCAGTCATTCTTGGAGGCAAGCGCTAACAGTGGCCGGCCAGTGGCGCCACATTGCTGGACAGCAAAAAACCGGCCAACAATGGCTCGGTTCCCATATCTCGGTTGTCCGAATGCGGATTTCTATATATGGATTCCATGCAGTTTTTCGAGATCTACGCGCTGGTTAATTACCTACGGTGATTAACCGAAGTGTGGACCCAAAAAAACGCCGTTTTGCATGTCTGGAGAAGCGTCCTCAGCGGCGGACCGGGCCCAAGTCCCCTGGAAGGGGGTCTGGAGAAGCGTCCTCAGCGGCGGACCGGGCCCAAGTCCCCTGGAAGGGGGTGCCGGAGAGGGTGAGAGCCCCGTTGTGATCTTACCGTTTCTAAGAGACCAACTGGGGGAAAGATCTCTTCAAAGTCTATTCCCTATTGTTGAACATAGCCTTTTGCTAGAACTCTCGATTTGTGCTTGATAATATGTCCATCTGTATCCCTCTTTAGTTTGTAGACCCATTTTAGCCCTATGGCTTTATGCCCAGGTGATAGCTCTACCAATTTTTATGTATTGTTCTTTTCTATAGCAGCAATTTCACTTTTCATAGCTTCCACCCATGCAGGCTCTGTCATATCTTGTTCGTAATTATTAGGCTCGTCAAAACCCAGTAGAAAAAGCTCATCTTCTAACTCTACTTCAACTGTTTCATCATAAATATCACTGAGTAGACAAAATTTTCTGGGCTGTTCACTCCCACTACTCTCATTGCTACTGCTTCAGTTTGCAGAATGTTTGCCACTACTCAGGTCCTCATCATCTGTTTGAGGACCAGCTGTTTGTGATCCCATAGAATCAATGCTTTCATTCTTCGGTGTAACTAGTTCTTCTTTATCGGAACCATCAACCACATCTTCTGTACGTATGTCGAGCACAATGACGTTACCAGGGTATACAAACCTTTCTTCTTCTTTTCTCCCATTCTCATCCTCGAGACTCGTCAAAGATGACGTCTCTGCTTATAAGAATTCGCCCATTGACTGGATCGTAAAGTCTACATGCCTTTGTGCTGGGCTCTCTACCCAAATACACTACTATTTTACTACGATCGTCAAGCTTCCGGGTGTGTAAACTAGGCACCTTCATGTGTGCTACACAACCAAATATTCGAATATGTCCAATATTTGGTTCATTTTCAGTCTATACCTCATATGGTGTCTTTCCTGATAAAGCTCGAGTAGGTAGGCGATTTAGTATGTAAACAGCATGACGAGCAGCTTTTCCCCAAAAGCTAGAAGGTAGTTATTTTTCTTTAAAAAACTGCGTAGCATTGCTACTATTGTATATAGATAAATATTCACAACTAAGTACCACCTTATTTCCAGTTTCTGATAACTGACCAAGACTCAGTATATTATTACGTAGAGTGGGAATATAATATACCTCTTTGAAGACCAGTTCCTCCTCGATTTTGCATTTGAACGTCACAGAGCCCTTTCCTTTGATTTCCACTGTAGAACCATCACTAAATCTAACACGCCCAAATACCCCTTTATACAATTCTTTAAACTTCGAGCGTTGTCCCGTCATGTGGTTACTAGCACCATTGTCTAGATACCAAACGTTTGAATCATCTTTTTTACCGCCATCTTTGTTTAGTTTAAATAACACATTGTTCTCGTTCAATAATCAAGTTGTCTTTATCTTCTTTGTCTTCTGCCAGGTTCCTCATCTTCTACTGCCATGTCTTCTGCCATCAGAAGTGCAGGTTCCTCATCTTGTACTGCCAAAATTACCTCTTGCTTTTGCTCTCTACGTGGCTTTCTACACTCAGCTGCGTAGGGCCTGCAAAAACTGCAATTCAAACATCTTATTTTAGTCATGTCGCGCACTGCACGTCCACCTTGGTCATTGACAGTACCTCGATTCCTCTGGTTATCGGTTCCTCCTCGATTTGTCCATTTCATCCACTCCTCTCTAGTGAATAAAAGCTTCCCCTCTTTGTCTTCTCGTTTATTCCATTCTTCATCCATCAGCATCAACTGCCCTCCAGTGTTCTCTGTTTGTCCACGAAGCCTCTTTTCATGTGCCTTTAGAGACCCAATTTTCTCTTCAACTGACATCACATCTAGGTCTCCAAACTGTTCTGTTGTTGATGTGATTTGTAAGAACTTGGAAGGTACTGCTCTCAGTAGTTTTTTCACGACAGAGGTCTCTTCAATTGTTTCTCCCAAGGCACGAATATTAGTCACAAACCTATTTAATATCATAAAGAAGTCGTCAATCATCTCTGTATCACTCATGTTTAGATTCTCAAACTTTTCTTTTAGTGTCTGCACTCTTACTCTCTTGACACGCTCTGCTCCTTAACACATTTTTTCCACTCGGTGTCCATGCATCCTTCGTTGTTTTCTTTGTCTACCAGCGATAGTAGAATTTCTTCAGGCATAGCTTGGAATGTTGCAGCCATCGCCACCTTATCTTTTTTTTCGTCAACCTTTGCATTTGGGTCAATAGGGTCAATTGCTCCCCAAATCCCATAAGCTTGCATGAAAACTCTCATCTTTAGTGACCAAGCCGTGTAATTACTCTTCGTTAACATTGGGTGGCTTAATCCCAGTGATCTTTCTTTGTTCTTGGTAGCCTTCATTGTGATTGTCTAGGCTCTGATACCAAATATAGGGGAAAAATCCCAGAGATAAATAACAATGCAGATAACCTTAACAAACAGACAAATATATATTTATAGAGATAAACAAGAAGTGCGGAAATATTAATTTCATTCCAAATATCAATGGAAGGGTCTGTTTTCTTATATAGAAAATACAGACAAACTGTTCGGTCTTATCTAAATAACTACCCTAATAACTGATATTAGACACGTCATAAACTAGACAATACGTATTCAAACCAACTAGTTTAGATTACTTCCAACAATTGGCACCATTAAATAAACCATGACGGTCACCCCTACGGTAGAGTTTGGATTGCATGGAATCATAGGATCTTTAAAGTGGTTATTCAAAGTTGTTCTCCCTAATATATGGATTGTATGCTTACTTACATTTCAAAAAAAACCTCAAATTCTACCTCACAGACGTTTACGCCTTTAATAAGCCTTATAACCATCGACATCTATGACACAATATTGCGTGAGTTTATAGGTCTTGGTAAGACAGTCCCTAGGCAGTTATTGGCAATTTTAACATTATTAAAAGTCTCTTTACCGCTCGCGCTTATCTGACCTTTGTACGAGCTCCTTTACAAAATTTAGTGATTATTGTTACCTAAGTGGTCTTAGTGACCTTCACTCTTTTAGTTTCAAAGTTTTTTGGACTAATAAACATATTGAGAAACCGATCTTATCAAATTTTTGACTAGGCTCTTGTTAATGGCCATAGGATGATAAATTTCTAAACTCAATCGCCCACTTTGACCTTTCCCTGACATCACACCATACCTCAAACACTCTCCACCTTATAATACCATTTTATCCAAAAGATAAACCCTTTAAATACTTCAATATGTGGTAAACTAACCCCAACTTTACCAACATGGTTGTAAAAAATTGGTTTCTCCTTTATTATGATGATCTCATAACCATCAAGAGCGTCAAGCTTTTGAGACTCAAATCTGCTCTTTCTGAGTTGATTCAAAGAACGTATAGCAATACTAATGACAAGGTTGATTGGACCCATGAAAATTTATTCCAATCCCAGATGTGCCTTACAAACGACCATAATGATCATTCCCTGATTGACGCCAAAATCCAAGCCTTATAAAACTACGTCTCCCTCAGTAGAGCAGAAATATTTCCTTATGAAATTATCCAGGAAAACGTGGCTACATTTAGGAGATCGTAACTCAAAAAATTTCCATAACAATATCAAATCTAAGAAAGAGGAAAATAAAATAATTGTTATTAATTATTCCAATGATGAATCTGTCACGAACCCAGAAGTGTTATTACTCATCACTAATCATTTCGTTAAAATATTAGGCTCTATAAGCCCGACCAACAGACCAGGTCTGTTTAGAGTTCTCATTACCATGATTTCTGCAAAAGCGGCAAAAAATTTCTTCTGCCATGGAAAAATGGACCACAACTTGAACAGAGAACACTAATTAGGATTATCCCAAAACTGATACCTCTTTCGATTTGCATCCAATTTTTTGTTGTAATGTTATTTATAAGGTTATCTCTAAAATTTTAGCCAGCATGATAAAAGATTCCCTTCTAGGTTTAGTTGACCCAACCGAAGTGCCTTCATCTTGGGTAGAAATATCTCGGATAATATCCTAGTTACCCAATAGCTCTTACTTAGTTATAACATCAACATGAATGGTCCAAGATGTGGTCTTAAGATTAAGCTAATGAAGGCTTTCGATGATATAAGAGAGAAAAAGAAAGTAGAATAAAATTTAATCGTTGTTAATCTGTTGCAACTGGACACATTTTCAAACTTGTTAAGTTTGTATAAAACATAAGCACACTACTATCGTTGTCTTTGTAACTTCCATCTCAAAGCATTTTTCAAGGCAATAACCACTCGAAAGGGAAGCCTCTTACTCCGACCAAAATATCTGGTTAATGGTGATTATCTCTAATTACAGCTTAACACCATCAAATATGGATCAAGATGAACGTCATACAAAACTTTTGCATACAATATCTTTGTCATCACTCATTCAAATAAAACTTTCCACCTCAAGGAAAATAATATAGGTAAGGAAAATCAAAGTTCCCTTTAATTTAGACAACCAAACCATTATAGACAAGAATCTCATCCCCCTCCGAGTATTAAGAGATGAAGGTCAGCATCACCTCTCTTTTTTCCTTGTTACTACAGGTATTTAACAAGGCACCAACAACTCTTTGGTGACCAATATGTCTTTCAAACATTTTTTCAATACGTGCAAAAAACCTAACAAGTTCTCCACGTAACATCATGAACGTTTCTTCATTTTTACTCATGACTTTTGAATTTACATAACAACCATTACCCAACCCATATAACACTTACTTCGACCACCTCATAGGAAATCTCCCGACCGAACCACCCAACATCACCCGAATACTTATATCTTGAGAGCCACCAATCACCACATTTTTACGTCCGTCGTAATTAATCCAACCTAAACCAATCCCTTGAGGCATTTTCTCATTAATTTAGTGATTTACCAACTCTAACTAAACAAACCTACTTAGACCAATTTTCACCCATTGACCCATCTAACATTATATCAAACCTAAACCTAACCCAATTTCTAAATCAAACTTATTGCAACTCCTTATTTTACCCGTATTCACCCAATCCTCTCTACACACCCCATTTATATCCTTCTTGAGGCTCCACCAGTCTTGACTACGAGACGTCTATATCAAGGTTGGGTCATTGTAGCTTATCTTAAGCCCAAATAAATATTAATGGTTTTCTCAAACTTTCATGATGGGTTATACCCGAACTCAAGATATGGATATTTTTGTAGAGCCTCTTTCAATCCAGATGTAGTAGATAACCGATAAAAAACTAGTGTGCCAGAGATGGCCTTTTTCGGTAGCCGAAGGGGTCCAATAGCTCCCCTCAACAAGCCAAGAAGCCCATGAAGTGGAGTACGAGGTAATGTGGATCTTTCAAAAAATGGCTTCCCAAATAGAGGTAGAGTATGGAACGTTTATGATGATGTGCTCCAGTGATTATGGGCAGTTAGAGTAGAGAACTCATTCCAAAGGTTGTCAAGTCCCCATCCAATTAGTTTATCCCGGGTAGTAAGCTTGTTGTGGATGATCATCCAGGTCATGAAGGAGTTCCTGAGGATGAAACTGTTGGATAAACATTGAACTTGAACACGTGGTAATATCAGCTATTATGTTAGTTATTTAGATAAGATCAAACCGTTTGTTTGTTTCTTCTATATAAGAAACAAAAGTGTGTACATTGATCTTTGAAATGACAGTTACATCATTTCCATAATTGCTTTTCTGTATTTGTTGTTTTATCTTAGGGACCTTATCCCTACATTTGGTATCAGAGCTCGCATTTTCAAAATAATGGCAGGCAGTTGCAGTCAAGAAGTCTCAGTCCCGATTCAATATCCAATATTAAGCGAAACGAACTACGACATATGGGCTGTTAAGATGAAGATAATCTCGCGTTGGCTAGAAGTATGATCAGTGATTGAAGGTGAAGACATAGACGATGTTAAAGATCAAGGCGCCAAAGCAACCATTTCTCAAGAGAAGAAACAGACGGCAAGGCAGCCATTTCTCAAGCGGAGAAGCAGACAGCGGTGAATTAATGTAACAGAAAATCATAAAGTCATCCGTAAAGCAGATATTGATGATTTGAGCGAGTGGGATTTTCAATGAAATCCAAAATACGGGTCTTGGTTCTTCTCGTCAAGGATGCTTGATGGAATATTCATAATAATGACGAATATGTACGAAAAAAAAGGCTCTCCTTGGCGGATATCCTTTTTTCCCTGAAAGGTGTTGGTGGGCGTACCATTAATGGAAACAGTGAAAAATAGGTGGTGATACATTGGATGCTCCAATTAATTATTGTGACTAGAAAGTCCATAACAAAGAGGACATCCAGAACAAGCCTCCAAAGAATGTTAATTAAAGTTTTCATGAGGCCAATCGTAAGGGCACACATGGGGCCCTTCCGGTTAGTCTGATAGCCATACATAAGGCCTTGAATGAGCATGATATTATCAGAAATCGAGCCGCCCAGGACAATGAATGTTTTAGGAATAGCAACGAAAGGGGTTGAGACATATAAAATAATGGGGGTGTCGCTTGAGGTATATGGGAGGTCAAAATGGGCGAAAGAGTTGGGGAAGGTATTGTCCCAAAGGCCGTTAACAAGGGCACGATCGATCCTAGAGGAGATAAAGTTATAGATCTGAAGATTGGACCAAGAGAATTGAAAACCTGGAGGATCTAAGATCATCAGGGCCACAAGTGTGGAAACAGTCGTTAAAAGTAGAGATAAAGTTATTCCAGCGGTTTTTAGAGTTTGAACGCTCAGAGGAGTTGCGAATTCCATTGAAATTACCAATGATAATCTAGGGGTTTAGGGCATTGGTTTGGGTAAGGGTGGCCAATTCATTACAAATAGGTTGACGAACAGATGGGTCATTGAAATTATAAACAATGTTAAGATTGAAAGTTAGGTTTCTAGCAGTCCAAGTAATACTACAGTCCATAATTTGGGGGGAAAGTGAAACCAAAGTTGATATTGCAAGCACTTGTGTTCCAAACAATCCAAATGCTACTGTCGTGGTGGCAGTTTTAGTTCGTTTGATATTGCCACCAAGGAAAAATAATATTCACAATAATGTTAATATTTTTTATGTTAACTTTGGTTTCGAGCAAACAAATCATATTGATACCATTGGTTAAAATAACATCACGGACATCCTTTTGACGAACGAGATCGTTGAAACCCCTTAAATTCCACCTAGAAAGTCACATTTAAATAAAGTAGTTTAAAAGGTTATATGAGTTTGGAAACGTTACAAATACATTGTGGGGGTGTTCCATATATACTTGATCTAACCGGTGGAGCGGTCTTGCCGGTTTCCATTCGAGGCGAGGTGATTTTGTTAGATGATGGATTTTTTTTATGTCCAATCTAATCAGCGCCAGAGCTATTGCTGGCAATTACAATATTTTTCATCAAACCCAATTTTTCAGTCATGGGGCACATATTATCGTAGTTTGACAGGGGGCAGAGTCAATGTCAGTTGAATCAGAGATGGAAACCACTAGGGCTTCGATTATTGGTTCTGTTCCTAATCTTCTTTATAGGGGCTTCGCTTTGGAGGATTCCATTAAAAGTTAGCAAGCCGTTGCAACATGCCCAAACGAGATGCAGAGCGTACAAATGTTGGAGAAGCCTTGGAATTCCACCTAGATTATATGCTCCTTTCCAAGACAACTGATGGTAATGAATTTCAGAAAAGAAGTCGACGCTTGCATGATCATACAAACTCTTGTATAGTTGAGTCTCGTTCGGCTAGCAGTACGACTGTCAACATAAATCGGGGTTCTAAGGTAGCTTTCGAGAATGTTAAGCCCATTTTCGACCAAATTTCGAGGGGTATGCTATGAAATTATACCAATAATATAAGAAACTTGAGCGCGTCTTTCTCTAAAGTTTTTATTGGCTCCCATCTCTTAAGAAAAATGGAATGACGGTTGAAAAACCATTGAGCCATTTCAAAGACTTGAGTGGCATTGTTGGTTGTTGAGTATTTCAATAACAAATATCTCGATGGTGTCGACTTGCATTCTTAGAGCCTGTAGTTTCCCCATACTTGGCTAGCAAGATACTGAACCTGGGTGGCGGCACGTTTTTTGTATAAAAAAATTCCAAAATACATTATGCCCAATCATCCATGTATGCTAAGGCAACAGTTCGAAACACAATGATGCCATTGTCAACCTGTATCTCGTCATTTTTCTCGTTCATCATGATTTAGTAAGGGTCCGACGGTCGGGAGACGACGGTAGCCTTGGTTCTGATAACTCGACTATGCATCGAAATTGAGGCAAGGGCTAGATTGTGGATGTTAACTAGAGGTGCGGACGCCTTGAACAGCAAAGGTAGAATGGTGGACTACTTGTAATAGCGAGTTGTGGGGAAGGTACGAGGGGCTAACAAGGAGGACATCAAGGATTCAATACGAATACCCATAACATGCGGTTTTAGTCTTCATTTTGTATGGGGGTAGGGTTTGGATGTGCATCAATTTTCATGGGGACGGGGTCGGCAATAACCTGCATGGGGGGCTGGTTGTTAGCGACCACCAAATGAGGCTCGATGTTCGAGACATTCAAAGGGGGCTGATAGGATGAAGTGGACGAAGAGGAATAATTTTTTGGCCCAGAGAAATCTAAGGCCTTGATAATCAAAGAGGTTATTAGTTTTTCTTTCTTTTAGCTTCCTTAAGTTTCTTATTAAGAAACACTTTAAAATATTTATCAATTTCTTTTTTACTTCTAAGTAGGAGGAGTTGGTAAGCGACCTATATGTTTCTAGGTAGCAGTGTGATAGTCAGAGTATAGATTGGTGTAGTCACACATGTTATTGGAACTGAAACCCATTTTGTAAAGATTGAATGGCCTCAATTACCTCAACTTCTTTCCGTTAGGGTTTTTTGTTTTGTTCCACTTGTGGTAAATTCTCTTTTAAATTATGCATAGGCTGAATTGGAAAATTGGATCCCTTGTTGCGAGTTTGGTCATGAAGAATATTAGGTTGAGATTTAGATTTAGTCAAATCAAGACTTATCTCTTCCTCGGGATGATTATAGAGTATTATAGATTTGATTTTGGGGACTATGATAATATAGCTAGATATTTTTGGTTTCTCATTTTCTATTGTGATTTTAGATTTAGAATGAATCTTCCTAAATCTAAATTCTTATGGCCAAGCTGGTTGCATATTGAGAAGTATGATGGAAGTTCTTTATAGCTTGTATCAAGCTAACAACCATCATTATTGCCAAATCCAGTCCACGCGTTATAGAGCAAGGTTTTAGTTATGTCCAATTATATCCATGCATAGCAAGATTTATGTTTGACCCAATTATTTCTAGGGATTCATGTTCTTAAGGGTTGTCATATGGCAGAGGCAATTTTCCAAATAATACCATCATTATATAGGTATCATGACATGTTTTAAATTGTAATTTATTACATGAGTTATGGGGCTTTCAAACTTTTGGTTAAATTTTGAAGTCCATTTGAACAATCTTATTGAGTAATGATCAATTGTTAAGATATTTTTGGAAAAAACTTTGCAAGAGTCTTGTTTAAGAGAAAATTCAATAAGTATATGCCCAATGTTCCAGCTAGATACATCTGCATTGCTTGCAAATTTAAGAGATTCCAATAACTTATTTACAATGTTGAGTTTAGCCATACCTTTTGAACTAAGTATAATTTGTAAAATCCAAAAATGTATGTTAGGTTAAACATGAATCGTTAATCACTTATTAAATCTACGAGAGAGAATAAATGATTAAATATAAACTAAAAAATAGTGGACAAAACGAAACGAACACGACAAACGTAATAAATGGTGACTAAGATAAATGTTGGGTATTTCACACCTAATTACTAATGGGTCCTTAAACTTGACCCGACTCCACTATTCGACTTGATAGGCTCATGGGTCAATAATTAAGTATAAATACCCCAACCACTTTCGTTAATGAGGGTAGTCATAATTTATTACTATCACACAACTTAATTATGTCGCAACTCTCTATCTAAACATTAAATTCGCAAACCATTTTACAAAATTACCCTCACACTAAAATTAACCTCACCAATTTGGTGAGCACAGTGAGACGACGACGGTGCCTGAATTTCACAATTCAAAACCAACAAAAAAAGTAGTTTGGATGGATCTGAATGAGCCGAATGTTCCACCTCCTGATGTGGAAGTTGCAAGGGAAAACAATGAGTATATTATTATTTGTGATGTTTTCTATAGTTGGAGTCATTAACTTCAAGAATCTAAAATTATATTTTTGGACCTTGACTATAATTCTATTATTAATAAAATCTATCAATATAATTAACAATTAGAAAACCATAATTTTATCGATATATGGATGCAATATTTGCTTTTTAGTGGGGTATTGGATTCAAATTATTGCGTTCTTTTAACATAAATAAATGATATTATTCGTATAAACTACGGTGTCGGTATAATGTTTATGCATTTTATTAATTTGAAAAACATATAACTTAAAATTAAAATTGTATCCATTTTTCCATATTAATATTTAAAATTATTTTTAAAACAAGACTTTACAAATTAAAGATATATTTTACCTATGTATAAATGTTAAGGATGCCTTCTTCGTAGAACTTTCCAAAATATTATGATCATCCTCCACGAATAAAATGGAGTTGAAGTCAGCATACAAAAAATATGCACTCGATTAACATTTGTGAAGTAAGATAAATGTGATTGAGAGTATGAGTGATAATACATACTGTATTATATTATTTTTATTAAATATCCATTCATACTCTCTCAATCCCATTCATCAATTTACGAATGGCTAATCTATAACATATTTATGGTCTTACACTCCATTTCATTTGTGGAGGATGATGCCACTTTTTTTAAATTTTTGTGGATATGTTGAGCATATCCACAAAACAATTTGGAAAATTATAGAAAACCCACGAATGGCACTTGACACTATCTGACACTATCAAACATCCTTATAAGTTAAGAAACCTTATACGACATGTATACTTATATTTTGGCACGAACGTAATAAAACTACATAGCAGTACAACCATCTACATTTGACCCAGTTAAGGCTAGTCTAAAATTATATTATGTTGTGCTAATACGTCTATTATCAAGAAAAACACCATATAATTTTTCTTAGTTTTACTTTATGGGTGCCCATATCCGGTGTTAGTTGCCATAACACGATAAATTTTATACACGCAAGCCCCGTCATTATCATTTGTTTTTTTAAATGGATTACTCCCTTATTCATTTATATGATTCGTTGTACAATATGAATTTTTAATATTGATTGGGTCTCCTTCGCACTTATGTTGAAGTTGTCTTATTTCATAGGTTTTTAATTTTCCCATTGGCACAGATATCTTCCATTGTTTAGTGTTTCCTCATTTAATAAATATAACGTTTTTTACCAATTATATTACTCTTCTCCAAACTCTCTAATTCTGAACAACTATGTTCTTAAGTAAACATCTAATTTATTTACTCATCGATCTCTACTTTGGCTATGTTAGGCGATAAACAAATAACCACATCAATCGACGCCATCTGTAGAAAGTCGATAAAAAATTTCTATATCAAAAGTAAAATAATCTAAAATTTACGATGTCGAACATAATCGAAAACGTAAATCTGTGAGTCGAAATTGAAATAGAACTTACACCAAATCAACAAATAAATTCCCCTTTTGGTTGAAATCATACGAAGCGAGAAGGAGGCGGAGTTGCTATTACAAATGATGATTGAGCGTTTGGCCCAGCCCAACAACTGAGAAGTGAACAAGAAATATACTTTCTCCATATGCACGAGAAACTCCTATGTCAAGCTCATAAAGTCAAGTACTTCATTTGTGCATTGGATATAATTGATAAAAAAGTAGACGATAATGTTATCTTAGTGTTTTTGTAGCATAGGTATGAAAACGAAGTTGGTTAAAGCGAGAAGGATGTGTGAATAGCACGCGAAACAAATAAAGAAAGCTATAACCGAGGATTTAACGATAAGAGGGCAACATAATTACCATAGTAATAGAAGGAAGAAAATGACTCTCACATCCAACCATTTAAGGACATAAATGAGTAGGTCGGAATAAAAGGTGGAAACCAAGAAAAAAGATCTGATCATCCAATTCGTTATGGATGCGATATTGTCAACAACTGTAGGAGAAGTGCCAATACATGCACCGTTACGAGATGAATTTATACGTCGACCATATTATCTTGCATACTCAAACTATGTAAAATTTAATCATCCTTGTCAAACTATTCAAATAGGCATTCCTTGAAGAGAAAAAGGAGTGTCATAAGGATACCTACAATATCTTATAAAAATAACAACAATCAAATGTACATAAATAGATAAACGATGCTCTAGAACATCAACCTAAATACATACACCACAAGATTCTGATCACCTTCCACGAATAAAATGGAGATGAAGCTATGATAAAAAAAAAACATGTGGTTGATTAACCATTAGTGAATTGAGATAAATGGGATTGAGAGTATGAGTGATATTTCATAATTTATGATAATATTTCACTTATATATCCACCTCTACTATCTCAATCATATTCATCAACGAACGGTTAAACTACAACATGTTTTTTTTTATCTTATACTGCATCTTTATCTTAATCGAGACTTGTTTATATCGATCTATAAAATAATTTAAAACATTAAAAACAGTAGAGAAGATGATAAAATTTAAGTGGAATGGATCATCTTTTACACGTTTGTATCCATATTCTCTTTACTTAACCAAACCCATCAATAAGATTTCTTGATTTTCAAATCTGAGTTACTCAGATAAAACTTGTTTTTTTAATTTTGACACTCAAAATGAAAAATTGAAGAGGCATAGGTATGTTCTAAAGTCTAGATTTAACAACATATTGGGTAGCACATGCCATTAGTTAGTTGTAAGTTGATTATGATATATTCGAACGTAGTTTGAAAAATCAATGATATAAGGATGAAAATATAATCAAAGACCCCATTCAAATGGAGCAAAGAAAAAACATATTTTATCATCTATTGTATGATGGGGTAAATTGCTAATTTTAAGACGGTGAGTTTCTGTATAATTAAAGATCTTGTATTCAAACCTAAAACATTGATATTCTTTCTTACACATATATTTATGTGTTTTTAGTTTTGTTACTAAAAAAATATTGAAAAAACATTTTATCGTCTGCCACATCCTTTTGAAGTATGCTAAGATTTAGTTTCATTGCGATTTCGGGAGGTAATAGAGTTGCGATAGTAGTAGATTTGAGCTATATGGCTATGAAACTTAGATAAATTTTAATGTAAATAGGTATGAAGTTAAATATTTAGTAAACATTCAGAATGAGAAACATATAATTTATATACTATATATAACAAATACATGTTCGAGATAAAATCGAAGGCTTGAGTTTTTGAATTCTGATTAAGGTAGTACCAAAAAAATATTTTTAAGAGAGATAACATATTAAAAAGGAGGTGTGATTGGTAAATATGTGTTATTTCAAAATAAATAATGATATGCCAGTTTTTGAAAGATTTTGACTGTTAAATTATACTAAAATTTAGGTTAAAATAGAAAATAGAAAATGAATTGTTTTAAGATAGTATTGGAATTTACGATTGATGTTATGACAGAATTTATAATACGTTAAGATGAAGATCCGAATTAACCTCCGTATATCAAGAGTAATTAGATGTTTCAATTAAGAGTAAAAGAATCTAAAACCTAAAATGTCAAACGTTGTTGAAAATACAGCCGCCGAGGAGATTGAAATGGAACTTCCACCCAAATCAAGAACCAAAGTCCCATATGGTTAAAAGCATGCCAAGCAAGAAGCATGTATAGTTGTCATCACCGACTTAGAATAAGATTTTGGCGCAACAATTGAAAAGTAAACAAGAAAAATACTTTATGTATTTACATTAGCAACTCCTATATGAGGCTCGCAGACTTAAACTCGCCATTTAGACAATCAATACTTTGCATAAGAAAGAAAACAATGATGTTATCCCATTGTAATTACAACATAGGAATAAAGGAGATGATGGTGAAAGAGAGAAGGATATGAAAAAGACACGTGAAAGTGGTAAAGAAAACTCTGATTGAGGATCCATCCGTTAAGGATGCCAAAGTTCCAAACACTTTGGTGGTAGTACTCATACATGCACCGCCTCCATATGAATTTATACCCTTAATAATCAAACTTTAGATAATTTAATTATCATTTCCATCTACTCAATTGGCATGTCTTGAGGAGAAAATGAGCTTCACTTGGCAGTACGGATACAATATACCTAGATGAGAACAAAATGCTTTATAATGTTAACCTACATACGCTACACCAGATACCATAAAATCAAGAAAGAAAACCAAATGGTTAAACTAAAACAAAGGACGCAAAACAGAACTTCCTTCTTCCTCGATTAGTTTTGTGTTAAGTTCATAGTGTGAAAGTGTCAAGTATTGGTGATAAAAAAATTTCTTACTTTGGCATTATAAATATCACTAGTAAATCATAACATATTTTTTTTTGGTTTTTTTTATATCTTTCAAAGATCTCATTTGTCACTTATGATTTTTTTAATATGATTCATTGTATACTATGAATTTTTTATATTGACTAGATCTTCTTCAGGCTTGTGCTAAAGTTATCTTATTCCTTACCTTTTCGTTTTTCCACTCGTACGAATCGCATCATTTTGAGTATTTACGGCTTACTCATCTATTATGATTACAATTATACTTATAAAAGACCTCATCAAAAGATAAGTTATAACAGTCTTATCTTTTGTCTTTACAAATTTTACAATCTCGCTTCATCGCTTTTAACAAATCGTTTCGCATATTTTTTCAAGTTCTCTTCAATTCTATTTTTTGGAACGAATTATGTAATCCTCAGCCAATGGAAACACATTGGACCTCACAAAATAATTTATAAACGTTTTAGAAATTATCAAGTAATTTTTTTATGTAATCTCATGAGAGATCAAAGTTTTACGATAAACGCTCGACATTTAGATTCATCGTCTAATATTTCATTGTTAAATTATCGGACATGGTTCTCTAGGTTCCATGGTCTGTAACACTTCCTCATCAAATGAATATCATCATATGAATGTATCATGAGGGTGGAAATTACAATTAACATTTCAAGAAAGACAAGAGATAAAGAAGATAAAGAAAACACTAGGTCAGAACATTAAAGAAAAACAAAACTGATAAAAATAGATTATGTTGATTAAAATCTTGATATTAAGTGGTAATTGATAAAAATTACTTGGATGCCAAATAATAATAGATTATAATTCGGAGATATTAAAAAAATAGTAATTGGTAACCATTTTTTCTTGCTTGTTTTTTGTTTTTCTAAATTCTATATCTTTCAAACCATCTAAAAATATCAGATAATACCATTAGTTTTGTTTTTTTAAGACAAACAAAACTACATTTATAAAATACATTTTAAAAAAAAATAGTTGCATAATTATGTATAATTGTGTTGCACCATAAGCCTCGAAAAATAACTATAGTTCAATTACAAATTACGTGTGATTGGGTTATAAAAATACAGTTATGTTGACTTTCAAAATTACATGCAAATAACTTGCGTAAAAATCAATTATGTTCAAATTCAAAATTACGTGCACATTAGGTGCATAAATATGAAAAAATAGTTGCGTAAATAAGCATTTCATTGCGAAAACGAAACATGTTCAATTTCAAAATTACGTGCAAAATGAGTTGCATAAATAAATAAATAAAGAACTGTGAAAATAGTGATTTGGTTGCAAAATAAGTCTGGAAAAAAAATTATATTCGAGTTACATAATTATATGTAATTTGGTGGTGGAAAAAACAATTGCGTTTCAGTTCGTAATTAAGTGTAATTTTATTCAAAAAATAAGAAAGAAAAACAAAAAAAAAGATGAAAAATATCACTTAAGAATTTCTTTTTAGAATATATATATATATATATATATATATATTATTTCCTGTTATTATTTTTTGAGTTATTTTTTGAGAGATATGTTGTTTTCAAAGTTAAAAATAAGTAATTATCAAGTTATACGTGTGATAATGGTGATTACCCTACCTCTTTCATAGTTATGAATACTTTTCAAAATAAATATAAAACAATATTGTTTATATTTTAGTTAATTTTCAATATAAATCAACATGAGTATAACAAAATATGACTTAAGAGAGATAAATTCTCTCTAGAATCACCATTTTTTCCGGAAAAAACATGAATTTTCAAAACAAAACACATTGTTTTCAACTTTTTTTCGACCAAATACCTCGTCACAAGCTCTCATGCTTGTTGATGAGGAGTTTTTTCTGATTTTTTTTTCAATCTGTGTGATCTAAGATCAATAAAGGGTCAAAATAGTTCATCCTATCTTAGTTCACTCCGTTTTTACTCCTCCGATCAGACAATCATGAATCAGAAGCTACTTACACCGACGGTTTTACTGCATTTCATGATTTCTTCCTTGCTCCATATCGCAACCAATGCAAGGCGAGTCGTCCTCTTTCATTATTCTACATCGTATCCCTGAAACCATGACTGAGACGCGTACTGTTGGATAAATATTGAACTTGAACACGTGTTAATGTATTAGTTATTAAAGCAGTTAGTAAGATAAGATCAAACCGTTAGTTATTTGTCTATATAAGAGACAGTGTAATGATGTTTAATAAATTGAAATGACAGTTACATAAAAAAAAAGCATCAAGAAGGCACGCGTAGAGGTGCTAAAAGGCAACTGCATAAGATTACAGAGGTGGAAATTTCAGAGAAGCAGATGGTAAAAGAGATCTTCACGAACTCTTCGGATAAAGAGGAAGATCAGGTAGACACAAAGAAGATAGCAATCAAGTTCAATGTTAAGGGGGAGAATGTTAATTAAACATTGAACTTGAACACGTGTTAATGTATTAGTTATTAAAGCAGTTAGTAAGATAAGATCAAACCGTTAGTCATTTGTCTATGTAAGAGACAGCGTAATGATGTTTGATAAATTGAAATGACAGTTACATAAAAATAAAAAATAAACGGCAAAAAGAAGACGGTAAAAGAAGAGCCAACAAGATCTTCATGAACTCTTCGGATAAAGAGAAAGATCAGGCAGACGACGAAGAAGATAGCAGTCAAGTTCAATGTTAAGGGGGAGAATGTTGGATAAACATTGAACTTAAACACGTGTTAATATTAGTTATTATGTTAGTTATTTAGATAAGATCAAAATCTTAGTTATTTGTTTATATAAGAGACATTGTAATGATGTTTGATAAATGAAATGACAGTTACATAAAAAAGGTCCCTAAAATAAAACAGCAGATACAAAACCACAAGTATGGATTTAAACACGTGCTAATATTAGTTATTATGTTAGTTATTTAGATAAGATCAAACCGTTTGTTTGTATCTTCTATATAAGAAACAAAACTGTGTACATTGATCTTTGAAATGACAATTACATCATTTCCACACTTGTTGTTCTGTATCTGCTGTTTTATTTTAGGAACCTTTTCCTTACACGTACTACCTTCAAATCCCAGAAGAAAATTTGTTCTTCCGCCATTCAAGCAGAAAAATCACAGCTAAGTTCAACGAAGAAAAACTCTCCTCCAATACCGTTCACGTCCATTGTAGAACAGAACTGGAATAAAGACATTAATGGTAATAAGATTAACATCGTTTATCGTAAGTCAAAGAGGCCAAACCTACTCTTCTAGATTGGAACAAGACTAATTTTGGTAATATCTTCAATTCAATCTCTGAAACTAAAGATATTATCAATTCTCTAGAGCATAAATACCATAGTTATAACTCTCATAAAGATAAGAACACCTGATATAAAGCTAAAACATGACATCTTCATCTTCTTTCCAAAGAAGAGTCTTATTGGTTTAATTAATCTCACTCAAATTGGATAAAAGATGGAGACCGTAACACCAAAAACTATCATAGCTATGTCAATAGGATAAAGAGAAATAACATAATTAATAGTATATGTTCGCATAATTAATATAATCTTGTATCTCATTTATATGTATGCAGTTATATTTCCATTATGTATATGTAATTTGATCAACTTGAATGGATTCAAAATTTGAGGAAAACCAATTATCCTAAATTTATTTTCTTCATTTGGTATCAGAGCCAATGTCGAAAAATGATAGTTATGCAAGTGTGGTGAGAAGCGGTGGTAGCGTTGAATCAACAGAATCAGAAAGAAGAGTGTCACAGAAGGAAAGAATTCTATCACTTACGTATCCAATTCTCACTGATACAAACTATCAAGGATGGCCATTAAAGATGAAGAAATGCATGAGGGCTCATGGAGTTTGGGAAGCTGTGTTGCCCGACAAACCATTTGATCTCCGTTAAGATCAAATCGCGTATGGAATTATCTCTCAAGGATTGACTGAAGGCCAATTGGTGGAATTGGATGACATCGAGACATCACGAGAAGCGTGGGAGTCTCTTCGCAAAATGAATGAAGGAGCAGCCGAGGTCAAAAAGGTGCGAGCGCAAGTGTTTAGATGGGAATTTGAAGGTATGAAAATGAAAAAGAATGAGACAGTAGTGGAGCATGCGAGAAAAATGGCAACAGTGGTTAACCAAATGATGGCCCTTGGTGTTGCGATTAAGCCAGACTACGTGAACAAGAAATTGTTAAGACCAGTCTCGTCAAAGTTTACCCAAATTGTAGCGTCAATTGAACAATTTGGAGATGCGAAACAAAATTCTTTTGAAGATGTTGTTGGGCACTAAGAGCCTATGAAGGACGTCTTAAAAGTGATGAACAAGAAGAGCATGATGAAAAGATGTTGTTAACAAAAAGTAGAATGTGAGTCGCGATTCAACTCGACATATTCTGGAAGGATCTGAGGTAGCGGTCGAGGAAGATGAAGAGTTGGCTTTGGCTATGGGAGAGGGAGCTTTTTCTATAGAATATCAAAATCTGGTAACGAAGAAGGACATATCTAGAGAAATTCAAACTTTGATATCACAAAGGTATGATGTTATACTTGTCATAACTTTGGGCATTATGCTAGGGATTGCAAACCGAAGAAAGATGAAACAATAAATCTAACAGAAGAAGTATAAGAGAAAGATACATTGCTAGTCATGGAGACCAATTGTGTCTTTTCTAGAGAGAAAAAATTGATGCTGGCCAAAGATAAATCTGAAACAATGGCAACGAAAGGGAGTGATGATGAATCAATGTGGTACGACGACACAAGCGCTTCAAATCATATGACCGGGGACCGAAACCTATTGCCAAACTTAAATAAATGAATGAGTGGTAAAGTAAAGTTTTGCGATGGCTATGTTATCAATATATATGGAAGAGGAACCGCAAACTTCCCAAGCAAAACCGGGAAACATTTGTGCATGAAGAACGTCTATTATGAACTAGGATTAAAATCTAATATAATTAGTTTGGGATAAGTAGATGAGTCAGGAGGAAAAGTTGTTGTTGAATGTCGATTTCTAAGTTTTTTATGCAAATTACAAGCTGTTCGCCAAAATACCTCAAGCAGAAAATAGACTTTATGCATTGAAAATGAGTCAAGCAATTTCACAATGTCTCCTATCTACCGAATCTGAAAACTCTCGTCTGTGGCATGCTCGTTATTGGCATCTGCACTTTCAAGCCTTGCAAAAACTTGGACGAGATAAATTAGCCCATGGGTTACCTGAGTTTAAAGAAGATGGTCATAATTGTGATGTATGTGTTCTTGGGAAACAACACATAGGAAGCTTTCAAACACAAAGTGAGCAAGTTCATTGTTAGATCTAATACATGCATATATTTTTGGTCATATTTCACCAATTACCAAAGGAGGGAACAAGTATTTTATTTTGTTTGTTGATGATTTTAGCTGGTAAATGTGGCTAAAATCAGTACGAAATCAAAATATGAACCACTACTAGATTTAAGAAGTTCAAAGCAAAGATGGAGACGCAACTGGGAAAGAAAATAAAAATGTTATGGACAGACAGAGGAGAAGAATTTCAATCTCAAGAGTTTAAATTATTTTGTGAGCTTCATGGAATTCAAAGGCAAATGACAACACCATATTTACCACAACAAAATGGTGTGGTGGAAAGAAGAAATTAAACCATTGTCAAGATCATGAGATGTTTGTTGAAGGATAAACAAATACCGTATGAATTTTAGGCAGAAGTTACAGTTACAACAACATATCTTCTAAATTTTTGTCCCACGAGAGCTATAAGTGGAAGGACACCATATGAAGTATAATTCGGAAAAACACCAAGTGTAAGTCATTTTCGAATTTTTGGATGTATAGCTTATGTTAAAAATCTGAAATATAAAGTGAAGAAGCTTGATGATCGAAGCAACAAAGTTGTTTTTCTTGGTTATGAACCTGGTTCAAAAGCCTATAGATTTGTGAATCCAAAAATAGTGAAAATAATCGTGAGTCTAGATATGGTATTTCGAGAATCTAAGAAATGGAACTGGTCTGAAACTGTAGAATCCATGGAAATTCAACCCATTAACTCCATTTCCATTAGATATTCGATTGGAGAAGTGGAATCTATGAAAATTGAATCACAGTCAATTTTTTCTTAAAATGTATTAAATGGGGATGATACAATATCAGATGAGGAACCTAGCAACGACGACGATGTAACTCCACCAAAATTATTTTGATCTTTACAAGAGTTAGATGATGAAAATAATGAATTGGGTTAGATTTAGATATGAGACTTCTGTCTATTGAAGAACCAACGACGCAAGAAGAATTTTCAACAATGAAAATTGGAGGTTGGTAATGGTTGAGGAGCTTGAGGCAATTAAGAAAAATAGAACATGGTAACTTAGAAAATTACCACCAGAACACAAAGCGATAGGTTTGAAATGGGTTTATAAGTTGAAGAATAATCCAAATGGTGAAATTATTAAATATAAGGCAAGACTCGTGGTCAAAGGCTACTTTCAAGAACATAGAATTATTATGACGAGGTTTTTGCTCTAGTTACTCGATTAGAAACTATTAGATTGCTTATGGCACTAGGAGCCCATGAAGGGTGGCAAGTACACCATATGGACTTGAAATCAGTGTTCTTGAATGGGGATCTAAAGGAATTGGTTTATGTTAAGAAACCACCAGGTTTTGCTGAGAAATGAAGAGAAGATGAAGTTCTGAGATTGAAGAAAGCATTATATGGTTTGAAACACGCTCCAAGAGCTTGGAATGAAAAACTAGTGTTTTGTTTAAAGAATTTGGGTTATGAGAATTGTAGTCTCGAACATGCAGTTCACAAAATAAAAAATGGAGGTGATATGCAGTATGTTGGTGTTTATGTGGATGATTTAGTAATAACCGGCTCAAACTTGGCGAACTTGAGAAGTTTCAAAGCAAAGATGAAAGAAATGTTTGACATTACAGATTTGGGTTTATTAAGTTTTTATGTGGGAATTGAGGTTAAATAAAGGTCTGATCATATGACTTTGAGCCAAACAAGTTATGCAGAAAGGATTTTTGAGAAAATAGGAATGCTGAGTTGTAAACCATGTCGTGTACCAATGGACTCAAGACTAAAGCTAAGCAAGATTGATGGAAATCCATCTGTTGATACAAAAATGTATCCCAATGTCATTGGGAGTTGGAGGTACTTAGTCCATACTAGACCTGATATATCATTTGTTGTTGGTGTGGCTAGCTGTTTCATGGAAAAAAACCCCTATAAAACATATGAGTGATGTCAAACAAATTCTTCGATATATAAAGGGTACACTAAATTTGGGTTTGAAGTATGTTAAAAGAGAACATCAACATTCATAGTTGATTGGGTATGCTGATAGTTATCTTGCTGGAGGCATTGATGATCGAAAAAGTACCTCTGGGGTTGTTTTGTTTCTGGGTAGTGATCTGATTAGTTAGACTTCACAAAAACAGAAGGTTGTAGCACTGTCTTCATGTGAAGCTGAATATGTTGCTGCTTCTGCAGGAGCTTGCCAAGCAATGTGGCTCAAGAGGTGGCTAGAAGAGTTATGAAAAAATAAATTTGAAAAAGTTAGTCTGCGATTTGATAACAAGTCTACAATTGCTTTAGCAAAGAACCCAGTCTTCTATGGAAAAAGTAAACACATAGATATCAAGATTCATTTTTTGCGTAATTTCCTGAAATAAGGAATCCTTGATATTGCGCCTGTGAACACAAAAGAACAAATTGCATATTTGTTTACCAAGCCATTGTCGTGTGACAGATTCGAGTTCTTAAGAGATGCAACTGGTGTTCAACTTGAAGCCTGAGTTACGAGATTAAGAGGGAGAAATGTTGGCATAATTAATATAATCTCGTATCTTATTTATATGTATGCAGTTATATTTTATTAGTTTCCATTATAAATTATGAGAAGTTGTAACTGCCTCCGTAAATTCTATTTTTCAATTATGTAAATGTAATTTGATCAACTTAAATGGATTCGAAATTTCAGGAAAACAAATTCTCTTAAATTTATTTTCTTCATTATCAATGTTCAGGGGACTTGAATATCTGATTTGAATATAATTACTGAATCTACTGAGATATATATCAAATCCTCCCGTATTGAGACTCCTCCTAATACTAATTTGGACTTTCCTTAAATCTTAATTCATAACCTAGTAAATGAGGATGATAATAGAAACCTGATGCTCATTGTAGAACATAACTGGAATCAAGACATCAATGGTAATAAGAGTAATATATTTTTAGCATAAGTGAAATTGGCTCAAACCTAATCTTATAAATCCATAATGTGGTCAATAATCTTAGCAATTCAACTGTTACTGGTGCAAAACCTCAACATTCGTTAAGCTTTCTGAAAATGATGATAATAATTTCTTACTCGGACAATAAAAATTGGAATTTGAATAAACTAAAAAAACCTTGTATCCCCTACGGAGATTAGAACTATGCAAAATCATAAAGTTGATAATCTGGTGGAGGACGCAATAATACGGTTGTTATCAAAAGATGGTTTATTTAAAACTAAGAAAATATGGTATCATTTTAAGGATAAGCAAAACTGTTCTAACCGATTCAAAAGGATCTAGAGCAACATTTGTCCAACACAAATTCTCTTTCATATGTTGGAGCACTATTAATGGTTTGGTCTCAATTGATAACACTCTCTAAAAAAGGCATTTAACTCTAGTTTTTAAATGAAAAATTTATGAATCTAATGAAAATATTAAAATATCTTTGTTGAATGTAATTATGCTTTGAATGTATGGAAGTATTATGCTAACTTATTTAATATTAACATAACTTAGCATATGACCTATCTTTACCTATTGAGGAGTTGGTTTTTGTTTGTCAAGAATGATGATCGTATAAGCACTAGTATTCATACTCTTATTATTTGGGCTATATGCGAATTCAAAAAGAAAGCTAAGTTCAAAAGTGTCATTCAAAATGTTAACTCAACTATAAAATATGTAAACCATACAATTATTAATCTTGATCAGACTATGTTTCTTAAAAATATTCACTAGTTTAATGATGAGCATGTTGCTATAGTTATTGGTTGCCTCAACCATCTAACTACCTCTAAAAACGTCAACATTCTTAACTGGTCTCGCAATCTTAATTCATAGAAAGAACATGTGTATAATCGAAATAAAAAAACAATATAGATATTTATTTAACCTAAAAAAATAGATAGCAATGATATTTTAGTAATTGACTTTATTATTTAAAAGACAATTTGGGGTGATAGTGTACCGGTCAAATAACCATCATTTTAAAAAAAAAAGTTACAAAAAAAAGTAGATTTGGTAATTTGGTAACATGTTTCAAACATTTAAGAACATGTGTATAATCGAAATAAAAAAACAATATAGATATTTATTTAACCTAAAAAAATAGATAGCAATGATATTTTAGTAATTGACTTTATTATTTAAAAGACAATTTGGGGTGATAGTGTACCGGTCAAATAACCATCATTTTAAAAAAAAAAGTTACAAAAAAAAGTAGATTTGGTAAGCATTTAACATGGGTGATCAAATACTTACTCCATCTACCGTTTTTGTGTATACTATTGTAGCTCAAACTAGTTTATAAACCAACTAGTTCAAAAATAAACAAACGATGTGGGATAGATGGATGAAAGAGCTATCAGTTATATATATTTGTGTAAATTCACTTATAATACCCAATACATTAATGATTAACCTATTTTCACCGATTCAATTTACGACCGAACTCATAATACGAATAATATTGATACAATCCGATAAAAAACTTCGGTTTTACACTTTATAATTTAAAGTAATTTGGTAACATGTTTCAAACATTTAAGAACATGTGTATAATCGAAATAAAAAAACAATATAGATATTTATTTAACCTAAAAAAATAGATAGCAATGATATTTTAGTAATTGACTCTAGTATTTAAAAGACAATTGGGAGTGATAGTGTACTGGTAAAATAACCATCATTTTAAAAAAAAAAAGTTACAAAAAAAGTAGATTTCGTAAGCATATAACATGGGTGATCAAATACTTACTCCATCTACCGTCTTTGTGTATACTATTGCAGCTCAAACTAGTATATAAACCAACTAGTTCAAAAATAAACAAACAATGTGGGATAGATGGATGAAAGAACTATCAATTATATATATTTTTGTAAATTCACTTATAATACCCAATACATTAATGATTAACCTATTTTCACCGATTCAATTTACCACCAAACTCATAATACGTTTAATGTGTTATACTTCTCTAAAATATTCTCATAATAAGAAAATAATGAGTCTATTACATATTTAATTTTGATCTAAAACGAGCTGCAAATATTTAGTTGGGTCTATTTCTACTAGTCTACCATGAAATTTATATTGTTTTATAAACATAATATGGTTGTTGTAAATAAAAATGTGATACAATCCGATAAAAAACTTAAGTTTTACACGTTTAAGAACGTGTATAATCGAAATAGAAAAACAATATATATATATATATATATATATATATATATATATATATATATATTTATTTATTTATTTATTTAACCTAAAAAAATAGATGACAATGATATTTTAGTAATTGACTTTAGTATTTAAAAGACAATTAGGGGTGATAGTGTGCCAGTAAAATAACCATCATTTTAAAAAATAAGGTACAAGAAAACTAAACTTCGTAAGTATTTAACATGGGTGGTTAAATCCTTACTCCATCTACCGTCTTTGTGTATACAATTGCAGCTCAAACTAATTTATAAACCAACTAGTTCGTAGATAAACAAACGATGTGGGATAGATGGATGAAAGAGCTATCAATTATATATATTTGTGTAAATTCACTTATAATACCCAATACATTAATGATTAACCTATTTTCACCGATTCAATTTACGACCGAACTCATAATACGTTTAATATGTGATACAATCCGATAAAAAACTTCGGTTTTACTCTGTATAATATAAACTAAGTTGGTAACATGTTTCAAACGTTTAAGAACGTGTGTATAATCGAAATAAAAAAAACAATATAGATATTTATTTAACCTAAAAAAATAGATAGCAATGATATTTTAGTAATTGACTTTAGTATTTAAAAGAAAATTATGGGTGATAGTGTGCCGGTCAAATAACCATCATTTAAAAAAAGTAGACTTCGTAAGCATTTAACATAGGTGATTAAATATTTACTCCATCTACCGTCTTTGTGAATACAATTGCAGCTCAAACTAGTTTATAAACCAACTAGTTCGTAAATAAAAAAAACGATGTGGGATAGATGGATGAAAGAGCTATCAATTATATATATTTGTGTAAATTCACTTATAATACCCAATACATTAATGATTAACCTATTTTCGTTGATTAAATTTACGACCGAACTCATAATACGTTTAATATGTGATACAATCCGATAAAAAACTTCGGTTTTACACTTTATAATTTAAACTAAGTTGGTACCATGTTTCAAACGTTTAAGAACGTGTCTATAATCGAAATAGAAAAACAATATAGATATTTATTTAACCTAAAAAAATAGATAGCAGTGATATTTTGGTAATTGACTTTAGTATTTAAAAGACAATTGGAGGTGATAGTGTACCGGTCAGATAACCATCATTTTAAAAAAAAAAAGTTACAAAAAAAAGTAGATTTCGTAAGCATTTAACATGGGTGATCAAATCCTTACTCCATCTACCGTCTTTGTGTATACAATTGCAGCTCAAACTAGTTTATAAACCAACTAGTTCGTAAATAAACAAACGATGTGGGATAGATGGATGAAAGAGCTATCAATTATATATATTTGTGTAAATTCACTTATAATACGCAATACATTAATGATTAACCTATTTTCACCGATTCAATTTACGACCGAACTCATAATACGTTTAATATGTGATACAATCCGATAAAAGACTTCGGTTTTACACTTCATAATTTAAACTAAGTTGGTAACATGTTTTGAAACGTTTAAGAACGTGTGTATAATCGAAGTAAAAAAACAATATAGATATTTATTTAACCTAAAAAAATAGATAGCAATGATATTTTAGTAATTGACTCTAGTATTTAAAAGACAATTGGGAGTGATAGTGTACTGGTAAAATAACCATCATTTTAAAAAAAAAGTTACAAAAAAAAGTAGATTTCGTAAGCATATAACATGGGTGATCAAATACTTACTCCATCTACCGTCTTTGTGTATACTATTGCAGCTCAAACTAGTATATAAACCAACTAGTTCAAAAATAAACAAATGATGTGGGATAGATGGATGAAAGAGCTATCAATTATATATATTTGTGTAAATTCACTTATAATACCCAATACATTAATGATTAACCTATTTTCACGATTCAATTTACGACCGAACTCATAATACGTTTAATATGTGATACAATCCGATAAAAAACTTTGGTTTTACTCTTTATAATTTAAACTAAGTTGGTAACATGTTTCAAACGTTTAAGAACGTGTGTATAATCGAAATAAAAAAACAATATAGATATTTATTTAACCTAAAAAATAGATAGCAATGATATTTTAGTAATTGACTTTAGTATTTAAAAGACAATTAGGGGTGATAGTGTGCCGGTCAAATAACCATCATTTAAAAAAAAAAGTAGACTTCGTAAGCATTTAACATGGGTGATTAAATACTTACTCCATCTACCGTCTTTGTGAATACAATTGCAGCTCAAACTAGTTTATAAACCAACTAGTTCGTAAATAAACAAACGATGTGGGATAGATGGATGAAAGAGCTATCAATTAGGTATATTTGTGTAAATTCATTTATAATACCCAATACATTAATGATTAACCTATTTTCGTTGATTAAATTTACGACCGAACTCATAATACGTTTAATATGTGATACAATCCGATAAAAAACTTCGGTTTTACACTTTATAATTTAAACTAAGTTGGTAACATGTTTCAAACGTTTAAGAACGTGTCTATAATCGAAATAAAAAAACAATATAGATATTTATTTAACCTAAAAAAATAGATAGCAATGATATTTTGGTAATTGACTTTAGTATTTAAAAGACAATTGGGGGTGATAGTGTACCGGTCTAATAACCATCATTTTAAAAAAAAGTTACAAAAAAAAAGTAGATTTCGTAAGCATTTAACATGGGTGATCAAATATTTACTCCATCTACCGTCTTTGAGTATACTATTGCAGCTCAAACTAGTATATAAACCAACTAGTTCAAAAATAAACAAACGATGTGGGATAGATGGATGAAAGAGCTATCAATTATATGTATTTGTGTAAATTCACTTATAATACCCAATACATTAATGATTAACCTATTT
The DNA here is from genome assembly GCA_036936605.1 of Limnanthes douglasii subsp. nivea. Taxonomy (NCBI): domain Eukaryota; kingdom Viridiplantae; phylum Streptophyta; class Magnoliopsida; order Brassicales; family Limnanthaceae; genus Limnanthes; species Limnanthes douglasii. Next base: position 103,716,369 of record JAUPFV010000005.1, on the reverse strand, counting down.
TCACCGATTCAATTTACGACCGAACTCATAATACGTTTAATATGTGATACAATCCGATAAAAAACTTCGGTTTTACTCTTTATAATTTAAACTAAGTTGGTAACATGTTTCAAACGTTTAAGAACGTGTGTATAATCGAAATAAAAAAACAATATAGATATTTATTTAACCTAAAAAAATAGATAGCAATGATATTTTAGTAATTGACTTTAGTATTTAAAAGACAATTGGGGGTGATACAATCCGATAAAAAACTTTGGTTTTATACTTTATAATTTAAACTAAGTTGGTAACATGTTTCAAACGTTTAAGAACATGTCTATAATCGAAATAAAAAAACAATATAGATATTTGTTTAACCTAAAAAAATAGACAGCAATGATATTTTGGTAATTGACTTTAGTATTTAAAAGACAATTGGGGGTGATAGTGTACCGGTCAAATAACCATCATTTTAAAAAAAAGTTAAAAAAAAATGTAGATTTCGTAAGCATTTAACATGGGTGATCAAATACTTACTCCATCTACCGTTTTTGTGTATACTATTGTAGCTCAACCTAGTTTATAAACCAACTAGTTCAAAAATAAACAAACGATGTGGGATAGATGGATGAAAGAGCTATCAGTTATATATATTTGTGTAAATTCACTTATAATACCCAATACATTAATGATTAACCTATTTTCACCGATTCAATTTACGACCGAACTCATAATAAGAATAATATTGATACAATCCGATAAAAAACTTCGGTTTTACACTTTATAATTTAAAGTAATTTGGTAACATGTTTCAAACATTTAAGAACATGTGTATAATCGAAATAAAAAAACAATATAGATATTTATTTAACCTAAAAAAATAGATAGCAATGATATTTTAGTAATTGACTTTATTATTTAAAAGACAATTTGGGGTGATAGTGTACCGGTCAAATAACCATCATTTAAAAAAAAGTAGACTTCGTAAGCATTTAACATGGGTGATTAAATACTTACTCCATCTACCGTCTTTGTGAATACAATTGCAGCTCAAACTAGTTTATAAACCAACTAGTTCGTAAATAAACAAACTATGTGGGATAGATGGATGAAAGAGCTATCAATTATATATATTTGTGTAAATTCACTTATAATACCCAATACATTAATGATTAACCTATTTTCGTTGATTAAATTTACGACCGAACTCATAATACGTTTAATATGTGATACAATCCGATAAAAAACTTCGGTTTTACACTTTATAATTTAAACTAAGTTGGTAACATGTTTCAAACGTTTAAGAACGTGTCTATAATCGAAATAGAAAAACAATATACATATTTATTTAACCTAAAAAAATAGATAGCATTGATATTTTGGTAATTGACTTTAGTATTTAAAAGACAATTGGGGGTGATAGTGTACCGGTCAAATAACCATCATTTTAAAAAAAAAGTTACAAAAAAAACTAGATTTCGTAAGCATTTAACATGGGTGATCAAATCCTTACTCCATCTACCGTCTTTGTGTATACAATTGCAGCTCTAACTAGTTTATAAACCAACTAGTTCGTAAATAAACAAACGGTGTGGGATAGATGGATGAAAGAGCTATCAATTATATATATTTGTGTAAATTCACTTATAATACCCAATACATTAATGATTAACCTATTTTCACAGATTCAATTTACGACCGAACTCATAATACGTTTAATATGTGATACAATCCGATAAAAAACTTCGGTTTTACTCTGTATAATTTAAACTAAGTTGGTAACATGTTTCAAACGTTTAAGAACGTGTGTATAATCGAAATAAAAAAACAATATAGATATTTATTTAACCTAAAAAAATAGATAGCAATGATATTTTAGTAATTGACTTTAGTATTTAAAAGACAATTAGGGGTGATAGTGTGTCGGTCAAATAACCATCATTTAAAAAAAAAGTAGACTTCGTAAGCATTTAACATGGGTGATTAAATACTTACTCCATCTACCGTCTTTGTGAATACAATTGCAGCTCAAACTAGTTTATAAACCAACTAGTTCGTAAATAAACAAACTATGTGGGATAGATGGATGAAAGAGCTATCAATTATATATATTTGTGTAAATTCACTTATAATACCCAATACATTAATGATTAACCTATTTTCGTTGATTAAATTTAGGACCGAACTCATAATACGTTTAATATGTGATACAATCCGATAAAAAACTTCGGTTTTACACTTTATAATTTAAACTAAGTTGGTAACATGTTTCAAACGTTTAAGAACGTGTCTATAATCGAAATAGAAAAACAATATAGATATTTATTTAACCTAAAAAAATAGATAGCAGTGATATTTTGGTAATTGACTTTAGTATTTAAAAGACAATTGGGGGTGATAGTGTACCGGTCAAATAACCATCATTTTAAAAAAAAGTTACAAAAAATAGTAGATTTCGTAAGCATTTAACATGGGTGATCAAATCCTTACTCCATCTACCGTCTTTGTGTATACAATTGCAGCTCTAACTAGTTTATAAACCAACTAGTTTGTAAATAAACAAACGGTGTGGGATAGATGGATGAAAGAGCTATCAATTATATATATTTGTGTAAATTCACTTATAATACCCAATACATTAATGATTAACCTATTTTCACCGATTCAATTTACGACCGAACTCATAATACGTTTAATATGTGATACAATCCGATAAAAGACTTCGGTTTTACACTTCATAATTTAAACTAAGTTGGTAACATGTTTTGAAACGTTTAAGAACTTGTGTATAATCGAAGTAAAAAAACAATATAGATATTTATTTAACCTAAAAAAATAGATAGCAATGATATTTTAGTAATTGACTTTAGTATTTAAAAGACAATTAGGGGTGATAGTGTGCCGGTCAAATAACCATCATTTAAAAAAAAAGTAGACTTCGTAAGCATTTAACATGGGTGATTAAATACTTACTCCATCTACCGTCTTTGTGAATACAATTGCAGCTCAAACTAGTTTATAAACCAACTAGTTCGTAAATAAACAAACGATGTGGGATAGATGGATGAAAGAGCTATCAGTTATATATATTTGTGTAAATTCACTTATAATACCCAATACATTAATGATTAACCTATTTTCACCGATTCAATTTACGATCGAACTCATAATAAGAATAATATTGATACAATCCGATAAAAAACTTCGGTTTTACACTTTATAATTTAAAGTAATTTGGTAACATGTTTCAAACATTTAAGAACATGTGTATAATCGAAATAAAAAAACAATATAGATATTTATTTAACCTAAAAAAATAGATAGCAATGATATTTTAGTAATTGACTTTATTATTTAAAGACAATTTGGGGTGATAGTGTACCGGTCAAATAACCATCATTTTTAAAAAAAAGTTACAAAAAAAAGTAGATTTGGTAAGCATTTAACATGAGTGATCAAATACTTACTCCATCTACCGTCTTTGTGTATACTATTGCAGCTCAAACTAGTATATAAACCAACTAGTTCAAAAATAAACAAACGATGTGGGATAGATGGATGAAAGAACTATCAATTATATATATTTGTGTAAATTCACTTATAATACCCAATACATTAATGATTAACCTATTTTCACCGATTCAATTTACCACCGAACTCATAATACGTTTAATGTGTTATACTTCTCTAAAATATTCTCATAATAAGAAAATAATGAGTCTATTACATATTTAATTTTGATCTAAAACGAGCTGCAAATATTTAGTTGGGTCTATTTCTACTAGTCTACCATGAAATTTATATTGTTTTATAAACATAATATGGTTGTTGTAAATAAAAATGTGATACAATCCGATAAAAAACTTAAGTTTTACACGTTTAAGAACGTGTATAATCGAAATAAAAAAACAATATATATATATATATATTTATTTAACCTAAAAAAATAGATGACAATGATATTTTAGTAATTGACTTTAGTATTTAAAAGACAATTAGGGGTGATAGTGTGCCGGTAAAATAACCATCATTTTAAAAAATAAGTTACAAAAAAACTAAACTTCGTAAGTATTTAACATGGGTGGTTAAATCCTTACCCCATCTACCGTCTTTGTGTATACAATTGCAGCTCAAACTAATTTATAAACCAACTAGTTCGTAGATAAACAAACGATGTGAGATAGATGGATGAAAGAGCTATCAATTATAAATATATTTGTGTAAATTCACTTATAATACCCAATACATTAATGATTAACCTATTTTCACCGATTCAATTTACGACCGAACTCATAATACGTTTAATATGTGATACAATCCGATAAAAAACTTCGGTTTTACACTTTATAATTTAAACTAAGTTGGTAACATGTTTCAAACGTTTAAGAACGTGTCTATAATCGAAATAGAAAAACAATATAGATATTTATTTAACCTAAAAAAATAGATAGCAGTGATATTTTGGTAATTGACTTTAGTATTTAAAAGACAATTGGGGGTGATAGTGTACCGGTCAAATAACCATCATTTTAAAAAAAAAGTTACAAAAAAGTAGATTTCTAAACATTTAACATGGGTGATCAAATCCTTACTCCATCTACCGTCTTTGTGTATACAATTGCAGCTCTAACTAGTTTATAAACCAACTAGTTCGTAAATAAACAAACGATGTGGGATTGATGGATGAAAGAGCTATCAATTATATATATTTGTGTAAATTCACTTATAATACCCAATACATTAATGATTAACCTATTTTCACCGATTCAATTTACGACCGAACTCATAATACGTTTAATATTTGATACAATCCGATAAAAGACTTCGGTTTTACACTTCATAATTTAAACTAAGTTGGTAACATGTTTTGAAACGTTTAAGAACGTGTGTATAATCGAAGTAAAAAAACAATATAGATATTTATTTAACCTAAAAAAATAGATAGCAATGATATTTTAGTAATTGACTCTAGTATTTAAAAGACAATTGGGAGTGATAGTGTACCGGTAAAATAACCATCATTTTAAAAAAAAGTTACAAAAAAAAGTAGATTTCGTAAGCATTTAACATGGGTGATCAAATACTTACTCCATCTACCGTCTTTGTGTATACTATTGCAGCTCAAACTAGTATATAAACCAACTAGTTCAAAAATAAACAAATGATGTGGGATAGATGGATGAAAGAGCTATCAATTATATATATTTGTGTAAATTCACTTATAATACCCAATACATTAATGATTAACCTATTTTCACGATTCAATTTACGACCGAACTCATAATACGTTTAATATGTGATACAATCCGATAAAAAACTTCGGTTTTACACTTTATAATTTAAACTAAGTTGGTAACATGTTTCAAACGTTTAAGAACGTGTCTATAATCGAAATAGAAAAACAATATAGATATTTATTTAACCTAAAAAAATAGATAGCAGTGATATTTTGGTAATTGACTTTAGTATTTAAAAGACAATTGGGGGTGATAGTGTACCGGTCAAATAACCATCATTTTAAAAAAAAGTTACAAAAAATAGTAGATTTCGTAAGCATTTAACATGGGTGATCAAATCCTTACTCCATCTACCGTCTTTGTGTATACAATTGCAGCTCTAACTAGTTTATAAACCAACTAGTTTGTAAATAAACAAACGGTGTGGGATAGATGGATGAAAGAGCTATCAATTATATATATTTGTGTAAATTCACTTATAATACCCAATACATTAATGATTAACCTATTTTCACCGATTCAATTTACGACCGAACTCATAATACGTTTAATATGTGATACAATCCGATAAAAGACTTCGGTTTTACACTTCATAATTTAAACTAAGTTGGTAACATGTTTTGAAACGTTTAAGAACGTGTGTATAATCGAAGTAAAAAAACAATATAGATATTTATTTAACCTAAAAAAATAGATAGCAATGATATTTTAGTAATTGACTCTAGTATTTAAAAGACAATTGGGAGTGATAGTGTACCGGTAAAATAACCATCATTTTAAAAAAAAAGTTACAAAAAAAAGTAGATTTCGTAAGCATTTAACATGGGTGATCAACTACTTACTCCATCTACCGTTTTTGTGTATACTATTGTAGCTCAAACTAGTTTATAAACCAACTAGTTCAAAAATAAACAAACGATGTGGGATAGATGGATGAAAGAACTATCAATTATATATATTTGTGTAAATTCACTTATAATACCCAATACATTAATGATTAACCTATTTTCACCGATTCAATTTACCACCGAACTCATAATACGTTTAATGTGTTATACTTCTCTAAAATATTCTCATAATAAGAAAATGATGAGTCTATTACATATTTAATTTTGATCTAAAACGAGCTGCAAATATTTAGTTGGGTCTATTTCTACTAGTCTACCATGAAATATATATTGTTTTATAAACACAATATGGTTGTTGTAAATAAAAATGTGATACAATCCGATAAAAAACTTAAATTTTACACGTTTAAGAACGTGTATAATCGAAATAAAAAAACAATATATATATATATATATATATATATATATATATTTATTTATTAAACCTAAAAAAAATAGATGACAATGATATTTTAGTAATTGACTTTAGTATTTAAAAGACAATTAGGGGTGATAGTGTGCCGGTAAAATAACCATCATTTTAAAAAATAAGTTACAAAAAAACTAAACTTCGTAAGTATTTAACATGGGTGGTTAAATCCTTACTCCATCTACCGTCTTTGTGTAAACAATTGCAGCTCAAACTAATTTATAAACCAACTAGTTCGTAGATAAACAAACGATGTGGGATAGATGGATGAAAGAGCTATCAATTATATATATTTGTGTAAATTCACTTATAATACCCAATACATTAATGATTAACCTATTTTCACAGATTCAATTTACGACCGAACTCATAATACGTTTAATATGTGATACAATCCGATAAAAAACTTCGGTTTTACTCTGTATAATTTAAACTAAGTTGGTAACATGTTTCAAACGTTTAAGAACGTGTGTATAATTGAAATAAAAAAACAATATAGATATTTATTTAACCTAAAAAAATAGATAGCAATGATATTTTCGTAATTGACTTTAGTATTTAAAAGACAATTAGGGGTGATAGTGTGCCGGTCAAATAACCATCATTTAAAAAAAAAGTAGACTTCGTAAGCATTTAACATGGGTGATTAAATACTTACTCCATCTACCGTCTTTGTGAATACAATTGCAGCTCAAACTAGTTTATAAACCAACTAGTTCGTAAATAAACAAACGATGTGGGATAGATGGATGAAAGAGCTATCAATTATATATATTTGTGTAAATTCACTTATAATACCCAATACATTAATGATTACCCTATTTTCGTTGATTAAATTTACGACCGAACTCATAATACGTTTAATGTGTGATACAATCCGATAAAAAACTTCGGTTTTACACTTTATAATTTAAACTAAGTTGGTAACATGTTTCAAACGTTTAAGAACATGTCTATAATCGAAATAGAAAAACAATATAGATATTTATTTAACCTAAAAAAATAGATAGCAGTGATATTTTGGTAATTGACTTTAGTATTTAAAAGACAATTGGGGGTGATAGTGTACCGGTCAAATAACCATCATTTTAAAAAAAAGTTACAAAAAAAAGTAGATTTCGTAAGCATTTAACATGGGTGATCAAATCCTTACTCCATCTACCGTCTTTGTGTATACAATTGCAGCTCTAACTAGTTTATAAACCAACTAGTTCGTAAATAAACAAACGGTGTGGGATAGATGGATGAAAGAGCTATCAATTATATATATTTGTGTAAATTCACTTATAATACCCAATACATTAATGATTAACCTATTTTCACCGATTCAATTTACGACCGAACTCATAATACGTTTAATATGTGATACAATCCGATAAAAGACTTCGGTTTTACACTTCATAATTTAAACTAAGTTGGTAACATGTTTTGAAACGTTTAAGAACGTGTGTATAATCGAAGTAAAAAAACAATATAGATATTTATTTAACCTAAAAAAATAGATAGCAATGATATTTTAGTAATTGACTCTAGTATTTAAAAGACAATTGGGAGTGATAGTGTACCGGTAAAATAACCATCATTTTAAAAAAAAAGTTACAAAAAAAGTAGATTTTGTAAGCATTTAACATGGGTGATCAAATACTTACTCCATCTACCGTCTTTGTGTATACTATTGCAGCTCAAACTAGTATATAAACCAACTAGTTCAAAAATAAACAAACGATGTGGGATAGATGGATGAAAGAGCTATCAATTATATATATTTGTGTAAATTCACTTATAATACCCAATACATTAATGATTAACCTATTTTCACCGATTCAATTTACGACCGAACTCATAATAAGTTTAATATGTGATACAATCCGATAAAAAACTTCGGTTTTACTCTTTATAATTTAAACTAAGTTGGTAACATGTTTCAAACGTTTAAGAACGTGTGTATAATCGAAATAAAAAAACAATATAGATATTTATTTAACCTAAAAAAATAGATAGCAATGATATTTTAGTAATTGACTTTAGTATTTAAAAGACAATTAGGGGTGATACAATCCGATAAAAAACTTTGGTTTTACACTTTATAATTTAAACTAAGTTGGTAACATGTTTCAAACGTTTAAGAACATGTCTATAATCGAAATAAAAAAACAATATAGATATTTGTTTAACCTAAAAAAATAGACAGCAATGATATTTTGGTAATTGACTTTAGTATTTAAAAGACAATTGGGGGTGATAGTGTACCGGTCAAATAACCATCATTTTAAAAAAAAGTTACAAAAAAAAGTAGATTTCATAAGCATTTAACATGGGTGATCAAATACTTACTCCATCTACCGTTTTTGTGTATACTATTGTAGCTCAAACTAGTTTATAAACCAACTAGTTCGTAGATAAACAAACGATGTGAGATAGATGGATGAAAGAGCTATCAATTATATATATTTGTGTAAATTCACTTATAATACCCAATACATTAATGATTAACCTATTTTCACCGATTCAATACACGACCGAACTCATAATAAGAATAATATTGATACAATCCGATAAAAAACTTCGGTTTTACACTTTATAATTTAAAGTAATTTGGTAACATGTTTCAAACATTTAAGAACATGTGTATAATCGAAATAAAAAAACAATATAGATATTTATTTAACCTAAAAAAATAGATAGCAATGATATTTTAGTAATTGACTTTATTATTTAAAAGACAATTTGGGGTGATAGTGTACCGGTCAAATAACCATCATTTTAAAAAAAAAGTTACAAAAAAAGTAGATTTGGTAAGCATTTAACATGAGTGATCAAATACTTACTCCATCTACCGTCTTTGTGTATACTATTGCAGCTCAAACTAGTATATAAACCAACTAGTTCAAAAATAAACAAATGATGTGGGATAGATGGATGAAAGAGCTATCAATTATATATATTTGTGTAAATTCACTTATAATACCCAATACATTAATGATTAACCTATTTTCACGATTCAATTTACGACCGAACTCATAATACGTTTAATATGTGATACAATCCGATAAAAAACTTCGGTTTTACTCTTTATATTTAAACTAAGTTGGTAACATGTTTCAAACGTTTAAGAACGTGTGTATAATCGAAATAAAAAAACAATATAGATATTTATTTAACCTAAAAAATAGATAGCAATGATATTTTAGTAATTGACTTTAGTATTTAAAAGACAATTAGGGTGATAGTGTGCCGGTCAAATAACCATCATTTAAAAAAAAGTAGACTTCGTAAGTATTTAACATGGGTGATTAAATACTTACTCCATCTACCGTCTTTGTGAATACAATTGCAGCTCAAACTAGTTTATAAACCAACTAGTTCGTAAATAAACAAACGATGTGGGATAGATGGATGAAAGAGCTATCAATTAGATATATTTGTGTAAATTCATTTATAATACCCAATACATTAATGATTAACCTATTTTCGTTGATTAAATTTACGACCGAACTCATAATACGTTTAATATGTGATACAATCCGATAAAAAACTTCGGTTTTACACTTTATAATTTAAACTAAGTTGGTAACATGTTTCAAACGTTTAAGAACGTGTCTATAATCGAAATAGAAAAACAATATAGATATTTATTTAACCTAAAAAAATAGATAGCAATGATATTTTGGTAATTGACTTTAGTATTTAAAAGACAATTAGGGGTGATACAATCCGATAAAAAACTTTGGTTTTACACTTTATAATTTAAACTAAGTTGGTAACATGTTTCAAACGTTTAAGAACATGTCTATAATCGAAATAAAAAAACAATATAGATATTTGTTTAACCTAAAAAAATAGACAGCAATGATATTTTGGTAATTGACTTTAGTATTTAAAAGACAATTGGGGGTGATAGTGTACCGGTCAAATAACCATCATTTTAAAAAAAAGTTACAAAAAAAAGTAGATTTCGTAAGCATTTAACATGGGTGATCAAATACTTACTCCATCTACCGTTTTTGTGTATACTATTGTAGCTCAAACTAGTTTATAAACCAACTAGTTCAAAAATAAACAAACGATGTGGGATAGATGGATGAAAGAGCTATCAGTTATATATATTTGTGTAAATTCACTTATAATACCCAATACATTAATGATTAACCTATTTTCACCGATTCAATTTACGACCGAACTCATAATACGAATAATATTGATACAATCCGATAAAAAACTTCGGTTTTACACTTTATAATTTAAAGTAATTTGGTGACATGTTTCAAACATTTAAGAACATGTGTATAATCGAAATAAAAAAACAATATAGATATTTATTTAACCTAAAAAAATAGATAGCAATGATATTTTAGTAATTGACTTTATTATTTAAAAGACAATTTGGGGTGATGGTGTACCGGTCAAATAACCATCATTTTAAAAAAAAAGTAGATTTGGTAAGCATTTAACATGAGTGATCAAATACTTACTCCATCTACCGTGTTTGTGTATACTATTGCAGCTCAAACTAGTATATAAACCAACTAGTTCAAAAATAAACAAACGATGTGGGATAGATGGATGAAAGAACTATCAATTATATATATTTGTGTAAATTCACTTATAATACCCAATACATTAATGATTAACCTATTTTCACCGATTCAATTTACAACCGAACTCATAATACGTTTAATATGTGATACAATCCGATAAAAAACATAGGTTTTACTCTTTATAATTTAAACTAAGTTGGTAACATGTTTCAAACGTTTAAGAACGTGTGTATAATCGAAATAAAAAAACAATATAGATATTTATTTAACCTAAAAAAATAGATAGCAATGATATTTTAGTAACTGACTTTAGTATTTAAAAGACAATTAGGGGTGATAGTGTGCCGGTCAAATAACCATCATTTAAAAAAAAGTAGACTTCGTTAGCATTTATCTTGGGTGATTAAATACTTACTCCATCTACCGTCTTTGTGAATACAATTGCAGCTCAAACTAGTTTATAAACCAACTAGTTCGTAAATAAACAAACGATGTGGGATAGATGGATGAAAGAGCTATCAATTATATATATATGTGTAAATTCACTTATAATACCCAATACATTAATGATTAACCTATTTTCGTTGATTAAATTTACGACCGAACTCATAATACGTTTAATATGTGATACAATCCGATAAAAAACTTCGGTTTTACACTTTATAATTTAAACTAAGTTGGTAACATGTTTCAAACGTTTAAGAACGTGTCTATAATCGAAATAAAAAAACAATATAGATATTTATTTAACCTAAAAAAATAGATAGCAATGATATTTTAGTAATTGACTTTAGTATTTAAAAGACAATTAGGGGTGATAGTGTGCCGGTCAAATAACCATCATTTAAAAAAAAAGTAGACTTCGTAAGCATTTAACATGGGTGATTAAATACTTACTCCATCTACCGTCTTTGTGAATACAATTGCAGCTCAAACTAGTTTATAAACCAACTAGTTCGTAAATAAACAAACGATGTGGGATAGATGGATGAAAGAGCTATCAATTATATATATTTGTGTAAATTCACTTATAATACCCATTACATTAATGATTAACCTATTTTCGTTGATTAAATTTACGACCGAACTCATAATACGTTTAATATGTGATACAATCCGATAAAAAACTTCGGTTTTACACTTTATAATTTAAACTAAGTTGGTAACATGTTTCAAACGTTTAAGAACGTGTCTATAATCGAAATAGAAAAACAATATAGATATTTATTTAACCTAAAAAAATAGATAGCAGTGATATTTTGGTAATTGACTTTAGTATTTAAAAGACAATTGGGGGTGATAGTGTACCGGTCAAATAACCATCATTTTAAAAAAAAAATTACAAAAAAAGTAGATTTCGTAAGCATTTAACATGGGTGATCAAATCCTTACTCCATCTACCGTCTTTGTGTATACAATTGCAGCTCTAACTAGTTTATAAACCAACTAGTTCGTAAATAAACAAACGATGTGGGATAGATGGATGAAAGAGCTATCAATTATATATATATGTGTAAATTCACTTATAATACCCAATACATTAATGATTAACCTATTTTCGTTGATTAAATTTACGACCGAACTCATAATACGTTTAATATGTGATACAATCCGATAAAAAACTTCGGTTTTACACTTTATAATTTAAACTAAGTTGGTAACATGTTTCAAACGTTTAAGAACGTGTCTATAATCGAAATAGAAAAACAATATAGATATTTATTTAACCTAAAAAAATAGATAGCAATGATATTTTGGTAATTGACTTTAGTATTTAAAAGACAATTAGGGGTGATACAATCCGATAAAAAACTTTGGTTTTACACTTTATAATTTAAACTAAGTTGGTAACATGTTTCAAACGTTTAAGAACATGTCTATAATCGAAATAAAAAAACAATATAGATATTTGTTTAACCTAAAAAAATAGACAGCAATGATATTTTGGTAATTGACTTTAGTATTTAAAAGACAATTGGGGGTGATAGTGTACCGGTCAAATAACCATCATTTTAAAAAAAAGTTACAAAAAAAAGTAGATTTCGTAAGCATTTAACATGGGTGATCAAATACTTACTCCATCTACCGTTTTTGTGTATACTATTGTAGCTCAAACTAGTTTATAAACCAACTAGTTCAAAAATAAACAAACGATGTGGGATAGATGGATGAAAGAGCTATCAGTTATATATATTTGTGTAAATTCACTTATAATACCCAATACATTAATGATTAACCTATTTTCACCGATTCAATTTACGACCGAACTCATAATACGAATAATATTGATACAATCCGATAAAAAACTTCGGTTTTACACTTTATAATTTAAAGTAATTTGGTGACATGTTTCAAACATTTAAGAACATGTGTATAATCGAAATAAAAAAACAATATAGATATTTATTTAACCTAAAAAAATAGATAGCAATGATATTTTAGTAATTGACTTTATTATTTAAAAGACAATTTGGGGTGATGGTGTACCGGTCAAATAACCATCATTTTAAAAAAAAAGTAGATTTGGTAAGCATTTAACATGAGTGATCAAATACTTACTCCATCTACCGTGTTTGTGTATACTATTGCAGCTCAAACTAGTATATAAACCAACTAGTTCAAAAATAAACAAACGATGTGGGATAGATGGATGAAAGAACTATCAATTATATATATTTGTGTAAATTCACTTATAATACCCAATACATTAATGATTAACCTATTTTCACCGATTCAATTTACAACCGAACTCATAATACGTTTAATATGTGATACAATCCGATAAAAAACATAGGTTTTACTCTTTATAATTTAAACTAAGTTGGTAACATGTTTCAAACGTTTAAGAACGTGTGTATAATCGAAATAAAAAAACAATATAGATATTTATTTAACCTAAAAAAATAGATAGCAATGATATTTTAGTAACTGACTTTAGTATTTAAAAGACAATTAGGGGTGATAGTGTGCCGGTCAAATAACCATCATTTAAAAAAAAGTAGACTTCGTTAGCATTTATCTTGGGTGATTAAATACTTACTCCATCTACCGTCTTTGTGAATACAATTGCAGCTCAAACTAGTTTATAAACCAACTAGTTCGTAAATAAACAAACGATGTGGGATAGATGGATGAAAGAGCTATCAATTATATATATATGTGTAAATTCACTTATAATACCCAATACATTAATGATTAACCTATTTTCGTTGATTAAATTTACGACCGAACTCATAATACGTTTAATATGTGATACAATCCGATAAAAAACTTCGGTTTTACACTTTATAATTTAAACTAAGTTGGTAACATGTTTCAAACGTTTAAGAACGTGTCTATAATCGAAATAAAAAAACAATATAGATATTTATTTAACCTAAAAAAATAGATAGCAATGATATTTTAGTAATTGACTTTAGTATTTAAAAGACAATTAGGGGTGATAGTGTGCCGGTCAAATAACCATCATTTAAAAAAAAAGTAGACTTCGTAAGCATTTAACATGGGTGATTAAATACTTACTCCATCTACCGTCTTTGTGAATACAATTGCAGCTCAAACTAGTTTATAAACCAAATAGTTCGTAAATAAACAAACGATGTGGGATAGATGGATGAAAGAGCTATCAATTATATATATTTGTGTAAATTCACTTATAATACCCATTACATTAATGATTAACCTATTTTCGTTGATTAAATTTACGACCGAACTCATAATACGTTTAATATGTGATACAATCCGATAAAAAACTTCGGTTTTACACTTTATAATTTAAACTAAGTTGGTAACATGTTTCAAACGTTTAAGAACGTGTCTATAATCGAAATAGAAAAACAATATAGATATTTATTTAACCTAAAAAAATAGATAGCAGTGATATTTTGGTAATTGACTTTAGTATTTAAAAGACAATTGGGGGTGATAGTGTACCGGTCAAATAACCATCATTTTAAAAAAAAAGTTACAAAAAAAGTAGATTTCGTAAGCATTTAACATGGGTGATCAAATCCTTACTCCATCTACCGTCTTTGTGTATACAATTGCAGCTCTAACTAGTTTATAAACCAACTAGTTCGTAAATAAACAAACGATGTGGGATAGATGGATGAAAGAGCTATCAATTATATATATATGTGTAAATTCACTTATAATACCCAATACATTAATGATTAACCTATTTTCACCGATTCAATTTACAACCAAACTCATAATACGTTTAATATGTGATACAATCCGATAAAAAACTTAGGTTTTACTCTTTATAATTTAAACTAAGTCGGTAACATGTTTCAAACGTTTAAGAACGTGTGTATAATCGAAATAAAAAAACAATATAGATATTTATTTAACCTAAAAAATAGATAGCAATGATATTTTAGTAATTGACTTTAGTATTTAAAAGACAATTAGGGGTGATAGTGTGCCGGTCAAATAACCATCATTTAAAAAAAAAGTAGACTTCGTAAGCATTTAACATGGGTGATTAAATACTTACTCCATCTACCGTCTTTGTGAATACAATTGCAGCTCAAACTAGTTTATAAACCAACTAGTTCGTAAATAAACAAACGATGTGGATAGATGGATGAAAGAGCTATCAATTAGATATATTTGTGTAAATTCATTTATAATACCCAATACATTAATGATTAACCTATTTTCGTTGATTAAATTTACGACCGAACTCATAATACGTTTAATATGTGCTACAATCCGATAAAAAAACTTCGGTTTTACACTTTATAATTTAAACTAAGTTGGTAACATGTTTCAAACGTTTAAGAACGTGTCTATAATCGAAATAAAAAAACAATATAGATATTTATTTAACCTAAAAAAATAGATAGCAATGATATTTTGGTAATTGACTTTAGTATTTAAAAGACAATTGGGGGTGATAGTGTACCGGTCAAATAACCATCATTTTAAAAAAAAGTTACAAAAAAAAAGTAGATTTCGTAAGCATTTAACATGGGTGATCAAATACTTACTCCATCTACCGTCTTTGTGTATACTATTGCAGCTCAAACTAGTATATAAACCAACTAGTTCAAAAATAAACAAACGATGTGGGATAGATGTGGGATAGATGGATGAAAGAGCTATCAATTATATGTATTTGTGTAAATTCACTTATAATACCCAATACATTAATGATTAACCTATTTTCACCGATTAAATTTACCACCGAACTCATAATACGTTTAATGTGTTATACTTCTCAAAAATATTCTCATAATAAGAAAATAATGAGTCTATTACATATTTAATTTTGATCTAAAACGAGCTGCAAATATTTAGTTGGGTCTATTTCTACTAGTCTACCATGAAATTTATATTGTTTTATAAACATAATATGGTTGTTGTAAATAAAAATGTGATACAATCCGATAAAAAACTTCAATTTTACACTTTATAATTTAAACTAAGTTGGTAACATGTTTCAAACGTTTAAGAACGTGTGTATAATCGAAATAAAAAAACAATATAGATATTTATTTAACCTAAAAAAATAGATAGCAATGATATTTTAGTAATTGACTCTAGTATTTAAAAGACAATTAGGGGTGATAGTGTGCCGGTCAAATAACCATCATTTAAAAAAAAGTAGACTTCGTAAGCATTTAACATGGGTGATTAAATACTTACTCCATCTACCGTCTTTGTGAATACAATTGCAGCTCAAACTAATTTATAAACCAACTAGTTCGTAAATAAACAAACGATGTGGGATAGATGGATGAAAGAGCTATCAATTATATATATTTGTGTAAATTCACTTATAATACCCAATACATTAATGATTAACCTATTTTCGTTGATTAAATTTACGACCGAACTCATAATACGTTTAATATGTGATACAATCCGATAAAAAACTTCGGTTTTACACTCTAAAATTTAAACTACGTTGGTAACATGTTTCAAACGTTTAAGAACGTGTCTATAATCGAAATAAAAAAACAATATAGATATTTATTTAACCTAAAAAAATAGATAGCAATGATATTTTAGTAATTGACTCTAGTATTTAAAAGACAATTTGGAGTGATAGTGTACCGGTCAAATAACCATCATTTTAAAAAAAGTTAAAAAAAAAGTAGATTTCGTAAGCATTTAACATGGGTGATCAAATACTTACCCCATCTACCGTCTTTGTGTATACTATTGTAGCTCAAACTAGTATATAAACCAACTAGTTCAAAAATAAACAAACGATGTGGGATAGATGGATGAAAGAGCTATCAATTATATATATTTGTGTAAATTCACTTATAATACCCAATACATTAATGATTAACCTATTTTCACCGATTCAATTTACAACCGAACTCATAATACGTTTAATATGTGATACAATCCGATAAAAAACTTAGGTTTTACTCTTTATAATTTAAACTAAGTTGGTAACATGTTTCAAACGTTTAAGAACGTGTGTATAATCGAAATAAAAAAACAATATAGATATTTATTTAACCTAAAAAAATAGATAGCAATGATATTTTAGTAACTGACTTTAGTATTTAAAAGACAATTAGGGGTGATAGTGTGCCGGTCAAATAAC